>CM023149.1:2511378-3111378 GCA_013133815.1 Cromileptes altivelis
GCCATGATAATGTGGTGGTGGATGCATTGTCGCGGGCTCCAGTTTAATGTCACCTGTATGCTTGCCCTCGTTATCCCCTTTTCCTTTGCATCCCTTTAAATGTGCTCCCTATAGGTTGAGTGGTTGCTGTGGGAGTGACCTGGGAATTGGCAGGCTGTGTGTGTGTGTGTGTGTGTGTGTGTGTGTGTGTGTGTGTTGGGGGGGGGGGGGGATAAGTTGTGACAGTTAGTTAGTTTATGGTGTACTTTTTCCATTAGTTTTCTAATATGTAAACATTATTGTTGTTGTTGTTGTTGTTGTTGGAACGGAGATCCTGTGTGTGTTGTTGTTGGAACGGAGACCCTTTGGGACCCCCCCCCCCCCCCCCCCCCCCCCCCCCCCCCTCTCTGCCCTGCCTGCCTTGTTGTGTTCTCCCTTGCAGGTAGCAGTGGGCGTGGCTGCGGGTAATCGGGGAAGTGGCAGCACCTGAGTTCAGTGAGCTTTTAAAAGCTCTGGCTGCTCACTGCTCTCTCTTCTCCTTCCTGATGCAGCATTTGGTTTTGGGTTTGGTTTTATCTTAGTTTCTGCACTCTACAACATCACACACATACATTGTTTCACTCATGCCCTCACCTACACCACTGACTTTACTGATTACAAACACCATGTTTAGTTAGGTTCTTTTTCTTATGTTTATTCTTTAGCAAATAAAATCCTTTAATTGACTTTCCTTGTGTATGTGTCTCCCTCTTTGTCATGGCCGTGCGGCCCGGTTCGTGACAAGTGGGGGCTCGTCCGTTCAAATTTGATTGGTTTGAGGCCGTTGTTTGGTGCCCTTATTGATCTGGGGTTTTATTTGGTGGCGCATGGGGTTGGCTTAGACGTAGACTATAGCGATAGTGATGTCTATTGTGCCTTGTGCTTGGGAGATGCATTTTGAGTAGGAAAGTTCATGCTGGGTTTTTTTTGGTTTGGTTGTTGTTTCGGTTAGAGGAGTTTGGTCCTGTGCTCAGTGTGTTGACTGAGGGGGCAGGTGTGGGCTATCAGCAGTGTGGCACGGTCCTCTAGTGTATTGAGTGTTTTTGTGGAGTTTCCCTGGATAGCTATAGCAATGTGGTCCTTTTGAGCTCGTTGGTTTGTTTTTTTAGTTTGTTGTTTTTGTGTGGTGTGCGGGTAGAGCAGTTGTCTCGGGGACACATCCGTAGCTGTTGGGTGGGTAACCAGCTTGGCTGGGGGCTTTCCCAGGCTACTGGTTTGAGTGTTTAAATATCCCACCGCTAATCTGCATGAAGACTAGGGTTCAGTGAGATTAGGTAAATTTGGTATAGGCAGTCTAGATAGAGGGGAACTTCACATTAACTTGGGGACACTAGTGGTGTCTCTTTGGTGCACTAGTTGGCCTGGGCAGCACTGTGTGTGGCTCTGTTGTTCCGTTTTCTTTTGCTGGGCTTAAGACAGTGTTTACTGTAGGATGGCAGGGATTGAAGAATTTCTTGCTGCCCCAAATGAGGGTTTTTTGGATCGATGCACTAAGGATCAGCTGACGAAAATTGCAGAGGAGTATGAAGTTGATCTGAGTGATCTTAATGACAAATGTAAGGACAGTATGAAGGCTATGCTTAAGCTGCAGTTAGTTGAGAAAGGGGTGTTGGGTGCAAAGAAAGAAGGACTTGGTCAGGCACTAGCAACACAGTCACTTTCAGTTCCAGTGGGAAGTTTGACCTTTGAGCAGCAAAAGGAGTTGCTTTTGTTACAGTTGTCTCATGAGAAGGAGAGGCAGAAAGCTGAGACAGAAAGGTGTAGATTGGAGGTGGAAAAGCAGGTCACAATTGAACGGTTGCGGCTTGAGACAGAGCAGGCAAAGATAGCGCTGCAGACTGCTAGGTTGGGTTTAGTCAGAGATGGTAAGCTTTCTGAGGATGTCTTGCACAGTGAGGAAGGTTCATCTTCGCTCCCTAGGGCTCCTGATGTTGTGAGGAATTTGCGGCTTTTGCCGAAGTTCAATGAGAAGGTGGTCAGATTCTGACCAAATTTTGTTGTTGCAGTGTGTGTTGTCTGGGAAGGCACAGGAGGCTTATGCATCTTTAAGTAATAACAATCTTACTTATAAGTCAGTCAAGACTGCTGTACTAAAGGCATATGAGTTAGTCCCGGAAGCCTATCGCCAGCGTTTTAGGATGTGGGAAAAAAGGGCTAACCAGTCGCATATGGAGTTTGCGAGGGAGTTGACTACTCATTTCAATCGTTGGTGTATGTCTTCTGATGTTGGCGATTTTGACAGCTTGTGTGATTTGATCATCTTGGAGCAGTTTAAGAATTCTCTGCCCGGTCGGGTGGCTACACATCTTACTGAGCGTAAGGTTAAGACTGCGGCTGAGGCTGCGGAACTAGCAGATGAATATGTCCTCATTCATAAACGCCAGTCGGGTGAGCCTGTGCAGGAGCCTGTGAGGCACAAGGATGCTGGTGGTAAGTTGCCTGATCGCTCTGGGGGTTCTTCGGGTAAGGGGGCCCGGGGAACACCAGGAAAAGGAGAGAATTTGTGTCATTACTGCCATGAGCCAGGCCACTGGAAGTTAGACTACCCAATACTTAGGGCTAGGAAGCAGCACGCAGGAAGCGGCTGTGTAAAACCAGCTGCCCTGGCTGCAAGTGTTCCTGGTCCTGTGGATGTGGTAGTGTGTCAAGGTGGGAAGGCAGAATTTGGTGTGGCTGACGACCCCAGTGAGTCCTACAGGCCTTTTGTCTCTGATGGGTTTGTAACACAGGCTGGTAGTAACACTAAGGTTCCCATTAAGATCTTGAGGGATACCGGTGCTGTTAATTCTTATATTGTGGAATCTGTTTTGCCGTTTTCAGAGAAAACTGATACTGGGGATAAGATCCTTATGCGAGGAATGGGGTTGGAGTTGGTGCCTGTCCCATTACATAAGATGACCTTAGACTGTGGCTTGGTGCAGGGCGAGGTGCCTATTGCTGTGAGACCAGCATTACCAGTTGGAGGGATTGATTTCATTCTGGGTAATGATTTGGCTGGTAGTCGTGTTTGGGCGAGTGAGCCACTGCCTCCAGTGGTTACTGCATCTCTGAACTCTCCTTTGAGTTCAGAGCAGCCTGATGAAAGTGCTGGGGGTTTTCCTGAAGTTTTTCCGGCATGTGCGATTACACGGGCGATGAGTCGGGCTGAGTCGAAGGAGGGGGAAGGGGAGGTGGAGACTGTGTTGCCATGTTTGCCTGATTTCCCTTTGGCTGTGTCTCACAGTGACCTGCGGAGTGAGCAGAGAGCTGACCCATCTTTGGAAGAGCTGTTTGGGTCTGTGTTGTCAGCTAGTGAAGTGAAAAATGTTGCCAGTGGTTACTTTATTCAGGATGGTATTTTGCTGAGGAAGTGGTTGCCCCATGGTGAGGTAGGTCAAGTGGTAGTTCCATCCAAGTTGCGTAGCCATGTGTTGGAGCTTGCTCATGACAGGTCGGGGCACTTTGGGGTCCGGAAGACCTATGATAAGATTTTATGCCATTTTTTTTGGCCTCGATTGAAGAAAGATGTTTCTCTGCACATTAAGAACTGTGGTACTTGTCAGCTTACTGGTAAGCCGAACCAAGTCATTAAACCAGCTCCACTGCAGCTGATTCCAGCTGTTAGTCAACCATTTGAGTACTTAATCATTGATTGTGTGAGCCACTGCCTCATTCAAAGTCAGGGTGCCAGTACTTGTTAACTGTCATGTGTCAAAGCACCAGGTATCCAGCAGCTTATCCTTTGCGCACAATAACTGCAAGCTCTGTGGTTAAGGCTCTGTCACAATTTATATCTGTGTTTGGCATCCCCAGGGTGATCCAGAGTGACCAGGGATCTAACTTTTCTTCCCATCTGATGGCCGAAGTGTTGAAACTGTTAGGGATCAGGCATAATCAGTCAACAGCCTATCACGCTCAGAGTCAAGGGGCTCTGGAGTGTTTCCACCAAACTCTCAAGGCTCTTTTGCGGGCTTATTGTGTTGAGCTGGTTGGGGACTGGGAGGAGGGGCTACCCTGGTTGCTTTTGGCTGCACAGGAGGTAGTGCAAGAAAGTACAGGGTTTAGCCCAAATGATTTAGTGTTTGGCCACACTGTGCGGGGTCCCCTGTCTCTGTTTAAGGATGGGTGGAAGGGGTCAGACCCACCCACCAACCTTATTGATTATGTAAATGGCTTTAAGCACCGTCTGTATTCTGCAGGGGAGTTGGCAAAACAAATGTTAGCTGCTTCACAAGCTAAAATGAAGAAAAAGTATGATCGTCGGGCTGAGGTTCGTGAGTTTAGTATTGGTGATCGTGTTTTGGCTCTTTGTCCGCTGGTTAGTTCTCCCTTCCAGGCCAAGTTTTCTGGTCCATATACAGTGGTTAAACGGGTCTGAGACCAGAATTATTTGCTTTCAACTCCAGGCCGTAGGAAGCCTGAGAAACTGTTCCATGTAAATCTGTTGAAACCCTATTATGCTCACTCTTCTAGTCCACCCAGTGCTGTCCAGCAGGAGTCAATGGTGGGGAGTCCTGCCTTGGTAGCTGGCACAGTTGGAGAGTTTTCTGATGAGGGTGGAGGCGAGGCTGTTTTTGAGCCTGATGAGGGGTTGTTGTCTGGTCGTCTGAAAAATTCAGAGACCCTCAAGAACTTAAAGGGTCAGTTCAGCCATTTGCCAGCAGCACAGGCTGGGGAGTTTGAAGAGCTTATTTTTAAGTATCCTGGTCTGTTCGATGACATGCCCTCCCGTACTGATTGGGCTGAGCATGATATTGATGTGGGTGATGCACAGCCTATCCGTCAGCATTTTTATAGAGTTTCTCCTGAGAAGCGTAAATATTTAGATGCTGAGGTGAAGTATATGGTTGATAATGATATTGCAGTGCCTTCTCTGTCAAGGTGGGCTTCTCCATGTTTGTTGGTGCCTAAAAGTGACAACACGCCCAGGTTTTGTTCAGATTTCCGAAAGGTTAACAAGGTGACAAAGCCAGATTCTTTTCCGTTGCCTCGAATGGAGGATTGTGTAGACCAGGTGGGTGCTGCTAGGATTGTCAGCAAGTTTGATCTGTTGAAGGGTTACTGGCAGGTGCCCTTGTCCAAAAGAGCACAGGAAGTGGCAGCTTTCATTACTCCATCTGGGCTGTACTCCTATAAAGTGATGCCATTTGGGTTGAGAAATGCACCGGCAACTTTTCAACGTTTGATGAACCGTGTGGTGGCTGGGCTGGCTGGTTGTGCAGTTTACTTGGATGATTTAGTTGTCTACAGTGATACCTGGTTTTCTCACATGCAGCGGGTGAGAGCTCTGTTTGACCGGTTGGCAGAGGCGAAGCTCACAATTAATCTGGCTAAGTGTGAGTTTGCTCGTGCAACTGTGACTTACTTGGGTCGGGTGGTTGGACAGGGGCGGGTGGCTCCTGTGCATGCTAAAGTGTTGGCAGTTGAGCAGTTTCCGCAGCCTACCTCTAAAAAAGAACTCATGAGATTTCTTGGGATGGTGGGTTATTACAGGTGTTTCTGTAAGAATTTTTTTACTGTTGTTGCACCGTTAACTGACTTGCTGAAGGCCAGGGCTCAGTTTGTGTGGTCGCCAAAGTGCCAGGAAGCTTTTGTCAATGTGAAGTCTCTTTTGTGTGCAGCACCAGTGCTGGCTGCACCCCGTTTTGACCAGCCTTTTGTCTTACAGGTGGATGCGAGCCATGTAGGAGCAGGGGCTGTGTTGATGCAGGCAGATGAGCAGGGAGTTGACAGAGCAGTCAGTTTTTTTTCTAAAAAATTTAATTGACATCAGTTAAATTACTCAGTGGTTGAAAAGGAAGCCCTTGCTTTGATCTGGGCCCTGCAGCATTTTGCAGTCTATCTGGGTTCTGGAATGACACCAGTGGTGGTCTATACAGATCACAATCCACTGACCTTTCTGCATACCCTGCGATGCCCCAACTCAAGGCTGATTAGGTGGTTACTGTTCCTTCAGTCTTATGATCTGGACATCCGACACATTAAAGGCCATGATAATGTGGTGGTGGATGCATTGTCGCGGGCTCCAGTTTAATGTCACCTGTATGCTTGCCCTCGTTATCCCCTTTTCCTTTGCATCCCTTTAAATGTGCTCCCTATAGGTTGAGTGGTTGCTGTGGGAGTGACCTGGGAATTGGCAGGCTGTGTGTGTGTGTGTGTGTGTGTGTGTGTGTGTGTGTGTTGGGGGGGGGGGGGATAAGTTGTGACAGTTAGTTAGTTTATGGTGTACTTTTTCCATTAGTTTTCTAATATGTAAACATTATTGTTGTTGTTGTTGTTGTTGTTGGAACGGAGATCCTGTGTGTGTTGTTGTTGGAACGGAGACCCTTTGGGACCCCCCCCCCCCCCCCCCCCCCCCCCCCTCTGCCCTGCCTGCCTTGTGTTCTCCCTTGCAGGTAGCAGTGGGCGTGGCTGCGGGTAATCGGGGAAGTGGCAGCACCTGAGTTCAGTGAGCTTTTAAAAGCTCTGGCTGCTCACTGCTCTCTCTTCTCCTTCCTGATGCAGCATTTGGTTTTGGGTTTGGTTTTATCTTAGTTTCTGCACTCTACAACATCACACACATACATTGTTTCACTCATGCCCTCACCTACACCACTGACTTTACTGATTACAAACACCATGTTTAGTTAGGTTCTTTTTCTTATGTTTATTCTTTAGCAAATAAAATCCTTTAATTGACTTTCCTTGTGTATGTGTCTCCCTCTTTGTCATGGCCGTGCGGCCCGGTTCATGACACTCCCGCAACTATAACATTTGTATTATTTAAATGAGGAATCGAATTAAAGACTTTCTGGAAGAACTCTGGACAATCAAAATTAGAGCCATAAATGTCTATTAAAGTCACTGGCACTGAATTAATGCAGCCTATCAAAATTAAATATCTGCCATCAGGATCCACCTTTACTGTTTCCTGAATAAAGGGAATGTTTCTCTTAAACAATATTGCCACTCCACTGGCCTTAGGGCATGATATGCCTGACATAGCCAGTTCGCACAAAGTACTAACTGGACATTACACTTGGCATGTGTCTCTTGCAATAAAATGATATCCCAGACCTTTAACATTCCAGCTAACCAACCTTAGAGTACCATTTGATGGATTGTTTCTAGCCTTATGTGTCATTAGCTTGATTCATCAATAAACTGTGAACACATATCAAAACTTGACCCATAACTTTATATGTACCCCCAATACAAAACAAAAAAATAAAGGACAAAAACTCACACACACTCAAACCCACCCTAAATGAGGGGCTTCCCCTACTGGAGCCCTTCTCTAACCTACCCAAAAAGAACAGGGGCCTCATTTATAAAGCTTGCTTACGCACAAAACGGGGCTTGAAAGTGGCGTACGCCACTTCCCACGCAAAGGTTATGATTTATAAAAATAAACTTGGTGGGAGAATGTGCGCACCTGTAAGCAAACTGAGCGCACATTTTGGAGACACTGGGAAGTGGCAACGCAGACGGTGAGGTGGAGAAGTGAAGTCAAATTTTTATTGATGTCTCACACAAATTTAATGTCACGCTATATCCACCTTAGACCCACATTATCATTGAAATTAAATCCAGCAGCCTTATTTTGCGCTTGGAGTTAGTGATAATTGTTTAATTAAAACGTTGTAAAATCCATTTCAAATCCTGAATTGAAATTCTTTCTAAATATGTATTTAATCCGCAGTGCCTCTAACGTCTTATTGTCCACTCTGTGAGCGCAGGAGGGGGAGAGGACGGCGCGATTGCATGGAATATATTTATTTATTTATCTAAATATTTCCAGTGCATTTATCATGTCTTGAAATACAGCCATTAAGCACAACCGTTACACTCATTTCATCAGCCCTACTTAGACATGTGCTGTTCATGACAAACGTGTTCACCTATTACACTTTAATCTTTGAATTGTATTTCAGATTACACGTTGTATTTTGGGACAGGGATACCACTGGTTCATGCTGTAATTCAGCCCGGGAGTCTGATCAGACTAATTGCCATAAACATATAAATACTGCGGTGACCCTCGTGCGTAATTGGGCAAGATGGCACATACTCCTTTTTGCCTCCACCTTTAATGAATGTGATTCTTTATGTCGCACATCAATGTCAAACATCCTCAAATTTAAAAGCAACACATTAACTAAATGTTGGTAAAGGAGTAGAAATATTCGGCCTACCTTTAGATCAGACCACTTTTTTTTCTCTGTCACTGTCTGTACAGTCCCACAGACACAGCTAACAGCATCAGCAGCGTTGCTGTGTTGCCACTTTTTTTGCTTTCTTTTATTAGTGATCCCGCTGCTGTGGCCACCAAAAAAAATCTTTCTTCAGTCCTCCACCTCCGTTAAAGGGTCTCTAGCTCAGTCTTGGAGAAATTCCGAGAGAACACTCGCATGCCGGCTTATTTATATGCAGATCGCATTCATGAGGTGATTTCCATGACCATTTATGGAACTAGGGCGTGTAGAGGGCAGAATATGAGGCGGATCTGGGTGCGCACAACTCCAGGAGGTCTGTGATTTATAAAGAGAGCATTGCGTGCAAGTGTGCTTGCGCACGGTTTTTTAAATCAGATTATTTTTTGGCTCAAGCCATTTTAAGCTTTTAGTATGAATCCTAAGCACTCTTTTATAAATGAGGCCCCAGGTGTGTAGGCCTCCTTCCCTCACCTCCCTGGCCCCACTCCAAAAAATAAAAAATAAATCGATAAATGAATAGGCAATATCGTATATAAAATTATGTAATTTCCCCAAAAACCAGTGTATGAAGTCCAAAAAAAGAGAGAGAAAAAAAAATGTGTAGGCATACGTTGAGCTGAAGGCTTATTTATAAATAAACTACTGTGTCCCAAGACCTATATCAGATATGCCTACATTTTATTATAACATTCAGCTCAAGAAAAATGTCCAGAAGATGGGCTTCACTTCCAAAATTCAGTCTCTAATTGCACTTGGACGAAATGGCAGAACATAGATCTTGATTCAGCCCGACACTGACATTTCCCGCCACCTAAACGTCACATGAATGCACCAACTGGAAGCGTCACATTGACCATAATAAACTATTGAGACATTACCCCAAAGTGTCAGTATGCAGTTTCTGACTGATGAAACATACAGCCGTCTCGGGCTTGTCGAAGATCTGCGTTTCTCCATCTACTGTTATACAAAAGCGGGGCGGGTGTAAGAATCCATAGCGGATGTTGGCTGCCCTGCATCTCCTCTGGACTTCATCAAACTCTCTGCGATGGGTAAGCGCCTCCGCCCTTAGATCAGGGAAGATGAAAACTTTCGCCCCGTTGTAAACGAGTGAAGATTTCTGGGCAGCGAGCTTTCAAATAAGCTCTCGGGTTTGGTAGTAGTGCAATCTGACTATTAAAGGATGTGGTCGTCCACCCTCAGCCGGCTTGCGTCCTCCGATGCAGTGTGCTCTATCCACCATAACTTTGTCTGGAAAGTGATCAGCTCCCAGCAGTGATGGAATCAGCGCTGATGTGAAGTCACTTGGTTTTCCTTTCTCCACGCCCTCTGTAATTCCAATGATCCTGATGTTATGGCATCTCGAACGAGATTCGAGATCTGCTAACTTCTTGCACTGTTCATTGTATCTGTCCTGGAGAGACTTGTAGAGTGACTCAAGGGCAGTCAGCTTGTCCTCATGTGTGTTCACAGCCTCTTCTATATCACGTATCTTCCCTGACATTGCTGACAAAGAGTTTTGCATGTCCGTAATAGTGTCCAAAATGGTATTGAATTTAGTCTCTACCAAGTTCTTTAAAGCAGTGATAGCGCTCATCAGATCAGCTGTAGAGGGGTTCTCCATGTGGGCTGTTGCTGCCGTCCCCTCGTTAGCCGTATTTCGTGGACACTTCTGAGCACAAGACCTCTCTGTGCAGGTGATCTGCAACGATGGAGAATGCAGGTACCGTAGTCAGAGGGCTTCCCATGAAGCATGGGACCCCTGAGGGCGCAGGCAGGCTGGGGGAGATGTAGCATCAGGATCAGGACTTCGGGCCCTGGGGTGCCTTGCGACCATTGCATCCGGTCCAAACACAGCCGTTGGCTCCACAGGCAGCCTGAGTAGACATGCCTTGTCTTCAGGCTGCAACTAGGACTGCGATAACCACAGATGGCGACGTGCCTGCCAAAGCCCTGACAAGGCCTTGCCAGCTGCCACCCCTTGCTCCCTCATTAGCTTAGGGAGAAGTGAGGAGACCTCCTGTAGTTCACCTACTAGCTGTCCCCTACCCTCCTTTGACAGTCGCTGGACCAAATGTCGTTGGTACAGGGACAATATGGCTGCTGTGTTGGCTAGTTTCGTCTGATCCGCCATAGCACCATTCATTTTTCCAAGCAAGCCATCTATTGCACTGCAGTTCTTGCTCCGGCTTTTCCCTTTCCCGAGAACTGATTTGGAGGGAGCCACCAGAGCTGCTAAACCAGTGTCCACAGAGGGTGATGGCCCGCAGCCGATCCTCTCTGGAGCATGCAATGCGGTCATGGTCCAACAGAGCCCAGACCAGTGACCCACCATCAACGGTGTCTTAAACTGCTTCCTGACCACCTCCTGAAAATCTGAGAGGAGGGGCACCAGGAAATGCGTCAGAGGCTGAAACTAGTGATGTTACGTGCTGCGCCAATGCTTCAAAGTGTGTGTCGAGTAATCCAGGAAGTGTTTCCGCGATGCGCGTATCGAGGCTTGTATCGTTTCAGACGAGTGACATCATTGATGATGTCCGAAGCCTCGCTGCCCGGCTGTACCACGTGACTGGTTCGGGAAGCGGTTCAGATCTTGGTGCGAGGTTTTGACAGAAGTGACACAGCACACGGATATTACCCCTTTTGCCATTATTATATTATGACACTACACAACAATACAATTTTTGGCCAAATGATTGGTTTACACACATAGAATGCATTCACAAAACAATAACAGTTTATTATACATGTATTTGATGTAGTATAGTCATAATGTACTCACTAGAAAATACACTATATTGATAAAAAGAAAGTTATATGGTCATATATTTTGTTTTATTATTATTATTATTATTAATAGTCATTCCCAACAGCCGTTACTGACACAAAATACTGTGTACCACAGATTACATGGTTAAGATCACAGCTGCCTGTTTTACACACTTTGGCCAGCAGGTGGTTTCGTGTGCACATGAAGCCTCGAGAAATGAACCCTTTTCTGAACCAATTTGCTGGAAAGCTTCAATGCTTCATGAGACTTCATCTTACCATCACTAGCTGAAACCCCCCCTTCTTGTCATCAAAACGTGACAGGGCAGGCCCTTGGCCGGGCGGCATGTCCACATTCAGGGCAGCAGCTGCCCTACTGATAAGACCCTGCAGGCGAGGTGACTGCTTCTCATCAAGCTCCTCCTCCCCTTCCTGTTGATCTATGGAGACCACGTCTATCTCCTCATCCAAGGGATACAGGGAGAGATTGTTGTCCTCGTCCCCCTCCACATCTATCAAGGGGGAAGGGGGATGGAACTCCACAACAGCCGGCCTTGCTTCGTATGATGGCCCGGAACTGACTGGGTGGGACTTAGTCACAGACCGCACACCCCCTGCTGTGCAAACCAATGGGGGCGTGTGCGGTGCCCGTGCCAGCTCCTGCCCCCACTGCAGAGGCTGCTGGCCTAGACCGCTTGGCGGGCTGTGGCCAAGTAGGGGTGACTATTTTCAAAAACAACCGGCAACAAGCCTGTCTTTGCCTTGCTGTCATGCAGAAACAATTCATGTATGCAGCAGGGTCTTCCCGCGGTGCCCACGCATGGTTTTCCCCCAAACAATAAACACAAAAATCATGTGCATCTTCTATAGGGATTTTCATCCCACAGCCCAAGCACAGCGGACCCTCCAGACTTGCCATAGCTATGACCTCACATCATATGACCAGGAAGAGCCCACAGTGTTTTGGTAGCCACAGGTAGCAACAGCCCTTTCCTTTTTAAAAGATGAATGAGTGAAGGGGGAGAGACAGCGGACAGCAAACTTGCGTTATGAGTGCAGCACAGAGCTAACACTGTGTTTCACAGAGTTTGTTAACGTGCTTAATGTAACTCGAAAGTCAACCCAGGAATAGAACACTGGCCACGCTCGCGACACGTCGCTTCTCCGAACCAGCTGTACCCCTCGATGGATTACTTTAGTTACACACAGGAAAAACAAGACTATAATGAGAGAGAACGCTGGCTGCGCCCGCGTCCCGCGACTATGTCGCATCCTCAGACCAACTATAACACATGCGGTACTCTCAGCTCACTTTTCCTTCTCAAAAAAGAGAGCAAGAAAGTGACTTCGCAATCCCGGGAGGAGCCTAACGATAGACCAGCTCTCTACCCGTAGGTAAGTGGATCACACACAAAGCCACTGTTCAAACTCCCCGCTCAAACAATTGCACAGACTTTGTCTGCTCTCACGTCGTCTGATCCAGTGAAAATCAGAGGATCAGTGGTATTCTGCGCAGCTGGGTCTATTTATAGATAGTGCAGGGGAAGCCACGATAGGCGTGGTATGTCTTGAATGATTATTCACGTCAACTGCCAGGATGTCAGTAATCCAATAGCATATATTCTATGTAGTGGAGAGATATTCTCATAAGAAAGAGAACAGAGTGGCAGATGCAGTGTTCATGATACCTTAATAGATGAAGGTTGATCGCCATCAATATCCCTTCAGGCTTCCTCTATCCAAGTATATCAATGACTCGACATAGTGATGGTATGTTTTAGATATTCAGATCACAGTACCTGGTCAATGCACATATTTTAGACAACAGCAAAAGCAATGTGTAAATTAAAATCTTTTACAAAAGAATTGGTTAATTGCAAACCATTTCCAGGCCTGGACAACAGTTTTTTCTGATTTCATAACTTTTACAGGACTTTAATGACTGTGGGAACCCTGTGATAGACATAAGTCTGATCTGGAACATATATGTTGTACACTTTTATGATAAATGTGCATTCTAACGTTGAATGATTGTGTTTTTATGTGTTTTTATGAGTATTCAGTGGTCACACAAAACAACACACACAAAGTGTTTGATAAAAAACCTGCTTTCTTATCTTAGTTGGGTTTATTTATTGTACATGATTACAGCGGTGCTAAAAGTTACAGGAGAGGGAGTTTGGGGGGTGTCAGAGGTCAGAGGTGAGGGTTTAGAAGTAGTTGACGACCCTGCGGATGGACTGGATGTTGGGGTTCTGGGCCTGCCACTCATTGTGGCTGCAGTAGTCTCCACGCTCCACAATGTACATGCGACCACGGAAGTTTGGCTCCTCGTACATCACCCAGCTGAAGATGGATAGAAATAAAAGAGACAAGTGGATTTATAACAGGTAATAGTGCTTTTTATTATATACTGGTTATTCCCTAGATTAATTGGTTATTTGTTTGGTCAGTAGAATGTCAGAAAACAGAAAAAATGTCCATCACAATTTTCCACATCCAAGTTGACAAATTAAAATATCTTGTTTTGTACATTCTGTATTATTTTTTGTTTATTTTGTATTATTTCTGTGTTAAACTTACGCTCCGTCTCCGTAGACCTTGACGGAGTTGATGCAGTTCTTGGAGAAGCCACGGCTCTGCAGGAAGGGACAGTCATCACAGATCTCCACACACTGACCAGAGAAGTTACAGGCCTCAAACAGCTCAATGCGGTAGTGCTCTCCATGCTAATGGATGGACAGAAAGGTAGGAAGACAGGTTAAGTTTACTTGTGCTAGGACAGACATTACACTGTAGTTATCTGACACAGAAAAAAATTTCAGTTTCCTACAAAACAGATTTTATCAAACATTATAAAAAATCTAGTCATGCTTATTCCTGTGTTCAAGTCAATGTAGACCATTAGAAGTTGAAAGCTGGGAATGATCAAACATGTTAATTCATTTATGATTAAATATCTCCCAGGCCACCCTCTTCTTCAGCAACACTGTCGTCCTATTGGTCAGTTGTGAAAACATTTTAGGGAAATGTTTTGGTACCTCAATTTAAAAAATTCCACCGAGTTTGGTGATGTTTGGAATAACTGTCATTGATTTATGGCCAAATTTTGTAAAAGACCAATGTACTTCTTTAGAACTTGTTATGCCCTTTATTGAGTGATTTTAAAAGATTATTTTTGATTTGAATTTAACTTTCAGGGTATGTTGCTAATACTTATGTATGCATATCTTGCAAGTTTTGTAATAATTGACTCAAATAACACGGAGCTAGGTCTATTTGTGTGCTGAATCACACACCATCTAAAGTTCATTGATCAATATTTTCAAAACGCAATGAAAGCTTTTTAAAATGTTTGATTAACTTAGTCCAGTGATGATCCACAGAAAATTTGGTACACATCGTAGCTATGGTTTAAGAGGAGATGTAAAAAATGTGTTTTTCAATGTGCTCTGCTTTTTTGCAGAGCACATTGAGCTGGACATGTGTCAACTTTCAAGTCAGTGTGACTTGAGGTGTGAGGAGTGTAGCCTTTCAAAAATTGAATTTTTGGCCCTTAATCATAGCGCCCCCATCTGGCTGATTATTTTTCTTGAGCAGTATTTGCACACAACTTTCAATCACAGGTGAAAACTTCCTGCATCTATGATGTACCATTTCATGGAAATTTGCAAAACCACAACAAAAATAAATTCACACAAACAACAGGGATCCACACTCTAAACTTGAAACCTCTAATAAAATCCTTAATCAAAGGTTCATCCACTGGGAATTATTTACGTTAGCTAATTAAATTGTCTGACTGAATGTTACCAGTCTTGTGCAGGGTATCTGCAGGTTCTGGAGAAGATTCAGTTTCTTCAAAAAAATAAGGCCTTGAAAGTGTTAAATGTTAGATGTGTTAGTAATAAAATGTTTCTGTATGTGACTGCAGGCTTTCATGAGATATTCTACACCTCTGAACTAACAGTGGGATTATTATGGGATTCACCCTTTAAATGGTTACATTTTGGCCTGCTGGTGATTCTAGAGGAGACGTCAGTGGATATGCCACTGACTGATTTATCTTCTGGGGAACATGAGTATCCACTGTATCATGGGGTTAAAATGTTCGTCACATGGAAATTTGTCAGCTGCTGGTGGCAATCGTGGTTGAATACTGAATAGGATGAACCCTGTCGAAGGTGTTTACCATGCGGATGGGCTTGCAGGATCCCATGTGGTCATTGTGAGAGTTCCACCTCTGGAACTCCGGGTACTCTCCGTGCTCCAGGATGTACTGCTGGCCCTTGAAGTCGGGGTGGTCGAAGCAGATCCAGGCTCCGCTCTCCACACGGATGGAGTTCACCCTGAAAACATAGAAAGAATATTAGTTAGAAAGAACGTAGCTCAAGCACTTCAGGAAGTTTGTTGAGAGAACCAGACCTTTATTTCTCACGCACATGTTCAGTTAATGCAAAACCAGTGTTAATTTTGGCAGCTATTTCAGATTTACTCTGTCTTAAGACAAAAATGTTTATAGTTTGTCACATTTTAGTCATCTTTATCCCTCAGCGTTTTAGTTTAGTTTTAGTCGACAACAACTTCAATTGTTTAAGTCATTGAAAATGTATGACATTTTGGTCAACTCCTGATCAAAATGTTTTTTTCCTTTTAAACTAATCCAGTTAGGTTGATACCATTATCAGAAATTATAATCAAGGCGATAGGTTGTATAAAAATTTCATTATGACATCATTTAAAAACAGCTGTCACTGCTCATGTTTTGCAGACTAGCGAAGCATCCTGGTGCTGACCATTTACTGGAGTTTACAGGCTGTTGGTGCTCCGATCTCATATGGCATTAGAAGATATTATTGCCTTTCTAGTAGAAAACATTTTTCTCATATGTTTTATAAAGTAATTTATCATTCTGTTCTCTTCTCCTCTAATTTTAATGTCCAATAGTCCACCACTAACATTTTCATTCCATCTCATGTCATTAACAAAATGAAACCTAGATTTCGTCATATTTTTTATTATGAAGATCTATTTTTTTTAGCTCATCAGTGTGGCATCTTTGTGATGAACAAATGGTTGTTGAGGAAATACTTTTGTCATAGTTTTCATTGACGAAATTAACACTGTCCAAAACGTCCTTCATTTTTACTTGTATCATGAACTGATCATGAGTCATTGACGACCATCAGCAGTGAGTTTAATGAACATGTAGCAAGTAGTTGTTAGGATTCCCTGGACTAAAATGTTGGATTGAAGAAGAAAAAACCTCCAATTCTCTCAAGTCAGGAATCCAAAGTAGACTAAGTACTAGGATCCAAAGCTAAGAACTCAGTCAGATTTGTCTTCTCACCTGTTCATGAAGCCACGGTCCTGGAAGTTATCACAGTCTCCTCTGACCTCCAGCTTCCTGCCGGTGAAGCATTTCCCCTCATAGAAGGTGATCTGGAATAAATAAATGCATCATGACTAACCTGCATTGACTGTCTCAATCCATTTTTTTTCTAATTTGCTTATCCAGGGCTGGGTCTTGGGGGCAGCAGGCTGAGCAAAGTACTCCAGATGTCCCTCTCCCCAGCGACACTTCCAGCTCCTCCTGGGGGATCCCGAGGCGTTCCCAGGCCAGACGAGATGTATAATCCCTCCAGTGTGTTCTGGGTGTGCCCAGGGGCCTGATCAGATGTTGAACCACCTCAACATAAAGGAGTAGCGGCTCTATTTCAAGCTCCCTCCGAATGTCTAAGCTCCTCACCCAATCTAAGGCTGAGGCCAGACACCCCAAAGAAGAAACTCAATTCAGCTGCTCGTATCAGCGATCTCATTCATTCAGTCAATACCCAAAGCTCATGACCACTGATGAGAGTTGAGACGTAGATGGACCGGTAAATTGAAAATAAAGGACCTTAATCGCATCATGATTAACATGTTAACACATTGTGAACACATTTAATAAAGCAACGTTGCCTACAAAAGATATTCCACACATGGAGGGAACAGACCCTCAACAAAAATCACATCATCATTTTTATATTTTTTCATTGTTGCAGAACAACCACCACTCCATTCAGCTAGGGTCTTGGCAAGGTGCCGGAAACATCAAAAGGTCCAACCTTGTAGAAAAGATTTCTGCACATCTATGCAGTATATCATATATATATATTAATTCAGTGAAACTCAAATGCAAACATTACAACTCCAGGTAAAATCGCAACTCATATCACATTATCTGTCAAAATAATCCCAAAATGATTTTTTTGTTTGTTTTTTGCCCCATGGGAGACCTCACAGATGGACTCAGTAGCAGCTGGAGCAACTCAAATTCAGCTGGCGCAAACACCAGCATTGGGATTAACAGTGGGCTGGGTCTACTCTGTGTAATGGCAGAAAGTCTGTCAATGCAGAGGGCAGCTTCTATTTTAGCTGCTGAAGGTCTGAATCCTCTTACTGTCACCATTAGTATTTTTTCACTTCAAGGCTCTCTTAAGTCTTCCTAAGCTTGAAAAGTTTTTGTCACATACAGCAAACATCTCCTTACGATCCGCTAGCTACATGTCCTCTGAATATGCTGTGAAAAAGTCTGGTCTCTGTAGGCAGCCCAGGCTGCAACAAAAACACTTCACTTCTGTTAATGTTCAACAATGTTATCAAATACAACAGAGCTAGCTCGCTTTTTATCATCATTGTAGCCTGTAGCTCTAACTGCCTCTCTGGGCACCACGTTCACATGTATGTGCTTGCTTTCGCTGCTCTCGCGCTGGCTGGTTGGTGGAGCCTGGACCAAAATGTTTTTGTTGCCATTTGCGGAGCCTGGGCTGCCTACAGAAACCTGACTTTTTCACAGTATATTCAGAGGACATGTAGCTAGCGGATCGTGAGGAGATGTTTGCTGTATGTGACAAAACTTTTCAAGCTTAGGAAGACTTAGAGAGCATTGAGCATTAAGTTTTGTTTTTCTTGGAATGGATAAGTCTGATGTCAGGTCAGGGTACTCATAGATTACCACAATAAAAGCGGCAACTGCTTTTCACCTCATCATTTGAATTTCTATCAATTCAGGAATTAAAAAATTGTAGAAATAAAAATCGCAGTACTTATGTGAATCGATTTTTCCCCCACGCCTAATGTTCCCATTGTCATAGAAGTCATGGACTATAAGAATATGTCTATAAGAATGCTCCTAATTAACAAATAACTTTTGGCTTGTCTGACTGTAACAATGTAAACTTTTCCCTGTAATTCATTATGTTTATATTTTTACATTCAAATTGAATGTGATCCTTGTCCAGTAGCTTCCAGCCCTGGGGCACGTTAAGTCTCAAAACAGTGTACCTTGTTCTGCTACAGTTTTTGGGGTGAAGGACATTTTTCCTCAAAACGGTGGGAAGCAGTGCGCCACGGGCTTTGAGGTGCATTTTCTCTCGTTTTGGTGGGTGTGTCAAAGGTGATACCCAATCAGCAGCAGCATGTTTACAAACCAAATTCTGGTCTCTACTTTTATTTCACACTTATTTTGGAGATGTAAACATGTTTCCCATGAAGCCAATAAAACACTCTGAATCGAATTGAACTAAAACCCCACCGTGTTAAAAGACATCTTCGTAATACAACAGGGTGTTTAACACACTACTGTTCTGCTGAAATAAACATTTTGCTACATTTTGTAGGGGCTGAACGCAGCCCTGGTGGAAAGGGGGGTGGGCTGACTGGAGTGATTAGGCAGCTTCATTATTATTAGGCTTGTTCAAGATGAACCGAGCCTCGCCTAGGGAGTGGACGAGATTAGGTGGATGTAGCAGGATGTGGTGACAAAAAGCTGTGGTGAAGTAGAGCAGTTTCCCAACAGTTTCCACCGGCCTTCAGTATGTACAGGAAGTCACTGAAACACTCACATCCTGCTAGATCTGATGCTGATTTATCAAAACTGTTATCAGACCCTCAAGTCAGTTTGCTCTGAGTCTCCAGTTGTTTATTATGACAGAGTAACCTATTAAATGCTTTACAGGTTCTGTAATTTATATTCATGATTCAAGCCCCATTTTACATGAATTTTCATGTAGATTAGCATCATATCAGTTTGCTGCTGCAGAGCAGACCTGTCCCCTCAAACTATATAGGCTAAAAAATGTCTTTGAGTATTCGGCTAATGTTTTCAGTGGAAAGAAATTCAAGACAACAGCTTTCATTACAGAAAAGTCAGATATAGTCAGGGCTTCACATCTGTACAGATGTTATTTTAAGAATCCTCACATCCCACTAACCACAAGTCTCTGTGATGCTAAATACTTCAAGAATTAAAACAGTCCAGTGTTAATATACAGTAGACTCACAGTCAAACATGTTTTCTGTTCAGAGAATAAACCCTTCAATCAGACAAATAACATCTAAATCTCTGAGTTTTAACAAAAATGAAAAGTTTATCTAAAGCATCATATTGTTGAGTCAACATCTAAACCAATCAGCTGATAGATCAGTTGAGAGTCAGGTGTTTCCCATCATGCCCTGGGTCTTGCAGTTGGTGGAGAGCAATGGTAGCGCCTGGCTCTAAAAACTGCGGCCGCCTCAGTGAGAATATCATCCAATTTTGTATGAAGTCAGAGCAAGTCGGGATGAAGTCAGACACAAATTTAACCGCCGTGCATTGTGCAGCTGTCACTGGTGATCAAATCTGCACAGGCTTGGCTCACCTTGAATGAGCCTTCTGGTTCAAACATCAGTGGGCAGGATCAAAAAGTCTGGGGTGTGTTCAGTCTCAAATGGCGTGTATACCACAGTGAGGTATAACAATGACAAACCCTGGTTTACTCCTAAACTCAGACAGTTGAGGCGGCTGAAAGAAGAGGTGTTCAGGGGTTGGGACAAGGAGAGGTTTAAAGAGTCCAGCTAAGTACAGCTAAATGGCAGTATGCTGAGAAACTACAACACCAGTTCTCAGCCAATGACTCTGCTTCTGCCTGGAGGGGGCTCAGACAGATTGCAAACCTAACTCTCTGACAGGGATGATTCCGCTTACAGGTGGGAGATTGACCAGCTGGTGACCTGGTGCAGGCTGAACAACCTGGAGCTCAACGCTCTTAAGACAGTGGAGATGGTTGTAGACTTCAGGAAGAACCCAGCCCCGCCCACCCCCATCACCCTGTATGACTCCGCTTCCTGGGGACTTCCATCACCCAGGACCTCAAGTGGGAGCTGAACATCAGCTCCCTTATAAAGAAAGCACATCAGAGCTCGTACATCCTACGGCACCTGAAGAAGTTCAACCTGCCAAAGACAATGATGATGCACTTCTACACTGCCATCACTGAGTCCATCCTCACCTCCTCCATCACCGTCTGGTACACTGCTGCCACTACCGAGGACAAGTTACCCCCCGTAACTAACACACAGTCGGACATCTCTTCATCATCTTGGTCATTCACCTGTCATACACTGCATACTGTTAAACTTGCACATCCGTACTTTGCACAACTGTTCTTTGCACACAACCCTATTCGTGTTTACAGTGCACATATCTTTATATTATTACTTGCATTCAGATTTTATATTTAAATGTTAATAGTATTTCCTTTTTATACTTATGCTTCTAATTACTCTATATTTTTTAATATTTTTTGTTTGCACCAATACACCAAGCCAAATTCTTTATATGTGAAAACCTACTTGGCAATAAAACCAATTCTGATTCTGATCAGTTTTGCTACGGTTTTGGGATTGAACAACATGTTTCTTTGAAACTGTGTGCAACAGGCTTTAAGGTACGTCTTTTCTCATTTGGTGAGTATGTCAGAGGTGTTACCCAATCAGGAGCGCCGTGTATGTAGATAAATGTCTGGTAGATCTTTACTTGTAACACATAATGTGACAGGGTGTTTAACACGCCACTGTTCCTGTTTAAATAGACCGTTTGCTATGCTTTGTTGGAGCTGAACGCAGCTTTGCTGTACCTCTAACCACACCCAGCTGTGATGTCAAACTAAACTAAAAATCTAATTTAGGTGTAAAAGTTTTAGTTTCAGTATACTGAACTAAAAATAAAAACTAGATTTAGACTTAAGAAATTAAAATAAAAATAGCTTTTGTCAATTTGGTTGAATTTATCAACACTACAACTTGTGGAGGCATATAGGTGTATGTTTTTGTAGACTGGGATGTCTGCACCACTGTGTTAAAGTTAAAGTGTTGCATTTGTATTGTAATATATTCTGAACATCCTAAATGAAATACCCCTATATTAGAATAAAAAAGCTAAAACTATCGCTGAAACTAATAAAACTAAACCTTTTTAAACAATGAAAACAAAACTGAAATGAGCAAACACACTCTGGAAACTAACTGAACCGAAAACAGAAATTTAAAAACGAAATAAAAACTAATGAAAAATACAAAATTATTATAACTCTGGTACTGACACACCCCGAAGTTCATAATTACATCACTGGAGCAAGGTAAGAATTTAGCAAAGAGAAGATTTTCAGGAGTTGTTGAGTTACTCTTTACACTTAAGTTCAGTGTTAAGAGGATGTCCATCACTGCATTGATAGACACAACAAAATAACTATTAACAGGTTCCTCTGCAGTCAAACTTAACTGCATCTTTTTAGCAGAGTTGCTTTCTTTTTTTCTCAGTTGCATGAAAGATTAACTCATTAGTTTTTGTCAAAATCAATTTAGTTTAGTGCCGGAAACTCAACAAGCAGGAGGAGGAAATTTAAAAGATTATTAAATCTACAGTCTACAGGTGGTTATGTTCCAAATTCAGTTCAGTCAGTACACTATTTTAATATCAGAGCTAATTATGGTGTTTATCCATAAAGGAGAATAATTCACAAGCCACTGAAATTATTTAAATGGTTGATTTTTTTGTGGGTGTGTGTTTTCTCTTAAATGGTCTATTTATGTAAAATATGAGATAAACTCAATATTTCTTCATTATTTTTCTAGGCCAATACAGCAAATAAACCATCACTAAACTCCACTCAAAAATGAAGCAATTAAAACACAGGCCACAGGTACAATCCACACCTGATTTTTTTTTTAAAAAAAAAGTTAACTCAAGACATTCTGAACTTAGTTTGAATTTCTAAACTGATTTCCAGTTAATCAGATCAATCAAAAAGTGACATTTTAGAGAGTGCAGTTTGTGGGGAAAGGGAATCTTAAATCTTAAAAAAACAAACAAAAACTGATGTTTTCTTTAATAAAATGTTTTACCATAGGACCCTATTGATGTACAAACTGTAGTAAAGTTGTCTCAATATGATCCATCGAACAGCTAAATTCAAAATCCGTTGTTTTCACCGGTGTCGTGCAGCAGCAGCTGCTGCTGTGGTACTCACCTTTCCAGAGTACTGTGACATTTTCTCGCCCACTGGATGTTTTCCAACCTGGCCCACAACCACACACACAGTGTAACAGAGAAAAAGTTGGACACCGCAATATATATGGCACGGGGGCGAGCAAGGGACGAGGTCCCAGCCAAGAGGACAAAAGACGAGGGTTTAAAAGTTTTGCTGGCTCAACGATTTCCCTTCATACTGATGTGTCTGCTGATTCTGCTGTGTGTGTGTGTGTGTGTGTGTGTGTGTGTTGACTCAATAGAATGTGCTTGGCCTGAGCTTTGCAGGGTCAATGATACTGCACATGCCACACTTCTATAGAGACAGAGAGACAGTGAAAGGATGCACACAGAGCTCATACTGTCAGAGAGTTTCTATATACAGACACGTAACATTTCACACAAACTCCGTCAGTGTTACAGTGGAGAGACACACATGGAAGTTAACAGGGATCCTGTTCAAAAATGGCAAATCTATATCAAAACATCATTGACAGCCAGGACATAGGTTTGCATATGGAGAGTAGGGACATGTACCTGCCAATATTATGCCAAATGATATGCCAAACTCTCCTGATACTAATAGTTATATGCATGAAAATACAGGACAAATTATTTTTATTGATTAATATGGAACAATCCTGTATTCTGCCTGATTTGAAAAGTTTTCAGCTTGTGTCACTTGTCCTCCTCTGATGAGGAGCAGCACATGGATGCTTAAATTTTATCTCATCCAGAGAGTGTCTTAGTTGGGGTTCTGTCTTCATCAGAAGGTCTGAAGCAGAAACATCTGCATCAGCCGAGCAATAACATCATACACAGTGAACTATAGGTCAGGTAGATTGTTTTCTTGAAACATTATGACTTCATTTTCATTGAGTTCATTTTTCCAATATTACAACTTTCTTTCTCTAAGTATTAAAACTTTGTCAACATCTCAGAGAACACAGACATGTGGGATATGTTTTGGATGTGCAGAGTTTTGAAAATGAGCAGACATCTTGTTGAAACATGAGCTATGAAAGTCGAGGGGTTTATAAATTAATTAAAATGAACTAATTTATCATTGATGTGACAGGCTTGTTTCCGCGTTGTCCTAAATTGATGGAATTCAAATTTGGTATTAACGTCCACTTTTAGATGAACTGATTAGAATGTTGTGGTCAAAGGTCAGTGTGTCCTTGTCACATTTGTGAACTGGATATCTCAAGAAGGTCTTGAGGGACCGTACTCACATCTGGCACAAATGTCAATTGGGCCCAATCCCAAACCGGCCCCTATCCCCTCACCCTATTCACTCCCCCTCCGTTTGCACGGTCACACAGAGGTGCACCATATTAAGGGCCGTCCCAAACCAATTATCGCTGAGTGCAAGTGGACTGCTCTGCGCTTAAATAGCGAGTGTGCATCAGTGCAGGCTTCTGAGGCCGTTACTTTTTTGTTATTTTTTTGTTATATTCTGTTATTATTATTGCTATATTCTCCGATGACACCACCCTGCTGTCTCTTCTTCAGGATCCACAGTTGGATCATGGCTTGGTTTTAAATGATTTTATCAAATGGTGCAATGACAACTTCTTGGATCTTAATGTAACAAAAACATTTTCTTTTCTTTTTTCATTTATTTTATTTATTCGAACAGGTTAAAAACAAACAAACAAAATAAAAAAAATAAAATTTAGGCAAAAAAAAAAAAACAAAACAAAAAAAAAAACAAGTTGATGTCTCTATAACAACATAAATAGCCGTTCCATGTTTGAAAGGGTGTAGGATGAAGTTAATAACACTTATCTAGTCCTACCCCTTTTTGCTATGTTTTTATAGTTTATCAATCATAGCATGTAGACAACATAAGAAAAGAAAGCATATTAGCCAAACAAGGTGCATTGTTCATTGGTTATAAATTCATGTGTCCATTTCCATCTTGTATCCATTCAGAATGTTGTTTGTAAAAATTTGTTTGAACTTTCTTAGTGATATACAGTACATATTTTCAATTCTTCACTACAGCTGTTCCACAGATTAACTCCTTTTACGGATATACAATGAGTTTTTGAGTTAGTGCGTACCTGCTGATTTTGAACATACAGTGGTGGAAAAAAGTTTTTGGACACCTTTACACCCCTTTTGCACATCTCAAATATTATCATGAAATATTTGTGGAAAAATCTTTTTTGTGTTTCAAAAGGTGTGGCTGCATTAGACAGATACAAACAAATACAAATTATATTTTTTTGTTTATTGTTTACAAGAAAAACCAACAAAACTAAATTCTTGACAATTTCAATATGTCAGTTCTCAACATCGTCGGTATCAAAGTCAACAAATAACAGAGAATGTGTTCAAAACTGAACAAAAAATAAATAAACCATCACATCATCAAATTAATATTTATCAGTCCTGCCACTGGCACGTAGCTCTAATCCTGGCTGACATGTTCCCCACAAGCCTTTCACACTGTTGAGGGGTAATTTTGTCCCATCCTTCTTGAATTACTGCTTTTAATTCTTCTAAATTCTTTGGTTTATGCTTTGAAATAGACCTTTTGATAATCCACCACAGATTTTCAATGGGGCTCATGTCCGGGGATTGAGCTGGCCACTCTAAGACCTGGATACTGTGCTCCTGCAGCCAAGTTCTACTGGCCTTGGATGTGTGGCAAGGGGCATTATCTTGTTGAAACATCCAGTTTTTACCTCGACGGAACAGTGCACGCGCAGAAGGGAGCATGTGGGTTTCGAGAATGGTACAATACTTGGTAGAGTTCAATGTGCCATCACAGACAGTGAGATGACCAACACCAGCAGCACTCATGCATCCCCAAACCATGATACTGCCTCCACCATGCTTGACAGCAGGTACTGTACATGCTGGAGATAATGCTTCGCCTGGCCTTCTGCGTACCCTCACATTAGTAGGAGGAAGATAAAGCTGAAAACTGGACTCATCTGACCACAAAATCTTCTTCCAATTCCTGGCTGTCCAGTTCTTGTGTGCCTGGGCCCAATGACGCCGGGCTAACCTCTGTCTCTCATTGATCAGGGGCTTCTTGATAGCCTTGTAGGACCTTAAGCCATGATCTAAAAGTCGGCCACGTACAGTACGGGTGGAGCACTGGACACCAGTTTGGTTTGACCACTGCTGCTGAAGCTCCTGTGATATCATTCGGCGGTTTTGCCTGCACATGCGGATCAGGATGCGGTCATTTCTTGCTGAAGAAACTTGGACGCCCAGATCTTGGTTTGTCTTCCAAGCTGTTGGTTCATCTGTATTTCTGCGTGTATCCAACTGCTGAGGTGCTGCATCTGCACTTCCTGGCTATCTGGCGGCAGCTGTACCCTTCCTCGCTGAGGATCTTTAACTTCAGGCGTGTTTCCTGCGTTAGGTTCCTTGTTTTAGCCATTTTTGTGTCTGAAGAACTTTCAAATGTGCTGGCTTTATGTAGACACGAAGCCTGGCAACAAAAATTGTGTCTTTTAAAGATCAGTCAGATACAGTCAGGGCTTCACATCTGTCGGCTACAGATGTTATTATAAGAATCCTCACATCTCACTGACCACAAGTCTCTGTGTTACTAAATACTTCAATAATTAAAACTGTCCAGTGTTAATATACAGTAGACTATGTATAGTTTATGATGAATGTATTTAGTCTCTGATGACTAAACTTCGCGCTGAGGGTGGGTGTCCCACATTGTCCCTCACAGACCTACTCCTTGTCCCACATTTGGTTTATTGGGACCTGGTCACCCTACTAGTAGATTATGTAGATAGACCATCATTACCACTGATAACACATATATCCAGAAAATGAACCCTATCGTGGCTACATTCCAAAGATTTTAAGTTAAGTTTAAGTTAGGATCAAAACCATTTCATTTCACACTGCATTCTTCCACCTCCGCAACATCTCCAGACTCCGCCCATCTCTGTCCCAATCCAGCACCGAAATCCTGGTTCACTCATTTGTCACATCCTGCATCGACTACTGCAACGCCCTCCTCATCGGCCTCCCCACCAAACTCATCAACAGACTGCAAATCATTCAGAACTCAGCCACTCAGATCATCACCTGCACCAAATCATCTGACCACATCACCCCTGTTCTCATCCAACTTCACTGGCTCCCACAATACCGCATCCACTACAAAAACTTTCTCCTTCAGGAATACACCATCTTCTGCACCCTTCCCTCAACCTCTGCTTTACTCCTCACCATCCCCACCTCACGCCTCAGTACCATGGGTGCCCAAGCCTTCAGCTGCTCGGCACCCAAACTCTGGAACTCCCTCCCCCCACACATAAGACAGTCAGACTCCATCAAATCATTCAAATCCCAACTCAAAACCCACCTGTTCAAACTGGCATATTCACTCTAACTGGACACTGTGCACTACACTTGTTTTTATGTTGATGTTTTGTTTTAATGTCTTTTATCTTCTATGCTCTGTAAGGTGACCTTGGGTGACTTGAAAGGCGCCTCCCAATAAAATGTATCATTATTATTATTATTATTATTATTATTATTATTATCATTATTAATAAGTGTACAAAGGTTTGAACCTCATCTTGGGTACCTATAAACACACAAAATATGTCGTCAATGTAATGAAACCACTTGATAATATTTGGCTGATAAATGCTCGTTACAGGGTTATAAACATACTTCAAAATGACCAATAAATAAATTTGCGTAGTTGGGAGCTAATATGGAGCCCATAGAAGTGCCTGAGTCCTGCAAATAAAAATGGTTGTCAAAACTGAAATAATACCATTTCAAAATAAAAGAAGCCAAATCAGTGGTAAAGTGGTTGGGTGGTTTGGCCATATTGTCACAATTGGCTAAATAGAATTTAAGGGCATCTAGTCCAGCATCATGTGATATATTTGTGTACAGACTTGTTACGTCTGAAATTAGTCACCATATATAATCAGACAAATCAGTGATTACAGAAATTTTTTGATAAAATCTGTAGAATCCTTTATGTACGCGGGTGATATATGGACCAGGGGTTTGATTAAAAAATCTACATATTCAGATAAAGGTGACAACAGGGAGTTAATCTGTGACACAACTGGTCATATTGGATGTTTCGAATGAAGAAAATCAAACTCAGATTTAGAAATAAATCCTTTCAATAATGCATCTTTCAAGAAATTGACAATCTCACTTTGAAATGATAAGATTGGGTCACTTAAGTTTTTCATAAAATTTCTCGTTTGTGAATTGAGACAGTATTTCTAAGTATTTCTATTTGGTAAATTACTTTCAGCTATTTCAATCATTATTTTATCTTCATTTGTGGGTATCCTGGACCACTAGAGCTCTGCCCTTGTCCGCTGGCTTAATAATTATGGTTACACTTAATTAGTTCAAAAGGGGCTTTCTTTTCACCCTGAGACAGATTGTTTGACACCTTAAAGGGTTGCTTCCAAAACCTCCTGTTAAACAACTCTACAAAATGTGTTAATAGAGTGATTTGGAACATTAGGACAAAACGAACTCTTAGGTTTAAAATGACTGACTGAGGCACCAGTAGAAATAGGATTTTTTGAAGAAAAAAAAGGGCTTTGGTTTAATATGACGAAAACATTTAAAGAGATCCACCTTAAGGCCAAAACTATTAACCCCACTATTGTTGGGTACAAAAGAGAGTCCTTTTGACAACAATGTTACTTGATCATTTGACCGTTCTTTTGAAGATATGTTGATTACTGTTTGGAATGACTGCGTGTCAATGGGCGGTACTACCTTCTTTGATTCCCGTTTTCCCTGTCTGCATCTTTTTTTCTTTTTTTTTTTCCTTGGTAGACTTTTTTGTGTGTTCCTAAAAAAGATGTACTGCAAGGTGGAATGCTAGAGTCACTGTCCATTGTTACCGACGCGACGATCATCACCGAAGCGGCGTCCCCTTTGGTCTGGGGCTGGATCTGATCCATGGAGATTGCTGGGAGGTGGCCATGATGTTCCACTTGGCCGTTGAGGAGCTGCAGGTTGAAGGGAGGGTGCTTTTATTTCCCAATCATAGACTTTATTTCTAAGGTAGTCTTCAGTGTCCCTGTGAGTGGAGTCTACCACCCTTACCCTTTTACTCTAGTAAAAGTAACTAATAGGCTACCACCCTGTAAAAATACTTTGTTGCAAGTCAAATTCCTGCATTTAAATATTACTTAAATAAAAGTATGTAAGTATGATCAGGAAAATGTACTTAAAGTATTACAAGTTAAAATACTGTAAAAATGTCCCCTGTGACTACTACTAGTCTAGTAGTAATAGCAATAGTAGTCTACTACTGTATATGATTTTCATTATGTGATTCTGACTCATGCATTAATATAAAAGCGGGATTTTACTGTTGTAGTTAGTTGAGGTGAAGCTGATTTTGAACTATAAACTAGTGACTATTTTCATTATGGGTTTATCTGTTGATTATTTTGTCAATTAATTGATTGATTGTTTGGTTTGTAAAATTCTGGAAACTGTGAGAGACAGAGTCACACTTACCCAGAGCCTAAAGTGGCACCCTGACAATATTTGTTTTGTCCAACCAACAGTTCAAACCTCAACATAAAAATTATTAAATAACAAAAAAGCATAAGCCACAAAATAAATAAATGAAATAAAATTAAAATTTGTTAAGTAATTAGTAACTAAAACTGTCAGATACATGTAGTAGAGGTAGATGATGGCATGAGAAGAAAAGACTTCACAACTAGGTGCAGTTTATGTTATATTATCTTCATGAGTTTGTCAGTATGACGACTTGTGACTTACTTGACCTGAGCAATGACTTGTTCAAATCAAAGTGAAGTTAATTTTACTGATTGAATGTTATCTGTGAAATATACCAACAGACTAATCAATGTTATAATCAGTGTTATATCAGCTGTAATATACCAGGAGTGTAAAACGGACTTCAGCAAATCAGGAGCCAAATATAAAACCTAATCCAAAATAGGAACGTTGTGCTGGTTTGAAGGAATTCATCATATTTCAAATGCAATATAAATGTCATCCTAATTAATAATATAGTGACCTGTATACGACCTGTGATTTTATGGAAGCTTCTTTAGAGCCAGTGTAGGCAGATGGACCAGAGAGCACAAACACAGTAGTTCACTGAGAGCAACAACTTCACAAATAAAATAAAACAATATTCTTACTCACATTTTCTGCATTACTGATGTACTGCAGGTTCCTGTGCAAAAAAAAAAAAAAAAAAAGCAACTATACATGCTGTAAGCGCTACTGCAACTGCACAGCTTCATTGAGGGACATGTATGCAATGTTACAGCCGTAGAAATGGAATGATTGTTTTTCTTTTTATAGATACAGCTCAAAAAATTGGATAAAATGCATTTAGGATGTATTCCCTCAGCTGAAAATCTGTATAAATCATATATTGAATATTCACTATAGTGTGGTGCTATTCAAAGGAGCAATGAAAGGTGCTTTGCTAGAGGGAAAACAATTCATCACTCTTCATTGACTTCAGTTTGCGTGGAGATGCCCCCTTGTCACTTCAGTCTTCTAGGAAACAACACAAAAATGATTAACAGGTGCTTCATGGTGAGATGCACTATTATAGGGTTTCCCACAGATTCATTCATTTGTGGTGGACTGCCAAGATAACAACATCTGCTGGCACATATTGATCTTTTATTTTGGGAGGTTGATGGTTTACTGAGAGTGCTATAGGAATATACATATATAGGCTTTGGTTATTGATTGCACGCTACACACAGAGTGTACTCAGGGAACAGATGAAGTAGCAGAACGCCAGGCACAGTGAGAGGGAAACGTAACCATTCATTCTGCCAGGTCTAAAAGTTTGCCTTCATTTGGCTCTGCAGCAGCTGCTACTCTCATCCATTGATCTGATCTGATCAGCGGTGGCGCTGTACAGGGGAGAAAAGTTAAGACGATTCCTAGGGCCCATGACTGACAGGGGCACCAAAAATAGGTAAAAATTAATATAAAATTATTAAACCATCATCATTAAGAATATTTTTTTCAAATATAGTAATCAAATTAATGATCTCTTTGTTTTTACTTGTTTTTGGCAGTAAAAGTTAAATATCCCCATTGACCAAAAAGTAAACATCCATATTGACTGACCACCCCCCTGTATCTGCATGAAATGGTTTGGTCCTGCCTTAGCGCACTGACCATGACAGTCCCTAATAGCAATCTGCAGTTGCGCTAGAATGCTACAGTCATCATCATGCTACCTGGTACTAAAAAAAATCTGGTTTTCACAAAAGGAAAGAGAGAAAGGAGAGAGAGGAGAGCCAAAAGAAAGGATGTCAATATGTGAGCCAGTTTTTCTCCAAGAAAGGTGGGTAGCCTATAGTCTGTGAGTGGTAGAAATGAACCTGTTAGTTTAATAATCCATAGTGAAATAAGCCAGCTACAGACTAGTGTAAGCCTACAGTTCACTCCTTTTTAACCTGCATTTAATCAGTGCAGGTAAATGTTTAGCAAGATATTCAAATTGAATCAGTTGTCCCTGCCCCTTTTACCAGACTCAACAATGAAGAAGGTGAGCAACATTGTGTTGAACGACATGCCAGTTAGCATCATTGCAGGGAGTCTGTGGCAATTTCTCTCTCTCTCTTGCTCTTTTTTTAACCAAAAAAAGAAAATGAAATGTTTTTTAATGACAGAAATTCAAACAAATTTTCCACATAATCATTATTATGAAACAAAAACAGCCTACATCTGTCTGTACTGGATGCTGGACAGTTGGAAACATTATGTAGCCTAACTCAGCCCATGAAGGGCAATTTATTTGAGCAACTTGCAAACACAAACACACACACACACACACACACACACACACACACGCACACACAACAAACAAACGTATCTAATGTATACTAGTGGTGGTGATACAGAACTTTCAGTAATCTGGGTCAATGCAAATCTGTAGGATTTAGTGTCGTTCATTTATTAGGGTCCAGGCAGCTAAACTGCCAGGACACTATTGTAATCCTAGTTATTCTTCTTCTTCTTCTCCCGAGGAAATCATACTTCCCATGGGTGAAAACTCACCAATCTTTGCACAAAGGTCCAGTCTCATGCCAGATATCCTCAGCTGTAAACTCAAGCCAATAGTCCTAATGGTGGCGCTACAACTTCACAACTTTCATCAAATCTCATCTTAAACCTATTAAAAATTATGATGTTCATCACTGTTTTTTTTTTCAAAAACTGTAAAACTTCTTAAACCTATCTCCTCCCACAATTTTTGTTCAAGTGACACCAAACTTGCTACAGAGCATCGTCAGACTGTCCTACAAAAACTATGTTTCTCCAGTTTTTGATTTATCAAAGATTGAGCCTACAGTGCATCAAAATGTTTGACTGTAAACGGTACTGTAAACATATACATGCAAATTCCTGCTAAATAAATCTTCAATGTTCATGAAAAAAATGACAAAATTCTAGAGTCATGGTAGATGATGGGTGGCAAATTTCAGAATTTTATCTCAAGTTTTTCACTCATGGAGCAAATCAATCACTGTTACAAACAAATTACCAACATCTCCATGCTGTCTAGATGCAATATGTGTATTTTCAGATTTTTGTCTTAATAACTGAATTTTTTACAGTGGTTTCAAATCTGCCTTTACATGCACGGATGACTGCTTTCCTACACAACAGTGAATGGCTTACTCAATTTGTGAAGCCACTGTTGAATTGCTACTTGCCAATTAGCTCAGACTGGTAGATGACCGTCTCAGGTTCCAGAGGTTGCGGATTCAAGCCTCAACTGGTGCAGAATCCACATTGTAATATAAACATCTTCTTGTGCTCCAGCTTATTGCTTATCAATCAATTCAATCAATCAATCAATCAATCAATTTGATTTATAAAGCCCAATATCACAAATCACAATTTGCCTCACAGGGCTTTACAGCATACGACATCCCTCTGTCCTTATGACCCTCGCAGCGGATAAGGAAAAACTCCCCCAAAAGAAACCCTTTAACGGGGAAAAAAAACGGCAGAAACCTCAGGAAGAGCAACTGAGGAGGGATCCCTCTTCCAGGACGGACAGACGTGCAATAGATGTCATACAGAACAGATCAGCATGACAAATTAACAGTAATCCACATGACACAATGAGACAGAGAGAGAGAAAGAGAGAGAGAGAGAGAGAGAGAGAGAGAGAGAGATGCAGGTAATGACAGTAGCTTACAACAACATTATTGAAAGTAATAATATTATAGTTTCGTAATGGCTACTGTGATACAATATGTTGAAAGTATGTATGAATGTCTGGCAGTATACATATGTGACAATAGTCATATGTGTATAATAACAGTAGAAGTATGACTAATGACTAATGATGGCAGAAGCAGCAGGAGGCATCTGGCAGGACCACGGCAGCAGCACAACCACACACGTCACGCTGTCCAGGCACCGCTGCGATATGAGTTAACCTGAGAGACAGTGGAGCACAAAGGCTCCAGAGAAGAAGCCGAGTTAGTGACATCCAGAATGGCCGAGTTAGCAAGATGCAGTAATAGAATACGAGAGAGAGAGAGAGAGAGGGGGGGGGGGGGGGGGGGGGGGGGGGGGAAGAAGGAGAGAAGGTGCCTGGTGTATTACAGGGGGGTCCTCTGGCAAACTAGGCCTAAGTCAGCCTAACTAGGGCCTGGTACAGGACAAGCCTGAGCCAGCCCTAACTATAAGCTTTATCAAAGAGGAAAGTCTTAAGTCTAGTCTTAAATGTGGAGACGGTGTCTGCCTCCTGGACCGTAACAGGAAGATGATTCCACAGGAGAGGAGCCTGATAGCTGAAAGCTCTGGCTCCTGATCTACTTTTGGAGACTTTAAGGACCACGAGTAACCCTGCGTTCTCGGAGCGCAGTGTTCTGGTGGGATAATATGGCACTATGAGCTCTCTAAGATATGGCGTAGCTTGACCATTTAGAGCTTTATAAGTTAAGAGTAGGATTTTAAATTCAATTTTGGATTTTACAGGGAGCCAGTGCGGAGAAGCTAAAACAGGAGAAATATGATCTCGTTTCTTAGTTCCTGTTAACACACGTGCTGCTGCATTCTGAATTAGCTGGAGAGTTTTTAAGGACTTACTAGAGCTACCTGATAATAGAGAGTTACAGTAATCCAGCCCAGAGGTAACAAAAGCATGGACCAATTTTTCTGCATCTTTTCGGGTCAGGATAGGCCTAATTTTCGCAATATTACACAGATGAAAAAATGCAGTCCGTGAGGTTTGTTTTAAATGAGAATTAAAAGACAAATCTTGATCAAATATTACAGATGCAGCAGCCTCGAATTTCCCCTCCCAGCCAGAGGCCATCCAGTTCCCAGCTGGCTGCCAGCCAGCTCCCAGTCAGCTACCAGCCACAGGGAGTCCCCCCCCCCTCCTCTTGGGGGTGTGCCCAGAATCCACTATAAACACACCTCTTCATTCAATTGCAGGGTGTCACCAGGAGATGGCGTGTCTCTCACAGGAACACATCTCAGGGGCAAAGATTTTTACTCCTCTACATTCATCAGCTCAAAGTTACGAAATCATGTGGTGGAGATTTGGCGCAGTTGGTAGCGCGTCCACCCCATGTATGAAGTTCTCTGCAGCGGCAACGGGTTCGATTCCCGCCTTCAGCTCTTTGCTTTATGTCATCTTCCCTCCCTGAACCACTTTTATGGCTGCTCCTCAGCTGTCCTATACAGTAAAGGCCAAAAAGCCCAAAACATAACTTCAAAAAAAAAAATGTTACAAAATCATTCCTAAGTCATAAAAGTGATGTAGCTTTACAAAACAGCCTGTGACTCTAAGAATAAACAGGCTCCATCTGTTTACATAGAGTTTGCTTTTGATAATTATCAACAAAAATGATGACGTAATTTTACTTTACATGTGCTGGAACAGAGAATGAGCTGCAGGAGCAAAGATACTCATCATATGTGTCACATATGCAGATACAGACATTATAATCGCTGTGAAATACTCATATGATACTGATTTGACTGTCTATTGGCCGCTTCATGCTCACACCAGCATGAGCAGTGGGAGAGTTGCGCCAGTCCTGCCTGGCTGCTGCCGCGCGTCATCTGGAGATTCCAGGGCTCGCCTATGTTTTCCGCAACAGGCGCGCGGCTCTCGGCAAAAATAGACCAGGAAGCGGCCAGTAGACAGTCATATTAGTATTGGTTGAATATGTGCTCATTTTTCCTGGTCGGACTGATAATATACATTTTGATGCATGAGGGAGGTGGGAAAGTTGGCTTATCCATAAATGTAATTTAGTGTAATGGAAACATTTAGTGAAGTCTATAAAGTAGCCAGCAACACAATATTAATATCTGTGGCACAAACTGAATTTTAATTACTGGAGGTACACGCTCCCCTCAGCCCTGCACCTATTTTACTGGCCATAGCTAGTCTGTGGGGCAGTGGGGGCTGGGAGCCTGTTTGGCTGGCAACCACTCATTGAGTTAGAACAAAGGATACACTGTAATGCAAATAATGACTTTTCAGCCAACAACGCGGCCGGCTCGACACTACACATGCCTGACAGAGTGACAGACAGGAGAACATCATGACGTGGTGATGATGCGCGATGTGTCAGTGAAACTACAGGTTTACTCAGCTCTGAAATGTGCCGGGAGTTAATCGCTTCAAATGCACAAATGCAGTGAAGTTCACAAACCACCAGCAGTTTATAGAATAGGATGGACTGTCTATCAGTGGCCATACAGCAATGACCTACTGTAAAGCAGCTCTCTAATAATTAAAATAGATGTCACACTGTGCGGAAGAGCTTAATAAGTTAACAAGAGATTTGGCACCGACAGCTGAAATGTAAACTTCTGTGATGCAAAACTGTGTTTGCTTGTTTAAGTGTGAATCGTGTGTAATAATTAACTCTATAAGCCTAGGATGTTGAACATCCCAGTGCGAGCCGTCTGCTGTGCTCCGCAGCCGCCTGTGAAGGCGAACGAAATCTGGAACCTTTCAGCTCAATAACATAACTTTGAAAGCACCAAGTGACTTGTTTTAACAAATTTCATTAGATTAAAATATGTAGAACTGTAAAATATCACTTCCATGAGGCTGTTCAGTCAGACATTAACAAATCACAGGCTGAAATTGGCATTTCATCCTCCCGTCCCTCCCTCTTCAGCGCACTATAAATGAATTCTGTCCAGTAATATACAGTAGGCCTACACACACATACAGGACTCTGCGTATTGCTGGTCGCCGCATCAAATAGCGACCCGCAAATCTAAAATGCGCTACAAACAGGAAATCCACCAACTGAAAAGCAGAGTGGCTCCGCGAATCAGGCAGAGTATTAAACATTTAACTGTTAAGCAGTTCAAAATGCTAGAAAAACGCGACGCACAACTTCTGTTATTCATGATTAATTTTCTGGGCACAAATCACTCGGCACGCAGAGATGCGCTGGGAGCGCTCTCCAAAGGTGGAGAGAGATGTGGAGGAAAAGGCAGGATGAGCAGATCCAAGAAGTTTGTGAACGAGCACTACAATAGTGTGGATGATTAAGCATAATTATATTTTTAAAAAGAAACTGCACAGGGTGCTCTACTAGACAAGCAGTTTTTCTTACAGCAGTGTAGGCTATGTGTAGCTCTAATGAACAACAAAGAAGACTCAGCAAAGCCGCAGCATGATAATGGTTGATGACCCTAATAGCTCAATAAAAGATGCTTTGTGTGGGAAGCGCACTCCCTTGTACACATTAAATACTGTAGGCATGTGACAGTACGTAGAACCACTGTTTTCAGACACGGTAACCAATTATAATGACTGCTCCTCCTGGTGGACTGATAAACGAGTGCAGGTAGTTTCCGCAAATGGAGCTTAGGGGTGTTACGAGTCGGCCCCGCACCGATGACGTCATCGCGGGGGATCTCATTACAGTCACGAACCCGCCTACTGCAGAGCAGGGACCTATCACGGACCGGCCAGGGCCCCAACACGAGATTAGGGGAAATTCGAGGCCGCTGCATCTGTACTCTGAGGTTTCTTACGGTAGTGCTAGAGGCCAGAGCAATACCATCTAGAGAAACTGTGTTATCAGATAAAGAGTCTCTGAGTTGTTTGGGGCCAAGAACAATAATTTCAGTTTTGTCTGAATTTAACATCAGGAAATTGGTGCTCATCCAAGTTTTTATGTCTTTAAGGCAGTTATGGAGTTTAGTTAATTAATTACTTTCTTCTGGCTTCATCGATAAATACAACTGAGTATCATCCACATAACAATGGAAATTTATAGAATGATTTCTAATGATGTTACCTAGAGGAAGCATATATAGAGTAAATAGGATTGGTCCGAGCACAGAACCTTGCGGAACTCCAAAACAAACTTTGGTACGTAAGGATGATTCATTATGAACGTCAACAAACTGAAAACGATCAGATAAATAAGATTTAAACCAGCTCAGTACAGAACCTTTTAGGCCAATTAAATGATCCAGTCTCTGCAGTAGAATTTGATGGTCAATTGTGTCAAACGCCACACTAAGATCTAATAAAACAAGTACAGAGACAAGTCCTTTGTCTGAAGCAATCAGAAGGTCATTTGTAATTTTAACTAGTGCTGTCTCAGTGCTATGATGCACTCTAAATCCTGACTGAAATTCCTCAAATTAATTATTATGATGGAGAAAATCACACAGGTTTAATTACAGCTACCTTAAAAGACTGTGGTACATAGTCTGTTAATAAGGATATATTGATCATATCTAACATATAAGTGTTAACTAAAGGTAAAACCTCCTTAAGTTGCCTAGTTGGGATGGGGTCTAAGAGACACGTTGATGATTTAGATGAAGAAATCACTGCGGTCAATTCTTGAAGAGAAATTGGGGAGAAGCAATCTAAATATATATTAGGTTTTACAGCTGTGTTTGAGGTTAGATAGGTACTATCTGAGGACAGGAGGTCATGAATTTTACCTCTAATATTTAGAATTTTGTCATTAAAAAAGCTCATAAAATCATTACTGCTAAGGGCTAAAGGAATATTTGGCTCAATAGAGCTTTGACTCTCAGTCAGCCTGGCTACAATGCTGAAAAGAAACCTGGGGTTGTTCTTATTGTCTTCTATTAATGCTGAGTAATAGTTTGCTCTGGCATTGCGGAGGCCCCTCTTATAAGTTTTGAGACTGTCTGTCCAGATTAAACGAGATTCTTCCAGTTTGGTTAATCGCCAATTCCTTTCAAATTTTCACGATATTTGTTTTAACTTACGGGTTTGAGAGTTATACCAAGGAGCGAACTTTCTTTGCTTTTTTAACTTCTTTTTAAGAGGTGCTACAGAGTCAAGTGTTGTTCGCAGCAAGCCTACGGCGCTATCGACAAAATGATCAATTCAGGAGAGGTTAAAGTCGGTACAGGAAACCTCTGTTACTGAGGGACTTGGTATTGAATTTAACGATGGAGTAATCTTTTCCTTAAATTTTGCGACAGCACTATCTGATAAACATCTAGTATAGTAACTTTTGCTGAGTGGTGTGTAATCAATCAGTCAAGCAATTTTATTTATAAAGCCCAATATCACAAATCACAATTTGCCTCACAGGGCTTTACGACATCCCTCTGTCCTTTGGACCCTCACAGCGGATAAGGAAAAACTCCCCCAAAAAAACCCTTTAACGGGGAAAAAAAATGGTAGAAATCTCAGGAAGAGCAACTGAGGAGGGATCCCTCTTCCAGGACGGACAGATGTGCAATAGATGTCGTACAGAACAGATCAGCATAATAAATTAACAGTAATCCGCATGACACAATGAGACAGACAGACAGAGAGAGAGAGAGAGAGAGAGAGAGAGAGAGAGAGAGAGAGAGAGAGAGAGAGAGAGAGAGAGAGAGAGAGAGATATGCAGGTAATGACAGTATCTTACAACATTATTGAAAGTAATAATATTATAGTTGTAGTTCTGGCTACTGTGTTACAATATGCTGAAAGTATGTATTAATATCTGGTAATATACATGTGTGACAATAGTCATATGTGTATAATAACAGTAGAAGCATGACAAATGACTAATGATGGCAGCAGCAGCAGGTGATGAGTTAATCTGAGAGACAGTGGAGCACAAAGGCTCCGGAGAAGAAGCCGAGTTAGTGACATCCAGAATGGCCGAGTTAGCAAGATGCAGTAATAGAATACGAGAGAGAGAGAGAGAGAGAGAGAGAGAGAGAAGGAGAGAGGGTGCCCGGTGTATTATAGGGGGGTCCTCTGGCAAACTAGGCCTAAGTCGGCCTAACTAGGGGCTGGTACAGGGCAAGCCTGAGCCAGCCCTAACTATAAGCTTTATCAACAACCCCGCCCACATGCTGAGGCGGGTTGCTGACCTATTGCGGTAAGCAAGTTTTGTCATTTCCGGTGTTTCTGTGACAGCGTCTCTGTACTGCTCTGGTGGATTCTGCTAGCCTGCTTTCTGCTTTCCCACTTCAGTTGTTTTAACGTCTACTTCAACTCTTAATCCACACTGGTTCTGTTTAAAAACTTACAGCTCTCCTCCTTTCTACTACGACTTCCCTGCTAATCTCTTAGCTGTTGTTTGCACGTTACTAGCCTTGGTAGCTACTTTAGCTTTACAGTTAGCGATGGCTTCTCCCTCTGCTCTCTCTTGCTCGGTGTGCCAGATGTTCAGTTGTGCCTCTGCCTCCTTTAGTGACAGTGGTAACTGTAATAAGTGTAGCTTATTTGCTGCGTTGGAGGCGAGGCTTCGTGAATTAGAAGCGCGGCTCCGCACCATGGAAAACCATTCATTAGCTGCGGTAATTAGCCCCCGTAGCCGGTGCGGAGCCACATAGCATAGCCTTAGCCTCTGCTAACTGTCCTCCTGCAACTCCCGTTCAGCCGGGAGGTTGGGTTACGGTTCGCCAGAAGCACAGCTCCAAGCCGAAGCCCACGGCTCACCACCAGCCTGTTCACGTTTCCAACCGCTTTTCTCCACTCAGCGACACACCCACTGAGGATAAAACTCTGGTTATTGGCAGCTCTATTCTGAGAAACGTGAAGTTAGCAACACCAGCTAAACGTGGCTAAAGCTAAACGTAGATTCAGTAAGATTGTTATTCACGTCGGTGGCAATGACACCCGGTTATGCCAATCGGAGGTCACTAAAATTAATATTGCCCCGGTGTGTGAATACGCAAAAACAATGTCCGACTCCGTAGTTTTCTCTGGACCCCTCCCAAATCTGACCAGTGATGACATGTTTAGCCGCATATCATCACTTAATCGCTGGCTGTCCAGGTGGTGTCCAGCAAACGATGTGGGTTTCATTAATAATTGGCAAACTTTCTGGGGAAAACCTGGCCTTATTAGGAGAGACGGCATTCATCCCACTTTGGATGGAGCTGCTCTCATTTCTAGGAACTTGGCAAACTTTATTAGAAATTTAAATCCCTGACAACCCAGAGTTGAGACCAGGACAGAGAGTCGCAGCCCTATACGCCTCTCTGAGCTTCTAGTTCAGTTACCCAGCCATAGTTTTCATAGTTTTATACAAACTGTGTCTGTCCCCCGACCACCTAAATTATTTAAATCTAAAATTAAACAAAGAGGAGTTGTGCATAACAACCTCATAAAAATTAAAACACCTTCTGTGACAGAAAGACAAAACAGGAGAATTAAATGTGGACTGTTAAATATCAGGTCTTTGTTGTCTAAAGCAGTGTTAGTAAACAAATTAATATCAGATAATCATATTGATTTACTCAGTCTCACTGAAACCTGGCTGTGTCAAGATGAATATGTTAATCTTAATGAGTCCACTCCTCCCAGTCATAATAATACCCACATTCCTCGAGGCAGCGGCCGAGGAGGGGGAGTTGCAGCCATTTTTAACTCTAGTCTGTTAATCAGCCCTAAACCTAAACTAGATTATAATTCATTTGAAAGCCTCGTTCTTAGTCTTTTACATCCGACCTGGAAAACCTTGCAGCCACTTTTATTTGTTATAGTGTACCGTGCTCCTGGCCCGTATTCTAAATTTGTATCTGAATTCTCAGAGTTTGTATCCAGTTTAGTTCTTAAATCAGATAAAGTTATTATTGTAGGCGATTTTAACATTCATGTCGACGTTGATAATGACTCCCTGACTACCGCGTTTATCTCATTATTAGACTCCATTGGCTTCAGTCAGGGTGTCGCAAAATTTAAGGAAAAGATTACTCCATCATTAAATTCAATACCAAGTCCCTCAGTAACAGAGGTTTCCTGTACTGACTTTGATCATTTTGTCGATAGCGCTGTAGGCTCGCTGCGAACAACACTCGACTCTGTAGCTCCTCTTAAAAAGAAGTTAAAAAAGCAAAGAAAGTTCGCTCCTTGGTATAACTCTCAAACCCGTAAGTTAAAACAAATATCGCGAAAATTTGAAAGGAAATGGCGATTGACCAAACAGGAAGAATCTCGTTTAATCTGGACAGACAGTCTCAATAATTATAAGAGGGGCCTCCGCAATACCAGAGCAAACTATTACTCAGCATTAATAGAAGACAATAAGAACAACCCCAGGTTTCTTTTCAGCACTGTAGCCAGGCTGACTGAGAGTCAAAGCTCTATTGAGCCAAATATTCCTTTAGCCCTTAGCAGTAATGATTTTATGAGCTTTTTTAATGACAAAATTCTAACTATTAGAGGCAAAATTCATGACCTCCTGTCCTCAGATAGTACATATCTAACCTCAAACACAGCTGTAAAACCTAATATATATTTAGATTGCTTCTCCCCAATTTCTCTTCAAGAATTGACAGCAGTGATTTCTTCATCTAAATCATCAACGTGTCTCTTAGACCCCATCCCAACTAGGCTACTTAAGGAGGTCTTACCATTAGTTAACACTCATATATTAGATATGATCAATATATCCTTATTAATAGGCTATGTACCACAGTCTTTTAAGGTAGCTGTAATTAAACCTCTACTAAAAAAGCCCACCCTGGATCCAGAGGTGTTAGCCAACTATAGACCAATATCTAATCTTCCCTTTATGTCAAAGATCCTTGAGAAAGTAGTCACAGACCAGCTGTGTGATTTTCTCCATCATAATAATTGATTTGAGGAATTTCAGTCAGGATTTAGAGTGCATCATAGCACTGAGACAGCACTAGTTAAAATTACAAATGACCTTCTGATTGCTTCAGACAAAGGACTTGTCTCTGTACTTGTTTTATTAGATCTTAGTGTGGCGTTTAACACAATTGACCATCAAATTCTACTGCAGAGACTGGATCACTTAATTGGCCTGAAAGGTTCTGCACTGAGCTGGTTTAAATCTTATTTATCTGATCGTTTTCAGTTTGTTGACGTTCATAATGAATCATCCTTACGTACCAAAGTTTGTTTTGGAGTTCCGCAAGGTTCTGTGCTCGGACAAATCCTATTTACTCTATATATGCTTCCTTTAGGTAACATCATTAGAAATCACTCTATAAATTTCCATTGTTATGCGGATGATACTCAGTTGTATTTATCGATGAAGCCAGAAGAAAGTAATCAATTAACTAAACTCCATAACTGCCTTAAAGACATAAAAGCTTGGATGAGCACCAATTTCCTGATGTTAAATTCAGACAAAACTGAAGTTATTGTTCTTGGCCCCAAACAACTCAGAGACTCTTTATCTGTCTCTAGATGGCATTGCTCTGGCCTCTAGCACTACCGTAAGAAACCTTGGAGTAATATTTGATCAAGATTTGTCTTTTAATTCTCATTTAAAACAAACCTCACAGACTACATTTTTTCATCTGCGTAATAGGCTAGAAATCAAAAGTAATCAGATAATGATCCGATAGCGAGGGATTCTGTGGAAAGACTTTTAGATTATCAATTTCAATTCCATACGTCAGAACTAGATCGAGGGTATGGTTAAAACAATGAGTGGGTTCATGTACACCCTGACTGAAGCCAATGGAGTCTAATAATGAGATAAACGCGGTAGCCAGGGAGCCATTATCAATGTCGACATGAATGTTAAAATCGCCTGCAGTAATAACTTTATCTGATTTAAGAACTAAACTGGATACAAACTCTGAGAATTCCGATACAAATTTAGAATACGGGCCAGGAGCACGGTACACTATAACAAATAAAAGTGGCTGCAAGGTTTTCCAGGTCGGATGTAAAAGACTAAGAACGAGGCTTTCAAATGAATTATAATCTAGTTTAGGTTAAGGGCTGATTAACAGACTGGAGTTAAAAATGGCTGCAACTCCCCCTCCTCGGCCGCTGGTGTTGCTTTCTCAGAATAGAGCTGCCAATAACCAGAGTTTTATCCTCAGCGAGTGTGTCGCTGAGTGGGGAAAAGCGGTTGGAAACGTGAACAGGCTGGTGGTGAACTGTGGGATTCGGCTTGGAGCTGTGCTTCTGGCAAACCGTAACCCAACCTCCCGGCTGAACGGGAGTTACCGGAGGACAGTTAGCAGAGGCTAAGGCTGTGCTATGTGGCTCCACACTGGCTACAGGGGGCTGGCTAACTACCCAGCTACTGAATGGTTTTCCATGGTGCGGAGCCGCGCTTCTAATTCACTAAGCCTTGCCTCCAACGCAGCAAATAAGCTACACTTGTTACAATTACCACTGTCGCTAAAGGAGGCAGAGGCATAACTGAACATTTGGCACACCGAGCAAGAAAGAGCAGAGGGAGAAGCCATCGCTAACTGTAAAGCTAATGTAGCTACCAAGGCTAGTAACGTGCAAACAACAGCTAAGAGATTAGCAGGGAAGTCGTAGAAAGGAGGAGAGCTATAAGTGCTTTAACAGAACCAGTGTGGGTTAAGACTTGAAGTAGATGTTAAAGCAACGTTAAAGCAACTTAAGTGAGAAAGCAAGCTAGCAAAATTCACCAGAGCAGTACAGAGAGACGCTGTGACAGAAACACCGGAAATGACACAACTCACTTCCCGCAATACGTCAGCTGATGGATCCATTCACAATTCTCTCAATTCTCTTAAAATTCCTTAAGTGTGACTGATCACTGTGCAGCATCTTCAAGTCTTTTTTCTGCTAGAAAATCTGCCTTCTCATGCTTGAAAATAAACCAGACTTTGCACAAAGATCCAGTGTCAATACTTCAGTGTGAAACCATCTGAGGCTTCGCACTTTGCACATAGCTCAACTAGTTAAACATCAGTTTTTCACTTATGAAGCAAATCAGTCACTGTTAAAATAAATTCCATGCATGGACGGCTGCTAAACCTGCACGTCTGGCTTAGTCAATTTGTGAAGCTATACATGAATTGTCACTGACTAATTAGCTCAGTGAGATAGAAATTGATTCTTAGCCTCAGAGGTTGTGAGTTCAAGCTTCAGCTGATGCAAAAGGCAGATTGTGTTGCTAAATCCCTAAATGTCTTCTAATTCTTCTGCTTGTTGGTCAGAATTGCCTAAAAATGCCCGGACCCGACCCATCGCTGCACAGCAGATATAATTGGTGTCAAAAATCTGCTTTTTTTATTATTTTGAGATGATGATCTTAAATTATTTTGATTGGAAAATTAATGTATATTTCAAGGGGCAATAACCGGAAATTAATCATTTCTAGATTTAAAGAATTAAAAAATCGCTATGTGAAGAAAAAGAGGTGGAATTTCATCTGGAGTATAGCATGACATCACACACCCTCTCTCTGTGTATCTCCAGCCCCTTGTTTACAAGCCGGTCCAGCTGCGCATTCATGTACGTTTATGTGAATCGCTGCGTCCTCCCTCCTCTCGGAGCCCTTGGCTCTCCCTCCCTATAAAAGGATACAGCCAGTGAGCAATGGCAGTGTGTATTTTCGAAGCGAAATGGCGGAGAGCGGAACGAAGCATTTACCTGAAGGCAACCAGGATCCGATATTACCTCTTCTTTGTTGGCAAAGAAGTTGTCGGATAAAGAAAGGGACAGAACCCAGATTAACATTGGCCTTGCATTTCCAAGGTGGAGAGCACTGCGAGAGCTAAAGGGGCTACAATTTGACTCTTGACAGTTAAGGAACAATATAAAGTCAAATGTCTGTTTTAATTAGTGTTACAGTAACATTAGGCACATGTCGCTATGTCGATTCAATTAAATTTAGTGTAACTGTCATAGAATGCAGAATGCCATGTTGTCGGACAGTAAATTTGATTTTGTCTATTTGGTTTAATGGTGTGATTATTTAAGTGCAGTTACTTATGTTTATTTAATGTTTGCTGTGTGTTTTCACTTAATGTTTGCTGTGTGTTTACCTGTATTTATTTATGGTGGATTACTGCTTGGACTGTTTACTTTTGACTGTCAAAACAAAAGGCTCCTGCCAGGGCTGGACGGGGACAAAAAATCGGCCCTTGCATTTTATGCTTAGACCGTCCCTCATAATTAGCGGAGCACAACCGACTAGTAATTTATGTATGTGTTCCCCGAAGGAATGTATTTTACTATTATCCCAAACACAACTCTAATTATTGTGGTGAGGTGTATATATTTCAGTCAGGAGAGACACGTTTTTTGGTTAGGAAAGAAAACATTAAATTACCAGTGCACATGAGAATGAAATGTGAAAATGTGAAAAGTCTTTGGCGATTAGACCCCTTCGAGATGGAGAGCTATGGAGAAGGGGGATGGATCTGTATCCAATTAGGGAACCCCCCAACAACAGTGTAAGGAGTGAGAGGGACTACAAACCGTATGACATGAGGCAATCCTTAAGATAAGATAAGATAAGATAAGATAAGATAAGATAAGATAAGATAAGATAAGATACACCTTTACTGATCCCATAATTGAGAAATTCCAGTGTTACAGCAGTCAAGGAGAAAGAGTCAGATTAAAGATTTCAAATTTAAACTTAAATAACTAGGCATGCAAATAAGTACAAAAACACAAGAGACGGCGATAAATAACAACAATAATAATAAAAATAGGAAGTGGATAATAATGAGCAGCAGAGAATGAAAATGACCAGTGGATAAAGGGAGCACATCTAGTGCAAGTGATTGTATGTGCAAACGCAGACAGCTGTGGTGTCCATAAAGTGTCCATAGTGTCAATAAAGTGTCCATGGTGCAGTCTACTGTGAGCAGTGCTGGTTATGTAGCCTGACAGCAGCAGGCAGGAAGGACCTGCGATAGCGTTCCTTCACACACTTACCTTACCAGGAGGCAACAGGCTTCTAACGAAACAAGCAGGTAAAGATTAGTAGGGAATGCATTGCAAAAGAATCATGAACAAACTGAAACGAGGAGGCAGTGAATGAGAATGCACAGATCTGAAGGCCTGCTTGACTCCTGAATGGGGAAGTTTAACTTGATGAGAACATATGGTCAGGAAGAAACTAGGACAACAATAGGGGAGCTGCTATCTAGAAAACAGGGGATGTGAGATGAGATGGAAAGGAAGTGGCAGAGGGAGGCTTGGATAGATCTAACAGCTGAGACTAAGCTAGGGTTAAATGGCAGAGACAGGGGATCAGGACATATGGCAGAGGGAAGGCTGGGATGGGCATGATTCTGGAGGCCATGGTGTCTATATGTTGAATGAAATAAAAGGTCAACTAGGACCAACAGAAATGAAAGATCATAGACCAAACGTAAATTAAGGTCAGAAGACCGAACTTAAGATAATGCAAACAAAAGGCAAAGGTGGGGCAACCAAACATAAATTAAAGTCAGCAATTTTCAGCATGACAGCAACAGAAATTAAGGTTCTGATGACCAAACTGAAATTAACGTGACTGGTGCGAAGTCCTTGTGACCTGGGCCTATGTATGCAGAAAATAATAAAAGATTAATTAAGACCAAATGTAAATAAAAGGTCATAAGACCAAACGAAAATTGAGATCATAAGACCAACTAAAATAAAATGGTGAAAGTAAAATAAGGTCCGGCGACCAAAAAGAAATTAAAGTCATCTTGACAAACAGAAATTATGGCCTGTCGGCCATAAAGAAATTACCGTGTATAAGCATGAGGTCCCGTAGACCTGGGTGCACAGCTGGAGTCCTAAAGACCATCAGTAGAAACAAAATAAAAGGTCGGAAGGCTGAACAAAATAAAAGGTCACATGACCAAACAGAAACTAAGGTCATAAAACCAACTTAAATAAAATGGATAGATTAAAATACGGTCCGATGACCAAACATAAACTATGTCCGATATGACAAAACAGAAATTAAGTGGGTCCCTCTGACCAAAGAAAATTAAGTGTTGCAGGGGAAACATTTCTGAGGCGGTCCAATGACCTTGGTGTGGTGCAAGAGGTCCACAGACCATGGGGGCATTTGCATGAGGTCCCGAAGACCGAGGGAGGCAGAGCATAAAGCATGAGGTCCCACAGACCATGGTGGGGCATTGGCATGAGGTCCTGAAGACCAGGGGTGTAAAAGCATGCAGCATGAGGTCCCACAGAACATGATAGAGCATTTGCCTGAGGACAGAAGACCGAGGTTGTTAGTGCATACAACATGAGGTCGCACAGAACATGATAGAGCATTTGCATGAGGTCCGAAGACTGAGGTTGTTAATGCATACAGCATGAGGTCCCACAGAACATGGTAGAGCATCCATGAGGTCCGAAGACCAAGGTTGTTAGTGCATGCAGCATGAGGTCTCACAAACCGTGATTGTACATTTGCGTGAGGTCCCGAAGACCATGTAAATGAGCGAGAGATCAGGCGAAGGAGATAAAGGAAATGAACCAATAAAATTGCATTACATCACGGCCAACTTGAATAAAAGAATACAGCAGAATATGTCCCAGGACCAGCAGATAGAGAACTGGCAGATAGAATTTGTGATTATATAACCAAAATGGAATATTCATGGGTGATGCATGATTGAGGATTATAAAATGATAGGTACGCAGTAGCGGATGAGCAGGTGTCATGCATGCAGCATGTAGTTGGAGGGCCATGGATGACCGTGCAAACAGCATGAGAACGTGTAGAGCATGGGTATTGAGGGAACGTGGGATAAATGACAGTCATCCTAACTGAACTGAGGCAGACGAAATTGGAAACATGAACGATTGCAAGGAACATAGGTCTGTACAACAAGCAAATTTCAGGTCAGCAATGATGCAGTAGCAATAAGATAACCAAACGGAAATGGCAAATGGCTGATGCATGACTGCCGCTCCATCGAATATAAAGGTGGGCAATAGGACAAACCATCACTGGGATTTGATTAAAGGTAGCAGAAGAGGAAACTACGAAAGATCCCCACCAGCTAACAAGCAGAGTTAGTGAGAATTTTGGGAGCAGAAATTTGATTTATGAATTGGTGCTAGAATGGAGCCAGACCTAGCTCCCCCAAAAGCCAGTGGGTACTTGCTACCCACTAAAAAAAAAAAAAAAAATTATTTATTTTATTTATTTATTTATTAATTTATTTATTTATTTTATTAAAGAAATGAATGTATTTATTTATTTATTCATGTATATTTTCTTCCTCCCTGTATTGCTCAGCCTTAATAGATATTACCAACACTGATTGGGAAGTGCAAAGCTAGATGCATCTATCCCAACAATAAGTGGATCAAGATTATTGCCCAAATAGATGTAGTGGGTCCTATGATAAAAGCCCTACCGCTGAACTGGACAAGTGTCACTAAAAGGATTAGAGATTGCATGGGCGTCTTTGAGTGTATGTTGACTGGCTACATTTCCCCTACAGGCAGTCGACGAATGATGCTCTGGATCACTGCTAAATACGAACAGAGCGACATGGCACAAAGATGCCATGTGCATGAGGGGGCGATCATGCAGCTACTTGCTGAGCTCAAATGAGTTGACAACTACTATATACATGTCCTTGAAGTGCATGAAAACAGGAAAAGATCGGGCTGATTAGAAGCTGCCCTGCATACTGCTTTGCAGCACAGGATTGAGGCATGTTCCGGGCCCAATTCATGGATGAAATCGTGAATGGTGAATCTGAGATGGATATAATTGTGAAGGGTAGCTCGAATTAAGTTAGACCATTTACGAATGAGGACTGTGATTACCAGAACTGATCAGTGTGCATACCACTGAACTGTAGACAGACTGGAAACATGACAATTAAAAAATAGCACAAGGGCTGAGAAAACGCCTGGAGCGCCGCCAGGAAGGAGCTGCTTGAGAGGACCTCTTAATAGAATAGAATAGAGCGAACCAGAGGATTGAGCCCCAGCCGTCATGACCACGGTGTGTGTCTGAATGGTGGTTCAAAACATCGTCGCTACTGGGTGAAATGAATCTCACTAAATAAAAGCCCTGCAGTGTGGGGTGCCAAATGTAAAAACTTGATTACAGTTTTCAAACTGATATATTTTCAATATTTAGTTCATTTTCTTCACATTTAGCTCATTTTACACACATTTGAGACAAATTATTTAAAAATGTGGTTATATGTGAACAAAAATGAAATTTTAAATCTAAATATTAAATCTAAATCTAAATAATAAATCTAAATCTAAATGTTAAATCTAAATCTAAATATTCCAGCGGCACCCACCAGCACGTCCAGCTTTGCCACCACGGTCGCATCAGTGGGACCAGTAAGTGAAGGTGAGATATAAAATGTTAGCTAGAAAAAGTTATTGTTACCCTTAATTGTCCATGAAATACATACATTGAGCTTAATGTCAACAAATTCTGCAGTTAGAGCCATACATTTTCTTTCGTCACATCAGTTTTTCCAGGTGTAAGGGGCACATTTGAAAATGCAGTTGTTGAAATGTCATCATTGTTCCACAAGTGTACTGCCCAGTAGAATACTGCCTCTCCCCTACACACACACACACACACACAAGTAAATTGATATTGCCAATAAGATGCGAAGATGTGGATTGACAACATAGGACAAGTTGGAATCACAACAGATACATTGAGCGCAGTTCAGGAGGGAAGTCGAAACTTTTAGCACTGATAAAATCTATTCTGGCTGACACAGAGTTCAACATAGGTCATAGTAGGTTTGTGTAAATTGTGTGCTAGTAGTGTGAAATGTACTTTAACATCCATGAAATTCATGAGACCTTTCAAAAATATTAAAGCTTTACATCAAATACTTTCTAAGTTATGTATTTTTTTTATTTTGGCACTCAGAGGTAATTTTTGTCATTCTGTGTACGTGTAATCTAAGCCTCACCTATGGCTCATTTTTGGAATAAATTGGACTTGGACTGAATATCCAAGAGACCCTGAGGATACTTGACAACATGAATTCATTTAAATAGTTAGTTTTTTTGTTGTTTGTTTTTTCTTTCATAGAAGTTTTAACATCAGATTTTCCAAGAAAATCCTTGTCATCAACTGGGAAAAGTTCTGAATTCTGGTTGGTTGGCATGTAATAATCCTTAAGTGGCATCCATATAATACATTCTGTGTATGAAAAATTGCTTCCGTAACACTATATGTCAGCCTAGAGGCCTGTCCTGTATATGCAGTTCGTTATAGCTTTACTTTTAACAGGATTGCTATGTGCCCCATTAAGGAAAATCTCTCGGTCTGCTTTTTTTATAGGCCCCCCTGCCATCCATCCCTCGACGTAATGGGGCCCGATCGCAGTACATCAATTGAAGGCATGTCAGGACATACACAAAGGAAATTGTATGTTTGCCTTTTTCACCAGAGGCATCTGTCTTCGTTATACCCAGAGGAGAAACTCGGACCAAGTTAGCGCAGAATGGCCTTGTTGGAAAAATTTCATTTTCCACAGAATCGTCTGAAGACCAACTGCGAGTTGAAATAACAGCTATCTTCAGAGGAGCATTTGGGTTATCAGAGCACCAGTTATTACCATTCCAGTTTTTGAGCATTATCAAGGGGTGTAAAAAACTGATGATACCCAAAGTCTCATCTAATTTCCCTTGGGGCGGTAAAGAAGTTGCCTCTCTCTGCTCAAGCACATGTCTATACATCATGGCAAGAATGGAGGTTCCAGCACAGGTGAAGATGGGCCTGACCAGCTTACAGTTCTTTTTAGTGCACACTTTTTTAGACACTACATTTTCATTGACCTGGGGCCTGTTTCATTAAGCCCGCTCAGAAAAGCGGGGAGTAATTTCCCAACTCTAGACTTGAATGAGCCTAAGAAAAAAATCTAGCCTGGTGTGGTTCCATTAAGCTCAATCCACGACTGTGAGTGTAAATGTGTCTTTTACCACAACAGTAACTGTAATTCTTTAAAAATATTTGTGGAATTAGTGTGAAGAACATCATCACCAATTACAACAGGTAACATTTGTGGTTATTTAGAACACATTCAAGCAGTTTACTTTGGCTTATGGCTTCAAATACATTATCTCAATGCATGCTGGGAAACTCTGCCTACCTACCCCAACAAGATAAAATACATTGATCATTGTGCTAATTTGTATTTTCTTTATTAGAAATACAATTTAAGTTAATTTACTATAAACTTTATGTTTTTTTTCTTACTGATGTTGGTTAATAAAGTCAAGTAATATGTTTGCATGAAAGAGTCAGTGGCAAAATCATTGCTTTTCTGTCAGGTCAGTGTTACAGGAACTTTGGTCAAGCAACATCTCCATTGACAATTGGTCTGCCAGGACCAGGCTAGTGTAGTTTCCCAGCATAAGTTGGAGCTTCAGCTTTTGAGCTTGAACTGAGCTGAGCTCACTTTATGGAAACAAGTTATTTGGAAAAGTCAGACTAATGAAATAAGCCTAGCTTGTTTGGTAATCTTGCCTTATAGAAGAGGCCCCAGGGCAGCTACTCCATTACTGGACATGGGACAGGACACACTCATAGTCCAGTGTGATCAATCACTGAATCATCCCCTACATCCTAGTCTACCACAAGATACTGCATGCTACCCATACTTAAAAGAATTTGTAATTTCTCGATCTGATAATGTGTCAAACTGAAAAGATTTCGCTTTCTAACTAACTGTTTAAACTTCTACTTTTACATACATATTTCACATCTTTCTTTTGTGCAGAACATGTTTGTGGAGCTATCTGATGACAGTGATTTTGAAAGCCCAGTTTTACAGCAAAGGAGAGGCAGGGTTTTGTTGTTGTTTTTTATTTTTGTTCTCTTCCCCCATTTGTTTTGTCCTCTTCCCCCTTGTGAGCCAAAATCAACATAAATAACAACCTCTTGAGGTAAATTGCTAATCTGATTTTCTTTTCTTTTTTTAAGTCATAAATTGGTGACTTATTTCATGGTTGTTATTAGTAAGTCTTGCTAAATAGATTTTCTTCATATAGTGACTCAGAGAGATGTACCGTCTACAACCCAGTAGGACCACTGTGAGAAAAAACAGGGTGTTGAAACCAGTGCACCATCTGATGATGGATTTACACGCACAGCAACGGCCAAATGAAGCTACTACTAACTTTACAGATTCCATGTACTACTATATGTATTAAGGTTTTAATATATAATGTAATGTTACATTTTACACTGCTTCATTTGACAGAATATATATTTTATATCCTTTTATGTGGAATTTCTAGTCTTATTGATGCTGAGGAAGATGATGCTATTGAGGAGGCCATCAGACACAGTCTTTCTGAAGAGCCTGTGCAGTCCTTCCAGGATTCAAGGTATATTTGCATAAGCTAAGATTATTTAACTAAAGTGAGAATTAAAGTCAAACTCCTGACTTGAACCAGCCTAACAAAATCAGTCCAGGCTAAAGCAGTCCATAAAGTTCAATCCATGAAGCTCATACAGCCTAACTAATTCAAAAGGGGTTCAGTTATTAAAGTCCAATTGCATGTGCATGCTTTTCAGAAGCAGCCAGTGAGGTAAAGTACAGATCAAACCAATCCACCATGACAAACAGCAGTGTTAAAGAGCAAGCACTGATGTCCACAGACACAGCAGCACTTATTTTAGAAAAGCTATGAGAATTGAATAATCTAATCAAAAATCATAATACTGCTGCCAAAAATAAAATCTGAGAGTCTATGCTGGGCAAACTAACTTAAAATGCAATCATGCACCTTGAACAACTCAGTATCTCAACCGGTGAAGTGAGTTCTTCACATACTGAGATTGACTTCTAGTCAGAGATGTGGGTTCTAGTCAACTGTGCAACCCTTCGCAAAGTAAGGAAAAAATTAGTCTGCAGGTGAAAATTTAAGTTTTTCAAAATGGTAATTTTGGATTATTTTATTGTTAATGGTCTGCTTATGATATCTTGAATTACTCGTTCTCTTTCATATATAAGCACAATTGTTTTTGTCCTTTTCTCCAGAGTCTCCAAAAGGCTTCATTCCAAGAATGAGCATTTCTCATACACAGAAAGGAGTGTACCGTACTATTGGACAGATGATGTCAACCATCATAGTACAGGGCGGTGAACCTCCAGCTCTCCTTTCTCCTCTTGTTGTGGACTACTTTCTGACAGGAAACAGCTTTCAGGTGAATGTTACTCCAGATGACATAGCTGACATGGCACTGAGAGAAGCCCTGAAGAAGGTACGATATATAGGGGTGTTGATAGCTTTTCTTGGCTTCTACATCAATTCCTATGTCATTTAGTTTAATTATGAATGAATTTTCCCTTACTTTTTCCATTATGCACCTTGAGGTTGATGAGGCAGCAACCACAGATGAGCTGGAACAAGCACTGGAAGGCTGTGACTCATGGAGATATGAAATCGAACCCAGTCAGCATGAACAACAAAGATGCATTTGTGCAGAATGCAATACGTTTCCAAGTCCTCATTCAACGACAGAGCTGCTACGATCAGTTAGTCGAGGGTCTGAAGTACTGTGAGGTAAGTTTAGCCTGAACTGTAACTGTAATTGCATTCTGTTACACAATATTTAGTGAATTGCTGTGCATGGTTTTATTGCACACTGAATGCTGTTCAGTCCTTTTTGAAAAATTTGAATAAGTAAATATTGGGAAGTAAATGTAAATGAAGTAAACCACACTTTTCGGGTAGTTTAATAACTCTGGTAAAGTTAGAGTCAGCAGCATTTGTCCGTTGCAGCTCGTACACACAAATTAGGCCCCTCCTCTCGGCTTTATGCCACCAGAAGTACCTTAGTATGTACTTATAGTAGTTGTACCTACACAGCAAACTATGTAGGAATATTATATTTGTTTTAATGGAGAAGTTGAAAATTTAGCAAGCTTGCACAAGTTAACTTTTTTTTTCAAGTCAAGCCGTCAATTCTGATAATACTATGTGCTTTTAAGAAATTTACCAAGTCATACATCATCTTACATGTACCAGAAATTATGCACATAGATGATCTATACAAGGTGATCTTTTTCACCCTGTTCTGTGAACGTCTATTGCATGGCTGTCCATTCAGGGTGAAAAATCCCTCCTCTGTGACTCTTCCTGAGGTTTGTTTCCCTGTTTTTTTATGTTTTGGTTGTTGCTTTTCTACGGAAGAGGATTAGGGCCACTGTGGAAAAAAAAGTGACTTCTGACTTTTTTCTCAGAATTCTGAGATTAAACTCAGAATTCTGAGTTTAAAGTCAGAAGTATGGGTGCCTGTAGGGAACCAACTTCAGTGGCGCACTAGAATGGAGGAGAGGAGAGGAGAGGAGAGCCATGCGCGGACTGAAAATGTCGGACCTCAGTGAGATTTTGCGTGTTCAAGGGGTACCTGAGGAAGCCATTTCATTCATGGAAGAGCAGAAGGTGAGTGAAGAAGATATGTGTTGGTTTTGTGCTTGGTGTTTGTAAAAATTAAGAAATATGTTGTTAGAAGCTCGTTAACTCGTAGCATGTGTGTTAGCTTAAATGGTTGGGCTACCGGACAATATCCACGAGTCCATCCCGATTTTTGTCATTTTGTTACAATAATTTTGTGATCTGCCGCTGTGAGGAACGCTGCTCGCTGCCCGCTTTAGTGGCAGCAACTACCAAGTGAGAGGTGTGGAGCCACAGTTAACGTTACACTGGCCTACACCAGGCAGTGGTTCTTTTCAGCGGCCGATGCCGTCCGCGGCATCCCCTCTCACAGAACTATGTTACCGCAAGTAATTTAGCCATAGGCAGTTTTCCTGATCGCCCCAAGAATACCAACCTCCTCAGCTGTCTGAAAGGGATTAGAACAGCAGGACAATGTTGGTAATGTAGGCTAACCTTGTAGCTACAATTCTAATAGCAGGCAGACAGACATGGGGCCTTTTATATTTCAGTCCAGAATTGATCTACTGTGCAAATTGATTATAATATCAGAATCACAAACATCCTGTTGTAGGCTACTGTAGCTACTGAAGAGCAGCAGCCTAGGTAAATTGGGCAGTGCTAACATTAGCTACATTAAGACATTACAGCAGTAACAGAATGCTTCAACCAAAGGAAAAGTTAACACAATAAACACAATTAGGACTTAGATCCAGCAACAAAAGGGAATGATCAGAAGACTTTACATGACTACATGTTTATGTAAATTCATGTGCAGCCATTTCACTCCCCAGGATCAGTTAGCAGTGCTTACAAGGGTTAGATGTATTTAAAATGATCTAGCCATTTAACTTAACTCTATTCATCCCATTCTCTCAAGTCTGAGAGATGCTTAGTAGCACTAGTTTTACTTAAGTCAACACAAAGGCTTTTCCTATGTGCATGGAAAGGGTCCAGAATACAATAAACTAGATTATCGCAGGCAACATCTCTGGAACCTGTCTCACAGTGAGAGCATGTAATATGCATGTAATATGTACAAGTATCTCTTACAACCTCAGTTAAAAAAAACAACATAAAACAGAACAATCACTTCAACATTTATGCATGTGCACACTGAAAAAAATCATTGTCACTTATTTTATGTCCTCTTCTGTGCAGATCGACCACGATGTCATCGTACTCATGGATGATGCAACTCTGGCAAATTACATTCCTTCCTACGGTGACCGAATTGCTGTATTCAATTTCTGCAGAAGTAAAAAGTCCCTCCCCAAACGAAAGCAAAGGCTTTTGGAGAAACTTCGTGAGAAAATGAGAGTCAGAAAGGAAAGCACAAAGGAGACGACATTACATGAAGACACAAGAACAACGGACAAAAAGAAGCTAAAAACTACACGAAATGTAGAGATAGGATGGATTCATGATGATGGTAATGGAGCCAAACAGGTGAGGACAAAACAGGGCGGTGGCACTAGAAAGATACAGTTGCCAACTGATGCTGGATTAAAGCTGTTCTTGAAGAAGGACAGAAGCTTTTCTTTCCTGGTGGGATCTCTCCTCAAGAACCAGTGTCTGATTTTCAGTTTGAGGTGTGGGATTTCAAACAGAACCACCTCACCAATGAAACTTGCCAGTCTATTGGCATTATGTACATGACTGCAAAGCTGAGTATGTTACGTTTTTACATTGCAACCGGACCAAAAGAAGCTGAAGATGATGCCAGCGAGACATCTGATGTGGTTGTTGTCTCATCACACAGCAGCAATGAAACCAGTACAGCAGAACTACAAGTGGGAGATGCCATAGTTGATTTTGATGAAGTCCAGCCTGCTTCACAGATGTCTGTTGATGCTGAAATTACCTTCGGGCCCCTTCATGATGTTGACGAAGACACAGACGACACGCTGATCTATGAGGGTTTTCTCATGCCCACTAGTCCACCTAATCCAGAGGATGTGATAACAATCACCATACATCATGCTAACACTTTACATGACATGATCACTGCTTTCTCTGATGCAGAGATATTGAACAAAGCAGTGAATGTGAAATGCATACTTCCAGACAACACTGAAGAGGAAGGAAGTGGATCTGGGGTCATGAGAGATGTTCTCAGCTGCTTCTGGCATGAATTCTATGAGCGATGCACACTTGGTACAGTAGTTAAAGTGCCCTTCATTCGACATGATTTTCCTGCTGAAACATGGAAGGCAATTGGCAGAATCCTTTTAAAAGGTTACCAAGACTGTCAGTTGTTTACCAAACAAACTCGCACTCCCCTTCCTTGAGCAAGTGCTTTTTAACTGTGTGTACAGTGACCTGAAAGTGCATTTTCTACAGTTTGTAAGCAGGGAAGAACGTGCGTTTGATGCAAGCAATAAGTGATTTCTCCACGGTTGACTGCAGTGACTGTAGTGTAAAGAGTTAATCCCAAAATCATGCAATCATCGTGTGACAAGTATGAAGTGATTGTATATGTACCTCTATGTGATAAAGCACAGTTATGCATGCCTAAGTATGATGATAACACACACACACATTCACATGTCTATATTGTTTGATGCACAGTAAAGGTTTATATTGCATGAAGGCACACGAGAGCACAAGGGACTGCATAAAGAAAGTCCCTAAAATTCACATGTTTTTTAAAAAAAATTAAGTGAAAGTGAAGCTGAAGCTAAGGGTGGGAAGTCCGGGGATTTCCAGACAGAAAATGAAAGTAATACACCATTAAAAACGGGCCTGCTCATGATTGGATAAAGAAAGGAAGGCTCCCACCAATAGCTTCGGCCGAAAGTAGGATGGATTAGCAAAAAGAGGTGGAGACTTCATTCAGTCTCCACCAGCATAAAAGCAGGAGCACTGAGGAGCAGTTTTCAGTCTGGCTCCGGGGCTTGACTCGATGAGTTGTATGTGTTGAAGCTCGTGAACACATTAAACTCGATTGCATCGGACTCTGCCTGTCTCCAGTGTTTTCTTGAGTACTACTAAGTAAAATCCAAAGTACCAGAATGGCAGCTGACGATGATTAAGAAGCAAAGTTGAAGACAAGGTCGGGAGCTTGCAGGGCCCATTCCAGGCACCGATTTTGCTTCGACATGACCTTGTTGAGATTCTTGACAGCTATGGATGCAGGAGGAGGATCACAGCTAAGACTCTTCCTACAATTCTTGATGAAATAGCGCACAAAGAGCTTGTCCAAAAACCAATGTTTGTCATTAACTGCTGGAGAGAGATTACCCATCATCATCTTGTTCTCAGTCCAGAGGCATTGATCGGGTTAACTGACCTGCAACCAACCTCAAAAAAGGTCTGTCAGCTGCTGAAATTTTCAAATGATTTGACTCCAAAACAAAAGGAAGTGAAAAATCATCTGAAAAGATTCATCAGAGAGCTAGATGAAATTAAACTGCAGAAATTTCTGCGGTTCTGCACCGGATCTGATCTTGTAATAACAGACAGCATCTACGTGGAATTTGAAGAAATGACAGAGTTCAGCAGAAGACCAATTGGTCACACATGTGGAAAGACCCTGCACATAGCTGAAAGCTATGACAACTTCCCAGATTTCTGTTCAGAATTTAATGCAGTTCTTGAAAGCAATGTCTGGGTAATGGATATTGTTTAGATTCCCACAACCATTACCAGAACAATCCTCAGGATTGCAGGAACCGGATTGCAAAGAATGGAGACGAACAAATATTTTGGACCTTTAATATGTGCACTTCAACATGCACTTCAGCACTGTCCCTAATAGAGAGATATATCCTCCAGCTGTGCAGGAGGAAGTCCAGTTTTGGCTACAAAAACTTGTAGTTTTATGTAGCCAAAACCTGTAGTTTTTGTAGTTTTGCCCTGTAATCTGTATAGTGTTATCCATTACTTATGCATTTGAATTGAATTGAGTTCAGGTCTTTGGAAGTTTGGATACTTTCTGGTGATTGATAAAATATCACCTCCAAACTCACTGAAAGAATGTCTGGAGAGTATTTAGTATTGTGAAGTGTTTTATTCAACACTGATGCTGTTCTGATGTTTCTCAGATGCCATATTGCCCTGATAACACACATCTTGTTAACCAACCAATTTAATAATACATCTTACAGTATCTTGTGACACCAACCAGTTGAGTTATATATTGCCAAAATTAACTGTACATCTTTGCATTTTTTTGTGATTTCATGTTGACTGAGCCCTTTATCAAAGTCAGACCGGTTTCCTTCTCTGAACAGAACATGTCTTCTTCATATCCTTAAGTTCAGATACTTTATAATGTCTGGTTGCTATGTTCTAAAATTGCAAATATTTCTTTAATATTGAGAGAATTTCTGAAGCAGTGTTTGCTTAAGTCATCCAACTTTGGCATTACAAGTGAGAAACAAAACTGAGTCAGTCTCTGAATGTTGGACACATTTATTATTAATTGTTATTGCATAGGGACTATACAGTACGGTATAAAGTCTAATCATATTGGGTTCTTATATTACACACCTTGTGGATAGTCATCCTTTTGACAAATTTTCATGTTCTCAGATGTAGGGTTGAACTTCATTCAACACCAGAAAGAATTTCCTTGTTACTGAAAGCAAGTCTGGAGTATAGCTGTGTGCCTGCCTGCCTTAAACTTAGCATCTGAATTCTACTCTGTTTATGGATGACCCATGAGTTATTCTGTGATACCACAAACCCTTGCTGAATTGCCAGTGTTATCTGTTTCGTGTTCATGGTCTTTCATATTAGGTCACTGATGTTATAATAAAGAGGCTATATGAGACCATCTAAATCCAAGCATACCTTTCCTTATTTTTCCATCAAAATGTAATAGTATGTTTTACATGTGGCATGCATTATGTAAAATGCTTTATGCAGGGACTGTTTTTAGCTCCTGAGCATTGCTATAGCTAAGATGTCTTATAAAGGCTCTTTAACATTAAAAATGTTACTTTTTGTAATACTGAAACATTAGTTTAAAAAGTAGTCATTCTAGTGCTTGTTGTAGACCCCCCTATATGGTTGAGATTTAACCATGTTATTGGTGTAACAAAGAAAAATGTTTATTATCAAAATTGTATTGTAAATAAAATGTTACTTCTACCACCGTTGTTTTTTTGAGATAACAGGGCTGTGACATTATGTGGCACCCTGGATTATGCATTGGTGTTATTTATATTATTAACTGGGCCACCCCCTTAATTTTTCTTATTATTATTTCATTGCTTGCGGAGACACTCACCTGATTTTGGGCTGTCGTAGTATAGTTCCTACTTTTCGCCAATAGATGGCAGTAGCCGCCTGGTAATGTGACTTGCGGTTTGCCTTGTTGTCATGGCTTTATTGGTACATTTTGACAAGAAAACTTATAGGTTGTGTTTACACATATCAAGTTTATTAAAATTGTCTATCTTGTATAAAGCACAAGAAAATAATAATCAAGATAAGAGAAGTACTTTCACATTATGTGACTGGGATCAGCTTCATGTTTTTATTTAGATGTGTTCCATTTTTCAAATTATTTGCAGCATTTCCTCTCTTAACACGATGTACAGATCAGCTGCAGCAAGTAGATCTGCAGGAGCATCCCACCCATTCTCCTCCATCAGGAGACAACACAGTTCAAAAAACGGTTTCATCACATGGAAACTCGCCTTTGGGAGTGCACTCTTCCATACACACAGTGACCTCCTCCATGGAAACAGGTTTAAGTCTACCCTCAGCATTGTGCAGCTCTGGGAACAAATACATCACAACTGGCCGACCTGATGCCACGTCACCACTTGATCTTGGTCTGATTTTGTGTGAATTCCAGGTGCTGACAACTTCATCAAGTTTATCCTGCATAGAAAGAAGCACAGTACATACAGAAATGTGAAACACCGGGCACCTTCTCTCCTTCTCTCTCTCTCTCTCTCGTCCTGTTACTGCATCTTGCTAACTCGGCTTCTTCTCCGGAGACTTTGTGCTCCACTGTCTCTCAGATCAACTCATATCGCAGCGGTGCCTGCATAGTGTGACGTGTGTGGTTGTGCTGCTGCCGTGTTCCTGCCAGATGCCTCCTGCTGCTGCTGCCATCATTAGTCATTAGTCATACTTCTACTGTTATTATACATATATGATTATTGTCACATATGTATACTATCAGATATTAATATATACTCTCAACATATTGAACCACAGAAGCCAGAACTATAATCATAATATTATTACTTTCAATAATGTTGTTGTAAGCTGCTGTCATTACCGTCTGTACTGCATCTCTCTCTCTCTCTCTCTCTGTCTCTCTGTCTCTCTCTATCTCTGTCTCATTGTGTCTTGCACATTACTGTTAATTATGTTGATCTGTTCTGTACGACATCTATTGCATGTCTGTCCATCCTGGAAGAGGGATCCCTCCTCAGTTGCTCTTCCTGAGGTTTCTACTGTTTTTTTCCCCCCGTTAAAGGGGTTTTTTGGGGAGTTTTTCCTTATCCTCTGTGAGGGTCATAAGGACAGAGGGATGTTGTATGCTGTAAAGCCCTGTGAGGCAAATTGTGATTTGTGATTTTGGGCTTTATAAATAAAATTGATTGATTGATTGATTGATTGATTGATTGATTGATTGATTGAAATAGGTTTTGCAACACTTAACTGTTGCCTATCTATACTGAGGCCTAGGTTGCTGTGTTGTATTGTATATGGAGGAGTAGAAAATGCCAAAATCACAAATAAATAATTAAATTAATAATTACAAATAACAACTACTACTACTACTACAATTCCAATACAACCTACAGCAACTTCATTTCAGAAACAGAACTGGATTAGACTTTTGTCCAAAAAGTCTCCTCTGAAATGACCATCATCCTGGTTTGAAATAGTTTGGAAGAAGTTCATCCAGAACTGCGCACTCTGTTTGCGAAGGGTACCCCACCATCCTTCAATGCGCTGGTTTGCTGTGCTTCTTCCATAAAGGAAACTCTTCTCTCCTGCAAAACTGTCTGGATGGTTTCTCTGCAAAAACATCTGCATTTCTTGTACGCAAACATTTTCTGTTCCCCTGTCTGCAGGAATCCACTCTGGACATCCACCAATGCTTGACACCGTTCTGATAAAGTCACTTGCGGCTACTTTGGGATCACTGTTTGTGGTATAGGCCTCCATCCATAACACATGGCGGCTGAAACCATCTATGCAGCCATTGATGGCAATGCCATAGGGTTTTAGCTTGTCATAGCTGTCCATGTGCCAAAGTGCATTTGGCCCTCTGCAGCTGTACTGACGTCTTCTCAAGCGCCATGTTTTTCTCAATTCTACACCTTGTGGATCAACCAGTTTGATGATGCGTCTTATGGTGTCTTGTGACACAACAAATCCTCGCTGAAGTGCTCGAAGGTGTAGCCAGCGATAACCTTGCATCTGTCCATTGGTCATAACCTCATGTTGGACAAAAGCCAGCACTTCTTCCATGTCACACTGGTTCTTCCTCCTGAACAGACCAAGTCTTCTACAAACTCTCGTTAAAGTTCTGACACTTATCACTGTCTGGTTGTAATGTGCTAAAATTGCAAGTATTTCCTTGTTACTGAAAGAAAGTCTGAAGTACAGTTTGATTAGGTCCTCCAAATCAGGCACTGCAGGCATTGTTGTGAAAAGGAAACTTGAAGGGATCTATCGCTCTGCATCATCCATGAGTACGATGACATCGTGGTCGATCTGCACAGAAGAGGACATAAAATAAGTGACAATGATTTTTTTTCACTGTGCACATGCATAAATGTTGAAGTGATTGTTCTGTTTTTTGTTGTTTTTTTTAACTGAGGTTGTAAGAGATACTTGTACATATTACATGCATATTACATGCTCTCACTGTGAGACAGATTCCAGAGATGTTGCCTGCGATAATCTAGTTTATTGTATTCTGGACCCTTTCCATGCACGTAGGAAAAGCCTTTGTGTTGACTTAAAAAAGTAAAACTAGTGCTACTAAGCATCTCTCAGACTTGAGAGAATGGGATGAATGGGCAAGGCAAGGCAAGTTTATTTGTAGAGCACAATTCGTACACAAAGTAATTCAAAGTGCTTTACAGAACAAGAAAATGCATTAGAATTGTCTAATATTGTAATATTGCCTCGGTGTGTGAATACGCAAAAACAATGTCGGACTCCGTAATTTTCTCTGGACCCCTCCCAAATCTGACCAGTGATGACATGTTTAGCCGCATGTCATCATTTAATTGCTGGCTGTCCAGGTGGTGTCCAGCAAATGATGTGGGTTTCGTTAATAATTGGCAAACTTTCTGGGGAAAACCTGGTCTTATTAGGAGAGACGGCATTCATCCCACTTTGGATGGAGCTGCTCTCATTTCTAGGAACCTGGCAAACTTTATTCGTAATTTAAATCCCTGACAACCCAGAGTTGAGACCAGGACTCAGAGTCGCAGTCCTATACGCCTCTCTGAGCTTCTAGTTCAGTTACCCAGCCATAGTTTTCATAGGTTTATACAAACGGTGTCTGTCCCCCGACCACCTAAATTATTTAAATCTAAAATTAAACAAAGAGGAGTTGTGCATAACAACCTCATAAAAATTAAAACCTCTTCTGTGACAGAAAGACAAAACAGGAGAATTGAATGCGGACTGTTAAATATCAGGTCTCTGTTGTCTAAAGCAGTGTTAGTAAACGAATTAATATCAGATAATCATATTGATTTACTCAGTCTCACTGAAACCTGGCTGTGTCAAGATGAATATGTTAGTCTAAATGAGTCCACTCCTCCCAGTCATAATAATACCCACATTCCTCGAGGCAGCGGCCGAGGAGGGGGAGTTGCAGCCATTTTTAACTCCAGTGTGTTAATCAGCCCTAAACCTAAACTAGATTATAATTCATTTGAAAGCCTCATTCTTAGTCTTTTACACCCGACCTGGAAAACCTCGCAGCCACTTTTATTTGTTATAGTGTACCGTGCTCCTGGCCCGTATTCTAAATTTGTATTGGAATTCTCAGAGTTTGTATCCAGTTTAGTTCTTAAATCAGATAAAGTTATTATTGTAGGCGATTTTAACATTCATGTCGACGTTGATAATGACTCCCTGGCTACCGCGTTTATCTCATTAATAGACTCCATTGGCTTCAGTCAGGGTGTACATGAACCCACTCACTGTTTTAACCATACCCTCGATCTAGTTCTGACGTATGGAATTGAAATTGATAACCTAAAAGTCTTTCCACAGAATCCGTCGCTATCGGATCATTATCTGATTACTTTTGATTTCTTTTTACTCGATTACATGCCACTCAGCAACAGTTACTATACTAGATGTTTATCAGTGCTGTAATTAAACCTCTACTGAAAAAGCCCACCCTGGATCCAGAGGTGTTAGCCAATTATAGACCAATATCTAATCTTCCCTTTATGTCAAAGATCCTTGAGAAAGTAGTCGCAGACCAGCTGTGTGATTTTCTCCATGGTAATAATTTATTTGAGGAATTTCAGTCAGGATTTAGAGTGCATCATAGCACTGAGACAGCACTAGTTAAAATTACAAATGACCTTCTGATTGCTTCAGACAAAGGACTTGTCTCTGTACTTGTTTTATTAGATCTTAGTGTGGCGTTTGACACTATTGACCATCAAATTCTACTGCAGAGACTGGATCGCTTAATTGGCCTAAAAGGTTCAGCACTGAGCTGGTTTAAATCTTATTTATCTGATCTTTTTCAATTTGTTGACGTTCGTAATGAATCATCCTTACGTACCAAAGTTTGTTTTGGAGTTCCGCAAGGTTCTGTGCTCGGACCAATCCTATTTACTCTATATATGCTTCCTTTAGGTAACATCATTATCATTATCACTCTATAAATTTCCATTGTTATGCGGATGATACACAGTTGTATTTATCGATGAAGCCAGAAGAAAGTAATCAATTAACTAAACTCCATAACTGCCTTAAAGACATAAAAAATTGGATGAGCACCAATTTCCTGATGTTAAATTCAGACAAAACTGAAGTTATTGTTCTTGGCCCCAAACAACTCAGAGACTCTTTATCTGATGACATAGTTTCTCTTGATGGCATTGCTCTGGCCTCTAGCACTACCGTAAGAAACCTCGGTGTAATATTTGATCAAGATTTGTCTTTTAATTCTCATTTAAAACAAACCTCACGGACTGCATTTTTTCATCTGCGTAATATTGCGAAAATTAGGCCTATCCTGACTCGAAAAGATGCAGAAAAATTGGTCCACGCTTTTGTTACCTCAAGACTGGATTACTGTAACTCTCTATTATCAGGTAGCTCTAGTAAGTCCTTAAAAACTCTCCAGCTAATTCAGAATGCAGCAGCACGTGTACTAACAGGAACTAAGAAATGAGATCATATTTCTCCTGTTTTAGCTTCTCTGCACTGGCTCCCTGTAAAATCCAGAATTGAATTTAAAATCCTACTGTTAACTTATAAAGCTCTAAATGGTCAAGCTCCATCATATCTTAGAGAGCTCATAGTGCCATATTATCCCACCAGAACACTGCGCTCTGAGAACGCAGGGTTACTCGTGGTCCCTAAAGTCTCCAAAAGCAGATAAGGAGCCAGAGCTTTCAGCTATCAGGCTCCTCTCCTGTGGAATCATCTTCCTGTTACGGTCCAGGAGGCAGACACCATCTCCACATTTAAGACTAGACTCAAGACTTTCTTCTTTGATAAAGCTTATAGTTAGGGCTGGCTCAGGCTTACTCTGTACCAGCCCCTAGTTAGGCTGACTTAGGCCTAGCCTGCCAGAGGACCCCCCCCCATAATACACCGGGCACCTTCTCTCCCCCTCTCTCTCTCTCTCTCTCTCTCTCTCTCTCTCGTATTCTATTACTGCATCTTGCTAACTCGGCCATTCTGGATGTCACTAACTCGGCTTCTTCTCCGGAGCCTTTGTGCTCCACTGTCTCTCAGATTAACTCATATCGCAGCGGTGCCTGGACAGCGTGACGTGTGTGGTTGTGCTGCTGCCGTGGTCCTGCCAGATGCCTCCTGCTGCTGCTGCTGCCATCATTAGTCATTAGTCATACTTCTACTGTTATTTTACACATATGACTATTGTCACACATGTATACTGTCAGATATTAATACATACTTTCAACATATTGTGTTACCACAGTAACCAGAACTGTAACTATAATATTATTACTTTCATTAACGTTGTTGTAAGCTACTGTCATTACCTGCATCTCTCTCTCTCTCTCTCTCTCTCTCTCTCTCTCTCTCTCTCTCTCTCAATGTGTGATATAGATTACTGTTAATTTATTATGCTGATCTGTTCTGTACGACATCTATTGCACATCTGTCCGTCCTGGAAGAGGGATCCCTCCTCAGTTGCTCTTCCTGAGGTTTCTACCGTTTTTTTTTTCCCGATAAAGGGTTTTTTCTGGGGAGTTTTTCCTTATCCGCTGTGAGGGTCTTAAGGACAGAGGGATGTCGTATGCTGTAAAGCCCTGTGAGGCAAATTGTGATTTGTGATATTGGGCTTTATAAATAAAATTGATTGAATTGAATTGATTGATTAAAATCACAATACAAAATAAAAACATAATCATTATAAAATGAACTTTAAAAGAGAAGAGTGCAGATAAGATCCTTTCAGTCATATGCACAGTGAAATAGAGCTGTTTTGAGCCTAGATTTGAACATTGTCAGAGTAGAGGCCTGTCTCACATCTTCAGAAAGACTGTTCCAGATTTTAGCTGCATAAAACTGGAATCCTGATTCCCCATGTTAAGTCCTGACTCTGGGCACCAGCAGGAGGCCGGTCCCTGAGGTCCTCAGAGTCTGAGATGGTTCATATGGCACTAACATGTCAGAGATGTACTTTGGTGCTAGGTCGTGGAGAGACTTGTACACAAGCAGAGCCGCTTTAAAGTCTATTCTCTGAGCCACAGGAAGCCAGTGTAGAGACCTGAGCACAGGACTAATGTGCTCGTACTTCCTGGTTCTGGTCAGGACCCGAGCAGCAGCATTCTGGATGTACTGCAGCTGTCTTATGGCCCGCTTGGAGAGGCCAGTGAGCAGGCCGTTACAGTAGTCTAACCTACTAGAGACAAATGCATGGATAAGTCTCTCCAAGTCAGGTTTAGACACTATACCTTTGATTTTGGCAATGTTTTTTAGATGGTAAAAAGCTGCTGATGTTATTGATTTGATGTGGCTGTTAAAGTTCAAGTCTGAGTCCATTATTACCCCGAGATTTCTAACCTGATTTGTAGGTTTTAGAGAGAGAGACTGGAGGTGACTGCTGACACATTCTCTTTGTTTCTGTGGACCAAATATGATGACGTCAGTCTTGTCTGAATTTAGCTGGAGAAAGCTGTTTTGCATCCACACACTGACCTGTTGGATGCAGTGACAGAGTGAATCCACTGGTCCATATTCACCTGCTGTCAGTGAGACATAGATCTGAGTGTCGTCTGCATAATTGTGGTAGGACACATTATTACTTTGTATTAACTGGCCGAAATGCAGCATGTAGAGACTGAACAGAAGGGGTCCCAGGATTGACCCTTGGGGCACCCCACAGGTCAAGGCCATGTGGTCTGAGACACAGTTACCAATTTCAACAAAGTACTTCCTGTCTTCTAGATAGGACTTCAACCAATTTAGGGCAGTGCCAGAGATGCCCACCCAGTCCTCTAGTCTCTGTGAAAGGATCTCATGATCGACAGTGTCAAAAGCAGCACTCAGATCTAGCAGGACTAAAACTGAGACTTTGCCTACGTCAGTGTTCAGGCGGATGTCATTTGTCACCTTAATAAGAACGGTCTCAGTGCTGTGACGGGGTCTAAAACCTGACTGGAAAACATCAAAGGAGTTGTTCATTAGGAGAAAGTCAGTAAGCTGTTGGTAAACAACTTTCTCAAGGACTTTGCCTAAAAACGGCAGATTTGAAATGGGCTGGTAGTTGTTCAGTACTGTGGCATCAAGACTGCTCTTCTTTAGGAGAGGCTTTATGACCGCAGTTTTCAAGGCCTTTGGGAATGTTCCAGATTATAGTGACATGTTAACTATGTGAGCAAGTGGTGGTAACAAACTGCTCAGCACAGACTTTAGAAATCTAGTGGGTAACACATCGAGGCAGCATGTAGATGAATTCAGACTGGTGATGATCTCTTGGACAGTTTTGTCAGTTACAGGTGCAAAATGAGTCAGCTCTAAGTGTCTAGGTGGCTGCAGGGTTGTTATTGGCGTTGTGGAATTGATGGCATTTTTAATGGTCTGAACCTTGTCGCAAAAGAATACTGCAAACTCATTACACGTAGATGTGGAGATCAGTTCCAGCAGTTAAGCTGGAGGGTTTGTTAATCTGTTCACTGTTGCAAATAAGACACACGAGTTGTTACTGCAGTTTCCATAAATTTCAGAAAAGTACCTCTCCCTTGTTCTATGTAAGATCTGGTTGAACACGTACAACTTTTCTTTATAAATTTCATAATGAACATGAAGCTTTGACTTGCGCCATTTCCGCTCGGCCCTCCGGCACTCCCTTTTCTGTGCCCTGACCGAGTCGTCATTCCTCCATGGCGCCTTCTGCTTATTTTTACCCATTTTAACCTTCACAGGGGCAATGGTGTCCAGAACATTCAAAACACTCGAAGTAACAGAGTACAACAAATCATCAACATTAGAACATGAGGCATTTTCAAAGTTTATCATTTCCATGAACAGAGCACTTGTGCTGTTATTTATGTGTCTCCTCTGAACAACTGCAGGACCAGCCAGTGGTTTGGGAGAAACAGACTGGTCAAAGAAGACACAGAAATGATCAGACAGAGCAACATCAACCACATTGACGTTTGAAATATTAACCCCCTTTGTAATGAGCAGGTCCAGAGTGTGCTGCGCTCTGCTGTGGGTGGGCTCACACACATGCTGAGTCAGGCCAAAGGTTTCAAGGACAGCACTGAGCACTTTAGCATTTTTGTCACAGACATTATCCACATGTACATTAAAATCACCAGTAATGACCAAACCATCAAAGTCTGTGCATACAATTAAAAGCATCCTGGTAAAGTCATCAATAAAACTTTGACGGTGCTGGGGAGGCTTGTATATAACGACATAGAGTATGGACGGAGATTGTGTTGGCTCCATTTTAAAGGATACATACTCAAATGATGAAAACACCCCAAATGACAACCTGTGCATAACCATATGATCTCTAAATACTGCACAGACACCTCCACCCTTTTTGTTTTCTCGTGTTTCAGATTCAAATTTGTAGTTGGGTGGAGCTGATTCCGTTAGAACAGCATTACCTGTGTTTTTGTCAAGCCATGTTTCAGTTAAAAACATAAAATCAAGATCATACAAAGAGATCAAATTATTAATTAAAAATGATTTGTTCGACAAAGATCTGACATTAAGGACTGGAGGACTGCACATTATCTTCTTTCAAGGGATATGGATTAAATTTCTCTAATTGGACAGTCTGACTGTCCTTCTGTAATCTGGTCTATGTGGTGTGGCTGTAGATATAGCACTAGGGGAGAATATTGTCTCACAGGGCCCCAGCTTGATATTACCTTTATCATGGCTGTAAGTCCTGGGACAGCAGAGGCCCTGTGCATCCTAGCTCTTAGGGATACCAGCTCTGGGAGCAGGCAGGGGAGGACGAGTAGGGGGAAATTTGGGTGATGGACCAGATGAAAACCGAGGGGGAGGAGCTGGGGGAGCTTTAGTTTGTGAAGCAGGAGAGTTGAAGCTCCTGTGTGACTTGAAGGGCACAGTTTTATACGGGGACCTTGCTATATTAGGGGTTAGGGGAATCGTTGATCAGGCTTTCAAGATTGTTGGGAAGGCCCATGGGGGAAGGTGGGGGATCAAAAGGAGAGGGACAAGTGTCTAGAGGGGGTAGATGTGGCAGGGGGGGCCCAGGGCTGGTCTGTGGGCAGAGGAGGTGATGGGGGTGCTGCCGGGTCTGAAACTTCTGCTGGGGACGTCACAGACGAGTCCAAGGCCTGTGATGAGGGCCCGGGGGGAGGTGAAACCGATGGCGGGCCTGAAACCTTCGCTGGGGCCGTCACAGACGAGTCCAAGGCCTGTAATGAGGGCCCAGGGGGAGGTGGAACCGATGGCATGCCTGAATCCTTCACTGGGGGCAGTGGAGGCTGTAGCGGTGCTGGAGCTGAATCCTTCGCTGGGGGCGGTGGAGGCTGTTGTGGTGTAGCTGGTGCTGAAACACTGGCTCGGTCTCTGGCTTCTGCTACAGAGATGCTTCTCTCGTTCCTCTTTTCTGTCACTGGTCGTTCAGGACCGTGTCCTGGCCCATTCTGATGCCTCAGAGCGTGGAGGAGGTGTTCCGTCAGCACTCTCCTCCCACCTCTGCACAGGTGTGGGCCCTTTCCCTTGAACAGGTCCTCTCGTTTCCAGAACAGATGAAAGTACTCAATGTAGTGTGCACACTCTTTGAACAGCCATGTGTTCAGCTGAAGCAGCCGGCTGAACTTGTTTATCTTCCTGTCTATGTTTGGAAGAGGTCCACTAATGAATGCCTTGACCTCCACCTTATCAAGCTCCTTGAAGAACTTAGTGAAATCCCTTTTCAAGACTTCAGTCTGTTCCTTTCTGATGTCCACTGCACCCACGTGCACGATCAGCTGTTTGACTACTTGGTGTGTAGACAAAACCTTTGGGAGGAGTGTTGTTGTCTCAGAGACAGTGGCACTGGGACAGCAGCATGTTTGAATTCTTCCGTGGTTTATGCCACTCATAGCACCGTCTCCTATCAGCAGCGTATCTCTGACCTTGACGTTTGGTCCAGATTGTCTGTCTGCCTGCCGTCTTTTGCCGACGTTATGGCTCCAGTTTCGTGAAGATAATCCATTTTCTCTTTGTTTGTTAGAAACATTAAATTCAGTTCCTGACAGTGGCAAAAATCTGTTTGTAAGCTGTATTTTGGGTGATGTTACGTAGGTATTAACATTGTCTCTCATCACTTTGTGCTGTTTTGGCTTAGCACCAAGTTCTCTCCAGGATGAGGTATTTTGGTCTTTACAGAGTTTTAGAAAAGACACAGTTTCACTCAGATTTAAGATGAAAGTAGCAGGTTTTTCACCCTTTTTACTGAAAGTAACTGTGGGCTTCCTACAACCGGATGTCACTGGGAGCGTCTTGTGAAGTCCTTTTTCAGATTCTAAAGCAAAAATTGTAGCTCATTAATTTCTTGTTGATATCTCCGACAGCGTTCACAGAAGGAATTTGTTTGGTTTCTTCCCCCGGACATGCTGCTGGCTCGTCAGATCGGTTTAAAATATAAAAATGTTCTTCAAAGTCTTGGATTATTTAAAATAATTCATGAAATGATGGATATAGTGATTTTCCAGGATTTGTAGAAGGAGTAAAACGATTAAAAAGCAGAGTAAAGAAGGAAGCAGGCTGGAGCAAGCAGGACAGCGTCTGCAGTCTTCAGAAGCAGGAAGAGTTAAATGGCTAAATCATTTTAAATACATCTAACCCTTGTAAGCACTGTGCTGTTTATGGTTCAAGCAACAAAATAACAGGCTAACTGATCCTGGGGAGTGAAATGGCTGCACATGAATTTACATAAACATGTAGTCATGTAAAGTCTTCTGATCATTCCCTTTTGTTGCTGGATCTAAGTCCTAATTATGTTTATTGTGTTAACTTTTCCTTCGGTTGAAGCATTCTGTTACTGCTGTAATGTCTTAATGTAGCTAATGTTAGCACTGCCCAATTTACCTAGGCTGCTGCTCTTCAGTAGCTACAGTAGCCTACAGCAAGATGTTTGTGCTTCTGATATTATAAACAATTTGCACAGTAGATCAATTCTGGACTTTGAGTGTAAATAAGAAATATAAAAGGCCCCGGACAGCATTGACCGGTGAAAAAAACCACTGCCCGGTGTAGACTGGTGTAACGTTAACTATGGCTCCACACCTCTCACTCGGTAGTTGCTGCCACAAAAGCGGGCAGCGGGCAGCGAGCAGCGTTCCTCACAGCGGCAGATCACAAAATTATTGTAAACAAAATGACAAAAATCGGGATGGACTCGTGGATATTGTAGCCCAACCATTTAAGCTAACACACGTGCTACGAGTTAACAAGCCTCCAACAACATATTTCTTCATTTTACAAACACCAAGCACCAAACCAACACATATCTTCTTCACTCACCTTCTGCTCTTGTATGAATGAAATGGCTTCCTCAGGGACCCCTCGAACACGCAAAAACTCACTGAGGTCCGACATTTTCGGTCCACACGTGGCTCTCCTCTCCTCTCCTCTCCTCTCCTCCACTCTAGTGCGCCACTGAAGTTGGTTCCCTACAAGCACCCGTACTTCTGACTTTAAACTCAGAATTCTGAGTTTAATCTCAGAATTCTGAGTTTAAAGTCAGAATTTGAGAGATTAAAGTCAGAATTCTGAGAAAAAAGTTAGAATTCTGAGTTTAATGTCAGAATTCTAACTTTAAACTCAGAATTCTGACTTTAAACGCCAGCTCTGTCAACCCTTCTTACAGACTCTCTGAGACGACGTCTCTGCACTAGAATGTTTCTTGCACGCAAATGTCCATTAAGCATAACTTCTCCTACATGAGGATGTTCTGCCTTGATCTCACGTTACATCCAGTTCTTCATCAGAAATGTCTGAAAATTTTGTTCGTCTTATGTTGTATTCCTGCATCAGCTTGTGTAGTTGTTGTTGGTCTGGAGATCCGCAGGACTGAAGCAACTTCGGAAAGTGTTGTTCCCAGCAGCAACAAACCTTCGATGTCCTCCTTTGAAATTATGGCACTCCTCTCCTTAAAGAGGGAAGAAACACACAGGTCATTCAGTAATACAATATCTTTTCTTATTTTGTCATGCACAGGAAGTAATCATTATATGGATGCCACCTAAGAAAACACATTACTAATACGTACATGCTAATATATTGTTTAGTTGTCTGTGTGTGTGTGTGTGTGTGTGTGTGTAGGGGAGAGGCAGTATTCTACTGGGCAGTACACTTGTAGAACAATTTGAAGGCAATGTAAAATAAAAAGATGAAATTAGAAGATGACATTTCAACAACTGCATTTTCAAATGTGCCCCTTACACCTGGAAAAACTGATGTGACGAAAGGAAATGTATGGCTCCAACTGCAGAATTTGTTGACATTAAGCTCAATGTATGTATTTCATGGACAATTAAGGGTAACAATAACTTTTTCTAGCTAACATTTTATATCTCAACTTCACTTACTGATCCCACTGATGCGACCGTGGTGGCAAAGCTGGACGTGCTGGTGGGCGCCGCTGGAAGTGCCTGTGGGTTACTGTGTGGTGTGGTGACCTGAAACAACATCCCATACTGATAATTTTAACATTACAATATTAAATGTCAGCTAAGGCGATCAAGCTAACAGTGAGCCAGAACATGGGCTCCATAGAGCACTTGGTTTTGTTACCAGCAGGACTCAACACTAACTTTTCCCACGCATGCTGATGAGCAGTTGTCTTATTTTGCATGCCTAAGTTTTACATGCCGTAAAAATCGACAGTGACTCAACCCAGAGATCTGCAAATCATTTTAATCTAAATATTTAGTTGCGTGACACTGCTTACCCGCCAACATGTCAGCCAAATAAAAAATCTAAGGGAACAGTAATGATCGTCATGCACGCAAAAGCTAGCTGACTGTTTGCTAGGCAGCATCCGAGTCACGTTAGCAAGGTATCTTAGCGATGAATAAATGAGTTAACGCTAATATTAAAACTTGACTTACCGTTAATGATGGGGACGGTACCGGTTGAACTACTCCTTGAAGTGCATGCCGCACACCCACCAAAACCGCCCGTTCAATATCCTCTACTTGCAGGGAAACGGCCATGCTTGAGTCCCCATTATCCCCGCGGCCCTCTTTCACCACTGATCCCTGATCAGCGGTGTGGACGTGGTTGTGCGTCCGTTGCCTTTCAGGGACGTGGTATATTTGCATATTTTCTATATTTAGCTTTACACTCGGCGAGACATTTAGATTTAGATTTAACATTTAGATTTAGATTTAACATTTAACATTTAGATTTAGATTTAACATTTAGATTTAACATTTAACATTTAGATTTAGAATTTATTTAGATTTAGATTCAACATTTAGATTTAGATTTAATATTTAGATTTAACATTTCATTTTTGTTCACATATAACCACATTTTTAAATAATGTCTCAAATTTGTGTAAAATGAGCTAAATGTGAAGAAAATGAACTAAATATTGAAAATATATCAGTTTGAAAACTGTAATCAAGTTTTTACATTTGGCACCCCATACTGCAGGAGCAGACTTACTGACCCTTTCTTAATGTGCATGTTAATCAACCATGGTGGAGGGAGCCCAAGACGTGCCAATGGCTGCTTTTATGTTACTGTCCATATAATAATAATGATAATAATACATTGTATTTGGAGGCACCTTTCAAGACACCCAAGGTCGCCTACAGAGCATGGAAGAAAAGATCAGTAAGACATCATTAAAACAAAACAACAACATAGGAACAAATATAGGCTAGTGCACAGTGTCCAGATACAGTGAATATGCCAATTTTTTTTTTTTTTTTGAAGATGCGGTATTGTACAGGAAGGCAATGAAATTGGATGAGAACGGGGTGATGAGGTCAGATTATTAGATACAGGTGATGATCCGGGCGGCCGAGTTCTAAATATGATAAATGACAAGAATCAGGCAGATGGAGGTAATGGTACTGCAACAGAGGCCGCCATACTTTCCATAAGGAAAGGGAATGCGAATAAATATGAGTGCTGTAATGAGGCGTTTTTAATTGATTGTGCTGGAAGTATATTCTCGGTCACCTGAAAAACCTGCACAACCCCACTGGAGAATTGCTGAAGGGCTTATGATTGAAATGATACAGGAAGTGTGGTAAGATAGCGACATGATGCGCACGTGACTTTATTTTAAGAATGAAGACGAAGAGGAAAAATCGCTTAGCTTAAAGCGAATACCATAGAGAACGGAGGGCATGGTGTGCCTGCTTAATACGCTTACTTTGATGAAACCCAGTGAACCGAAAATTGAGGTCCCCCGCTATTGCAGTATTACGGTAATTGTTTTCCCATTTAAACGGGGGTGAAGGGAGAATAAATAAATCACTTCATATTAATGATGCAGTGATAATATTGTCTGCGGCACTGAATGGAGTAGTGGGCTGATCATATGACACACACTTAACAGTGAGGGAGGCTGATGATCGGATGGCTTAAACCGCCAGCTCTCTTGCCATGAGGGATTCGGGAGCTCCGGGGCTGGAGAGGCTGGAGACAGAATGAAGAGCTGGTTCGGGGTGGACGCCAGCTGAGTGGACCGGTCGGCTGAGAGTGGTGGCCACTGCATGTGGAGGCCTGCGGTGATGATGACGATGACGAGGCGGAGGTGAAGCATGTCCAGGGACTGAAGCAAGGTGTGCGTGGAAGCTTGGCCGGAGCAGAGCCCTTGAATAGAGAGTCACGTTATCTCCATTCACTCTAATGGGCCATTTTTTTCACAGCAATGGCAATTCGCGGAGCCTCTCAATAGTTCCCGGAAGTAAGCAGCACATGCTAGCAGCGCAATGGAGTTACAGCAGAAAAGACCGGCTGTGTTGTACATTTAACGGGTAAAATGTCCAAAGACTCAAATTTTACATTATCAGCACAATTTATCTAAATTAACATGTGCATTAAAGCTTGTTAGTGGATTATCTCCCATTAAATTAGTAGATTTATGTAATGTTAAAAGATATAACAGATTAGGCTAGGACACTGTACATACTGTACACACCATACAGGTAATGCTAACCATGAACAGCCTGTTAGTTTTAAATTGTCTTCTCCTGAACCATTTTATCTAACATTGGGAAGTTAGAGTGCTTCCAGTCCTGATTTTTTGCGATTATTGATTATTAGCTCAGTTAAATATGACATTGCTGCATGACTGTTGAGTGGAGGAGGTGAAATGAAACAAAAATGTAACTTATGGTCTGTTTTTTAGGCTTTGTGATTGTGTTGAGTATACCTGTCTATAATATGTTACAGCTCAGCTGATATTCCATTGCTAGCCAAGTGAGAGGGAGGTTTGACCTGAATGAGATTTAAAACACAAGATTAAGTAATTTTGATCAATGAAACATACCAAGCTAAATGGGGAATTACTCTAAATACCAAATGTATGTATATATTACTGTGTTATACATACGATCATGCTAAATATATATTCTATCACAGTATTAGATATGTAATCTTGTATATTTGTAACCTGCTGTAGGAGCACTGGGTGGTGGCGGAGCAGTGATGCTGCAGGACCACTGTGTGAAAGAGGACGCTGCAGGTAAGTGCTGAGTCGACCTTGGTGAGACTTAAAACTTAACAAGGTGTGTTTCAAGTAGTTCCAGAGATAAGGAATCATACTTAATATGTATTATACTGCATTTTATATTAATTATATAAGTAATTATATTGAATAAAATATATGATATAGTGTTCAGTGAAAGGTGTATATGGATTTTCTATTATTTTCATTATGTCTAATTTGTATTTAAAAAATATTTTATCTTTTTTCTATTGCCTCTGCTCTGAGCTCCTGTAACGTGAATTTCCAAGGTTGGGATTAATAGAGTCTTACCTAACCGTAGTAAACTAACACTAATCCTCAAATAATCTTACAATATCGATGTAACTGTTTATGGCGTGCTACACGTATATTATAAATAAATGTAGTTATTTACAGCTACTTACCAAAAATCGGAGTTCTGTCTTTCAGTATTATGTATTTAAACGGCCTGCCAGTAACTTTCGGGAACTATCCGAGGTCTACATGAGTCACGTGACGCACAAGGATTTTGGACTTCCGTTGTCGCGACTCTGTTACATTTTACGGCACTGGGCCGGAGTAACGGGGGACGGCGTGTGGCAATCCGGGTGTGCGTATGCAATGTGTCCCGGAGAAACAAACATGTTACGTGTAGTTGGGCCCACATCTTGAATCTGAACACAACACTGAGCTCGAGACTGAAGAAAGAAACGGACACGCGTAGACAATATGACTTATAAACAGGTGAAATCGCCTGAACTGGAGGACTTGATGAATGAGAGATGATTCCAAAGTTGTAACCACTGCACGTGAATGCCTGAATCGGTCAGATCTTCACTCCAGAGCAGAGCCTTCATTAGACTATACAATATCGCCCACTACTGGATTTGTAAGTTGATGAACTGTAATTAAAACTCTGCTTTAATTAGCCGCTATAAAACAGCATGACCCTCTTCTATTTTATAATGCCTACTAATATTATGATATCATAATGATGGTAACTGGGAATATGCGATGTATTACATTTTCAAAGTAACTTGCCCAACACTATATCATATATTATATTCAATATAATTACTTATATAATTAATATAAAATGCAGTATAATATATATTAAGTATGATTCCTTATCTCTGGAACTACTTGAAACACACCTTGTTAAGTTTTAAGTCTCACCAAGATCGACTCAGCACTTACCTGCAGCGTCCTCTTTCACACAGTGGTCCTGCAGCATCACTGCTCCGCCACCACCCAGTGCTCCTACAGCAGGTTACAAATATACAAGATTACATATCTAATACTGTGATAGAATATATATTTTGCATGATCATATGTATAACACAGTAATATATACATACATTTGGTATTTAGAGTAATTCCCCATTTAGCTTGGTATGTTTCATTGATCAAAATTACTTAATCTTGTGTTTTAAATCTCATTCAGGTCAAACCTCCCTCTCACTTGGCTAGCAATGGAATATCAGCTGAGCTGTAACATATTATAGACAGGTATACTCAACAGAATCACAAAGCCTAAAAAACAGATCATAAGTTACTTTTTTGTTTCATTTTACCTCCTCCACTCAACAGTCACACAGCAATGTCATATTTAACTGAGCTAATAATCAATAATTGCAAAAAATCAGGACTGGAAGCACACTTAGATAAAATGGTTTAGGAGAAGACAATTTAAAACGAACAGGCTGTTCATGGTTAGCATTACCTGTATGGTGTGTACAGTATGTACAGTGTCCTAACCTAATCTGTTATCTTATCTTTCAACATTACATAAATCTACTAATTTAATGGGAGATAATCCACTAACAAGCTTTAATGCACATGTTAATTTAGATAAGTTGTGCTGATAATGTAAAATTTGAGTCTTTGGACATCTTACCTGTTAAATGTACAACACAGCCGGTCTTTTCTGCTATAACTCCATTGCGCTGCTAGCATATGCCGCTTACTTCAGGGAACTATTGAGAGGCTCCGCGAATCGCCATTGCTGTGAAAAAAATGGCCCATTAGAGTGAATGGAGATGATGCGACTCTCTATTCAAGGGCTCTGAGCTAGAAGAGTGCACGCCCGGTGGCAGCTGATTGGAGGAAGCAGTGGGAGTGAGAGGGAGAATTGTGAAAGAAAAAGCACAGAAAGGTCTTCCTGATTGAACTTTCGCTGAGCTTCATGTTTACTCACTTGGTGGATAGCTCACTTGACTGGAAAAAACGTTCACAAACCCTGTCAATCCTATGAACTATGTAAACCAGAAGATCCTAGAGAGGAACAGGATATCCTAAAGAGGGAGATACATGAACAAGTTTACATTCACTTGTAAATGACAGCTTCAGATATTTGGAATAGATTTCAGCAATATTATAACATATTCAGGGAATTATAGTCACCACTCAATTTGCTTCATATGAACTCCAGAAATAAGGCAACCTTTCACAACTGAAAGAGTAAGGGGATCCTGCAATATGAAAATAAAAACAGCTTTATGGCCTGTTTTTAGCAAGTCAAGATGCTATATATGAACACCAAACCAAAGGGAAAAAAGACCTCATTGAACATAACAACCTTTAGATACTGAGGAAACATAACTTTTTGCCTTTAGGCTTATTAGAAATGTACAGTTAATCATTACTTTAGAAGTCTATCAAATAACTATTGTGGAAAGCAAATAAGTAAATGTATTCAACACAGTTCTACCTCCTTGGGTATATTGCTATTTCAAGCATATGTTTCATCACCACCCTAAATATCAGAAGTTTAGCATCTATTGTTAACTCCACCACTTTTGACTGCTCTGTGTAGTTCAACTGATTTCTTTTATCCTTTTTATTGAAATCATCTCTAATATGTATTTTCTGAATTTCCCTGATATAGCAGTTCAATTCTAATTCTTCAGGTTAAAAAGGTGCTCCCTTCTTTAAAAAGCTATAACATGCATTTGTATCAGGCTAAAACTAGGGCTGCTTTATGAACTCATGCAAAGCAACAATGTCTTAAAAGGATTTGACCCTGTCTTACTCTTATTCAATGTGGGCATACCTTTTGCTAATAATAGCCTACTTTTATACTTTTTTTACACTTACTTTAGCAATGCTTAAATGGCAAAGCTTTTACTTATCATTTAGCAGTTTTAAAATCTGTTATTTCACTTGTTTGAGTGCTTTTTAAAACAACCACAACCACAGCATAGAGGGTTGCTACAAATTCAAACTACTATGCAGCCATTCAACACGCCTTTAAACTAAATATCTAAATTGCTATGATGTAGCCTAAAATGGACACTTGCTGCTCATCCTTTTTTTTTTTTTTTTTTTCAACTTGTCTGCATTGGTCTTCATAGCTTAGCGCCACAAAAGGGTGTAAGCTTCTTGTGAAGATTGATGCACTGTTAGTCTTGCAGTCAAGTATTTTATACCCATAATGTGTGGTTGTGACCATCACCCACCCTCCCTGGAGACTAGCCTAGCAGCCTTTATTGGAAAAACTTCCTAATATGAGCCAGAGAGGGCCGTGATACACCAAAGTGTGTCAAGGGGAAAGTAAGGAAACAAGCAAGGCGGAGGGGGCAGGTGCTTAAGTCCTAAGTTATATAGTGCCAGTGCATGCAGAGAAGAAGGAGGAAAAACAAACAAACAAACAAACAAACAAAACGGGAGAAACAGGCAGTGTAGCTGAAGTATTGTGGCCTTGACGTGGTTGTGCTCCATGCAGATTATCAAAAATAAACATATACATGTCTACTATACTGTACTGAAAAACAAAGACATAAGAGTCTACTGAACACCAAAAATGTGAGAGTCTCGGTGGAGGGGGAAAGCCCGATTGTAGAGAAGAGTAGCCAGCATGATGTGGTGGTTTGCTTCTCCAGCCGCGGGTTAAACCACAGGTTTGAGAAGCAAGTGGGCCCCTTTGGAGTGATCCCATCGGTTCTTTGCGATGCGTCACGGAGCTGAAGTATCGAACATGCAGGTGTGTATTTGAACCCTCCCAATGTGTTTATGAGAACCATCACCAGGGTCCAGGGCCAGCCCTGCGGGGGAAGGGGGGCGGTATGGCACCCCAAGGCCGCAGGAGCGCACAGACCCCAAGACCAGGGAGCCGCAGAGGCCGCAGGACACCACGCAGGCCCAAGGACCCGGGGCGGCAATGGCCAGCACCCCCAGAGAGCCAGAGACAGGGGCAGGAAGGCCCACCCACCGCCCAACGCGCAAATTGAGTGTGAGTGCCCATAAGTGTGATGTGGTGCATTAAAATTGAGGGACATAGGAGACAGGCGGGGGCAAGGCTGATGGCTACAGCACACTGCTGTCCTGCAGCCCGTGCGGCCATAGGCACCTGGAACCTGTTCCCATCTGTCCCACAAGATGTAGGTGTATGTGCTGCTTTAAAATTGGAGAACAGACAAGGATGGGCCGGGGGGCAGCATGGAGGGCTACCGGACACCACTGTCCCATAGCCTGCCCCATCATGAAGCCCCCCGATCCATCAGTGGTCTGCACCCCAAAGAGTGAGTGTATGTGGTGCATTAAAACTGAGGAATGTGTGGTGAGTGAGCTAAATGTGGTTTAGGAGGCCAGGTGGGCCCGGCCCGGGGGCTGGAGGGATGGATGGGAGGGGCTAGATGGTGGTGCCAACCAGACCCCGGCGCCGCGAGGCCCCAAGCGCCCATGGGCAGCGGGCCAGGCGCGCCCCAAGGAAATCCCACGGGCCCCCACCCAAACCCGCCCCCCAAGCAACTGCAGCGTCAGGCCCCCGCAATGGTCCCGACCTAGGCCACACCGCTCGCAGCAAATCGTCCCCCTGCAGAAGGACGAGGCGCGCCACCAGGGTGCACGGACGACGGGCCCCACCCAGCCCCCCCGAACCCCGACACGCCGGACCACAGGCCAGCCCGCAACCCCGCCAGTGCCCCCCCAGACCGCTACAGACCCAAGGCCCGACCCACAGCCCCCCCGACCCGCCCCCCACCGCCGGCCACATACCAACAGGCAGGCCCATACTGCGCAGCACCAGAACATCCCCCGTGGGCAGCCCCTGGAACCCACCCACCCCGCACCATCAGGGGCGGAAAAAGCCCCCCAGGGGAGACCGGCCACCCCGCCCCGGGCCCAGGGAGCACGAGGAGACCCCGCCCCCCCCAGGCACACAGGGCGAGCAGTCCAGACGCACCCGCCCCCAGGGGAAACCGCCCGGCCCCGCGATCCCCCACAGAGCCAGGGAGCAGGCCCGGATTCAAGGGGGAGAAGGTGCACCTAATACATGCTTAAGACCTTGAGTTCTGATGAACCGCTGTGGTATATTGTGGTGAGAGAGATAGAGGGATTAGGGGTTACATCATTAACAGAAACATACACATACTACATATTACATTACACAACAGTCTTTCTTGAGTTGTAATATTTATATGTACAGGTGGCATATGCTCACAGGCTGAGTGGTACTATACAGACATGTTTAATGAGTGAATAAATGGTGACCATTTTTCTGTAAAGTATATTAATTGGTTTCTGTGGCCAGCAGATATTTTTTCCAGCGAAATATGTTCTACAAGGAGATTCAGCCAATGGTTGATGTTGAGGGTCTGTTTATCTTTCCAATTGACTAGGATTGTTTTCTTGGCGATGGCGAGAGCTACAAGAAGAGAGTTGCAGTGGCTGTTTGGGAGGTCAATTGTCATCAAGTCACCAATTAAGCACAGGTTGGGAGATAATGGGATCCTGCAGTCCAAAATGGAGGAGAGTTTTTGAGTGACTGTTGACCAGAAGTGCTGGACAGGTGAACATAACCAGAGTGCATGAAAGTAGGTGTCTGCAGTGTTCTGAGTACACTGAGTGCATGTGTCAGATTGACTAAAGCCCATTCTGTTCATCTTTTGTTGGGTGATGTGTGTTCTATGGAGTACTTTAAATTGGATAAGTTGTATATTAGTGTGTCTCGTCATCTTAAATGTATTTTTGCATATCTGAGTCCAGAAGTCAGGGTCCGGTGATACACCTAGCTCGTTTTCCCATTTTAAAATTGGTAAATGTATAGAACTGGTCTTTGACAGTAATTTATAAATCTTAGAAAGGTTCTTCTTATTACTTGGAGAAAGCTTTGTAATATGTTTGGCAAATTCTGGTGGCTGCAAAGTGTCCTGAGGCGCTGGAATTCTCCTCTTGATTGTTTTTGTCAATTGTAAATATTGTAGAAAATTTCCGTTTCTTATTTCAAAAGTTTGAAATAAGTTTGTGTATGTCATAAGTATATTATCTTGGAAAAGGTGGTGGAGATGAGGTACTCCCTTCATCTCCCATGTGCTAAAATGGAGAGGTCTTTTGTTAATTTCCAAATCCGGGTTGTGCCAAATTGGAGAGAGCAAGCAAGGTTCTATCGGAGAGTTTGTGATTTCTAGTGTTTTCCACCAGGCTGATAAGGTGGAAGCAATCATTGGGTTCTTAAAACAGTTATGACGTCTGAGTGTAGTGGTGATAAACGGGAGGTCAGAGAGTTTTATATTGTTGCAGTCCGCCTGCTCTAGTTCAAGCCAGGAGTTGTAGTCTTCGTTAGGATATAACCATTTCAATAGGTATTGAAGCTGGTTAGCTAAATAGTAATGTTTAAAGTTAGGAGCGTCCAGTCCCCCTTCCAATTTGTTTTTCTGAAGGGTGCTTAGGCTAATTTTTGCTGTTTTGTTCTTTGAGTAGAATTTTATAATTGCAGAATCTAATGACAGGAACCATTTCGATGTGGGTGTGAATGGAATCATGGAAAAAAAATAGTTAATTTGGGGTAGAATTTTCATTTTAACTGTGGCTATTCGACCCAGGAGGGAGATGGGAAGGTTATTCCAGCGCTTCAGGTCACCATGGATCTTATCTAGCAGCGGGCTAAAGTTCAGGTGGACCAGGTCTGATAGTTTGGGCGAAATATTTATGCCCAGATATCTTATGTTGCCCACAGGGAGAGAAAATTTTTGGTCTGCAGGATTCCAAGAGTTCTCCGTTATTGGCAGTATTGACGATTTGGACCAGTTGATGGAGTAGTCCGAAAGTTTAGAAAAATTTGTTATGAGATTAAATACTTCATGTAATGACGATTTCGGTTCTTGTAGATAAAGTAAAATGTCGTCGGCATATAGATTAATTTTATGCTCTGAATTGGCGGAATGGATACCTATGTTCCTGCTGTTCTGACGGACTGCCATAGCCAATGGTTCGATGAATATTGCAAACAGTAGAGGCGAGAGTGGGCACCCTTGTCTGGTTCCTCTCTGCAAAATGAAGCTTTTAGATGTGATCCCGTTGGTGGTGACTGTTGCCTTAGGGGAATTATATAAGGCTGATACCCACTGGATAAATGACTCTCCAAAGCCAAATCCACTCAGGGTGGCAAATAGGAAGGACCAATTGACCTTGTCAAAGGCTTTTTCTGCATCTAGTGACAGAATAATTGCTTTGGTATTAACGCGTTGTACTTTACTTATCAGATTAAGCACTCTTCTGACATTATTACTTGAGTGTCTGCCATTAATGAAGCCCATTTGATCATTATGAATTATTGATGCGATTATTTTCTCCAGTCTAGAGGCAAGTGCCTTTGAGATAATTTTGATATCACTGTTGATTAGTGATAGAGGACGGTAGCTAGAAGGAAGTGTGGAGTCTTTGTCTGGCTTTAGTAATAATTTGATTGCTGCTGTATTCATGTGAGGTCTTATACCTCCGTTCTGTTTGATCTCTGTCACTGTCCTAATGAAAAGTGGTGCTAATATTGTCCAGAAATGTTTTATAAATTCGGCAGGAAAGCCGTCTGGACCTGGAGCCTTACCTGTTGGCATTTTGTTTAATGCACTCTGCAGGTCATTAATAGTCAGGGGGGCGTCTAACATATTTCTGTGTTCCGTGGATAACTGAGGTAAATTTAGGTTGTCGAGAAAAGCCTGAATATCTTCTGGGTTCGGATTGTTTACTGTTGAATATAAGTTATGGTAAAATGAATAGAAAATCTGATTGATCTCCTGAGGAGATTGTGTGTAATTTCCTGTAGGCCCCTGGATTGTTGGTATCAGAGATTTTTCTTTATTGCGTTGGAGCTGATTAGCCAAAAATTTTCCTGATTTGTTACTGTGTTCAAAATTATTATATCTTAGTTGCTGTATGATAAATTCAGTTTTCTTTGATAGAATATTGTCCAGTTGCGATTTTGTACACTGTAGATGGGTCCATACTTGATCACTTGGATTGTTTGCATATTCCTGTGTTAGTTGTTTAATTTTTTCCTCAATGTTTTTTTCTGCTTGCAATTCCTGTTTCTTCTTGTAGGAGGAGTATGATATAATTTTTCCTCTGATTACTGCCTTCCCAGTTTCCCATATTAAAGATGGAGATAACATTGGAGAGTCATTGTCTTCAAGGAAGTTTGCCCACTCTCGTCTCAAAGTAAAGAGATATTAAAGCGCCATGTTGGGGGCTGTTTATGGGTGGTTTCTATTTGCAGATTAAGTGATATTGGTGCATGGTCGCTGATAATGATCGGGTGTATTTTTGTGGTAATTTTTTGTGAGATGGAGTTATTTAAGAGAAAAAAGTCAATTCTTGAAAATGAGCGATGCACAGGGGAGAAGAAAGTATATTCCCTCTTCGATGGGTATTTGAGTCTCCAGCCATCGCCAAGCCCAAAATCATCCATATATTCCTGTACTACCTTGGCCAATTGTGATTGCTTTGTGTGTGCTGAGTTACTAGATCGGTCTAATGAGGCATTTAGGACTGTGTTAAAGTCTCCTCCAATTATAGTTATCGAGCTGTCTGATAGGTTAGATAGTAGAGAGAAGATTGTGTGGAAGAAGGCTGGGTCATCATTATTAGGGGCATACAGATTAACGATTGTATATGATTTGTTAAAGATTGTTGCCTGAATAATGATGTAGCGGCCTTCTGGGTCTGTTACCGTGCTGTTTACAGTAAATGGTAGTCTCTTGTGGACCATGATAGAGACACCTTTTTGTCTGTTGTTATAGCAGGATGAAAAAATTTGATTAAAATTTGGATCTTTAAGAGATTTTTCTTCTGACTTTAGCAAGTGGGTTTCTTGTAGGAGAAAAATATCTGTTTTCAGTTTTGTGACAAAGTCCATCACTTTAATTTTTTTCGCCTGTGAGCGGATGCCATGTACATTCCAGGAAACCAAATTTAGGTGTGACATTGACATAGTGGGGGTTTTATCATACTGTGTGTGGGTATGGAGAATGATCTGTGTGTGTTTCTGTGTGTGTTTCTATCTGTGTGGATTTTGCATGAGTATATGTAATTGTTAAGTGTATGTATTAAAGTCAACCGATGTGTCATGGTGAAGCATCGCAGAGTTGTGGAGCAGAGCATTAGAATATATACAAGCATGTTCAACAATCAGAAGCGCCTGCGCCTTGAGGTATTCCCAAACCTGAAAAACAAAGGGGTTACATGGGGTGTATTTGTGTGTGAGGTGAGTGAGGGGGATTGAGTGAGAGGGATAGGGGGAGGGAGTGGGGGGGGACATTAAGGAGGGAAAAAAATAGAGAAGGAAAGGGAGAATACTGGGTGGAGTATGTGAAGTGTACATTCACACCCTGTGAGATTTTTTTTTTTTTTCCTTTTCACTAAGTCAGTGTTGTGTTCATTATATATACATATATATCCATATATCAACATGTACATACATATACATCTGCATATATACATACATATATACCAGGGCTGCACGATTACTTGCATTGCAATCGCAGGAATGTGTCAGAGTACCATTTTGAATGAAATATACATACAAATATTTATTTATTTCAAGAATAGTGCAGCCCCAATATATATATATATATATAAACATGCATACACACATCTTTTGGTCTTTGATCTAGGCTATGGTTCTACTTTGTTTTGTGGTTTTAGGTGCACTTATCTCACTTAGAAGAGCCATGGGGTGGTGGTAGAGTGGCGGAACAGCTGCCCATCTATGTATAATTTGTCGACCACAAGAGAGGTCCTATTTCCCTTCTGCCTGTGCTCTTTTAAAATGGGATATAACACTTTCCGCCTCTCGTTGATTTCCCTGGGGAACTGATCGTTCATACCGTACGAGGTGCCTTTTAGCTCTCGTCCTTTACTCTTAACGAGCATTTTCTGCTGATAATGTTCGAAGTTGGCGATGATCGGACGAGGACGCTGACCTCCTCGGGGTCTGAGCCTGTGGACGCGGTGAAAGGTGATGTTGTTGACAGTCTCCGTCGGGATCTTGAGGGCCGTCACCATAAACTTTTTTACCTGGACCTCTGGGTTTTCTGGTGTGCTCTCCGGGATGCCAGAAATGATTAAATTGTCTCTCATGCTTCTGGACTGCACGTCGAGGACAGTTTCCTTCAGGAGTTTATTTTCCTTTTTGAGGAGATCTACATCTGAAGTGACCGCCGCTAAGGTGGAGCGGAGTTCAGCGTTGTGTTGCTGCAGGTCGCTAATCTGCTGGTAAGTGAACTCCAGGCTTACCTTCAGGTCTTTTATCTCCTGGTGAAGCATACCAAGCACTTCTAGCTTCTTGTTGATGGATTCCAAGACGCTAAATTCGGAGGATAATAAGTCTTGTGTGTCGGTGGCTGAGTCGGTCTTCTTTCTCTTATTGGGGTTGTCGGCAGGACCCTCCATGACGCACTCGTAGTAGTAGTGATCGATAAACTTTTCTAGGTCCTCCACTCTGGCTGATGGTGCAGGCTGGAGTTGTCACCCGTTAGGTAATTATATTTGTTTGGCTAGTTTGTTGATATCTAATCTAGCAGCTAGGCGCCGCCATGTTGAATCTCAAAATCTCACAGTGGTCTCGCGGTCTCACGCTGCCATCCGGCTGTCACTTGCTGCTCATCCAACACTTCTCAGCCTTGACCGTTTGCTGTTTTATCAGAATAAGATGCTATGGCTGCCAGATTTTGGTAAGTATACAATACCAATTAATATAATCAATCGCCATTGCTCATCATTCTCATATAACAGAGCTAACGTTACCTCCATCACCTCAAAGTCCCTGTATTATCCTAACGTTACTACCTGCTTACTGGTTGTGATACACTTTCCCGCTCACTCTGTCCCTTGGTTTCCCTGTCAAAAGCCTGCATCTCTGGCTGCTCCTCTCCCTGCCCGCTGCTGCTGTCTTCACCTTCAACCTGCTGTTGCTGGAGCATTGCTGTGACAGAGGACGTGGAGGCTACAGCAGCCCCTCCAGCGAACACGTCTGTGATCTTAGCACATTTTGTAGCATCTACAGTGAGATTCATAAATCTCTTTGCACACAACTTCTCCGCACCCCCTTTCTTTCGCTTTGGTTTCTCCATGTTGCCGCTCCTTTAACCCACACGCTCAACACTGTGAAACTAGCAGGAGTTACAGGGGACAGTGCAGGGAAGGAGTGGGGCCACTTTCATACTATATCCTGATTGGTTCAGTCCACTGTCTATATTGAATATGGACCAATGGGCCACCCCCTCTAAACTGTGGGCCGGTCTCTTAGAAAAAAAAAAAAGGAAAAAAAAAAAAATCCAACAGCATTGGCCCCTGAGGACTGTCGGCCCACCGGGAAAATTCCTGGTATATCAGATTACCAGTCCAGCCCTAGCTCCTGCACTGATTGACACACCGGTAGAGTATCTGCAATGATTGACGCACAGATGGAGCTCCGCTGCTTCAGCGATCTCATTCGCCAGTTCCGATCCCCCGCTCTCATGAAGTACCTACTGTCAGATGGTGAACACAGGCAGTCTGAAACTGGTCACTGTCGCCGCCACTGGGTCTCCTCCACTTCTTCGAGCTGCCACAGACTAGGTTTCCCTGTTGTTCCTGAGCAGAGCTGGCCTCCAGAATGAGTTATCAACGCTTGCTAACTTCTGACTAAAGGGAAGTAGATGTTTCCTCACTGCGAGTGTGTGTGGCTAAGTTTGTGTTAGACAGCGCTGAGTGTGGTTTTCCTGTGTGTTGAAGGCATCGGATCCAGAGGGCGGCGGCAGGCGGGGGGACGACTGTTTGTTTGATGGGCACTAAAACTCAAAGGGAGGACATCACGCCAGTGCGCGTGCATGTGCAGACTGAATTTGCCTGTCTTGGTGAGGCTGAGCATTGATTATTTTTCCTTTTCCCTGGCAGCAGCGTCCCAGCTGGATAGAGGTCCCGGCGCTGGAGTCTCCGGACTGGATTCTGCCGCCCAACCAGCCACGCTGTACGGCCCCCTCAGCTGGCACGAGGGAAAACCCGGAAACATTTCAGAACTGGACTGGACTTTTTTAAGTAACATTCCCTGGACTGTGCTTCTTCGTGTGCAACTGAGACTGCTTTTATCTTCTAATGTTTAATCTGTTGGTGTTGCCTATGTTTTAGTTTAGGAATAAACAGAGCTTTGTTTAAAAATCTGGTCTTTCTCACTGTGTTGGTGTGGTCGGGAAAAAGAACCTAAAAGAGCAATAGCTTTTAACCTATTACATTACAATCGTAGCATGGGTTAATGTCCGGAGCTTGAGTTATTAGCGACTTGGTCCCAGCAATGGGTCAGGTGTTACAGTTGTGTTAGGTGAGTAGCCCAGCAGCCCAGCTAACATTTGCAATTAGCATTGTAAAATGTAGCCAGGCTAAAACATCGCTCTCACTCACGGAGAAGAGTACGAACTAGCACTAGCCGGGATCTGGCGATGGCTCTAGCCGAGTCGGCTGCCACTGGCTACTGGAGTAACTTACAGCTATGGAGCGCTTCTACCAGCTCTTTTAGTCACTGAACCTTGCCTCCATCTCAGCAAATATATTACATTTATTACAGGTACCATCATCATTGAAGTAGGCAGGGGAATAGCTAAACACAGCAGAGACCGAGAGTGAGTGAAAAACATTTCTAACTGCTAAACTAAGTTTAGACAAGGCGAGTGGACGGTGGGGGGGTGGGGGTGAAGAGCAGAGGTACAGGGAGGTGTGGCTCATGACACACTTTGTTTTGGTCTACAGGCAGTGCACAACAGCAAACCTAGCGGTGAAACGATTTCGCTTTTTGCCCCTTTAGTTATTTTTTTAAGTCTTTTATTAATGTTAAGAGAATTTTACATTTTGGGATTTTACAATAAAAATCACATTTCGACTGTAAAAGATGGCCTTTAGCACAGTTTTTATGGTGGCTTTTAATCTTGCATCAAATAGTGAATTGCATACTGTATGCAGACTGTTGCAACTCACTAGCAGTAAATATTGTACTGGTAGTATTGAGCTACAAGAAGCAAGACAGTTGCAAGCCTTCAAAGTTATGTAAAGCTTTTAATGGTTCAGTTAGATCAGAGAGATGTGGTGACAACAGCTGCGAAAGGGGGGCCCAATGTGATTCTTTTTCATTGGGCCCAAAATTCCTGGCGGCACCCCTGCTGATCAGATCGACTGATCAATTTTCCACCCTGCAACTCAAAATTCACGTACTGCTGACAAGGAAAGGAAAACAAGGAAAGTTTTTTGATGCTGTGAGGCAATGCTCAAATATATGATAATGTTTGTTACTAGCCAGCCATCATTGTGTCAAACAGACGGGTTCGCATTACATCACCTACCAACGGGAAAATTTATTGTATTCTGGTAGTTGAAGGTTTTCTACCTCTTGCGCTAAATCAAATGTCACAGTCGTGTTTCTCTGTTTTCTCTGGTCATGTTGCACTGATTTTGATTTATGTGTGCCTTTCTACTGCAGAGAAAGCCCAGTTTTATGAAAAGAGCATTCCTCCAGCAGTGAAATACTTCTATAGGTTACTGTAATCACTCTGGCACTCACTAATTTCAAATTTGAATAAATGTCACATGACTTTTTTTTTTGTATTCAACACAAGTTCAGCTGCAATTATATCTATGTAGTATGTATTTCATGATTATACTTTAAAGAAAATAACAGGCAAATAAAACGTTTGTAAAAAGTAGTTTTAGAACTGTGTTGGAACTCTCAGTGAATCTAGAAACTTTGCAGTAACTATTCTAAAAAGTGATCTCCCAGCTTTAGAGAGCAAATTAAATAGAATACAGTGGGTTAGGGTTACGGATAAGGATGATGTACATACAGTAGTTGTGATGAATTAATGAATGCAGTTGAAGGGATTGTTGTCAAGTTTCTAAAAAAGCCTATCAACATGGGATCCAGAACTGTAGCAGTGATCCAGCAAAAGACTGGGATTAGACCCATGAGGTGGAGGCTCATGGAAGTGTTGATGTGTGAGATGATTCTGCTGGACAGCCCTTCATCACTGGCTCTCCTCCTGCCTAAATTTAAAGTTCTGCTGCGCCAATGGTCCTGTGGTGTGTGTGTGTGTGTGTGCATTTCTAGTCTGCACACAGAAAGCAGTCACCATTGAATGTAGATGCTGTTAAACTGGCTGTGTACAGGCAGCTGAGGTAATCTGTTTGATTTATGTTTAATTACTGCTTGAATATGAATGTGTTAGAATAGGAATAGAATAGAATAGAAAACAATAGAAAGAACTTTATTCATACATCCCCCAAGGGAAATTCAGCTGTCCAGCAGCTCATAAAAGACAAAAAACAACAACCACATTACCCCTCATCAACAACAACATAGTGGTATTAAAACAGACGTAAACTAAAATACGTTAAAATGAGTGCATAAATAGAATTTAAATTAAAATAAAATTGCCCATTCCACAGTCCAGTCCAGTTGTGGCTAATGTGATGTGATGTGTGTGTGTGTGTGTGTGTGTGTGTGTGTGTGTGTGTATCTCTGGTCTGCACACAGAAAGCAGTCACCATTGAATGTAGATGCTGTTAAACTGGCTGTGTACAGGCAGCTGAGGTAATCTGTTTTCACTTACTGCACCAGCTCCTGAAGATATCCACAAGGTCCCTCTAGTCCCGCTCCTGATTGCTCTTGATACAAGACACAATAGCTGTATTGTCAGTGTATTTTACCTTAAGGTTTCCTCCTTCTGCACTGTCAGCAAAACAAAACACATTCAGTTCTTATGGCTCAGCTGGTCAGTGTTGCTCCTCCCCTCTCCATTTACAGGAAATCAGGTAAGTGTATTTGTGTGTGTGTGTGTGTGTGTGTGTGTGTGTGTGTGTGTGTGTGTGTGTGTGTGTGTGTGTGTGTGTGTGTGTGAATGTGTACTTACACAGATAAGCCTTGAAACGTGAGCATCTCTTGGCTTGAACTGGTTTCATTAAAATTAGTTTTGGTGGCAATGTTGGTACATTATCTTTATGTCTAATTTCATGTATATAAATCTATGCATTTTAAAACTGAAGTGTTTTTTTCTGTGATGATTTCTTTTACAGGCTTTGGGGGAACAAAAGCCCAGTTGAACATCAGCATCTTCGTATTCTACTGGATCTGAATTGATCCAGTAGAACTGAAATTAAAACTGCAAGCAGCGTTGGGCAGGACCTCAGACTCACGCTGTTTCACCTTCCAGCTCACATAGACAGTTTTAGACGACTTTAGACCCCTCTGCACTCTAGCTCACAGCTGACGATTTCTCCACATTTGCTCATGTTACTTTCAAAGGCAGTAGCTCACTTCCTGATGGATTTAGGTTGGGGGTGTCAGCATGTAATTTGTAGGTCTTGATGAGACGAACAAGCCAGTTTTGGCTTGATATTTCTACGACATTCCTACGGGCCGCAGCGGCCATTTTAGAGTGTCTAGGTGGCGCAAAGATCGTCAGAAGGTTTTGTGGCATGTCACCTGTGTCCTGCAGCATCAAGCTTGGCAGATGTCAGAACGTAAGTCAGTGGGTTATTGTACGTCATCACTGTGAAGTCAGCTCCATAGAGGTAATCAAAGAACTTGTCGGTGACTGCCCACTTGAGGGCGAGAAACTCGAGCTTGTGGGTAGGATATCTTCATTCCCAGTTTGACAGTCCCCTACTGGCATAAGCGCCCTTGGCCAGGTTGAAGCCAACTTCATCAACAAACACGAGGATGTGAGGGGTCTCGTTTCCTTCCAGTGCCATTATTCTCTATAACAGAGTTAAAAAAAATCATCAAATCAGTCATACAGAAGAGTCATACACTACAGTAACAGAAAATTACATAGGAATGTTCTATGTTCTCCTCCACAAATTCAATATACTACTGGCCACTACTCCAGTGGTTCCAAACCTGGGGTACATGTACCCCTAGGGATAGGCCTATGCAGAGGTACCAAAGGGGCTATTTGAGAGAAAGGGGAGGGGGAAATCATCAATGACTACTGTAGACTTACTGAAATGTAACAGTAAAACCTACAGTATTAGATAGATCTGCTTGGAAGGCACTAATTGCAGTTCTTTGACCCCTTTTCTTATCGTACGTTATTTTGTTCATATAAGGATTATAATGATAATTGTATCATACAGTAAGCTCCAATTTTCTGTTGCAGTTTTTAGGCAAAATATTGAAGTCAGATAAAGCAAATACTTGGATTCAGAAATCAAGTAAAGGTACTTGATTTCTGAATCCAAGTATTTGCTGATCTGTACTGAAGCCAAGAAAGTTTGGGAACCACAGCTTAATTGTAAAAAGCTTATAATGATAGACAACCAGTAACTGACTTACATGTACATACTGGTACCGCAGCTCTTTCACTCTATCAGAGTTCCTCTCAAATGGTACCCTGTAAATTTGCTTCATGGTCATCTGATGCTTGTTCAATATCCGGTCTATTGTGGAGATGCTTATAAAGTTGACATTTTGGAATATGGCATTGTCTTGTAGGATTGCAGCATGTTACAGATCTCTTGTTCTTGTTGTTCTTTTCGAAGTTTTCCTCTGCCACCCGTGCGAGGTTGTCGTCCAGTCCTAGACATAGAATTCAAAGGACAACACTGTACTACCATTCGTAATGTATGCCCTATGTATTTCTTACAGAATGAGTTACCAATGTTATTGTATTGTTGTTTTACTTACAGTAACTTTACCACAGTTCTAATGCATCACTGCACAGTGACTGGAATACTACTGTAAACTGTATCGTCGATGATTCCATACTTTATTTTCCTCCAATATTTTTCTTGTCATTTTTAGTATCATAACATCCCGTTGAGGTAAGATATTACTGTAGGCCTATGACACACACACACACACACACACACACACACACACACACACACACACACAAACAAACTAAATGAATAGGTGAATGAGAAAATAAATACATTTCTTGCTTTATACACAATGTCCTGTCCTATACAACATATAATTCCATCATTGACAGAGTACATACCTGTTTTCCCTGTGAAAGGTTTGGATGATGGAGGAGACCGTAGAGCGGGGCACATTAGGCTGCCGTCCTCTACTAACCAGGTGTCACATGCCTCGCGGCGTATTCCCATTACATTTGTTCAGAATATTTCAAAACTTCTAGCTTTAAATTAACACTTAAGTTGCGTCTAGTTGCCATCTTATCTGTTTACAATCAGCTGAGAGTGCGCAACTATGCATGTGCCTGGATGGGGGTTGACGTGTGTGGATGTGCCTCTCTGTGGATGTGTGTAATCTGGGTCTAGAGCTCTATAAATGACAAAAACGTCACATAAACACCACCAGTTTATAAAAGAGGCCGGCGTTTATTTATTAAATGTTTTTGTAAGAGGCTGGCTGCTAATAGGGCCCGGTAACGTTAACGCTGCAGCAGAGAGATGCTGAGCACAATTAACGTTACACAACGATCACTTACCACGTCTGCTCGTTTTGTGATGCCGACAGATGAAAAGACAGTATCTTTCAAGAAAAGCGTTTGAACCATTCCTGAGCTTCTGCGCTCCATCCTTTCATTGTAGTCCTCGTAAACAAACATTTTCTGGACCATTTCCACAGGATCGATGTCCAGCACAAATAGCAATTGTTTCATCCTGTCCGTATACATCACTCTGCTCTTCGGCTTGTGGTTTACTGAAGAAAGTAGTTCCGCTCGTAATACTAGTAGCTCGCCATTCTTGACCTGTGTATCAATTTTCATAAGGATATGACGTCGCTGAAGCCATCAGAAAGCCAAATGTATTTGGTGGCGAGGGCGGTGCCATAGTGGCCACGCCCCTTGACATAGATAAAAGCTTTTAATAACTTTTGATCAGCATGGTCTCAGGGTGATCTGTACCAAATCTGAAGTTGATCTGTAGGAGTTCGTCAAAATACAAGGTGTCGAAATCACAAAATTGCCACCAAAATGAACTGTTTAAATCAAAATGGCCGACTTCCTGTTTGGAGTAGACCATTGGTGGCAGAAACTTTTTTTGTGTGTCTGGGTGACATACACATATGTACCAATTTTCATCTTCCCACTCCAAAAAAAACCCTTATGGGGAGGGTTTTTTGGAAATTTCAAGGGGGCGCTATAGAGGCATTTTGTCCCCCCCATGGTCGGTGCCCCTATCAGATACAAGAGTTTGCCATTCTTGACCTGTGTATCAATTTTAATGAGAATATGAGATCAATGAAGTCATCAAAAAGTCAAACGTATTTACTGGCGAGGGATCGATAGTCGCCACGCCGCCACATGGACAGCATTAAACGTAGCTTCACAGTATTTATAAGGTAGCTTCACCAACTTGTTCTGCATGCATTAGAAGTGGAATGAAGTTGATGCGATCAAGTTTGTGTCGTCAGTGCATGTTAAAGTAACAACTGGTCACTTCCTGTTACCACTAAGGGGCGCTTTGAGTAAGGTGGGATATTAATATATCTGGCCGTTCAGGGTGGAGCCATTATCATTTCCAGCAAGTTCTGAAGCTGCTGAGATCAAGTATGTGGGCGTGAGGGTCGTTCCAAATTCAATGGCGAGAAAATGATAAATCGCCAAGGTTTGTTACGCCCTAGTGGCCACGCCCCTTCATATAGAGTAAAGCTTTTAATAACGTATGATCAGCAGGATTTATACCAAGTTGATGTTCCGTGGCGAAGGATGAAAAGTCGCCACCGCCGCTGCGGCAGCCTGCAACATGAAAGGACACGTATGTCACTGTGGAGATTCATCAACTTGATCGTCATGTGGCCACAAAATGTAGTTGGTCAGGTTAGGAGCTTGAAGTTGGAGTTCGTCAGAGTAAAAGATGACATTTTCTGTTTCCACAAGGGGGCGCCATGAGCAAGATTGCCTACGAGCATATGGAGGCGTTGAGGGCGGGGCTCTTATCATGTACAGAAATTTTTAAGCAGTTTGGATGAATTATGTGGGAGAGAGAGCTGCTTGAATATGCATGGCGATGGATCAAAAATGGCAGCACCATAGCAGCCACACCTTTTGACCTACAGACATGCAGAGCACAACTTTTGATCAGCATGGTGTCTGGATGACCTGCAAAAAATTGAAGTCGACTGGATGAAATCCCTATGACTAGTTCGTTAAAATACAACATGTGGAAATCACGCCAAAATGGCAAGTCAAAATCAAAATGGCCAACTTCCTGTTTGGAGTAAACCACTGGTATCAGAGACTTTTGTGTGTGTCTGGACGATATACACATGTGTACCAATTTTCATGTTCCTACTCCAAAAAAATCCCTATGGGGAGGGTTTTTTGAAAATTTCAAGGGGGCGCTATAGAGGCATTTTGTCCCCCCCATGGGCGATGCTCCTATCAGATGTCAGAGCTCACCATTCTTGACCTGTGTATCAATTTTCTTGAGGAGATGAAGTTGTTGAAGCCATCAAAAAGCCAAACGTATTTAGTGGCGAGGGATCGATAGTCGCCACGTCGCCACAGGGACACCATTAGATGTAGCTTCACAGCATTCATAAGGTAGCTTCACCAACTTGTTCTGCATGCATTAGAAGGGGAATGAAGTTGATGCGATCAAGTTTGTGTCATCAAAACATGTTAAAGTAACAACTGGTTACTTCCTGTTACCACCGGGGGGCGCTATGAGTTTGGGGCGGAGCCATCATCATGTCCAGCAAGTTTGAAGCTGCTACGTTCAAGAAGAAAACAAGGAAAAGTCGCCAAAATTTGTCCCGCTATAGCAGCCACGCCCCTTGACATAGAGAAAAGCTTTTAATAACTTTTGATCAGCATGTTCTCAGGATGATCTGTAGCCAATTTGAAGTTGATCAGACAAAATCCCTAGGACAAGTTCGTTCAAATGTAAGTTGTGGAAATCGCTGCAATGAAAAAATTCAAAACAAAATGGCCGACTTCCTGTTGGGATTTTACCATGACATCAAGAGACTTTTTTGTGCATCTCGGTATGATACATGTGTGTACCAAATTTTGTTTGCCTACGACAACCTAACCCCAATGGGGAGGGTATTTTGAAAATTTGTAGGGGGCGCTATTTCGACATTTCACGCCAACCATGTGCAACCGCCCAAAAATATTGAATTTCGGTTGTGGCCAGACGAATGTGGAAAGTTAGAAATATTTTGACATTTGGGAAAGGGCGAAATTGGGGCACGAAATGGCGCAATAATTATAACAATAATAATAATTAAAGCTGCAAGCAGCATTGAACGGGCCCTCGCAGTCCGACGCATCGCTGAGAGCGAGCAACTGCCCACCCCCGCGATTGCTGAGCGGAGGTCACGTTGCTTTAGTCTGTCGGACGTCGTCTGTCACGTAAGGCCCGCTTCCTTTCGCCAGTAGGCGGCGTGGTGAGTGTGGGTCTTGATTCGCACCTAGTTGTCCTCCAGATATGAAGCCAAGTGGTCATTTGAAATCTTAGGTCTATTGGAGTAAGCATGTGTAAGTTACAACAACTTCCTGCGTAATGGCAAATAATCGAAATTCTCTGTGTCTCAATGGCTCAAAGTATGTGGGAAGTAGCACTTCAAAGTCTAAAACTTGTCATTTCCTGTCACCAGCAGGGGGCGTTTTGAGAAAGAGGGAATTTTTTAATGTTGCCGTGTTGTAGGCGGGACTACGATCATACCCAGCAAGTTTGGTGCCGATCGGACCTATCACGCCCAAGTTATTGCACTTTCGTTTTTCATGGCGAGGCATCAAACTTCGCCGCGCCGCCATGGTAACGCCTTACGAGATATGCGCAATCTTTTAATAACTTTTAATCATCAAGTGGTCTAGTTGTAGCAGGCCAAATTTGAAGCAGATCCAATGAACCATGTAGGAGGAGATAGCTCAGAGAGAACACTTGCAAATCGCCAAAATCAGAAAATTCAATTCAAAATGGCTGACTTCCTGTTGGGTTTAGCCTATGGGTCCAAGAGACTTTTTTGTGCGTCTGGGTGTGATACATGTGTGTACCGAATTTTGTTCATGTCCGTGAAATGTGCCGCGGGGGCTGCTGTTTAAAGGGCGTGGCCAAACCATTAGGCCACGCCCCCTCACGAAACTCAGATCATATGATCAAGGCAGGGCCAGTTACAACCATGTGAAGTTTCAGGAAGATTCGACCAAGTACGCCCAAGTTATAGCACTTTTGTTTTTCATGGCGAGACATCAAACTTCGCCGCACCACCATGGTAACGCCTTATGAGATACACACAATCTTTTAATAACTTTTAATCATCAAGTGGTCTAGTTGCAGCAGGCCAAATTTGAAGCCGATCCAATGAACCATGTAGGAGGAGATAGCTCAGAGAGAACACTTGCAAATCGCCAAAATCAGAATATTCAAATCAAAATGGCTGACTTCCTGTTGGTTTTTGAAAAAAGTCCAAAGCGCATTTCCCTGTGTCTTGGGATGATACACGACCCCTCCGAATTTCGGGGGATTTGGTAAAACGGGCTGCCAGTGGGAGCCGATTGAAATTTTCAGGGGGCGCCATTTTGCCATTTTGCCATTTTGCGACTGGCATCGTTGAGATTTTGCGTACACCTAAATTTTCGCCAAGACAAATGTGCATGTCAAATTTGGTGAGTTTTTGAATATGGAAAAGCCCCCAAAAATGCAATCAAAGATGTGGAAAAAAAAAAAATAAAAAAATAATCCTAAGGAATACAATAGGGTCCTCGCACCGTTTCGGTGCTCGGGCCCTAATTAAAGCTGCAAGCAGCATTGAACGGGCCCTCGCAGTCCGACGCATCGCTGAGAGCGAGCGACTGCCCACCCCCGCGATTGCTGAGCGGAGGTCACGTTGCTTTAGTCTGTCGGATGTCGTCTGTCACATAAGGCCCACTTCCTGCTGGAATGACACATTTCACATTTTGTATCACTTCCTCTTTCCTCTAGAGGGAGTTGGAGAGCGCACTAATTTCCATCATGTTTTTATACATCAAATATACACCACAGCATTTAACTTTCACATAAATCAAAAGATAAGTATTTGACACCTACTTCCTTTCACCACTAGGTAGCACTATGAGTATCAGGAAAAATGGTCATATAAATGTTTTCAGGGCAGGACTAATATGAATCATCTGAAGTTTGATGGAGATCAGAACCTTTACGGCATAAATATAGCAATTTCCTGTTTCATGGTGAGACATCAAAAGTAAACCCTCTGCAGCGTGCTTAGACACTAATGACATGTCACGTTTGTGTACATCAAATATAGACCACAGCACTGAAATTTCAGGTGAATCCAAAGATAAATGTCTGATAAGAAGTACTTCCTTTCACCACTAGGTGTCGCTATGACTATCATGGAATTTTGTCTTATAAATGTGTTCAGGGTGGGACAAATATGAATCATGTCAAGTTTGGTGGACAACAGACCATTTTTTTTTTTGCCAGTAGGGGGTGCTATGTTTATCTCTCATTATTCACATATAGATGTGTTCAGGGCGGGACTGTCATCAGTCCTGTGAAGTTTGGCCAAAATTGGACCATGTATGCTGGAGTTATAAACTACTTCCTGTTTAGTGGCGAGACCCCTAACTTTGACGCCATCCCACGGTCACACGCATTGATGAAAACTCAAGCGTTTGATAACTTTTCATCTTCAAGGTCTTGGGATGGGACAGACCAAGGTTTGAAGTCAATTGGATGAAATCTCTAGGACTAGTTCATTCATTTATGACCCCTGGAAATGGCCAAAAATGCACCAAAATTGGCTGACTTCCTGTTGGGTTTAGAGCATGCCTCCAAGAGGCTTTTTTGTACGTCTCTGGGTGTCACATAAGCCTGCTGGGTTTCATACATGTAGGTTAAACTAGCTTCAGGGGCTGTTTCCTCAAACTTTTTTAGGGGGCGCTACTGAGCCAGTTTTTGGAACCCGCATCCGAGACCCTTAAAATATCAAAATTTTCACCAGTTCTGAGATGTGTGCAAAGTTTCATGAGTTTTCAGGTATGTTAAGCCTCCCAAAAAGGCAATCCATTTGGAGGTATAATAATAATAATAATAATAATAATAATAATAATAATAATAATAATAATAATCATAATAATGAAATCAATGCAGCTGACAAACAAAACTCAAAGGCATGTTTTGGTGTTGGTTGGTTGTTTAATATCTATATTATATGTGTTTCATTCTAACTCAAGGCTGTAATGTTAAATAATCAAAATTCGCTGCGACAAAACAGATCCCCCATTCGCCAGTAGGTAGCGCAGTGAGTGTGAATCTTGATTAACACCTAGTTGTCCTCTAGACACGTAGCCAAGTGGTCATTTGAAATCTTAGGTCTATTGGAGTAAGCATGTGTAAGTTACAACAACTTCCTGTGTAATGGCAAATAATCGAAATTCTCTGTATCTCAATGGCCGGGCTGATTTGCATGTAGATGTTATCCAGACATGTCACAGAGTAATCCTGTGAAATTTGAAGCTGATTGGACAAAGTATGTGGGAAGTAGCACTTCAAAGTCTAAAACTTGTCATTTCCTGTCACCAGCAGGGGGTGTTTTGAGAAAGAGGGAATTTTTTAATGTTGCCGTGTTGAAGGCGGGACTACGATCATACCCAGCAAGTTTGGTGCCGATCGGACCTATCACGCCCAAGTTATAGCACTTTCGTTTTACATGGCGAGGCATCAAACTTCGCCACGCCACCATGGTAACGCCTTACGAGATATGTGCAATCTTTTAATAACTTTTAATCATCAAGTGGTCTAGTTGTAGCAGGCCAAATTTGAAGCAGATCCAATGAACCATGTAGGAGGAGATAGCTCAGAGAGAACACTTGCAAATCGCCAAAATAAGAATATTCGATTCAAAATGGCTGACTTCCTGTTGGTTTTTGAAAAAAGTCCTACCGCGCATTTTCGTGTGTCTTGGGATGATACACGACCCCTCCGAATTTCGGGGGATTTGGTAAAACGGGCTGCCGGTGGGAGCCGATTGAAATTTTCTAGGGGGCGCCATTTCGCCATTTTGCAACTGGCATCGTTGAGATTTTGCGTACACCTAAATTTTCGCCAAGATGAATGTGCATGTCAAATTTGGTGAGTTTCTGAATATGGCAAAGCCCCCAAAAATGCAATCAAAGATGCGAAAAAAAAAAAAAAAAAATAATCCTAAGGAATACAATAGGGTCCTCGCACCGTTTCGGTGCTCGGGCCCTAATAATAATAAGAAGAAGAAATCCTTGCATTTCAATAGGGTCCTCGCACTGCTAGGTGCTCAGGCCCTAAAAGTAATAATAATAATAATAAAAAATCTTTGAATTTCAATAGGGTCCTCGCACCGCTAGGTGCTCAGGCCCTAATAATAATAATAATAATAAAAAATCCTTGCATTTCAATGGGGTCTTTGCACTGCTAGGTGCTCAGGCCCTAATAATAAACAGCGCAATTACAATAGGGTCCTCGGATGACTTTGTTGTTGCCCGGGCCCTAATAAACAGCGCGATTTCAATAGGGTCCTCTGCAGACGACTTCGTCGTCGCTCGGGCCCTAATAATTAAAGCTGCAAGCAGCTGTGGCCGGGCCTTTGCTCTCCCGCGCTATCGCGGGGGGCCAGCAGCACGCATCACTGAAGCGGTTATGTGAAAACTCAGAGTAACTTAACCTTGACGTGGTGTGATGTTTCACCTTCGTACTCCAAGAAAATCCCTATGGGGAGGGTTTTTTTGAAAATTTTAAGGGGGGACTATAGAAGCATTTTTTCCACCCCATGGGCAATGGTCCTATCAGATGTAAGAGCTCGCCATTCTTGACCTGTGTATCAATTTCGTGAGGATATGAGGTCGCTGAAGCCATCAAAAAGCCAACTGATTTGGTGGCGAGGGTGGCGTCATAGCCGCCACACCCCTTGACATAGAGAAAAGCTTTTAATAACTTTGATCAGCATGGTCTCAGGGGCTGAGGCTGCTTTGCGGGGAGATCCAGAGCAGGCATGGATGAGTGGTGTAAATGTGGGGCTTACTGGCCACTTTATTAGGTACACCTGTGCAATCTAATACAATCCAATACAACAGCTCTGCCACACATTGTACGTTTACAAAGCTTTTACTTTTTCAGCTTTTGTCAGAAAGGTGATCATTCTACTTCATTATTGAGGTTGTAGTAGGTGGTGTTGGTGCACTGGAGTGCAATATATTCAAAAGTGTTCCTAATATTTGTCCCCCTCAATTAGACAAAATTAGGAGGCCACCCCAGTACACCACCACCATTCACTTTGACCTCAATAATAAACAAAGTAGAATCATCACTTTCTAGACGATGCCTGTGATGGAAATTTTGTACTTCATGAAGAGAGATGTGAACTGAAGTCACACGCAGGAATGTTCGATGTAATTGTGACCTGTGACCCTTTGTGTTGTTTCATGACGCATGTAAGGCACTGAATAATCACTCAAGGTATTGAATATATACTCAAGGTTATCACTTCCTTCTTTGTGAATGATTCCTTTAAGTGCAGAAGGGCAGAGTCATAACACACCCACAGAGACAGATAAATACATAGCTTTTCTCCTTAGACATTGAGTCTTCACTTTGTAACCGACCTGCATGTTGCTCTGTGAATGCTCCTCTTGTACAAGATTAAACCCTTGTTTGGATTTTGAGCTGACTCGGTCGATCTCCTTCCTCCAGTTCTAAATTATTGCAGAATTATTTTAACAAATCAGCAGACCTGAAGACCTTGTAAGGCGGGGGTAAGAACCCTCCTGAAAAGACCTCCACCGTGGGGCTCCTAAAGCTCCATTTGGCCAGGTCCCCTGAAGAGTGGGACAGTGACAGGGTTAACCAAAGAGGGGAGATGGACCAGCCAGGCAAACACTGAGTCAGGGACTCAAATCATCAAAAAGGGTAAGAAATAATCATTTCTAATAAATAAAGCAAGTCAGGGACTTGGGAGATCAGGGATCTCTTAGAATAGCTCAGGGACCTAAAGGAAATTAATAAAGCAAGTCAGGGACTTGGGAGAGCAGGACTCTCTTAGATTTAGGGCAGGAACCTAAAGGTAAACTGTCTTTGGAAGGACAAGGTTTAAATTAATCCCTCAGGCCTGAGAAAACAAAAAGACGCCATCCCCATCCCAATCCTTCCCCGTATGTCAATCCACAGCCACCGCCGCCTCCTGCACAGGCCTCCGCTCCACTCGCTCCCCCTCTTTCTCCCTCTGTACCCACTCTCTCCGCTCCTGCACTGACAGAAGGAGCCATAGGAAGTCCAAAAACAACAAGGTCTGGTAAGTGGTATGATTCTTTTGAACCTTATGTCATGCCTATAATCTCTCCGCCAAAGAAGTCAGTGAGTTTAAACACAGAAGAAGAAGAAATGTATCCGATGATAGAAATGCCTAACCCGAGAGCTGGGGATGGGCAGGATGCAACAATTAGAGTGTATAGAGCGTGGACAGAGGGTGACGTGAAAGACGCAGCATGCGGCGTTCCGCACCCTAGGGAAAATACAGGAGAGTTTAGAGAACAGTTTCAAAGATTGTGTAACAGTTTTCAGCTGAACACTTTAGAGGCAGAAAAAATACTAAGGTGTATTGTGAAGCAAGATTGGTGTTTGATTAAGGGAACATGGGACCCATTTCGTAACAATATCACCATACCACATGGGGACACTCAATGGACTGTCCGAGTTGATGCCTTGATTCAAAGAATAATAACTCATTTTCAGGGAAGAGCAGACTATAGTAAAATAGCATGGTGTGTACAGAATGCAGATGAAGGTGTGTTGATTTACCTAGAGAGACTGAAAATAGTGTTTGCAGCAAACAGCGGTATGCAACACGATAATGCTGACAATGGTCCCTACAATATCCAGCTAAAAAAACGCATTCCTGAATGGAATGAAGCCAGAGATCTCACAGTTTTTAAGGAAGCACCTAATTGGTGTTGGAACAGCTGGGCTACAAGCTACAACCGACCATGCAGTACATGCAGAGAATGTACTAAGAGAAAAGAAAGCAAAGAAAGGTGGAACAAAAAAGGCAAATAAAGTATTTGTCATGGATGATGATGATGATGATGATGAAAATTATGCTAATACATGTACTGATGTGTATTTCCGAGGCAATGTCAACCATGGAGGCTGGAGAGGGAGAGCAGGAGGACGAGGAGGATGGGGAGGACGGAGATTTGGAGGAGATGAGAGCTGCTACAATTGTGGCAAATTTGGACACTGGGCTCGAGAATGTAGAATTCCAAAGGGCAGAGGTCAAGGTGGCTGGCGGGGAAGAGGAGGAGGAGGGGGACCCAGACGAGTTGATGATTCACCGGCATGACTAGCCAATAAATCAGGTCATGCGCAGACACACATGCACACACACCAAGACACAGAAGATGAAGAAGAAGAAGAAGTATCACTAGAAATCAGTTCACTAGAAAACACTGAGGTATTTTTGAGTATGAATCAAAAACCGATAGTAACACTGTTGGTTAATAATAATAAAACTCGTTTTCTATGCAATACAGGGGCATGCAGAACAAGAATCAGAAAAGATGAAGGCTGTAGTAGACTGCCACTTCAACAGGGTAAAGGCATGAAGGTGAGATCTGCAACAGGACACATAGTCATTGAGCCACTCAGTCGACCTGTGTCAATTACTGATCCAAAGACAAATAAAATAGTCTTAGCAGTAGTTGCAATCTCAAATCTGTGTCCAGGAAATCTGTTAGGGAGAGACTTAATGGAAGAATTAGGAATAGGAGTAATTCCAACCCCTTTGGGTATGAAAGCTTGCAGGATGACAAGAATAATATCTGACAGTGACGAAGAAATAGAATAAGCAAATGACAGAATGATACTTACTGACTGATAAAGAAGAAGAGGAATTGGAAGATGTTCCTGAAAAACTATGGTCTAAAGGAACTGCAGATGTAGGGCTGATACAAGGTATAAAACCAGTAGAAATAACCCCAAAGGGTTCATTTAGGCCCTACCAAAGACAATATCCATTAAAACCAGAAGCAATAATAGGAGTTCGTCCAATAATCAAAGATTTATTAGCTGGAGGAATAATCAGAGAATGTCCAGATTCACCATCTAATACACCATTATTCCCTGTAAGGAAGGCTGCACCATCACAAGGATGGCGCATGGTTCAAGATCTACAAGCAGTAAATCAAGCAATTATACCAAGAGCTCCTTTAGTTCCTGATCCACATACTTTATTAAACAATCTTGACCCGAAGGTAAAGTACTCTCCAGTAATAGATCTGGCAAACGCATTCTTCTCAGTTACAGTACATAGAGATTCGCAATTCTGGTTTGCATTCCAGTTTGAAGGTAAAAAATATACATACACAAGAATACCTCAAGGTTACTGTGAAAGTCCAACTATCTTTTCTATGGCCATGTCCTCAAATTTAGCAAAATCTGACCCTCCATGTAAAAGCCAAATGCTATTGTATGTGGATGACATTTTAATAGCGTCTAAAACTGAAATAGACTGCAAAACTGACACTCTAGCTCTATTAAAATTATTAGCTGAACAAGGACATAAGGTCAGTAAAAATAAATTACAATTATGGAAACCAGTTGTAAAATATTTAGGTTTTAATATTTCACAGTCAGGAAAACATCTAAACGAGATGAGGAAAACAGCTATTTTACAAGCACCAAAACCTACCACCAAAAGACAAATGATGTCTTTCTTAGGCATGACTAATTTTTGCAGGCAATGGATTGGTAATTATGCTGAAATAACACAACCGCTCCAAAATGCTATATATGACCAACCTATGGCGGCTCAAGATAAAATAACATGGACTCAAGAAGCCAATGATGCCTTTGTTAGACTCAAACAATTTCTAGTGAGCTCTTCAGCATTGGCTTTCCCTGATTACTCAAAGCCGTTTGTTCAGACCTGCGACGCAATAAATGGTTTTATGACTAGTGTGCTAACACAACCCTTTGGTGGAAACAGACCTATTGCATATTATTCATCTAAACTCGATAACATCACAAAAGCCATGCCACCTTGTTTGCAGGCAGTACAGGCAGCTGCACTCAGTGTGCAGAGTTCTGCTTCCATAGTGTTATTTCACCCATTGACACTTATGGTGTCACATGGGGTCTCAGTTCTTCTAATGCAGAACAAGATAGCTTTTATGTCACTAGCATGACATCTTAGTTGCATGACTATTCTACTGTTGCAGCCACGTCTCACTATAGAGAGATGCACTACATTAAATCCATCAACCCTGCTGCCAAACGAAACAGATGGAATAGCACGATTGTGTAGGAGAAACTAGTGCTAGAGTACTACCAAGACCAGATCTCACTGATGTACCACTTAATACTGCTGATATTGTGATGTTTGTAGATGGCTCATGTAAAAAGAATCCAGACAGAACAAATGTCAGTGGATATGTTGTAGTAACATCCAACAAGGTTTTAAAGGCAAGCTCCTTACCCTCACATTTCTCTGCACAGGCAGCAGAGCTTGTTGCACTAATAGAGGCGTGCAAAACAGGAAAAAACAAAGATATCACTGTGTACACAGATAGCCAGTATGCATTCTCGACACTTCACGTGTTTGCACAACAGTGGAAAAATAGAGGCATGGTAACATCCACAGGAAAACCTATTATACATAAAGATTTCATTTTGCAACTATTGGACGCGGTTCAACTGCAGAGAAAAGTTGCAATATGCAAGTGTGCTGCACACACAACAGGTAAAGACTTTATTTCAATGGGGAATCAGAAAGCGGACGAGGAAGCAAAAGGTGCGGCTGCTTCTCAGCGAAAAGTAGATGACATTTATACCACCAAAAACTATGCCTACACATACAGATCATGACATTTTAAGAGACATGCAAAATAGTTCACCTGAGACTGAGAAAAACATGTGGCGAAATAAAGGAGCCACACAGACAGAAGCAGGAATTTGGGAGAGTTTAGAAGGAAAACCTATATTACCAAAAAATTTATTTAGATTTGCTGCGATATTGAGTCATGGGAATACCCATGTCTCAACAGGAGGGATGGTATCCACAATAGAGATCATAGTTACTACATATGGATTTCAAAACTACTCAAAAAATTTTTGTGCCTCATGATTAATATGCTCTAAGCATAATGCTCAAGGTAGACTATGTCCAAAACCAGGTAAATTCCCAGAAGCAACTTATCCATGTCAATGTATCTGTATGGATTGAATGGATTGTATTGAATTAAATAGAGCTGAAGGAAAGAAATACTGTTTAGTAATAATAGATATGTTCTCTAAATGGGTAAAAATTACACCAACAGTGAGCAATGATGCAATAACTGTAGCCAAAATCTTAGCTACAGTAATAGCTCCAAGGTATGGTTTTCCAGAGAAGATTTATTGTGATAATGGTCCTCATTTTAGGAATCGAGTAATACAAAGACTATCTGAAATAGTCTGAATAATAGTTGAGTAACATGTCTACCAGCTTACACATTCAACCCAACAGTACAGGATTATCACCATTTGAAATATTATATGGAAGGCCATTCAGGGTACCGCTAATAGATATAAAGGGAGATGATACTGGATTGACTGAAACAATTGTAGACTACATGTCAAAAATGATGAAGAACAAGAGTGTTATGTCTGCAGTATCTCCTACAATAGATCCAGCACCAACAGGAAGGCCAATAAACCCAAGAGATTGGGTGTTCATCAAAGTCCTGAGGCGAAAGAATTGGTCAGCTCCACACAGGGAAGGGCCCTATCAAGTATTACTGTCTACACCCACAGCAGTCCGCATTGCTGAAAGACAGACGTGGATCCATCTCACACACTGCAAAAGAGCACAAATACCACTGTCAGATAAGTAGAAGCATTCACCATGCTGAAATTAAAACTAAGTATAATAACTGTTTTATGTGTGACCACAATTGCATTCCTTATCTTAAATATAGTGACACAAGGCCAGGTACATGATAAAATGAAGGAAAGAGCTATAGGAACACAATCCAGGTGGGACACTAGGAGAGTATTCTATTACTGCATCTTGCTAACTCGGCCATTCTGGATGTCACTAACTCGGCTTCTTCTCCGGAGCCTTTGGCTCCACTGTCTCTCAGATTAACTCATATCGCAGCGGTGCCTGGACAGCGTGACGTGTGTGGTTGTGCTGCTGCCGTGGTCCTGCCAGATGCCTCCTGCTGCTGCTGCTGCTGCCATCATTAGTCATTAGTCATACTTCTACTGTTATTATACACATATGACTATTGTCACACATGTATACTGTCAGATATTAATACATACTTTCAACATACTGTACCACAGTAGCCAGAACTATAACTATAATATTATTACTTTCAATAATGTTGATGTAAGCTACTGTCATTACCTGCATCTCTCTCTCTGTCTCTCTCTCTCTGTCTCTCTCTCTCTTTCTGTCTCATTGTGTCATACGGATTACTGTTAATTTATTATGCTGATCTGTTCTGTATGACATCTATTGCATGTCTGTCCGTCCTGGAAGAGGGATCCCTCCTCAGTTGCTCTTCCTGAGGTTTCTACCAATTTTTTTTCCCTGTTAAAGGGTTTTTTTGGGGGAGATTTTCCTTATCCACTGCGAGGGTCAAAAGGACAGAGGGATGTCGTATGCTGTAAAGCCCTGTGAGGCAAACTGTGATTTGTGATATTGGGCTTTATAAATAAAATTGAATTGAATTGAATAATACAATGTACTGAAGGGATAAATTGCATTGCTCAAATTGATGCATGTCAGATTTTCCCTTGCTCAGGACAACACTCTTATTGGCTGGGATCAGAAAAATGTATCTGTATCACCACAGTTGCATGCACCACATATAGAAGTGTGTGGGGTAAAATTGTTAGCAGGTATGGGTGTGGATGCGAGAAGTGGAATTGGGTAATTGCTAATATAGGAACACAGGATTGGGGATACAACTCTGAATCTGAATTAAAAAATCCACGGACAATTATCAAGATGATGCCAGACACTTGTAAAACAAACTACTGCAATCCTGTAATAATAACACTCAAGACTCCCAAACACACTGACAATGGAACAATGTCAACAATAACCAAAAATGTATAAACTTTGGGGAAAAAAATCATGGTATACTCGTTCTACTGGATTGCATTAGATTAGACAGGTGTACACAAAGTGGCCAGTGACTGTATGTTACATACATACAGTATTTCCTCAAATAGTAGCCGGGGCTACTATTAACAAAAAAATACTTTGGGACCAGGCTACAAATAGGGGCAGGCTACTGTTTGAAGGAGGCTTTTAATAAAAGAAAAAAAAATCACAGCCAAATTTGAAAATGCAAATACTGTATTTTTTTTTAAATTGAAACAGCAGAAATATTTATGTACACCTGTCTTTACAGTAAAAAAAATTTTTTCTAGTATTACAAATAAAGTACTGTATTATTTACAGTAACAAACTTTACTTTAACAGTAAAAATATTTTATGGTGTTTTTGTAAATCACCACTATTTACTACACCACAGTGTACTAGTTGTCCTGCCTTGAAACAGTGAATCATCTCATCCTCTGTCCCATCTGCAGCCACTGTGATCCCACACACCTTACAAGATAACATGCCACGAATTAATTTGAAAACTAGGCTACATTCATAATTATGACATTTATCTCACATTTTTTATTAGGAATGGCGATTTTTTTCCATTACTGGCGAAAATGGGCTTCCATAGGTAAAAAGATGGTTACAGTAAAAATATCAGTGCCAGAGGCGGTACTGGCTAGTTTTACGCCCTGGGCGAACCATCCCTCATGATTTGCCATCATTTCATGTCCTTCTTTGTGCCTGTATTTTATATAAATTTTTATATCAATGAAAAAAACAAATCTGTGTCACTAAATTCTTACATTTTTACATCTATCTCAGCATAGCAAGTTGGAAAATGACATATTTTGCCATATCTGAAGAGGGAAGACTATCTGGAATCTGGCATTATAAGAACCATGATGGTGGGACATTCTGTCACTTCACAGCTGTCCAAAACATGTGGTTTGTACCAGGCGGACATGATTGCCAGTATTTTTTCATTATTGTAAGAAATTCCATTGACTCATTCACAAGTCAAAAATGTGTTTTATCTGAAAGAAACATGCAAATTTACATCTAAGATCATACAAAAATAGTCAGCCAAGTGCAATGATGTCCTTCAAGATAATATTTGCCTGTTTGTTTGCAGTAAACAAAAATTTGGGCATGGGGGGGGGGCACGTATCCCCCTCAATGTATACTGTATGGTGACTATGGCCCTGTCATTCATGCATAATTAGGCTGCAGTTGTCTGGGTGCGCAAAGGTGAAGTGGCTGGTCTTGTCATATAAAGTTTGATGGAGTGTCGACTGGACAATATGGAGATATTTGCATCTTGAAAGCTGGACTACAAGTGTGGATAGACAGGAAGAAACACACGCAAGCCTAAGACATGGTAAGATACGATATTCCTCACTATATGAAGTGACTGATAACAAGATCTGTATGATGAGTTGTAAAGAAATTCATCATGACAGTACAATGATGTGTGGTATCATTGGAAAGCTCTGCTCCTGCGCTTTCATGTGATATGCGTGGTATTTCTGTGCGAGCCTGCATTCACAAGTAATCCATCCAACAGTAATGTGTGTGCAGAGCTGTATGAAAGCTCTGTTATACATAATATAATATACCCATCCTGTAAAGCCCCGGATGACCATAACAACGAAGTTGAGCTGACATGGCGATAACACTGGCCATTCATTTATAAAATGTAGGTGAAATGAGCGAGTTTCGCAGCAGATAATGTCTAATTTAGGGTCTTCGATTTTTGGCCCCGTCCGCTTCTATGGCATGAGAGAAAACGCCGTCGGATGGATCTAAATTGCTCGAAAACGGCTCCGAGCTTCACCAAAATTGTCTGGGTGAGTCTACGAGCGTATTTAATCCTAGAAATAAGGTCCAGGTGTCAAAAAACCGAACTTAGCCTTTAACGGCTCATTTCTCCTCTGACACGCCACATACCTGTGTGCCGCCACGGCTCAGTTGTCCAGGTACTGGGCAGTCATGACACCAGTGAAAGAGGACATTACTGGACCTGGAGATGGTCAGCCGTTATCTTACGTTTGTCAGCTGCTCTCATGTTCCCTCCTTTTGTGAAGGTCTTGTTGCCCTCCTCTGCATACCAGGCGTCATATGCCCCGAACACTGAAGTTGCGTCTTGTCGCCATCTTATCTGTTTACAATCAGCTGAGAGTGCACAACTGCGCATGTGCGGTCTCTTGTTTTTATGACGGTAGCGTCAGGAGCAGCCAAAGACCACCTGGTGGCAAGATAGTTATCTACCAGTGTTCATAAACAAAAGAATATTGGTCATGGCCAAAATAAAGATAAATATAGATAATTATGTACAGTTAATGCGTTCAAGGTCTTCTGACTTTTTAAAAGTTGACATGGTGTCTCTAGTTCAAAGTATGAGGGACAAGAAGAGGTTGAAAGTCGATGAGTTTTGAAGAGGATTTCAAGATTTTCCAATTTACTTCCGTTCACACTAATTAGACTGCCACCAGAACGCCACCTATTAGCCGATTTGCACCAAATTTTGCACAAACTCTCATCGGGCCATGGAACACAATCAGCAAAAGTATTGTGGTAATCGGACTGTATTTGGTCAAGATATGAAAGACTGTCTGTTTTGAAAACTGTGCAGAAATTTGTTTTTGCACAGAGCCTCAGGGGCTCATGGGGAAGTGGTAACCTGAGTTTCATGTCATTCGGATCCACCAATGTGGAGATATGCACCACTTCCTGTTTAGAACGAAATCTGCAGGAAGTGGCTATGTAATAACTTGAGTATTGTTTGGAATATTGAAATTCTTTTAACAACTTTTTGTCGGGAGGGTCCACAGATGCTGTGTGCAAAGTTTCATGCCAATCGGTGAAATTGCCTTGGAGGAGTTCGAAAAAGTAGGTTTGCAACATTTTGCAAATTTGCGGAAAAAAACGGAAGTGGAAATGGGTGTGGCCTATACCCCAAGATTCAGCACAATTCACTGAACGCGTGGATATAAGGTTTTTGAATGTGCGACAAAGTATATGGGCATTATGAGCCAAAACGCACTTTCCTTAATAATAGCGCCACCTAGTGGTGGAAATTCAGGACGACAATAGATTATAAAATTTTTCGCCAGGTGTGACTCATATTCCAAGTTTGGTGAGTTTTGGTGTATGTTCAGGCAGTGAAAAATGCGATCATATGGGCGGAAGAAAAAAAATATATAATTAATTGGGAGAAAAACAATAGCCCTAATTAAAGCTGCAAGCAGCTGTGATCGGGCCCTTGTTCCCCCATGCAACCACAGGGGCCTGAGGCACGGGGGGGGCTGTGGCGTGAAGGGAGAATAAACCTGGCAGGAGCGAAAAAACGCAATGTTTCGTTCATCCACCAGGTGGCACTACGAGCGTAACTAGATGTGGCCAAGTGCGTTCAGGGGTGGACCCTCATCACACGTGAAATTTTGAGCAAATCGGACAATGCATGAAGGATTTATACCAAGTTGATGTCCCGTGGCGATGGATGAAAAGTCGCCACCGCCACGGCGGCAGCCTGCAACGTGACAGGATACGTGTGTCACTGTGGAGATTCATCAACATAATTGTCATGTGGCCACAAAATGTAGCTGATCAGGTCAGGAGCTTGAGGTTGGTGTTTGTCAGTTTAAAAGATGACATTTCCTGTTTCCACAAGGGGGCGCCATGAGCAAGATTGCCTACGAGCATATAAAGGCATTGAGGGCAGGGCTCTTATCATGCACAGAAATTTTGAAGCAGTTTGGATGAATTATGTGGGAGAGAGAGCTGCTTGAATATGCATGGCGATGGATCAAAATAGGCAGCGCCATAGCAGCCACGCCCTTTGACCTACAGACATGCAGAGCACAACTTTTGATCAGCATGGTCTCTGGATGATCTGTAAAAAAATTGAAGTCGATTGGATGAAATCCCTAGGACTAGTTCATTAAAATACAACATGTGGAAATCACGCCAAAATGACAAGTCAAAATCAAAATGGCCGACTTCCTGTTTGGAGTAGACCATTGGTGCCAGAGACTTTTGTGTGCGTCTGGACAACATACACATGTGTACCAATTTTCATGTTCCAACTTAAAAAAAAAAACCCTATGGGGAGGGGTTTTTGAAAATTTCAAGAGGGTGCTATAGAGGCATTTTGTCGCCCCCCCCCCATGGGCGACACCCCTATCAGATGTAAGAGGTCGGCATTCTTGACCTGTGTATCAATTTTCATGAGGATATGAGGTCACTGAAGCCATCAAAATGCCAAACGTATTTAGTGGCGAGGGATCTATAGTCGCCACGCCGCCACACAGACGCCATTCGATGTAGCTTCACAGTGTTCATAAAGTAGCTTCACCAACTTGTTCTGCATGCATTAGAAGTGGAATGAAGTTGATGGGGTCAAGTTTGTGGCATCAGTACATGTTAAAGTAAAAACTGGTCACTTCCTGTTTCCACCCGGGGGCGCTATGAGTAAGGTGGGATATTAACATATTGGGGGATTTAGGGCGGAGCCATCATCATGTCCAGCGAATTTGAAGCTGCTACAATCAAGTATGTGGGTGTGAGAACCGTTCAAAATTTGATGGCGAGAAACTGAAACGTCACCAAAATTTGTCACGCCCTAGCAGCCACACTCTTTGACCTACAGACCTTCAGAGCACCACTTTTGATCAGCATGGTGTCTGGATGATCTGTAGCCAATTTGAAGTTGATCGGACAAAATCCCTAGGACAAGTTCGTTCAAATTTAAGTTGTGGAAATCGCCGTAATGAAAAAATTCAAAACAAAATGGCCGACTTCCTGTTGGGATTTTACCATGACGTTAAGAGACTTTTCTGTGCGTCTGGGTATGATACATGTGTGTACCAAATTTAGTTTGCATACGACAAACTAAAATTTGTAGGGGGCGCTATTTTGGCATTTCGTTTCGACCATGTGCAACCGCCCAAAAATATCGAATTTCGGATGTGGCCGGACGAATGTGGAAAGTTAGTAGCATTTTCAAATTTGAGAAAGGGGCAAAATTGGGACACGAAATGTCATAATAATAATAATAATAATAAACAGCATGATTTCAAGAGGGTCCTCCGCGGATGACTTCGTCGTTGCTCAGGCCCTAATAATAATAAACAGCGTGATTACAATAGGGTCCTACGGATGACTTCGTAGTCGCTCGGGCCCTCATAATAATAATAATCATCATAATAATAATGAACAGCGCGATTACAATAGGGTCCTACGGACAACTTCGTAGTCGCTCGGGCCCTCATAATAATAATAATCATCATAATAATAATGAACAGTGCGATTACAATAGGGTCCTCACTGAAGACTCCGTTGTCGTTCGGGCCCTAATAAACAGCACGATTACAATAGGGTCCTCTCGGACGACTTCGTCGTCACTCGGGCCCTAATAACAAATCCCAACCCGCTGGTATACCAGTATTTTAGTCTACTACCTGGGTAGTGTATGTCTGTAGGTTTCAAGCCTCGAACTCTTATCTGTATCCTCATTGGTCTTTATCCTGGTTGGACGAATGAAGAAGCCAGGATGCTGCTCCACACTCTGCCGGGATGACTAGGGATCGCTGGCTAAATCACGGATCCAAATCACACACTCAAACAAAAAAAACAAAAAAACAATCTGCATGCAGCAAAATAGAATGTTAGTACTGTACAGTATTCATACTCCCCATAAGCATATTTTCTTTATCTTTAGTGTAACAGTAAATGACCAACTATCACTGTAGCACACAGTAGTACAGTACTATTTGCATGAAATAACTAGTATGCTAAAATACATTTTTAGCATGTTTATGTTGTTTATGTTTATTCACACGTCAACAAAAGGTACAGTTGCACACACATCAGCATCAGGGTATACCAAAGTATGCCCCATGACATGTGAAAAGGGGCACCCCATAGAAGCTACTTAAAGCTTATTGGGAGAGCTACTTAAAGCTTATGGGGAGCATATCTCAGTTACACATGAACAAAAATCCTCAGCAGGACCTATCAGTACCAACAGGCATTATTAAATTTACCACAGTCAATAAGCACATATTCATACATTCAACATCATTACAAAAAAACGAAACTCTCTATTCTGGCATTAACCCTCCAAACTAGCCTTCAGAGAAACCTCAGTCGCAGAAATCTCCCACACGTAGCCCAGTAACACCACACCATTAAGCTAGTCTCATAAGTACATGTAGCGACACAACGATAATTCACATTCACGGCTTTTTAAATTAAAAAAATAGCTTTCTTCTTTACATTCATCTCCGATTGGTTTTTAGTTATGATAGACACTCCTCGACGAGTCAAACATCTGCGTCATGTAACTTTTCTCTTAGCCGTATTTTCAACAGACAACAGGCTAGCAGTTAGCATGCTGCATCAACAACTCACCAGAGATTTCCTCACGGACTTTACACACACACAGAAGATCCGTGGCATCAACGTAAAAACAGACAAACAAATTCCTCAATAACTATGAACTTGCACAAAACAGACTTCTTCAGCAGGGATAACTTGCGACAGTCTGCTTAAATCTAGAGAGTTTCACACAAGAGAAAGAGGGCTCTCATAACATGTATAAGAGCACCTCTCTGGTGAACTTCAATACTACATGAGTGAGTTAACCCTTTAGTTGCTGGTGGAAAATTACGTGTCTAAATTAACCCTTTAGTTGCTGGTAAAAGTTACGTGTGTAAGTTAACCCTTCAGTTGCTGGTGATACTAGGGTGGGTCACATTAAAATACATTTAAATTTGTTTAAAAAATACATAACATAACTAAGTTGTGTAAACAAAACAAACACAACCAACATCATTGTAATTTTCTTTGTATAGTAGATGCATGTAAATAAAATATTTACCATAGTTGTCCAATATTTCACAGGTTTCACAGTAGTTGTGTAGCTACTATCTCCATCAGAATATGACTGTTGATTCAAGCAGATAAATACAACATACATCACTGATCCAATACACTATCAGGGTTTCCTCTACATGTAATTGATTGTTGCGCACAACCACGGCAATATATATATATATATATATACATATATATATATTGATGGACTGGGGGCTCATCCTACTCTCCAATATGCTATGTGTGAGCTCAGTCCTGCATGTTCTTTAATGAAGCAATAGGAGAAGATATTCGGTCTCAGTTAATGTAGTTTATTAAGCAGTAAAGGAATAAAATTACAGAGCTCTGGGTCTCAACTTCACGTCCCTGACAAACAACAAAGGTGTGTCAGTTCACGAATCTGACCTCCTGTCCTTTCCCTGACCCAGTATATTTTGAGCGTAACAGAGTGTCATTGTGCACGCAAGGCGTTGTCCTCTTCTCATTGGCAGTTCCACTTCCTCCTTCACCACACCACGCCCCTGCCTTGTGTTAATCTGACTCCTTCCAGTTGGTGGTGGGGGCGTGGTTCCTGTTTTGAAAGACAAGAGAACAACACAGCTCCCTACACATGCTGTACCTTACTATCTGTACATCACTTTCTATTCTTTTTACCATATAAGAAACTAATTATCTAAGCATTGCGGTATGTGCTCCTCAGACTTCATGTCTATTCTTCTCCTGTACTTCTCTGCTTCTGCAAAGCAAACACATTCAGATCAGTTGAAAGCATCTCATTATTCTCATTGTTCACACATCTAAAATTTATATAGTGAAACACAACTGATAGTAAAACACATAAAATCATTCTATTCCCAACAGTCCCCCTTTTGGCCTCATAGGACTGAGGCCACTTTTTCAGTCTCAGTGTATCCAGGTCCCCCTTTTTAGGTCTTGTGATTACTGTACTTTTTGTTTCTTTTGAAACAAAAAGTTATAACTCCCCCTTTTGGTCTCATACACATGAGACCATAGGTTTTTGTCTCCGTAGCCTGTGGCCAATCTGACTACGTCACTGCGGGTCAGTTTCGAGTAGTCAATATTTATCACGCCTGTGTTCTGTTGGGGTTCAGGCACCTTGGTTACATAACTTGGGGATACGGTGGTATTAGTAGGGGTAGGATTCAATAAGGTTAGTTTAATTAGTCCCATGGTATCTGTGCCACTGTGGTCCACTCCCAACATCAAATACATTGTGTTGTTGGTGCGATCTCCGCAATTGGTGCAGTGCCTAATTGAGTTTGACCATGGGTTTGTTGTGAGATTATACACGCTTAGCAATACCGGATTCTGCTTATGGGAGCCTGGGAGAGGCTGGAGCTGCTGCCTCTGTATCTTTATCTTTTTCCCAATGTCCTGTCCTCCTACCTTATATGGTGGTGGGTCCCAAAGCCCAGAATACGTCATCACATCTCTCCATCTTCCACACCACGGATTGTGTGTGGGCCCTCCCCATGAGAATCCACATATGTACACATCATACCCCCTCCAATTTGGATCCTTTCCTTTACAGTTTATTACGGAGCACAGGTCAAACTGGAACCCTGTACTTTGCCCCATGATGTATGTCAATTCTACTCCACCATACTTAGCTATGCAGGAGTCTGACGTTCCACTCCCTGGTGTGTTTCTCCTGGTTCGGTTGCGTGGTGGTTCTACGGCTTTGTCTCTGAGGGAAGACTCATAATACAGCAGAGGTAAAACAATAACACAGGTTAACACAACAACTCCCAACACACACCACTTATGGTGGTATGGTTCTAATCCTAATAATTCTAATAACAATTTCATTTTTTTTATTTTGTATTGCAAAAAGGTAAATATAAACGTGTAAAATATAAGAGTAAATATGGAGTGTAAATGTTCTGCAAGTGAGTCTTTCTTGTATCCTGGCTTTATATTACTCACACGTACTCTGGGCAAAGTGTTGCTTCAAAGGAGCTTCAGACCTTCACATTGATCACAGGATATCTCTTCCGCACTTATGCTAAGCTAAATGAATAAATGTCTGTGTGAGTAAGCTGTGTGTTTGTTTGTTTGTTTGTTTGTTTGTTTTTTAATCTTTAGTGTCTCTTATGTCCTCCAGTGTTCGGGCAGGTGTCTCTGCCACTGCACACTGACTCCAGTGATACCATGTGTCACCTTTTCCCTGTAGTTTGACAGCGTGGGACGTCCATTCCACGACTTTGTAGGGACCAGTCCACCTTGGCTCTGACCACTTTCGTTTGATCACCTTGAGCAAGACCCACTCTGACGTTGGGGGTTCTTTCCCTTCTGCTCCCTCCTGAGCTGTGGTCACCTGTTTGGAGAAAGCTGACACCAATGCTGTAAGTTGGTCATAATATGGTTTGTATTGCATAGGGCTTTCTATTTCTTCTGTAGTTTGAATCCCAGCTCCCGGTCCTGGGAACTGGTGTCCTGTTTTTAGTTCATATGGCGTGAACCCTGTCAATGAGTTCACTGAGCTCCTGATTGACATTAGAGCTAGGGGTAGAGCATCTACCCAGCTCATTTTAGTTTGAGCACAGATTTTGCCTATTTTTCCCTTAATAGACTGGTTCATCCTTTCCACCTTGCCCTGTGACTGAGGATGATAGACTGTGCCAAATGTGTGTTTTAGCCCCAGAGCCTTCTCTACCTGCTGTAGGTCTTTGTTTTTAAAGTGAGTTCCGTTATCAGATCTGATTCGTTTGGGGAACCCATGCCTGGGGATATATTGATTTATCAGAAATTTGATTACTGTTTTTGCATCCTCTGATTTGGCAGGTATGGCTTCTGGCCAGCCGGTGTATGCATCATCTGAGCCACCAGAAGATACCTGTGTCCTCCCACTCTTTCTATCATATCTGTGTAGTCAATAATGACCTCCTGACCTGGGATTTTAGGGAGAGGAAATTTCCCTTGGTGTGGTTTCACTGTGGGTCTGACATTATATTCTGTACATATTTTACATTCTCTGATGTGATTCTCAATCATGGCTGGCAGAACAGGGTGCCACCAATGAGTGAGACCTCGCACCATCTGCACCTTTCCACAATGAGTCACCCCGTGAGCCTCGTGGAGGACTGATCTCATCAGCCCTGGGGGTAACACTGGTCTTCCGTCCGGAGACCTCCACACACCCTCTGCTCTTACTGCTCCTCTCTCTTTCCAGACTGTAAGCTCCTGTGGAGAAGCTTTCTGCTGCTCTGCTATTAACATATTTACATCACACGGTGGCAGGAGATCATGTACTGTTTTCTCTGTTTGTAGCATGATATACTGTGGACTATATCCTGCCTTTCTCTTCGCTGCCATGTCTGCAGCCTCATTTCCCCTAGCGATAGCTGTCCCTGCTTTATCATGGCCCTTACACTTAATGACTGCTACCTGTGCTGGCTTCATCAGAGCCTCCTGTAGCCTCTTCATATCTTTTTCGTGTTTAATGGGGGTTTTTGCTGCCGTTAAAAAACCAGATCTGATCCACTGTGTCATTTCCACATGGATTGCTCATACAACATATGCAGAGTCTGACTGTAGATGTTCACTCTCTTCCCTTCTGACCATTCTAGAGCTGCAATCATTGCCTGGAGCTCAGCCAACTGCGAGGACTCTTTCCCTGTCACCCTTTCCGTGAGGACTTCCTCAAACCCTGTTTCTGTCTGTCTCACCACTGCATATGCTGCTTTCAGTCCCTCAGTTGGATGCCTGAAACAGCATCCGTCTGTGAACAGTGTTTCCTCTGCGTCAGTCAGGGGCTTCGCCTGCAAACCTTCTCTCACCCTTGTGTCTTTCTGCACCTTTTCCTCACATCTGTGTGGCTCACCCTCTCCCATGTTATCTGCCATGTTTACACCTTCATCTGTGAATGTTATGTGTGGTGCATTTAAGATCTTTTCCAGCCTCGTCTGTCTGAGTGATGTCATAGTAAATGCCGCTGAGTTTACATATGCCATCACTATGTGTGCTATTTTCTGCAAAATTTTTGCCACTCCTGCTGCATGTCGAGTGCACGGTGGGTGTCTATCCTCGGTTGGGTCTAAGGATATGCTTACATACATCAGCACCTGTCTGCCTCCCCCTTTTTTCTGAAAAAGCACACCAGAGGTGGTGTGTGTCTTTTCAGAAACATCAAGAAAAAACGGTAGCTTGTAGTCGGGGATGGCTAGATCTGTAGCAGTAGAGAGTGCCTGTTTGAGGGAGATAAATGAGGTTTCAGCGTCAGTGGTCCATACCAGGGGAGCAGTAAGATTGCGCATGCCCTGTGCGTTAACCATGGCACGCAAAGGATGGGTTAGTTCACCATAAGAGGCCACATAGTGCTTGCTGTACCCTGTGAGACCCAAAAATGACAACATGTCTTTCACGGTGTGTGGTATTGGGTGATGCAGAATCGATTCTCTGTGTGACGGGGACACAGCCGTGCCCTTAGCCGACACTATGCGACCCAGGAACGAGACCTGCTGCCTACAGCATTGTAGCTTGGTTTTAGAGACTTTGAACCCTGTGTGGTGTAGGCGTAGTAAGACAGAGCGTGTGGCCTCCAGGCAGGTGGAGGGATTGGGTGCGGCCAAGAGGATATCATCAACATACTGGATTACCACAACCCCTTCTGGTAGTGACAATTTGGCCAGCTGCTGTTTGAGAACCTGATTGAAAAGACCAGGTGACAGGATGAAACCCTGTGGAACGCGGGTGTAACGTAGATGTCTACCACGATGAGTGAATGAGAAAATGTTGCGAAGGGGCGGCGCGAGAGGTAGGCAGAAAAAGGCGTTTGCAAGGTCTATACAGGAAAACCACTTATGTTCTGGCGACAGGCTAGACATGGCGGTGTATGGGTTTGGCACTGGTACTGTGGGCGTGGAGATTACTGCATTAATGCGTCTGAGATCATGCGCCATGCGATATTTGCCTGTATTCTGTTTCTCTACAGGAAGAATGGGTGTGTTCCAGCTGGAGTTTGAGGCCTCCTACACTCCGGCCTGTAACAGACCCTGTATAGTATCTGCAATACCAGCCTCCGCCGCTGGCTTGTGGCAATATTGATTCTGCCAAATCGGTGTCCAATCATTTAACTCAAATGTAATGGGGGTGACCTGTGCACAGTAGCCCACATCGGTGGGTCCAGAAGACCAGAGAGAGTCAGGAAGTGTGTGTAACATGTGTTCTGCATGTGGATGGTCAGTCTTTTCCCTACCATGAAACCTCTCTATCTGTCGGTGTTCCAGGATCGCCTTGTTTGTAGCTCCCTGCTTGATGCGATATGCTTTCTCAGAGGGTGAGAAATCCATCTGAGGAATTTGGGTGCGAATCCAATCAGTGAGTTGCATTAACCTCTTACACATAGGGCCCAAGTCTTTGGCCTGCCAGAGATATGTGAGGGGAGGCCAGAGATATGTGAGGGGAGGCTTCTTCCTCCCCCTCATACCACCGTTGCTGTTCTGCAGTGAGGTCAACAGCTGCAGCCACTCCCTCATTACCCACCAGTATACAGGACGACTGTATATCCCACCTGTGACCTTCAATTTCATTATAAAATGCCTGCTGATACATATCATCCCCTTTTCTATCATAATAAAGTGTTACATGGAAGGGATCAGGAGGAGGTGTGTAGGGATTTAATGACTGAACCCAAGGGCGCCATGACTGATAGAGAGCGCAAATCCCAGGAGTTGCTTTGGTGTTTGGCCCAAGGAGGCCCCAGTAGATATCTGCCCACTGTCCTTCAGCTGTGGGGGATGTGTCTGCAGATAACAACATTTGTGAACATGACTGTACAGTTGACAATGAGCAGTTCACAGTGTATCCATTTGGGAACGTCACTATCAGTCCGTCCAGGCTGCACAGGATGGAGGCTCCACACTTTAATAACATATCTCTGCCCAAAAAAGGTTAACAGGACATGCCATTGATGAAACAAATGTGTGTGGAAATGTCTGATCTGCTTGGAGTATGGAAGTGGTGAGTGGTTTTGTGAGCGACAGATTTTCTGATTGACCCGAGAACCCAGTTAATTCAACCGCTGATGATGACATGTGAGTAGCAGACACAGGGAGGTTTAATGTGGAATACCGTGCCCCCGTGTCTAACATGAAAGGCAGTTCTTGATTCAGTACTTTCAATCACAGGTAGGGGTCTGCCAGCCCCTCCCGTGTAGGGGTTCTTGGGCCCCGTCAATATCCTTGGGAATCTTCCCGGGTCATCAGAGGATATTGACCCTGCGGAGCGACAGTGGCATTGGGTGCTTGATGCACATAATCTTGATAACCTCCCCCATGCGGTCCCTGATATCCGCCTCTGGGGGGTCTGTTTCCGCCACCCCTGGGAGGTCTGAGCTGCCCGCCTCGCATCTGGTGCATCCTGTCCTCCAACTACTCGGGGTCAGCGTTACATGAGTGGGTCTGGTGTGGACAGCGTTCCCACCAATGTGATGGGTCTCCACAAAGGAAACACCCCCCATCGCCCTGACCCCCCCTTGGGCCGCCACGTCTTCCCCCCCTGCCTCTGAATCTTCCTGTACCACCTCGGGAGCCGCTCCAATTGGGAGGGCGAGGGTCTACCCCCTCAGGGGTTGGAAAAAGATTTGGGGTAACTGTGGGTGATAGCTGAGGCTGCTGAATCATTTGATTGTTTGATTTTTTGTCTTTTTTCACATCGTTCGTTTTACGACGTGCATCCTTCAATTGAAGTTTGAGCAGCTGAACCTGTGCTGAGTCTGTGTTTTCCTTCTCTTCCGCCTGCTTAGCTCTAGTGTTAGTGTTTAGTGTTTTTTCATGTGGTGTGTGAGGTGTTTCTCCCACTGTTCAGTGGAACAGCCAGGAAGGTCAGGGTTGTTCTCTAATGATTCTTTTACCTTTGTGGGCAGTCCCTCTGACACGGCCTTTCTGAACAGGGTGGTTTGTAGGTCACAAGACCCTGGGTGTACTCCAGCCACATCTACCCATGTGTTCTTACATCTGCTAAGGAATGTTGCAACGTTTTCGTCAGGTTCGATGTGAAACGTGAGCGTGTGCATGGCGCCAGACGGAATGGGAAACTGTTGTCGCATGGCCCGACCGATAGCAGTGGCATGGTGGGCGAATGGCTCTTTATCCGCTAAATTAACTGTTTTTGCCAACGTCTCAAGTGCAGTTAAATCCCAGCTGGAGAGCTGTTGTCCCAATAGCGCTCTCCAGTCCCCTAATGCTAATTTGTGACCCATGATCTGTTTACAGAAACGCTCCATCCAGGGGCCTCCTCCCTCTAATGGCGGGGGCATCTTATCCAGGATGCAGTGCATATCTGTAAAGGAGAAGGGTTGGTATACCTCTCCTCCTCCTGGGGTCTTTTCCAGGAGTGGCATGGCGAATGTTTTTGGCTTGTTCTTATTTTGTCGGAGATTATAAGGAGAACGTGGATGACCTGAACGTGAGCTCGCAGCACTGTGTGGCATTTTGATTGACTTCATTATTCCTGTTAGTCTTACAGCCCTCGTGTCATGGTCGCTCCCGGAGTCTGACCCTGACCATCCTTGACTTTCCTCATCCTCCATCTCCTCTATCTTAGAACACTCCTCTGGTTCTTCTATCCTTTCCTCTTGTCTCCTTTCTCTGTTGCTTCTATCTGACCTCTCTCTTTGTGCCCTCAACTGAAACACTGCCTCTGCTAGTGGCCTTGGCTCCTCCTCCATTTCTTCCACTTTAGGGGTGCTGGAGGAAAGAGGGCCCTGTTCCATGCTTCTCTTGCTGTCTCTGCTCCCTATGCTGCGCACATCATCCTGCATGTCCCTACTCCTGTCTACGGATCTCAGAGTCTCCTGATGTGCATTCTGCGCACCCGCCACAATACTCATCACGTCCTGCCTCAATGCCTCCACCTGTACTATTCCCTGTCTTATTTTCTTCATCACTTCCTCTTTGGCCTTCACATGCTCTTCTTCCCCTATCACATCTGTATTAAGCACACCGTCTTTAATCATCAACATTGGCATTTGCATATTCTTTCCTGAATATGGTGGGGGAATTGGAGCTGTGGGTGTTTGGGGTAGCTCAGGATACAACCTATTAGAGGTGGGCTCTGGTGGGGGTGAGGCTGGACCCTTTGCAGGAGCAGACAGAGGTTGCTTATCTTTGTTTTGGTTTTTTTTGTGACTTTTGTCTGTGTTTTTCCAATAGGCCATGGCTGTAACTGCCATCTGATGGAGCAGAGCTCGTTTGCGCTCCTTCATTTCTTTCTGATTTTTCCATTTTCTCTTTATAAATTTAGGTTCATTCTCCTTTTTAGCGTGTTCTTCCAAATCATCTCTCACCTTTACCTCTGCAGCCAGCAATTTCTTTGTAACATTTACTGCCTCCTCATCGCCAGGAAGCTCATTTTGGGCCTGTAATGCCTTCCATAAATCATCAAACTCCTTTCCTACAGCCTGTCTCTGCTTATCTATTACTCCTGACAATAAGTGTTTCCTAATCTCCTCGTACTGTGTTTTTACTAGGATGGGAGGACACCCACCCTGCTCACGACAGTCCCTGTCCAATTCACCATCCATGATGTCTCTCTGTCCCTCCTCTGTCCTCACTTATTTCACTCAGAGGGTACTACTCGTCACGATGTTACAAAACTTCACACAATTACAACAAATACACACAATACTCAGCGCCACGTGACCACTCTGCAGCGCAGTCCGCGTGGACTTATTTTTCCCCTTTTATCGCTGTGATTTCGCTGCTTAAGTTCCACCAATTGCAGGCCGACACATCCAAGCTTCTACACCACTCTCCTAGGAGGGTGCGGGATGCCTGTGGCTCGGTGACAATTGGCTTCTATCTTAAGGCAAAATTACACAGCTTCCTCTTTTTCTTCCCCACAGAACACGACCACCGCTCAGGCACGAAAAGAGTTGGAATTCGGGTCACCTCTAATAGACTCTACACAACTCTTCCGCCCCGTAAAAATAGCTGGTTGTCGGTAAGCCACCCACAAAACAATATCCCTTTAAAAGACTTATTTATTTACACTCCCAATATCAGGGTGGTTCTGCGGACCATTGAATAGATGTCTCAACATGAGCGATAGTATTCAGTGTTAGGGATCACATGGAAAACGCTCCCCTGCCCGCAGAACTCTGTAACCTCTTTTTTGTGTTGTAACAATCTACACAAAGGTCTTTCAACCTCAGACAACCCGTGTCTTCAGACTATATTCTCAGCTGTCCAAGGGGCAACCTTATGGGTTCCCCCCAAGCTTATCCACCTCAGGACACTCGTCTTTTTCTTTTTAGAGATTAGATGGAAAACCTAATCCCAGGGCTTTTCACCCGACTATGTTTCATATTTAGGAGTCAAATTTATGATTTGCTCTAGGGCCTTTCACCCTGTCCTGTCGAGGTGTTGACTATGTTTCGTATTTAGGAGTCAAATTTATGATTTGCTCCAGGGCCTTTCACCCTGCCCTGGGGCATTTCACTTTTGTTTTGTTTTAATTTTATTCCTTTACATTTTAGACTAGGAGACTTTAGTACAGTGACAACACAAGTTTTAGTGTTTCCAATTGCAGAACTTCGATAAAACAGGCGTCTGCTTACCTTCTTTTTAGGCCGGCCAAGTGTTGTCACGATACTGTCCTCCGCTGTTGAATGTCTTTCATCCCGTCACTCCTCCAGCTTCAAATCACGTCAGGGTCAACAATTGATGGACTGGGGGCTCATCCTACTCTCCAATATGCTGTGTGAGCTCAGTCCTGCATGTTCTTTAATGAAGCAATAGGAGAAGATATTCGGTCTCAGTTAATGTAGTTTATTAAGCAGTAAAGGAATAAAATTACAGAGCTCTGGGTCTCAACTTCACGTCCCTGACAAACAACAAAGGTGTGTCAGTTCACGAATCTGACCTCCTGTCCTTTCCCTGACCCAGTATATTTTGAGCGTAACAGAGTGTCATTGTGCACGCAAGGCGTTGTCCTCTTCTCATTGGCAGTTCCACTTCCTCCTTCACCACACCACGCCCCTGCCTCGTGTGACTCCTTCCAGTTGGCGGTGGGGGCGTGGTTCCTGTTTTGAAAGACAAGAGAACAACACAACTCCCTACACATGCTGTACCTTACTATCTGTACATCACTTTCTATTCTTTTTACCATATAAGAAACTAATTATCTAAGCATTGCGGTATGTGCTCCTCAGACTTCATGTCTCTTCTTCTCCTGTACTTCTCTGCTTCTGCAAAGCAAACACATTCAGATCAGCTGAAAGCATCTCATTATTCTCATTGTTCACACATCTGAAATTTATATAGTGAAACACAACTGATAGTAAAACACATAAAATCATTCTATTCCCAACAGTATATATATATATATATATATATATATATATATATATATATATAAAACATGTTTTCAGTTATTTCACCTTTTTTTTTTAAGTACATAACTCCACATGTGTTCATTCATAGTTTTGATGCTTTCAGTGAGAATCTACAATGTAAATAGTCATGAAAATAAAGAAAACGCATTGAATGAGAAGGTGTGTCCAAAGTTTTGGCCTGTACTGTATGTATATATGCTTTATTACTATATGACATTATTATCATTACAACTGCAGATAAACTCAGCCACTAAGACTAATGATTCAAACGCAGTTTCGTTCTTGCTGTACTACCGCTGGGTTCCCAACCATATCACTTTAATTTTCATGCAATTCTTTTGAATAACAAAAGGCTAAAGCATAATATTTATGACCTATGATATGGTGGCCTGATAATCATTAAATATGCTCTGTGTGGGAAGTTCTCTCAGTAATAAGAGGTACAGTAAACTGCTTCAGCTTCCACACTCACTGCTCCTCCTGGTGGATAGACAGACCATTGCAACTGGTTTCTACAAATTAAACTTAGGGGCATTACCCCGTATTCTCTACGTCATCACCGGGGATCTCATTAGAGCTACGAGCCTGGCCACGTGACGACAGCGACCTGTCACATATTGGTCAGGACTCCACCATGGACCAAATGGAAATTTTTAAGTGGCTGTATCTGTACCTAGAGTCTAATATGCACAAGGAGAGGAAGGGAGAGAGGAACCCACTTGGCTACCGGCATTCACCTGCGACCATACTAGCGTTTAGTCACTTCATATCATGCAGCATGACACAGAGTGAGAGAGAACACCTATCAATGCAAAACAAGGCCAGGCGGGACAGTGGAGCACGGCACACTCTGTTGCTGCTCTGCAGTGAGACACAAATGCCTTGAGCATGACAAAAGACCAAATGACTGTGAAGTGAAGCAGAAGCAAGTGGCAATATCTGTTAGGACAACACACATCTGGACCGGAAGTATCGCGGGGAGGGCAAATGAAGAGATGGTGGAGGACTGCTGCATTTATATCCAGCCGCCCCAATAATTAGTCACCAGCTGCGCCCAATTAAATGCAGCCACATAATGCATAGATCACCACCCTTTATGCTGCTACACACACACACACACACACACACACACACACACACACATATATATATATATATATATATATATATATATACATACACATATATATGTATATGTATATATATATATATATATATGTATATATATATATATACACATATATATATCAGGGTAGTATCTGTATCATCTTTAAGCTGGGTCCTGGCAGTTTGAGGGTTGTGCGCAGTATCTTAGGAGCCACGTGAAGCCACTCTCCCAGTTTGGGGGTCACTGCCCCAAGTGCTCCTACTACCATGGGGACCACATCAACTTTGACCTTCTACATCAGTTCCAGCTGTTCTTTCAACCCTTGATACTTCTCCACCTTTTCATGTTCCTTCTTTCTGATGTTGCTGTCGGCTGGTATTACCACATCTACCACCACTGCCCTCTTCTGGTGTTTGTCAACCACCACTATGTCCAGTTGGTTAGCCAGCAGCTGTTTGTCAGTCGGGAAGCTGAGGTCCCACAGGATCTTAGCCCTTTTGTTTTCCACCACCTTCGGTGGTGTGTCCCATCGGGATTTGGGTACTTAGAGTCCATACTGGGTACAGAAGCTCCTGTACACTATCCCAGCCACTTGGTTCTGTCACTTCATGTACGCTGATCCTGCCTTCATCTTACTCCCTGCCACTATGTGCTGGACCATCTCAGGGGCATCTTTGCACAGCCTGCATCTTGGGTCTGATCTCCTGTGGTAGATCCTGGCCTCTATGGCCCTTGTGCTTAGGGCTTGTTCTTGTGCTGCAGTGATTCATGCCTCTGTGTTGTCTGTCAGTCCAGCATTCTCCAGCCACTGGTAGGTCTTCTTGTTATCAGCCACTTCTTCTATCTGACAGTGGTATGCACCATGTAGGGGCTTGTCTCTCCATGTTGTTTGCTCCTCCGCCTCTTTGCCCTCATCCGTTTTCTGTTGTCTGAAGCATTCACTTAGTAGCTCGTCCTTTGGGGCCATCTTCTTGGTGTACTCCTGGATTTTGGATGTTTCATCCTGGAGAGTGGGTCTTATGCTCACTAGTCCTCGGCCTCCCTCTTTCTACTTAGTGTATACCCTCAGGGTGCTGGACTCAGGGTGGAACCCTCCATGCATAGTGAGGAGCTTTCTTGTCTTGATATCAGTTGCTTCTATCTCCTTCTTTGGCCAGCTTATGATCCCACCTGGGTATCTGATGACTGGCAGTTGTAGAGGCAAAAAAGTCAAGGTCCCGAGCCGTGCCAGAAAGCTCGCGACCTCGCTCTTCTCCTCTCAAACGGACTTTCTTTATCTTCCATTAGATATCAAAAACTCAAATACTCAGAGGTCAAAAAATCACTGGAGACACGTAGAATCAGATGCAACTGAGTTTAATGTGCTCGCAGGCAACAAACACATCACAACCCAAATGAGTCAAGCCCCGGAGCAAGACTGAAATTTCTTTGTTTGCGCTCGCTCTTTTATCGTAGAATTTCTGCTGAGTCATCTCTTTTCTTAATCCTTCCCCCTCTAGTGGCAGGCCTTTTTGCCTTTGTTCAGACATGCCTGGACATGCCCAGACATGCCCAGACATGTCCTAATGGTGTAATCTTTTTTCTCCCGGCCTACTACTACTACTGTCTACTATTACACTTCCAGGCAATAAATGGTATGGTATGTGTGTGTTTTCAATATATGAATACGCAAACTTGTGTAAAAGTGCTTTGCCATACATGGATACATACATGAATTCCAACCTTAATTAACTTATGCAAAATAAACATTTACCTGATTAGTGTTTAAATCTTACACTACATTCCCCCCTGATTAGTGTTTAAATCTTATACTACACAGTGCGTGCATATTGATGGCTCGGACCTTGTTCTGACCTTTCAGTAGTCTCCCTTGACCAGCCTCCCTTCCTTCAGAATGGGAGTCTGGGGACATTCGTCTTTCGTTTTGTAATAGAAATGGGTGGTACGCCATAGGTACGGCATGTAAACGTCTGCTGTAAATCCTTAATTTCTCCAATCTTGTGGACGTTGCAGCTCTACAATGTAGATGAATCAAATGAAATCATGTCCATTTTAATCTCTCCTTGCCATGCACTGAACACTTCCTTTTCTGTTGTACTACAGAAAACAATTCAGGGAACAGCAATTCCACTGTAGGTGGGTTTAAGGCAAAGCTAATCGACCGTTGATTGAAGAAGTACGGAAGTACATGGATTTGTATCCAATCACATCACTGCCGCTGGGAGCAAGCGCAAATTCTATTACAACTTTCACATGGGAATGTCCACAGACGACAGAGTCAGCCAGCGTGTTGACGTCATCAGCATCTGTGTAAGAGACTAACCATTCAGCCGACTCCTCAGAACTTGCCTTACTCTCTGGAGGTATTTGGTTGTGGTCTACTTCCTTACGGCCTCCTCATGATTTCCATTAGTCTCCAGGATCCCAAAGTACTTGAAGCTGACCTGGATATCTCCTATGTTGCCCTCTGGTAGGTCAACTCCCTCAGTTCTGATCATCTTGCCTCTCTTGGATACCATCCGGCCACACTTGTCTAATCCGAATGACATCCCTATGTCCTTGCTGTAGATCCTGGTATTGTAGATCAGTGAGTTGATTTCTCACACATTCTTGGCATACAATTTGATGTCATCCATAGGTGGCTGATTGTTACTCCTCTTCGGAATTGGTATCCGTAGCCAGTGTTCTTGATGATCTGACTAAGGGGATTCAGGCCTATGCAGAACAGCAGTGGTGACAGTGCATCCCCTTGCTACATGCCGCATTTGACGTTGACTTGGGCAATTGGCTTTGAATTCGCCTCTAGGGTCGTCTTCCACATTTTCATTGAATTCCTTATGAAGGCTATTGGTGTCCTGTTAATCGTGTGTAGTTCCAGACATTCCAATATCCATGTGTGCGGCAGTGAGTCGAAGGCTTTCTTGTCGTCACTTCAGGTGGTGCACAGGTTGGTCTTCCTGCTTCCTAGCAGTCTTGGGCGATTGCTCTGTCGACCAGTAGCTGATGCTTGGCTCCTCTGGTGTTACTGCCAATTCCTTTCTGTGCTTCGCTCATATATTGGCTCATATGCCCAGTTATCTTAGCTGCTATGGTGCCTGACAGGAGCTTCCATGTTGTGGAGAGACAGGTTATCGGTATGCAGTTGGATGGGATGGTTCCCTCCTGGGGGTCTATCATGATCAGGACTGTCCTGCCCTGTGTCAGCCATTCTGGGTAGGTCCCCTCCCTTAGCAGCTGGTTCATCTGTGCTGCTAGGTGTTCATGGAGTGCAGTAGGCTTCTTCAGCCAGTATGTATGGATCATATCAGGGCCCGGTGGTGTCCAGCTCTTCATCTCTGACACTCTTTCCTGGATGTCTGCCATTGAAATAGTTACTGGTTCTTGTTCAGGGAGGTTGCTGTGGCCAGCTCTTTGTCAATTTCAATCAATCAATCAATCAATTTTATTTATAAAGCCCAATATCACAAATCACAATTTGCCTCACAGGGCTTTACAGCATACGACATCCCTCTGTCCTTAAGACCCTCACAGTAGAAAAGGAAAAACTCCCCAAAAAAACCCCTTTATCGGGGAAAAAAAACGGTAGAAACCTCAGGAAGAGCAACTGAGGAGGGATCCCTCTTCCAGGACGGACAGATGTGCAATAGATGTTGTACAGAACAGATCAGCATAATAAATTAACAGTAATCTATATGACACAATGAGAGAGAGAGAGAGAGAGAGAGAGAGAGAGAGAGAGAGAGAGAGATGCAGGTCATGACGGTAGCTTACAACAACGTTAATGAAAGTAATAATATTATAGTTATAGTTCTGGTTTCTGTGGTACAATATGTTGAAAGTATGTGTTAATATCTGACAGTATACATGTGTGACAATAGTCATATGTGTAAAATAACAGTAGAAGTATGACTAATGACTAATGATGGCAGCAGCAGCAGGAGGCATCTGGCAGGACCACGGCAGCAGCACAACCACACACGTCATGCTGTCCAGGCACCGCTGTGATATGAGTTAATCTGAGAGACAGTGGAGCACAAAGGCTCCGGAGAAGAAGCCGAGTTAGTGACATCCAGAATGGCCGAGTTAGCAAGATGCAGTAATAGAATACGAGAGTGAGAGAGAGAGAGAGAGAGAGAGAGAGAGAGAGAGAGAGAGAGAGAGAGAGAGAAGGTGCCCGGTGTATTATAGGGGGGGGGGGGGTCCTCTGGCAGGCTAGGCCTAAGTCAGCCTAACTAGGGGCTGGTACAGGGCAAGCCTGAGCCAGCCCTAAGTATAAGCTTTATCAAAGAGGAAAGTCTTAAGTCTAGTCTTAAATGTGGAGACGGTGTCTGCCTCCCGGACCGTAACAGGAAGATGATTCCACAGGAGAGGAGCCTGATAGCTGAAGGCTCTGGCTCCTGATCTGCTTTTGGAGACTTTAGGGACCACAGGTAACCCTGCGTTCTCGGAGCGCAGTGTTCTGGTGGGGTAATATGGCACTATGAGCTCTCTAAGATATGACGGAGCTTGACCATTTAGAGCTTTATAAGTTAACAGTAGGATTTTAAATTCAATTCTGGATTTTACAGGGAGCCAGTGCAGAGAAGCTAAAACAGGAGAAATATGATCTCGTTTCTTAGTACCTGTTAGTACACGTGCTGCTGCATTCTGAATTAGCTGGAGAGTTTTTAAGGACTTACTAGAGCTACCTGATAATAGAGAGTTACAGTAATCCAGCCTTGAGGTAACAAAAGCGTGGACCAATTTTTCTGCATCTTTTCGGGTCAGGATAGGCCTAATTTTCGCAATATTACGCAGATGAAAAAATGCAGTCCATGAGGTTTGTTTTAAATGAGAATTAAAAGACAAATCTTGATCAAATATTACACCGAGGTTTCTTACGGTAGTGCTAGAGGCCAGAGCAATGCCATCAAGAGAAACTATGTCATCAGATAAAGAGTCTCTGAGTTGTTTGGGGCCAAGAACAATAACTTCAGTTTTGTCTGAATTTAATATCAGGAAATTGGTGCTCATCCAATTTTTTATGTCTTTAAGGCAGTTATGGAGTTTAGTTAATTGATTACTTTCTTCTGGCTTCATCGATAAATACAACTGTGTATCATCCGCATAACAATGGAAATTTATAGAGTGATTTCTAATGATGTTACCAAAAGGAAGCATATATAGAGTAAATAGGATTGGTCCGAGCACAGAACCTTGCGGAACTCCAAAACAAACTTTGGTACGTAAGGATGATTCATTACGAACTTCAACAAATTGAAAACGATCAGATAAATAAGATTTAAACCAGCTCAGTGCTGAACCTTTTAGGCCAATTAAGTGATCCAGTCTCTGCAGTAGAATTTGATGGTCAATAGTGTCAAACGCCACACTAAGATCTAATAAAACAAGTACAGAGACAAGTCCTTTGTCTGAAGCAATCAGAAGGTCATTTGTAATTTTAACTAGTGCTGTCTCAGTGCTGTGATGCACTCTAAATCCTGACTGAAATTCCTCAAATTAATTATTACCATGGAGAAAATCACACAGCTGGTCTGCGACTATTTTCTCAAGGATCTTTGACATAAAGGGAAGATTAGATATTGGTCTATAGTTGGCTAACACCTCTGGATCCAGGGTGGGCTTTTTTAGTAGAGGTTTAATTACAGCTACCTTAAAAGACTGTGGTACATAGCCTGTTAATAAGGATATATTGATCATATCTAATATATGAGTGTTAACTACAGGAAAGACCTCCTTAAGTAGCCTAGTTGGGATGGGGTCTAAGAGACACGTTGATTTAGAAGCAGAAATCACTGCTGTCAATTCTTGAAAGGAAATTGGGGAGAAACAATCTAAATATATATTAGGTTCTACAGCTGTGTTTGAGGTTAGATAGGTAGGCATACCATCTGATGGCAGGAGGTCATGAATTTTGCCTCTAATAGTTAGAATTTTGTCATTAAAAAAGCTCATAAAATCATTACTGCTAAGGGCTAAAGGAATACAAGGCTCAATAGAGCTTTGACTCTCAGTCAGCCTGGCTACAGTGCTGAAAAGAAACCTGGGGTTGTTCTTGTTTTCTTCTATTAATGCTGAGTAATAGTTTGCTCTCGCATTGCGGAGGCCCCTCTTATAAGTTTTGAGACTGTCTGTCCAGATTAAAAGAGATTCTTCCAGTTTGGTTAACTGCCAATTCCTTTCAAATTTTCGCGATATTTGTTTTAACCTATGGGTTTGAGAGTTATACCAAGGAGCGAACTTTCTTTGCTTTTTTAACTTCTTTTTAAGAGGAGCTACAGAGTCGAGCATTGTTCGCAGCGAGCCTACGGCGCTATCAACAAAATGATCAATTCGGGAGAGGTTAAAGTCGGCACGGGAAACCTCTGTTACTGAGGGTATTGGTATTGAATTTAACGACGAAGTAATCTTTTCCTTAAATTTTGCGACAGCACTATCTGATAAACATCTAGTATAGTAACTGTTGCTGAGTGGCGTGTAATCGAGTAAAAATAAATCATAAGTAATCAGATAATGATCCGATAGCGATGGATTCTGTGGAAAGACTTTTAGGTTATCAATTTCAATTCCATACGTCAGAACTAGATCGAGGGTATGGTTAAAACAGTGAGTGGGTTCATGTCCACCCTGACTGAAGCCAATGGAGTCTATTAATGAGGTAAACGCGGTAGCCAGGGAGTCATTATCAACGTTGTAGTGTGATGCTTCTCTTTCCCAAATGCCCTTCCAGTATGTTCCAGTATGCTTCCATCTCTTGGTGGGTCTGACCAGCTGTTATTTCTCTGCCACTGAGAGAACACCTTGATTGGTTCAGTGGAGAACATCCTGTTTATTCTCCAGGCGTCTACTCTTTTGGTGTATCTCTTCTGCCGGGTGGCAAGAGCTGTTAGTCTTTGTTTGGCAGTTTATTGTGCCTCAGGGATGGAGAGCTTGTTGTATTTCCTTGGTACCCCTTTATTCACCATGTTACCTTTGTATAGCTCTGCTAGTTGGCTAACTTCTCTCTGTGTTGCCTTTATCTTGGCCTCCAACCGTCTCTTCCATGGAGGGTACTGGTTCTTATATACCGTGTTCATCCTGTATCCAAGCATCTCCAGGACTACTGTTGCTGTACTGTGAATCAGCTTGTTGGTCTCAGTGATGGTCCTTGTGGGGATGGTATTTAGGGCAGCATTCACATTTTCTAGCAGATCATCTGAAGGTACCTGGCAACTCAGCTTTGAGATTCGTCAGAGGCTCCAGGTTTGCAGTTTGCTCACTATCTTCCTTCTCAGGTCAGTTGCTGTTTCACTGAGGCTGTTTGTATCTACTGGAGCTTGGTATCCAATCTCGCATTGTGGGGTGGATTATGACATCCATCTACTGACCTGGCATCCTGGCTCCAAATGCAATCCATTTTGCCAGAGAGTTTGTTAATTTGTCAGACGTACAGTACAGGCCTAAAGTTTGGACACACCTTCTCATTCAATGCGTTTTCTTTATTTTCATGACTATTTACATTGTAGATTCTCACTGAAGACATCAAAACTATGAATGAACACATGTGGAGTTATGTACTTAAAAAAAAAAAGGTGAAATAACTGAAAACATGTTTTATATTCTAGTTTCTTCAAAATAGCCACTCTTTCCTCTGATTACTGCTTTGCACACTCTTGGCATTCTCTCCATGAGCTTCAAGAGGTAGTCACCTGAAATGGTTTCCACTTCACAGGTGTGCCTTATCAGGGTTAATTAGTGGAATTTCTTGCTTTATCAATGGGGTTGGGACCATCAGTTGTGTTGTGCAGGAGTCAGGTTAATACACAGCCGACAGCCCTATTGGACAACTGTCAAAATTCATATTATGGCAAGAACCAATCAGCTAACTAAAGAAAAACGAGTGGCCATCATTACTTTAAGAAATGAAGGTCAGTCAGTCCAGAAAATTGCAAAAACTTTAAATGTGTCCCCAAGTGGAGTCGCAAAAACCATCAAGCGCTACAACGAAACTGGCACACATGAGGACCGACCCAGGAAAGGAAGACCAAGAGTCACCTCTGCTTCTGAGGATAAGTTCATCCGAGTCACCAGCCTCAGAAATCGCAAGTTAACAGCAGCTCAGATCAGAGACCACATGAATGCCACACAGAGGAGAGGCAAGGAGAGGCAACAAGCAGAAGAGATTTGTTTGGGCCAAGAAACACAAGGAATGGACATTAGACCAGTGGAAATCTGTGCTTTGGTCTGATGAGTCCAAATTTGAGATCTTTGGTTCCAACCGCCGTGTCTTTGTCAGACGCAGAAAAGGTGAACGGATGGATTCCACATGCCTGGTTCCCACTGTGAAGCATGGAGGAGGAGGTGTGATGGTGTGGGGGTGTTTTGCTGGTGACACTGTTGGGGATTTATTCAAAATTGAAGGCACACTGAACCAGCATGGCTACCACAGCATCCTGCAGCGACATGCCATCCCATCCGGTTTGCGTTTAGTTGGACGATCATTTATTTTTCAACAGGACAATGACCCCAAACACACCTCCAGGCTGTGTAAGTGCCAAGAAGGAGAGTGATGGAGTGCTGCGGCAGATGACCTGACCTCCACAGTCACCGGACCTGAACCCAATCGAGATGGTTTGGGGTGAGCTGGACCACAAAACGAAGGCAAAGGGGCCAACAAGTGCTAAACACCTCTGGGAACTCCTTCAAGACTGTTGGAAAACCATTTCAGGTGACTACCTCTTGAAGCTCATGGAGAGAATGCCAAGAGTGTGCAAAGCAGTAATCAGAGCAAAGGGTGGCTATTTTGAAGAAACTAGAATATAAAACATGTTTTCAGTTATTTCACCTTTTTTTTGTTACGTACATAACTCCACATGTGTTCATTCATAGTTTTGATGCCTTCAGTGAGAATCTACAATGTAAATAGTCATGAAAATAAAGAAAACGCATTGAATGAGAAGGTGTGTCCAAACTTTTGGCCTGTACTGTATATCATATATATATATATATATATATATATATGTAGAATCTTTTGTTAGATAAAAACAGCTTGTGAATATTGGAAATGATTACATAGATCTTTTCTTTTTTAATTATTATTTTGACGTTGGGACTGTACAATGCTCTGCACACACTCTGCCTGCCGCACGCAGCAAGGCTTCACCTCATTGATCTGTTGCTGTCTGTCTGAACAGATTCATGGAAGCGATATTTCACAAGATCTGATGCAAGAGGAATTTGTGATAAAATGTCTATTACTATTTATTAACACTAGACCGCCAAGGGGTCATTTTTACCCCCTGTCATTTTCAAATGCTTGTAAATTTGTCACAATAGAACTCTAACATCTCTCTGCGAAATGCAAGCTAGTTTTGACAGACAGACAGAAAGACAGAGAGACAGACAGACAGAAAAGAGGAAAAGAAGGATTTGGAGAAAATGGATGAATGTCGAACAAGCTCTGGCGATGCTTCAGGACATAAGTGACGGAGAATCAGATGGGGGAGAGGTGATTGAGGGAGAGACAGATGGGGGGAAACACAACAGTGGAAATGAGAGAAGAAGAACTGGATGAGGGAGAGTCCTTTTCACGTGGCAAGGAAGAGTCATCTGAAGATGAGAAGCCGGAGCCAACATTCAGAAAAAGGCCCAGGCCTCTCATCTGACAGGCAAGCCCCCACTCTCACAAAACACATCTACTAATTTATACTTTTTAATTTATACTTGTGTTGTTCAGAAGTTTCTAGCAAGATTACTTGCACTTACGAACAATTTTTTTTTTTTTTTTGTTCTTTGGTCACAAAGATCAAAACAATAAGTGCACCTACTGTACGCCTTACCGCTTCTGTCTGAGTAGCTTCATGGAAGTGACATTTTACAATTCTTCATATTTTAAACTAACAAATTTCATTATTTTTAAATATGAAGAATTGTAAAATGTCACTTCAATGAGGCTGTCAGTCAGTCAGTGAGAAATCACAGGCAGAAATTGGCCTTTCATCCTCACATGCAGCCACAACGATGGTCAAGCTGCACATAGCCTGCAGAGTTTAACTGAAAAGGATTGTAGTACTTTCACTTACACAACATAATGTGGTCCTGTTTATCTTGGAAGGTGAGAGAGTAGACAAATAGTTTCCCCTTGTAGGTTTTTAATATTAAATTATATTAAACTACATATGATGATGAGGACCTCAGGGATACACTGGTTTGGGTTGGACAACTATGGAGTGAATGATTCAAGCTAGAGAATCAGGTTTGAGAGGATATTTTAATCTCTAAATGCAGGACTTAAAGTGTGTGTTTCTGAAAATTAACAAAGGAGAAATATATTTAAACTCAGTTCTTACAAAATACACATTTACATTATTTTAATCATTACATCCACACAAACAAGTCTAATAAACAACTCTCCATTCATGATAAGATTACATATACTTGCTCTACAGTTAAAGAAACATTCTCACCTTAATCACTTAGGCACACACATCAAAACGAGAGAAGGAAAAAGGCATTAAATGTCTGTGCCAAACCTGCTTATGATGCTCTTTCTGCTGAACTTCTGCTGCTTGAAGCTCACATTTTTCACGTCATGTTTAGACTAATCTGATGTTTGTAAAGTCTATAAACACAATGACTGAACAAACATTACTATTTCTGTGTGCACGTTTAGTAATTAACATGGTTATTGTAGATTTTGCTGGGCTAACTGTTAGCCGTTAGCCGTTAGCCGTTAGCGGTGTCTGTAATAGCTCAATAAGCAGTCCGTGAAAAAATATTTTTTCCAGTGGATGTCTTAGTTACAACATGATTGAGCTAACTGGAGTAGTTTCATGTCGTATCAGACAACGGGAGGCTTTTAACAGATGACGTCCTGATGTTAGCTTTGCTGCTAGTGTTAGCTGTCCCTGTCAGCTGCAGCCACTGATGCTTTCTAGATATCGTGATTTCCCAAAACTGAATAAATACCACACATAGCAAGTAGCAACACAAAACTGCTTTGCTAGCTCAATCATGTTGTAACGGCTGGATGGTTGATGTGTACATGCTGATTCGGGTGCTATCAGAGCCGATCCGCACATCACTATGGTTTAATAACCAACTCAGTCAATAAAAACAACCTGTCCTGTGTTAGGAGTGTATGTCCCTGACAGAAAGAAAGAAAGAAAGAAAGAAAGAAAGAAAGAAAGATAAGGAAAAAACATAGAAAACCAGAGTACACCTCACATATTTATTTCTCACAGTTGCGCACACGTTTGGCTGGCATGCAGAAGCACCGTCTGCTCAAGGAGAGAGGCTGTGTAGCCCGGTGTGTTTTGTGTTTTTTTTTGCTGATTCGGTTGTGCAGGTTCTCTGCTGGTACACTGGAGACGGGGATCAAGCAGTTTCTGTCACTCAGGATAGAGTGTGCTTTTTTGGTTCATAGTTTTTGATTGATGTGCGATTTATTCACGTTTAGAGGGAATTATTTTTACCGGCAATTACCGGATAACGGAAATGTGGGCACAGTTATCTATATGAAATACAAAGACTAACTAACTAACTAACTGACTGACTGACTAACATAAACAATTGAAAACTGAAAAAAAATTAGCTTGCACCGTTAGCTCCGGGGAAAGGGAAAGCGGCTGACCAGAAGTCACGCACAAAAACACGGAAGTTGATCACTATTTACTTCCGTATTTGAAAATAAGGTGGATACACTTTTTACACATCAAAATATAAAAGACACAGCTGATTGGCTGATAAGACCTCCATCACTTTCTGTTTTCTATTGGTGAATACACATAAATACACTGAAACAACCCTTCAGATGTTTCAGGTTTTAGAAGTACCTTTGTCATTTTCACACACACACACACACACACACACACACACACACACACACACAGGTACAGGATATAGCATAGTAGCCACCATTTTAAACAGTCAACGTTTCAGTAAGAATAAGTCCTATAATACACAACAGGCTGTGGCTATAAATAATCACATTTAGTCTGATTTTTCAAGCTTATTGTATTTGACGCCACAATTTTCGTTTGCCTCTGAACTCCTCAAAACATCAAAACATGTCACTGCAGCTCCACCATTTTGTCCCGCCGTCTCTCCTGGTAAGTTGCTCTAAACCTCCCTATGAACAGTGAACAGTTTGAATGGTGGAAATACAGATTTAATGTTTTATAGTTGCATTAACATCGTTTCGTAACCCACACAGCATTCAGACATGAATGGAAGGGCAAAATATTTCTCCTGTGTGAAGCCTGGGAAAGCCTGTTTTGTTAGCTAGCTAATATTAGCGGCAATGCTAACGCTAACATCGCTGCTAATATTAGCCACATAAACTGACACAAAACATCAAGTAAGCGGTTTATATAATGACAGTCAAGCTCTGGTTTTTTTCCACTGTGTCACCTTTCCATCCTGACACTAATATGAAGCTGGGGAATGTAAAATAAATGAAGCAGTTATCTTAATAATGTTTTTGCAGCGCTGCACCGAAAGGCAGACATCAGCTAATCCACAAGATAATTTTTAAAGTGGTTGATGCTTGACTCTGGCTTAGTTTCTGTCAGCAGTTTTAGCTGTTAGCAGCCTTTAGTTAGGTAAGACAAGCCTAAGTGTTTAATATGACCAGCAGTCCTCTCAAGCCATCTGTGGCAACTCATCTTTATACTGGATAGGTTGTAACTGATATCCTGCCTAGTTCGTTGTTGAATGTCCACTTCCCTATAAACTAGAGGCTAGACACACACATGAAAGCTTTATCATAAACCAGTTTTATTTGTGAATGAGCTTTAACAAAATCTTGACTTATCTCATTGTGCTGGCATAGGCCTATGTGTACATATCTTCATCCATTTTTGCATTCAAGCATACCGGTTAAACAAGTATTCATATGTTTATCTTATGTTTAATCTATGATTCATGTTGTTGTGACTCACGTTAGAGCATGTACATTTTTTTTTTTTTTCAGCGTGTGTTTTCATTCAGTTTTCATCTTGTTTCCTCTTTGGGGGGGCTGGTCTTCCGTCCTCATCAAAATATCTCCTTCTGACTGTGAGGCAGTCAGGCAAACCTACTTCACCTTGTGCCAATCACATGACATGCAAGCTTTTTTTATGAGGCGCAAAAACAAGTCTCCTGCATTCCTGACTCGTGCAGCTTGTGCACGTCACAACCTGCACGTGCGGTCTGTGTCACTGGAGATACCTTTTTTTGGGCTAATGTTATGCAACATTAGTGATTTAAAACTAACGAAAGTGGAAAGTGGAGAACACTCGCTTTACGCTAAGCAATATGTTCTGTTTTAGTAGGCTAATTGTGCTTGTTACCATTACCTTGTCAACATTTGGTTCGTTTTAGCTTGCTATGGTATCTGTTAACTAGCTAAACAACGTTAGTGCTAATGTACTAACGTTTGTAGCCTCGTAGTAAAGTTGGTTGGTTAAGTTGGTTAAAATGGAGAAGCGCCACTCATATGCCTCTCTATTTAAATGCCTTTTTATACACTTACTGTTTTATAATATGACTTTTATTGCAACATAAAACACTTTTGAGTTGTCATTGCATATGAAATGTGCTATGCTTTGGCTATTTAGGCTACATTAGCTAGCATCACATTTCACCAGTCCAAGTAGCCTAGCTAGTGAAATTTCCACTCTCACTTCAATTTTTCAGAATGACGGAGTTTGGGGAGGAGGATGCCCTGACAGTAGCTCAGCTGGAGTCAGGAGTCAGGTGTAAGTGGAGCTGGTCCTGGCTGAAGCTAGATTCAAAGACTGATATTAAGGGAAAGGAATATGTGTTTCCCCTGTCTCATTTTTTTTAAGAAAATCGACCAACCAGGTCATGCCAGATGCAGTCTCTGCTGCAAAGTAATAAACTACTCTTGCAAGGGCTCCCATGCCCTTTTGGTGCACTGTAAAATGGAAACACACAGATAGAAGGTAGTGAGTGTTCTGACCACACGTGGTGTCACATCAGCAACTCAGGGGCCGTCACAACAAGTGACATCTACTCAGCCATCACAACAGGGCCCTGTGCAGATAAGGGATGCAGTGAAGGTGCCAGTGCCCCTGTTTGAAAGAGTAGTCAGTGCTAGGTGTTATCACTAAATAAATAAATAAGTGAAATACTATAGGATGTGTAGGAGAATTTATTTTTCCAGGCCAAGACTGTAATGATCTATGATTATCACAGATCTTGAAAGTCTTGGCCTACATTAAGTGGAAAAAGAAATCCTCCTAGTATTTTATTTATTTATTGTGACGTTTACTAATCAAATGCTGTGTGGTTTGCAAAAAGTGGTATCATACAAAATGCTAATTTTTCTCTTTTTTGTTTTGTTTTGTAGGCAATTGTTCTTGGTACCACTGTGGAACATTCCCTCCCCCTCTCTGCAGCTCCTGTCATTGTAGAGCTGACCCAGACACTGGCTCTGGATAAACCAGCTTTGGGGGGACATGAAGCTATCCCGTGTAGTGTAAAAGTTGTGCTTAGTAAAATCAAGTAACAGGGTTAAAACATCTAAGTGATTGGGAAACTAAGAAACTATATAATCATGTGCAGGACACTATAGCAGCCTTTGAACCTGTATGAGATATTGCCGAGGTCATTTTATCATTCACTCCTTTGAATTTGTTGTCAAGGTCATTTACTGCCCTGTTTGATGATCAAACACATGCTCAAATGTTGTAACTCGCACACACTCACTCACATATTGTACTCTAAGGTTTTATTTGCACGAAATTAGAAACACTGTGGACTGTGTAGAGAGTCCCCAGAATTCACATATTTTTAAAAATAGAACGAGAATGAAACCAAACCTAAGGGAAGGAATTTTGGGAAATTCCAGGCTACATTACACCATTAAAAACGGGCCCAATCAGAATTGGACACAAAGAAAGTTCTCCACCAATAGAATTAGGTTCAAGTGGGAAGGATTAGCAAAAAGGGGTGGAGACTCGGTTGAGTCTCCACCAGCATATAAACTAGGATTCTGAAAGCGGATCTTTAGCCACACTCCGGAGTCTGGCTCACTAAGTTGTATGTGTTAAAGCCTGTTGACACATTAAACTTGATTGCATTGGACCTTGCCTGTTTCCAGTGCTTCTTTAAGAATTTGCCAGCTGAACCTAAGATATCAAATCGACATTTGAAGACGACTAACAAGAGACAAGAAGTTCAAGGTCGGGAGCCTACAGGCCCACTTCCAGGCACCGAATCCTTGACACTTCACCCGGACAGCTGCCTCCTACAAGATGGTCCAGGGTCTTGGGCACACCTTGTCAGAGAGAGCGTTTGAGAACATGAGGTCAAACCCATTCAAAATTAATCGGGATGAGAGTATGTCAAACGCCAATAAGAAGGTGTTGTCTATTCTAGTGAGCTACTTCAGTCAGGAGCTGAAGCATGTGGTAGTCGAGCACCTTGGCTCCATTGAAGTCCTAAAGGGGACTGCTCAGCATGTGGAAGAAGCCCTGGTGACCTTTTTCACCGACCATAAAATCCCATTTGCCAACATGGTCAGTATGATGATGGACTTTTGTAATGTAATGAGAGGAAGCAAGTCCAGCCTGGAGACCAGAATAAGAGAAAAGCACTGCCAAAACTTCCTGGATGTTGATGGAGATTCTTGCCACCATATCCACAATGCTGCCAAACAGTTTGCTGCACCCTTTGCCCACTGCCTCGAACAGCTCTTAACTGACCCTCACACAGACCATCAGTGGGCTTCAAACCACAGACCATCATGTTGGTGAGCAGGCAAAGGCCAGGATCCAGTATTTCCAGCAAGACCTGAGGAAAAAAGGCAAAATTGTTGAAATTAACACAATATTGTTTAGACAGATTTAAAGGAGGGTTCAGCCCCCATTATGTTATGTGATTAGTCCTCTTGTGGCTTTTGCACTACACACTATCCTGTATCTATAGCTATATTTTATTTCATTTTATCTTCCAGGAATGACGCAAGTTGGGAAGGACAGAAAGGACAGGGTGGTGAAGAAGCTCTGGTTTGAGAGTCTCAATAGGGACCACCAGCTGAGCATTTACCTTGCTGTCCTTCCCATCCTCAGTGTTTTCCCTGGCTCAGAAAGGGGCTATGGTGGTGATGTCTGCGGTGCGCGCGCTGCAAAATTTTGGGGGTATACATTTACAGATCATGCAAATGTATTAAGCGATGCTATATCTTCTCTATTAGACGAGAGAGGACCAAATAATACAGTACATTCTTCCTAAACCAGAAACTACTAACCTTGATCACACCTGCTCCTTGAGAATCAGCTGCCCTGTTAGTCCCCTGCTCCTCTCTCACCTCCTCCTCCGCTTGGGATCTTGCTTGTCACCAGACTGGCAGTGAATGCGCCAGCACCTGTGAGCCGATGTGAAGCGTGGGGCTCAAAAAGTTACTTTGATCTTTGATGAATCAAAGAACTCGATTATTATTGGTCTAACGTCGCATCACCAGGCTCTCATTATTGGTCCGAACTAGAGATGTAATGGTATGAAAATTTCATACCACAGTTATTGTGACCAAAATTATCACGGCTATCATTATTATCGCAGTATTGTTGAAATGTGCTCTAAAGTCCTTACACACACACTGAAATCATTTAACCAAGTTTTATTTGGAAAAACAAATAAAATAAAGAGCACAATGTACGTTCTGTTCAACAGAAAGTCTAACATGTTTGATTTTCTTTTTGTCGTTCACGATTACTCCCATCACAGCCATCACTTTGACCAATAGAAACACAGTTAGCTGCTGCCATAGACAACTGTAGGGCAACAACACCCCAGCCCTTTTTAATATATCCTCAAGGGATTTTACTAAACAGTGTAAAAGGGGAAAATGATGGTGTGAAACAGCAGAGGCACTTTGTCAACCAGCTGAGTACTGCCATTAGCATCAAGCTAGCAAACAATGTTATTTCTTCATAATGGAGACTGTCGAAACATAAATTTAAAGGTCTGGAGCTGGGCCAGAAAGCTTGCGACCTCGTTCCCATCTTTTCGAACGGCCTTTCTTTGTTTTCCATTAGATATCAAAAAACTCAAATACTCAGAGGTCAAAAATCACTGGAGACACGTAGAATGAGATGCAACTGAGTTTAATGTGCTTGCAGGCATCAGAACACATCAACTCAATGAGTCAAGCTCCGGAGCAGGACTGAAATTTCTGAAATTTCTTTGTTTGCGCACTCGTTTTATTGTGAAAATTTCTGCTGAGTCGTCTTTTTCTTAATCCTTCCCACTTGGCTCTGATCGTAACGGTGTCATATTTCTGCTGAGTCTCCACTTTTTTCCTTTCATGCTAAACCCCGCCTCTTTACTTGTACTCGATTGACTTTGCGTCCGTCGGACTGAAAGACCGTCGAAGTTCGTCGAAGAAATTGTTGCTCTCTGCGAAAAAGAGGTGGGTGCTGAAGGACATATTATAGAAAAACTGTTTAGTTTTGCAATGTTTGGTCCTTTCATCCAATGAAAATGTTTAGTTTTGCAAGGTTTGGTCCCGTCATGCATTTAGCATTTGCTTGCATGTAGGCCTAGTGTGTTGGTTGTTGCTAGCTTAGCCAGCGTGGGCCCAACAGCATTGACTACTCACTGCTAACTTGGCGTTCAGTGGCTTGTTTTTCTTTCAAAGGTGCTGTCATGAAAGTAATTAATAACAGACATCTGTTGGAGCCGAGGTTAAAAGCTTCTAGTTAGGCTAATTACATTTTACTATTTAACTTCGAAAATGAAGTATATTTTGATGCCAATACTTCATTACTTTTACTCAAGTAATATTTTGAATACAGGCCTGTAGTTGTAAGAGATTATTTTATGTTGTGATATTGATTCTTTGAGTGTGTGGCACATTATAACTTATAACAGATATTTTTCCTTTTGTTGTGGCCCAGAATGTAACACAAGATTAATTAGTATCAGTGGGAATTCATTTTGAGGTAATGGAGTCCAATTCCATGTGATTAGGCCAAAATACATGAATATCAGTAAAATAAAAAGTGAATTAAGCACTACTGGCCCAATTAAAATACAGCTACATGTATGTGGCACATGATTGCTTGCAGATCAGGTATTGGAGGTACTATACAGTTCTGGGGGTAAATGTTCACCATTGTGTAATTTGTTTAATACATATTATGTATTCATACAATGACATTGAGCTATGATAGCATAAGGAATACATCAGATGCTGAGGTTATCTACTTACATTAAAATACTGAGTATATTCTTTGAAGCTATTGATAAGCCACATGGTACATATGTGCTGGGTTGGTCAACCAAATTATAATATTCATCCTTATTCTTTTTCCTCCACGGCAGCACCATTGCATCTTTCTGCTTGCTGCTTCATTGAATATCTCTTCACTTACTCCCTTCCAGACTGTATATTTTGTTTAAAGGAGTAGTTCACCCCCCAAATGACTTTTTCTATTGATTACTCATGCCATGGAGACTTGGGTTCACTTATATTGTTTTGTTTTTTTTTCACGTTCCTAAGACAGTCAAATGATTGTCTAAATATATCCCCATTGATTCTGGATGTTTAGGTCCCCATCCGGAATCACTGGAGGTAAATTTACTCTAAACAATTTTTACAGTAGTACATTAAGAAAATCGAATAAATTATGCCACATTGCTCGTTATCTTCTGAAAAATATTTCAAATTAGCATTCAGTACTGATCTTTTTTCCTTGTGTTTTCTTTCCAGCCAAATTGAGTATGGCCTCTAATTATTTGAAAGATTGGACAAGAAAATGAGCTAGGATAGGTGATTTCTTAGATGATTTTGCCAGTGATGAAGATGTGTCACAGGAGGACACACAAGAGGAGGGTGGGGCAGGTCAATCTGGCCAGCTAATAGATGAGACCTTAGGAGCTACATCTTTCGATATAACCATGGAAGAGGAGCCTGATACACAGTATGGGGGGAATACCCAGACACAAGTGACGAAGAAACCGAGCTTGTTGACTTAGAATCCCAAACCGAAGAGGAATTGTCGAGCCTAAGAGAGGATGTGGCATCTTGGGCCGTAGACACAAAGCAGACCCACAGTAGTGTCAATAAGATACTAGCGATCCTCCGCAAACATGGCCACAATTTGCCCAAAGATGTCCGCACACTATTGCAGACTCTGTGTTTTGTGGAGAGTAAAAAGAAATGTGATGGGGACTACATTTACTATGGATTGGAGTCAGGCATCTGCAAGTACCTCGAGCAATGCCCTACTTTCACAGGAGCAGTCATCTTGGACATTAATATTGATGGTGTTCCCCTGTTCAAATCGAGTCAGACACAGTTTTGGCAAATTTTGGCCAAATTTGACAAGTCTGACCCTTTCATTGTGTCTCTATTTTGTGGGAATGCAAAACCTGAACCGGTAGAGGATTATCTATAGGATTTTGTACAGGAGTTGGTAGACCTTCAGGAAAAGGGCATTGTTCATGAAGGGATCCGGTTCGAGGTCAAGATTAATGCCTTCATCTGTGACTCTCCTGCAAGGGCTTTTGTCAAGTGCATCAAAGGTCACAATGCGTATCAGGCATGCAAACGCTGTGATGCTTTGGCCAGCCATGTGGATGGCAGGATGGTGTACACAAACCACACACCTTGTGAAAGAAGAACTGATGAAAGATTTAAAACTGTTCAATACACTGTCCACCAAAAAAAGCTACGCCCCTCATTAGGACTGGAGTCGGGTGCGTCAGCCAGTTTGCCTTGAACTACACACATGTGGTTTGCCTAGGTGCAGTAACGAGGCTTCTGACATTTCTGATTAAAGGTCCTGCTGAGTGCAAACTACCCAAAAGGTCAATAGAAGAACTATCCAGTCGATTGATGGCACTCAGAGGGAAGATGCCATCAGAATTTGCCAGGCAACCAAGGTCAGTAGTGGATCTGGATTGGTGGAAAGCCACAGAATTTCGGCAGTTCCTACTCTACACAGGCCCAATTGTGCTGAAAGACATACTGTCACATGACCAGTACCACCACTTCTTGTGTTTGACAGTAAGTATATCTATCTTGCCTGAGTCAGATCCTGAGCAGAGAGAAGTATCTGGAGTACTCAAGGGATGTCCTGAAGCACTTCGTAGATCACTCTGTTGAGTTTTATGGCAACACCTTTTGTGTGTACAACATCCACAGCCTGCTGCACCTGTATGAAGATGTGGAGGGTTTCAAATGTTCCTTAAATGACATATCAGCATTCCCCTTTGAGAACCATTTGCAGTCTATCAAGAGAATGGTTCGAAATGGCCAAAATCCAATTGTACAGGTCACTAAAAGAATTGTGGAAAAGGAGCAGGCAAAACCAATACAAACATTGTCCCACAAGAGGTACTATGTCTCAGCCAAAACTCGAGACAGTTGCTTCATCCTGGAAGATGAGATCGTGTTTGTGAGGGAGAAGAGGGCTGATGGCAAGCTGGTGGCTGATGTCGTCACACTGGATGATGCAAATGATCTGTTTGAAAAACCATGCAAGTCGAAGATCATCAACATTGCCTATGTGGACAGACAAATGGATCAAGCACATCGGCGGCTGGTGGATAAGAGAGAAGTGATGAGGAAGGCTGTTTGCATTCCACATTCAGAGGGATTTGCCATCTTTCCTCTGCTACACACCATGGACTAATTGGGCATTACAACTACAGCACTACATTGAACTATGGAACCTTTACAACGAAACTTTTCGAAATGGATAAATTGATACTTTGACCAGTCAATTCAACACCTTTAGTGGGCTTGCACGAATGGAGGACAGGCTCTAGCAGTCACCATTACGGACTTGATAACGTAGCAGAACATACCATATAGGCAGCAAACTGTTCAGAGACTAACAGCTGGTAACTCGCACAGTCACCCATTCCTTTGTAAATAATACTTATGGACTAAAAGTAGAAGAAATAAATGAGCCTGCAGCATTGGAGAAGGGCCCTAGTTGCAGAACAACCCTGTCAACAACCCCTGCAGCACAGCAGACTGTTATTGGCACATTAGAGTTTGAGAGGATACATCAAAGAGCCCAGCTAACATGCGCCTTCAACCACCTGCAATGCCGAGACCATGCTGGCAGCCCAACGGCAATAATTGTCTGTTACAGCAGTAAGGGCAAAAAAGAGGTATGACATCGCTGATTTGCTGTTCTCAAAACATGTAATTGCCTCAAAATACTAACAAACCAAAGATGTGATTGTAATAGAACATTGCAATATCACGATTCTGAAAAAACACCATCAAAAAGCCTTCTCTATGATTTCAGAGAAAATAACCCTAGCCCACCTAACCCTTGACAGCCATTCAACACCAATTTCAATATGTTGTAATCACATATGTATAACACATATTTATAGAGTTACGGGCGGCAGTGGCTTATTTAGCAGATGTAGTGGGCCAACGTGCACCTGGCCACTTATTTTTCTTTTCCCCTTTTTCAGCATTTCCATGTTGAAATGTGTTCACTATTTGTCTACTATTGCATACAAAATTTCATATCTTTTTCTGTTTGAATATCAGTAAGGAATTGATGAGCACAGATTAATTGTATATTTCAAGTCACAGAAAACGTCACAGCGGAAAACAACCCGGGTCGTTGAAAAGAAGACCTTTCCTGACTTTGTTGAAGGTAGGCGTCTGTTGTATTTTAGTTGGACATCTCACATAATGTACACTTTTTGACTACTGATTGCTAGCTTTGTATTTTAAGGCTATGCACATGCCATCTGTTTCTAGGTCCCACTTATCCTTCACCCCTGAAGAAATTTCGGAAGGGGTCCAATACAGTGGCCTCAAATGGTAATTTAAAATACATCTTTATTCACCAAACAGCCAACAGATTATTCATATATGTACAATGTTCATATGAGTTGATTGTGATTATGTTTGTGTTGATTCTGAGTAATGTCAGCCTTTTTCTTTTTTTCTCCCTTTCAGCCCCTGGTCCATCTCAGCAGCCACAACGGGTAAATGTGACTACTTCCACCACCACTGGTAACTATCAATGCTAATGTATTGTTTTCCATGTCCAACTATAGTAAGCCATGAATGTATTTGTCTGTCGTTGTTAAACAACTATACAGAATTGGTTGAATCTTGTTACAGGTCCTAAAGATGCCCCAGGCAAAAGAGCCCTACCCCAGCCTGTTCCACGTGAGTAATTTGATTATGGCCATATATTTTTTAAATTGTCTTTTATGATTATCTTTATAATAGTCCTTTTTAATATCAATATTGGAAACCCCAGGATATTATTCTCCCTCCTGCCCCCCGAAAATGTAGAATAAACTCCTGTTGGACTTAGAACAGCAGAGTCACTCCTAGCTTATGCCAGTGGTCTGAAGACTTAATGCAAACTCCACTCTAGCCCAATAGTGCTTGCCCACCCTTGATGACCACACATATCTTGGATATTATTAAAGGGGAGAATAAAGGATAGCGTTGAGTTTCCTTTTGTGTATGAGTGAAGTTGAGCTGGCATTTTTATATGGATCGATGTCAGGCAATGTTTTACTTTGCATCCTATCGTAAAGGAAGCCATTGTGTGTATAGCTTTGAGGTAAAGATTAATGATCGTTTCATTCTTCTTTAATAGGTTTTCTGCAGAGTGGTCTAGCTTTTTTTTGGATTATTTTTTCTATACATTTTATCTATAAATGTTGATTACTGATGTTACCATGTGCTCTCCTTGCTTTGTACAAAGCCCTCTGGATTAAGAGGATCAGCTAAATGCCAGATTTGTAAAACAATTTTATTTTTGTAGGCCAAGAGTACCCCTACTCTGAGGATTTGTTTGACGATCCACCTGAAACATCAGCAGATCTTTCAAAATGTAAGACTAAGGCAATTTTCAAATTGTATGAATTCCAATCATTGTTTTATCAAAGGTGACCATTTCTTTTCTCCCCCTTTTATTAGCTTGGCAGCCATCACCCGACAGTTCATTAACACAGATATCCTGTGAGTTTGTAATCTTGTACTCTTTATTTATATTCTTTTTTTTGTTCTATCTATTAATACTTCTAATTTAAATTAATTCAAACAATATACATCTATAATAATTATGTCTTCCCCAGGCGGGTCACTGGCCACTCCAAAAACAGTTTTGACAGCACCTCTGCATTCCTCTACACCAGGTATAAATTATATGTTTATTGGACTCAAACTATCCCCCTGGTGAATAGATATTTTAGATATAAAGTAATGCTATGCTGAATATAATACTTTTTGTATCTGTTTTTGATCCCAGCTATGCAAGGTCAGACCACATCAGCAGTCCCTGAGAGGAGTTGTTATAGAAAAAAATTCAGAACACAATGTTTTAATAAGTGCAGCAAATACACGGGCTCCATTGTGTACAACTGGTGAAATTATTAAATTACTTATCCCCCGCCCCCAATAGTGAATGGGGGTGGCAAGACTTCAAGTCCACGCATGCAGCCAGGACTGTTTAATTTTTGTATGTGTTTCTCTCCCAGCAGATGATAGCGCTCCAACCACCCCAGTAGTACCTGGGAGGGCCCGTGTTAGACAGCGCAGTCCTGTGATGACCCGTGCCCGGACCCCACAGGGTAATCCTTAATGATTATAGCAGCGATCACAATGTTGATTGAAAATAAGATAATTAATTGCCTTTGCTGCCCCCGCCCCTGTGTACATTGTAATATAATATATTGTAGTAGACATCTGAAGTTGCAAATTTTCAGATTATGACATTGTTTTTAAGCCTCTACTGAATATACTGCAAATGACAAATGGTGTGAGTGAAAAGGTTTGATTTCAACGGGCTTTCTCTCCCAGCAGATAATCGCTGGCACACCCCGCCAGTTAGAACAGGAAGGACACAAGGTATGTCTTGATACAGCAGTGTTCAGAATGGTGCCTGTGTAAGATAGAAAAAATCATAGCTATTTTATTCTCCACTCCCAATAGCTAATAGTGGTGGCAAGAGGACTCCAGTCCACGTATGTAGCCAGGACTGTTTTAATTTTTATGTGTTTCTCTCCCAGCAGATGATCGATGGCAGAACACTCCAGTATTAACTGGAGGGGCCAAGACCCGTGTCCGGACCCCACAGGGTAACATTTAATTGATTAAATCATGACTGGAGTTAAGACATTTAATTGCTTTTGCTGCCCCTGTCCTGTGTACATTGTAAGTGATTAGACATCTGAATGTGAAAGATGTCAGATTAGTGACATTGGTTTTAAGACTGTACAGAATATACCACAAATGACAATTGGTGTAAGTGGAAAGGTTTGATTTCAATGCGCTTTCTTGCCCAGCAGTTCATCGAGGGCAGACCACCCCAGTGATTTGGGATTTTAAACTTGTGAAACAGGTTATGATTTTGTGTTTAACAGCCAAAGTGAAACATCACACTCAGCATCCATTTATTGTTTCATTCTCTGATTTTGCAGCCAGGAATAGGGTTTATTCCTACCCCATGATGGAGAAAAGTAAGAAAGGAATAACTACTACAATACAAAATGCTCTTATGTAATGTTATTGATTGTTAATAATTCATTTCTATTCACTCAGAGTTCCAGCGGTGGTAGTCGAAACCCTCATGGCGATCCTGGACGAATTAAAAAACCTGAACACGGGAGCGGACAGCGAGGATGAGGGTCTCACTCAATTACCCCTAATGACTGTGTAAAAGTAGTTAGTAATAGTTTTCTATCACACTGTTTTTTTCACTTTATTACTTTATACTTTTTTGTTCAGTTTATTTTTAATTGTTTGTATTTGTATTTTCAAAAGTTTCCTGTTTTAATGTTTTTATTGTCGATGGGTCTGATATTAAAAAACAATTATGCCCACTCCATGATTGTAATGGTTATATTCCGAATGAAAAATGTACCGTGATTGCAATTACAGTTGACTGATGATTGCCAAATGTAGATCAGTGTTAAATTATGAATAAGCATGACAGAGTAAAAATGTATTGTAAAAGGTCCAGAAAGAGAAACAACATTGCCAAAATAGTCAGAACATCCTGTATCAAGGTACGCATTGCAGGTAAAGTTTGGTGTCTTTGTAGAGAAACTGGGTCTACAGTACTTTTTTGGCTATTTAAATGTTTCTTGTGAATATCTTCATAAATTGACAAATTGTCATTAATGTATTAGATGTTTATGAAAATATGCATTCATGATATTTTGTCAATTTATTAAAATATTGACTGAAACCATTGAGCTTTTTTTTTTAGGTCTATTAGACGTCTAATAGACGTCTAGTCTAAAAATGGTCTAACAGTGGTATAGAAATGAAAGTTTATTAGACGTCAAAATTTAGACTAGACCTCTAATAGACGTCTAATCAACGTCTAAGTCTATACCTGGGTTTATATTTGGTATAAGCATGAACGTCAGGTGAACATCTAAAATGTAGACGTCTAAATGTAGACGTCTATTGTACGTGATTTAAACGTCTAAGATGTCTATATATATACTATATATATACGTTGTTTAGATGCCTCATAGACGTCTAGTCTACATTTAGACTAAAAAAACTTTCATTTCTATACCCCTGACAGACCAATTTTAGACGAGACGTCTAAGGAACATTTAGACGTATATTAGACGTATAATAGACCTAAAAATGCTCGGTGGGTTACCTTGCCATCAGAGTCATTTTATTCAAATTATCACTACAAATTACCACAACGAGATTAAAGAAGTACAAGATGTGGATGTCATATTACTTACAAGTCTCTTCGGCACTGGTCGAAGCCGATGTCTGGCTAACGTTGTTAGCCATATCCTCGCACCTGGTTAGCCTTTGCCTCTTCTTAACTGGTGGTCGTTCGTACCCCAGGAATAACTCCGGATTCGGGTGCAGCTCCGTTGGTTTGCAATCAATAAAATGAAAAGAACAAACAAGCACCCTCTTTGGTGGATGTTTTAACTTCAGCACTGCTAGTCATTCTCTTGTTCCCACCTCATCTCTGTTCATAACAGGCTCCGTTCATAAAATCTTTAAGTTTTTGCGAGTTATTTGTGTACCCGACAACGGCACACGTTGTGCCCGAAGAAGGCATTGTGTTCTCACCAATGTCCTCGCCAATGGACGAGTATAACCTACTCTCTATTTCGCATCTGTCTTATTATTGTAGTTTTGTCTTATGTGTTACGTTATGTTAGTTTATCTGTGTTATTAGTTTATTTTTAATTGCGCAGGGAGCCGGCAGGCTTAGTAGCAGGGAGGGGTGGATGGTAGCCTTGTGGGGGGGTCCAGTATGCAGTAGCTCACAGACTGGGTACAGTGTTGTGCTGTTTAATGAAATTCTGCAGTGGTGTGCTGTTTAATTAAAGTCTGCAGTGGTGTGCTGTGATTTATATAGAGTGCGATAGGTGTAAGCTGGTCTATTTTCTACCTAGCCCTCTATGGTTTTTGATGAAGCTCTGGATGTTTGGTACTCCCCCTCCTGGCCGTTTATCTAACTCTCTCTCTCTGTCCTATAGCTGCTGTGTTCCTGCACCGTAAATTGTTGTCCATTTTCATTCATTCGTTAATTCATTCATCTTCTAACCGCTTCATCCTCTTGAGGGTTGCGGGGGGGGCTGGAGCCTATCCCAGCTGACATCGGGCGAGAGGCAGGGTACACCTTGGACAGGTCGCCAGACTATCGCAGGGCTGACACATAGAGACAAACAACCATTCACGCTCACATTCACACCTACTGACAATTTAGAGTTATCAATTAACCTAGTCCCCAATCTGCATGTCTTTGGACTGTGGGAGGAAGCCGGAGTGCCCTTAGAGACACGGGGAGAACATGCAAACTCCGCACAGAAGGGCTCCCACGCCCGGGATTGAACTGGCAACCCTCTTGCTGTGAGGCGAGAGTGCTAACCACCACACCACCGTGCCGCCCCATTGTCCATTTTAAAAAACAGTAATAAATAAAGCATATATTTTTTGTACCATTATTGCTTCCTGTTTCCTGTGTGGGTTTGTTCAAATCCTCTGACATAGCCTACTGGTTCTAGGTGGTGGCAGCATTCATCTGCCTTGTTTACAAGGTTTATTACAATAGTAACTCGCTAACACTGTCACTGCCACTAACAACAGCTAGCTACATATAGCAAAGTGTAGGAGACTGGAAATAAAAGACCGCCAGCCGGAAGAATCGAGTGTCATGGCGACACCCATTGCTGTTCGCAGGAAAGTGGTGAATACGGCGCCACTGTAGAGCTTAGAATGGGGCCCAAATAATCCAGCCCGACCCGGCCCGAGCCTGTGCATGTTATGTCCGGGACCGGCCTGGCCCGTCCAATTAACTGTAATTATGGGCCCGAGCCCAATTTAAACCAGACATTTTTCAATAAGTTGGCTGTTATAATTAAGAGTATTAAACCACAATTCTTGTTATTTGAATGACAGAAATATAGGATCTTAATGAATGGCCCAACACGGAAGCGTGATTATGTAATAAAACAGGTGTTTATTTTAGGATCCCAAGGTCAAATGAAAAAATGAACAGTTAACTATAACATTATTTAACTTTAAATTAACTCTGTGCAGCCTCGGTCTTAGTCTTAACTCTAACTGAAGGTTTTATAGCCTAATTTAAAATATGAATAGGTAGGCTAATTATTTAAAGCAGTGAAAAATGCTGAGTCAGGTTGATACAAAAAGGCTTAAACAAATGAGGCGGGGGGGTGCGCCTGCCACTGACACACAAACACAGGACTGTGGGTGCAGAGATTAAAGCAGCAAATGTGTTAACTTTAAACAGCATCTAAACATTATATATCAGTGTTTTCCATCTATCACATACTACTACAGCCTTTAGTACTTATGCTACTGTTGCTACTTTTGTGATAATGACTGTCATAGACCGCGGAACCGGGGGGGCCAGGGGAGCCATGGCCCGGGTAACTTTTGTAGTCCGACATAGAGGGCTGCATTGGGACCCAACGCAAATAGTAATAGTCATTTTGATCCACACTCTACCAGTTGGTGGCGGTAATGGGCCAATTCACTGTTTGCCAACCGCCATTAAACAGTAGAAGAAAAAGAAAAAAGAAGAAGAAGAAGAAGAAGAAGAAGAAGAAGAAGAAGATGTAGCCTAGCGACGGGATGTCAACACAGGAACTTGGTGCACATGCATGAGCGTTTCCACTCCATATTTATTCATAAATGGACGAATATGCCCTGAACCAGCTTTCATACCAATTTGCCGCTTGCTCCACCTGTCTGTCTGTCTGTCTGTCTGTCTGTCTGTCTGTCAGCTCCATCTGTCATGAGACAAACATGAAAGAAGATGTGCAGTTTATTGTGTTTCACCGGCGACGAGCTCTCATTACGAGCGACGATTACGCACGTCTGCGCGCTCTTTATAACTCACTGTGTGAACCTATGTTGCATAATAAAGAATTGCCTCCTCGTAATTTTTAACCGCTCCCTCAGTAACTTCATCCTGGCGCCGGGCTTGCCTTAACCTCAATCACTGCGTGATTATATAAAGGTAGAAAAATAGCCTAAATAAATACAGAGGAGGAGAATAGAATATGAAACAGCCTTTATTTAATTAAAAACTAAATGAAAACAACGAAATAAGAGCGCTATTCCTGACCAGTGCGTCAAAAGACATGCAGACCAGGGGAACGAAACAAACAACCCCATGAATCTCTTTATTATTAGCCTATAAAATGACGTGTTTTCTCCTGCGGGATGGGAGAAGACACAAAATCAATGCATCTCTATTATTGTGCGGGCATAAATTCTCAGAGTTTTGAGGGAGCGGGCGGGAGTGTAACACACACGTTGTGGTTGCGTGCGGTAATGGTCAGAAATTCAGCGGTGCAGGAGCGTGATGAAGAAAACAGTCCCGTGCAGGGCTCTACTCTGACAAACTATTTTATATGAATAAAAGCCTAAGTTGTAGCCTATCTGTGTTTTTACGAGCAAAGTCACCACACACCTTCACTCACTCTCACCAACTGCTGCCGATAAAAAAAACCTCCCACTGACTGCTGCATATTGATTTGATATTAGTGTGCCTATCAAGTGTATTGTTTATCAATACGTCATGCATGAGTATCGCGAGCTAACGGCGGGCACCTGCGCTGGCTGCATCTGGGAAAATGAAGAGACAGAAGTCGATATCTGATTTTCTTTAAGTAAACAGAAAAAACAAAATGATCAAATTACTCCAGTTTCCACTATGGCCTCATCTGTGCGTTTATGTAGGCCTGGGTATAAATAGGCTTGGCCTGTTGTGTGTGAATGTTAGAGTGGGATCAGAGGGGTTAATCTGAGCAAGCATGTGTTTGTGTTCATGCGTGTACTGTAGATTTGACTGTGTGGCGTCGGAATAAAAAAAGTGCTCCGCAACGTTATTTAATACATCATTGATATTGTCTGTTTCAATGCATATGCCCCCCACCCCCTCCACGTGACTTGAAATGACTGTTAAATACATTTGGTAACGTACTGTAATATTATACACACATACTGCTCAGTAATTGTACCACATGTAATACGCAGCATTAATTCATACAAATGAAACCCCTTACCACTTTTCTTACTAGTCCTACTACTTCACCTTCTTTTTACACATTTCAGTCAGCATTGCAGTGTAGCATCAGCCTTTTAAATAACCTTAAAACATTTGACATTATGAGTGTCATTTAACTTTTTAATTACATTCATACTAATCAAACCTATTCCCACTTTTCCAACTACTGACTACTTCTAAAACATTTCTCTTTAACTCGCTGCCAAGGCCACAATTTTCATCCTGCTTGTAACACTTTGACTTAGATTTAATATTTAGATTTAACACTTTAATTCAGATTTAATACTGACATTTCATATTTAGATTTACATGTAACATTTTGATTTAGATTAAAAAATTAGATTTAACAGTGTTACATCTAAATATTAAATCTGAATTAAAATATTAAATCTAAATGAAAGCAATAAATCCTAATATTCAATCTAAATATTAAATCTAAATGGGCTTACAAAATTTAATTCCCCCCCAAGCATTTACCTTAAAAAAATAAAAATAAAAATAAAATAATAATAATAATAATAATAATAATCATAATTATAATAAGCATTCAGCATCTACACGCAAGTTCCGTAGGTAATGTATTTTCTAGTTGACCATTATATTGTAGACCCCCTACGCTCGCGACATATACTTCTTCCGTTCATCCAGACTGTTATTTTGAAAGCGATACCCGGAAGTCCAGTTGCGGTGATTGTAGCCTGATGCTTCATGCTAACAGGTGGGAATATGTCTGCTTCTCTCAGAGGGTTGAAACGCCGTTTTTCGGCTCTCTGCCCGGTGGGTTTTACTTCACAGCTTCGGAGGAATCCACCGGTGAGATGTGCGGAGGGAGGTCGGCGGCTGTCACACACACAAACAGGTGCTGTGCTGAGCAAAATTTAGTAGGCTAATGTTAGCGTTCGCTTGTCAGTGGATCAGTGTGCTGACCGCTAAAAGAACACTGGTCTTGATAAAATAAGTCAGATATCAGTGAAACAGGACTTTATTTAATGTGTTCCTGTGGTGACAGGACTCACGTTTCTCACATTAATCGGTTACATATTAAGTTTAATTACCTGTGTTGGTCAAAGTCGAACTCATTTAGATTTCTTTGATTTATTATTAACTTTATTTCTCTTATATTTTTGCAACGGAGGAACAAGTATTCACACCCTTTACGGCAGTAAAAGTACCACACGGGGAAATTACTCCACTACAAGTAAAGTCAAAAAAACAAAACAAACCAACCAAACAAACAAACAAACAAAAAAAAAATACCCGTTATTACTCAACCGTTCCACTTCAGACTGATAGTACTCGACCTCAGGGTGTCACCCAGAAAATATCAGGTCAATCTAATGCAGCATTTCAGAATAAAAGCCCTCTGAACTGTCATATTTTACTGTACTCCTTGTACATTAAGAATAATATATATATATTTTTTAAAAACTACCCGTTATTACTCAACCGTTCCACTCCAGACTGATAGTACTCGACCTCAGGGTGTCACCCAGAAAATATCAGGTCAATCTGATGTAGCATTTCAGAATAAAAGCCCTGTGAACTGTCATATTTTACTGTACTCCTTGTACATTAAGATTAATATTTTTAAAAAAAACTACCCGTTATTACTCAACCGTTCCACTTCAGACTGATAGTACTCGACCTCAGGGTGTCACCCAGAAAATATCAGGTCAATCTAATGTAGCATTTCAGAATAAAAGCCCTGTGAACTGTCATATTTTACTGTACTCCTTGTACATTAAGATTAATATTTAAAAAAACAACAACTACCCGTTATTACTCAACCGTTCCACTTCAGACTGATAGTGCTCGACCTCAGGGTGTCACCTAAAAATTTAGGGTCAATCTGATGTAGCATTTCAGAATAAAAGCCCTCTGAACTGTCATATTTTACTGTACTCCTTGTACATTGAGAATAATATTTTTTTAAAAAAACTACCCGTTATTACTCAACCGTTCCACTTCAGACTGACAGTACACGACCTCAGGGTGTCACCCAGAAAATATCAGGTCAATCTGATGTAGCATTTCAGAATAAAAGCCCTCTGAACTGTCATATTTTACTGTACTCCTTGTACAATAAGATTAACATTAAAACAATAACAAAAAAAAAACTACCCGTTATTACATTACATTTCACTACTTTGAGGTAACAACCAGAATTAATCTTTGGTTCAGTTTAGTGGCACAATTGACAATCCCAGCTCTCATTTTTGGCCTTTTCCAGGTCTTTGGTTGTCATGCCCAGGCACTGCTCGTGGAACCATCTCCCACAGGAATCACATTGGATCTATATAATGAAGTTAAAATCACAAAGATACTTTTAATGTACTCTTGCAGCCTTTTTTGAAAACCACAACTTAAACGTACAATGGAAGACATTAGTTTCAGACTGCTGCCTGCTGTACACAAATTTGAAAACATTGAAAGGGTATGGTGAAAATATAATGTATTTTTTGTCACCAATTATGGATTTTGTAGAGGTGTGGGTGTATTTATTTTTTAAAAGTTATACATTTTCACCAGGGCCGCCCCACCCTAAACGCAGAACACATGCTGTGTATAGGGCCTCATCTTTCATGGGGGGCCACATTTTGCGCGAGGGGATGCATTTGCGCATATGCGCAATGGATGCGCACATGCGCTACCGTGAGGCGCGCATAGAATCAGCTTCAGGAAGGAGAGAAGAGACCTGACCGCCCATACGTTGCTGCAATGATTGACAGCACTCCACATCTGAACAATAACAGGGGTGCGCTGGCAGGCACTTGCAGAGCTGCAGCAGGTGAAGAGTTGTCCACATGTCATCCAAAAGAGCCTCAGGAGTATGTGCGGGGATGGGAGGGCGGGCAGACTCCACGGAGGGGGAGACCCGAGCCTCGGGGGTATGTGCAGGGCCGGGCGGTCAGATGCTCCCAGAGAGGGGAGAGGGAGAAATGTAGCTAAATAAGATGAAAATAGAAAAGAATGTCTCTGTATTTTATTTCTGTTTTCAGTGTTTAATTAAGGTGGGAGAGGCGGAGGGCTGAGGGAGATCAGAAGCCTCCAGAGAGGGGAGAGGGAGAAATATAGTTAAATAAGATGAAAATAGAAAAGAATTTCTCTGTATTTTATTTCTGTTTTCAGTGTTTAATTAAGGTGGGAGAGGCGGAGTGCTGAGGGAGATCAGATGCTTCCAGAGAGGGGAGAGGGAGAAATATAACAAAATAGGATTAAATAGGAAAAACCTGTCTCCCTCTTTTATTTTATTTTCAGTGTTTAATCAAGGGTGGGGGATTGAGGTGGTGGAAGTTACTTTCTTTTGATGAGTAATTGATGGCTATTTGTGACTCAAATTTGTTTATTTATTTATTTCAGCTTGAAGTTATTTTTATTTAATATTTATTTATTTATTTCAGCTTGAATTTTTTATTTTATTTGACTCATACAGCCAAACTACTGTATCTACGGTACATTTGTTATTGCCAATAAAGGTTGTCAAGTTAAATGGCAAGTTTTTGTACGGTCATTTTGTACCATGATACATTTGGGATGGGGCCCTCCAAATAAAATTTCGCTTAGGGCCCCAGTTTGGTCAGGGGCAGCCCTGATTTTCACTCCTGAGCATGAACAAAAAGGGTTATAATGCAGATGAAATTGTGTTGAGACCCATAAGCTAACCCAATTTTGAATTTGAGCAGCAGATGAGGAACTATTGAAAATGCAATTCTTTCTGTCAACTGTAAACTCTTGAACTGATGTTGTTAGTACAGCAAATGCTTGCTGGTTGACCTGCGCTCACAATGTCAGTCAGTCAGCTAATCAGTCAGTTAAGGATATATCAGGACTTTTTACAGGAAAGGGAAAGGAAGGAAGGACACAAACTCATGAGCCAGGACAAGAAAGTGTGCAAATGTGTGACTTCAAAGTTATGTGAACATGATATCAGCAGCAAAGCTTAGATTTTATAACTTTGTGTTACAGCTAGCTTTTTGATTTAAAGTTTCCATTGAGACAACTACTGTATCTAGCCTGTTACCCAAAATTTGGAAATCTTTTCTGTCTGCAGTCCTACAAACACTGTTAACACCTGAGGCCATTTTTATGACCAATCCAGGGGATTAAGCCCTCACTGCCAGTGCATGAGACACTAGATTTGGAAATGCTACATCAGATTGACCTGATATTTTCTGGGTGACACCCTGGGGTCAAATACTATTATTCTGAAGTGGAATGGTTGAATAATAACAGGAAGTTGTTTAAGAATATTATTCTCAATGTACAAGGAGTACAGTAAAATATGACAGTTCACAGGGCTTTTATTCTGAAATGCTACATCAGATTGACCTGATATTTTCTGGGTGACACCCTGAGGTCGAGTACTGTCAGTCTGAAGTGGAACGGTTGAGTAATAACGGGTATTTTTTTTTTTTTTAATATTAATCTTAATGTACAAGGAGTACAGTAAAATATGACAGTTCAGAGGGCTTTTATTCTGAAATGCTACATCAGATTGACCTGATTGACCATTATATTTTCACCATACCCTTTCAATGTTTTCAAATTTGTGTACAGCAGGCAGCAGTCTGAAACTAATGTCTTCCATTGTACGTTTAAGTTGTGGTTTTCAAAAAAGGCTGCAAGAGTACATTAAAAGTATCTTTGTGATTTTAACTTCATTATATAGATCCAATGTGATTCCTGTGGGAGATGGTTCCACGAGCAGTGCCTGGGCATGACAACCAAAGACCTGGAAAAGGCCAAAAATGAGAGCTGGGATTGTCAATTGTGCCACTAAACTGAACCAAAGATTAATTCTGGTTGTTACCTCAAAGTAGTGAAATGTAATGTAATAACGGGTAGTTTTTTTTTTGTTATTGTTTTAATGTTAATCTTATTGTACAAGGAGTACAGTAAAATATGACAGTTCAGAGGGCTTTTATTCTGAAATGCTACATCAGATTGACCTGATATTTTCTGGGTGACACCCTGAGGTCGTGTACTGTCAGTCTGAAGTGGAACGGTTGAGTAATAACGGGTAGTTTTTTTTTTTTTTAAATATTAATCTTAATGTACAAGGAGTCCAGTAAAATATGACAGTTCAGAGGGCTTTTATTCTGAAATGCTACATCAGATTGACCTGATATTTTCTGGGTGACACCCTGAGGTCGTGTACTGTCAGTCTGAAGTGGAACGGTTGAGTAATAACGGGTAGTTTTTTAAAAAAAATATTATTCTCAATGTACAAGGAGTCCAGTAAAATATGACAGTTCAGAGGGCTTTTATTCTGAAATGCTACATCAGATTGACTTGATATTTTCTGGGTGACACCCTGAGGTCGAGTACTGTCAGTCTGAAGTGGAACGGTTGAGTAATAACGGGTAGTTTTTTTTTTTTAAATATTAATCTTAATGTACAAGGAGTACAGTAAAATATGACAGTTCAGAGGGTTTTTATTCTGAAATGCTACATCAGATTGACCTGATATTTTCTGGGTGACACTCTGAGGTCGAGTACTATCAGTCTGAAGTGGAACGGTTGAGTAATAACGGGTAGTTTTTTTAAAAAAAATATTAATCTCAATGTACAAGGAGTACAGTAAAATATGACAGTTCACAGGGCTTTTATTCTGAAATGCTACATCAGATTGACCTGATATTTCCTGGGTGACACCCTGAGGTCGAGTACTATCAGTCTGAAGTGGAACGGTTGAGTAATAACGGGTAGTTTTTTTTTTTTAAATATTAATCTTAATGTACAAGGAGTACAGTAAAATATGACAGTTCAGAGGGCTTTTATTCTGAAATGCTACATCAGATTGACCTGATATTTTCTGGGTGACACCCTGAGGTCGAGTACTATCAGTCTGAAGTGGAACGGTTGAGTAATAACGGGTAGTTTTTTTGTTTTTGTTTGTTTTTTCTCTCTCTTGCCGTAATGTGTAGTATATGCGCGCACCGCAAAACAACTTCAGGGCTGGCTTGACCAAATGTTTCAAAGTGAGGGCTGGCTTGACTTTAGTACTGTTCCCTGCTGTCAGTGTATTCCCTTTTTATCTGTAGTTTTTGGATAAATATTACTGCTGCATTAATGCATTGCATTTTACTGCTGCCGTTTAAAGGGATAGTTCAGATTTTTTGAGGTGGGTTGTGTGATGTACTTTTTCATAGACAGTGTATTACTAGGGATGTCCCGATCCAGCTTTTTCACTTCCGATCCGACACCGATATTACAGCCTTGAGTTTTGGCCGCTACCGATCCGATCTAAGCATGTATTATACATATTCACTTATTTTGTTGTCAGTCATGTTAGAAAAGATTTGATCAAGCAAAGAAGAACTACTTAATCAGGTTAGTTAGAATGATCCACAACAGTTGGTATGAGAAACTGACCTGTTTATTGTTAACAGGGTTAAATAAACAAACTTTAAACTTTAACATTAACATTAAATAAAAAAATATAACTGGTTTGCTTTGGCTGCTTTGGCCCCTTAATAAATAGAAAATGAATCAACACAAGAAATCTTTAAATGTCTAACAATGAAATTAAAATAGCAGCAAGACTCCACACACTTGTGTTTTGGCCCCCTAATAAATAAAAAAAGATTAACACCACAAGACACTGTTGACATTGTTAACAAACAATGCAGCCTTTCCTTTTCAGTTATTTTAGTAGTGTTTTTGTAGTCCATCCATGGCTCCAATTTCACTAATTGTGCCCAAAACAACGCCATCAGTGCTCTTTACTTAAACAGTAAGAGTGTAAACCGAATAAAAATATCACTCTCAAAAAACCAGAGCAGAAAACAAATAGTCAGTTAACTTAATTGACCACTACCCTTCCTACCCTTCCCTCCCTGTGTGTCTGCATGCTGGCCTGGTGGATTGATAGTAAGAGCTGGAGCGGATCACTGGAATGGACTGCTTGAATCGCGGAGCGTTGGGCTGGCTGGAAAACCTGGCACGGACCCTATGAAAACTGGAGTTCATGGATCGGCATTTTTCCATGCAGTCCGATCCGATGCTGATGCCGATGCCGATGCCCGTTTTTTGCTAATATCGGTGGCCGATACCGATCCGAATATCAGATTGGGACATCCCTATGTCTTACAAACAGTAGATCAGCTGGCACAGCCCCAGTTTGGAGAAGCAGGCTGCATTCCAACCGATTCCTACATAGAAGCTCAGCATTGTACTTCTGCAGGCGGGCTCAGCAACAAATGTATTTTAGCCACCTAAAAAATGTTCCGCCTCAAATCAATATTTGTTTAAGCATATGCTTTATTGAGAGTATTATTAACAGCATTAACTTTATGTCAGTTTTTTTCAGCACTCTCTTCAAAGCCAAACCCCATCAAGAACAGCGATTTAAGAGCTCAGAACACAAGTGCTGCTGGTCTGCGGCTGCTGATTAGTTAGTTTGTTTGTGTTGTGTCACTTTGGAATTTATGAGGGTTAGTTCAGATTCAACAAAGTGACCCAATGACGACGAGTCGATGAAAACTTAAAATGTTTTAAATGGAAATTCTTGACATTCGAGTCAACTTTTAGCCAAGTTGTTTACATATATATATATATATATATATATATATATATATGTATATATATATATATATGTATACAGTACAGGCCAAAAGTTTGGACACACCTTCTCATTCAATGCGTTTTCTTTATTTTCATGACTATTTACATTGTAGATTCTCACTGAAGGCATCAAAACTATGAATGAACACATGTGGAGTTATGTACTTAACAAAAAAGGTGAAATAACTGAAAACATGTTTTATATTCTAGTTTCTTCAAAATAGCCACCCTTTGCTCTGATTACTGCTTTGCACGCTGTTGGCATTCTCTCGATTGCTTTATCAATGGGGTTGGGACCATCAGTTGTGTTGTGCAGGAGTCAGGTTAATACACAGCTGACAGCCCTATTGGACAACTGTTAAAATTCATATTATGGCAAGAACCAATCAGCTAACTAAAGAAAAACGAGTGGCCATCATTACTTTAAAAAATGAAGGTCAGTCAGTCCAGAAAATTGCAAAAACTTTAAATGTATCCCCTAGTGGAGTTGCAAAAACCATCAAGCGCTACAACGAGACTGGCACACATGAGGACCGACCCAGGAAAGGAAGACCAAGAGTCACCTCTGCTTCTGAGGATAAGTTCATCTGAGTCACCAGCCTCAGAAATCGCAAGTTAACAGCAGCTCAGATCAGAGACCAGATGAATGCCACACAGAGTTCTAGCAGCAGACCCATCTCTAGAACAACTGTTAAGAGGAGACTGCGCGAATCAGGCCTTCATGGTCAAATAGCTGCTAGGTAACCACTGCTAAGGAGAGGCAACAAGCAGAAGAGATTTGTTTGGGCCAAGAAACACAAGGAATGGACATTAGACCAGTGGAAATCTGTGCTTTGGTCTGATGAGTCCAAATTTGAGATCTCTGGTTCCAACCGCTGTGTCTTTGTGAGACGCAGAAAAGGTGAACGGATGGATCCCACATGCCTGGTTCCCACTGTGAAGCATGGAGGAGGAGGTGTGATGGTGTGGGGGTGTTTTGCTGGTGACACTGTTGGGGATTTATTCAAAATTGAAGGCACACTGAACCAGCATGGCTACCACAGCATCCTGCAGCGGTATGCCATCCCATCCGGTTTGCGTTTAGTTGGACAATCATTTATTTTTCAACAGGACAATGACCCCAAACACACCTCCAGGTTGTGTAAGGGCTATTTGACCAAGAAGGAGAGTGATGGAGTGCTGCGGCAGATGACCTGGCCTCCACAGTCACCGGACCTGAACCCAATCGAGATGGTTTGGGGTGAGCTGGACCGCAGAGTGAAGGCACAGGGGCCAACAAGTGCTAAACACCTCTGGGAACTCCTTCAAGACTGTTGGAAAACCATTTCAGGTGACTACCTCTTGAAGCTCATGGAGAGAATGCCAAGAGTGTGCAAAGCAGTAATCAGAGCAAAGGGTGGCTATTTTGAAGAAACTAGAATATAAAACATGTTTTCAGTTATTTCACCTTTTTTTGTTAAGTACATAACTCCACATGTGTTCATTCATAGTTTTGATGCCTTCAGTGAGAATCTACAATGTAAATAGTCATGAAAATAAAGAAAACGCATTGAATGAGAAGGTGTGTCCAAACTTTTGGCCTGTACTGTATATATATATATATATATATATATATATATGTGTGTGTATACATTTTTTTTTTTCATATTTTTTAAGTTATCCAATGAGGCAAATGCAGGTATTAGAATCAAGGTGACAGGTTGTATAAAAAAAATTATTCAGACATTTTTATTCTACAAATAACAAATAATTTCTACACAAAATTGCATTTCTTACTTATCACTTACTGATCACCAGGTTGGATTTGTACCCTGGTTCATTGTAAACTCAGACTTAGCCCTAATTCTTTCTTAATCTGTACTGTTTACTTACAGCACCACTTCACTCCCAGATAACTGAGCCTTCTACCTGCCTGTCAAACAGCATCAAATCATAAACCTTCTTGAGACACTCCATATCTGAGTGTAGTCCTGCAGGGATCAGATGTGAAGTCTGGTGGCTGCTCATTCAGTTGCCGTTCAGAGGCTAACAAGCAAAGCTAGCTGCTAAAAGCCACTGCTGCAACTAACAACAGCTGATTATTTACAGCTGAATTACAGTTTATAACTCAGCTGACGCTGCTCTGGTGTGAGTGTTTACAGGATACTGAAACATCCTGGTGCTGACTAATTACTGGAGTTTACAGCCAGTCTGTGCTCCAACCTCATACCACTAATACGGCACAGTTGCAAGCACTGCTGTTGTTGGCCATTCTCCTCTGCCTCTCCTTACATTTTGAATGTCCGATGGTCCACTACTATTTTCATCCTGTGTCATCTAGTCAATGAAAATGGAACATAGATTTTGTCATAGATTTTAATATCAGGATCTATTTTTTAATTGTCAGTGTCACGTCTTCGTCATGAAAAAAAAAGTCCTTAAGAAACCCCAACTTATGTCATAGTTTTTGGTAAGGAAATTAACACTGATACGGGACTACAGCGATGTGTCTTTATGTCAGTAAACAGGATTCTACCATCAAAAGATCTCTCTGTTTACTCACTCTCTAATGTCAGCAGGAGAAAACCTTCGACCACTGGAGGGTGTTACAGTGTTAGACCTGACAAGGTAAGCGTGTGTGTGAATGCTTCAGTAGTATTCAGCCTTCAGAGGTAAAGCTGTCACATTTAACTGAAGTGTTAAAAACGTCCGCAGAGTTCTGGCTGGTCCCTTTGCCACCATGATCCTGGGGGATCTGGGAGCTGAGGTGATCAAAGTGGAGCGACCAGGTGAGTCAGCGTTTTACACCTTACGTTATTCCACAGTCTTCACAGAGCATCTCTGCCCGAGTGTGAGCAAAGCACTGTGACAGTTTTAGTGTGTTTTGTGGTACAGGTGCAGGTGATGACACCAGAGCCTGGGGTCCTCCATTTGTAGGAGCAGAGACCACCTATTTCCTAAGCGTCAACCGAAACAAAAAAGTAAGTGTGTGTGTCACAGTGTCTGCTCAACACACACACACACACACACACACACACACACACACACACACACACAACCGTGCATGTACACCATGCTCAAACATCAGGACCAAATTGGTGGATTTTATATGTTTGATTGGTTTCAGTTTAATTCTATGAAAGTGTCCCTGCAGAGTTCAAAGGTCAGACTGTATGAAATAAATGAATCTAACACATGCAGAGAAAATACATATATGCAGACAGAGACAAGATTAGGATAGCAAAAGTCAGGCAATGTTCAAAGTGGAAACTTTCTACTCAACTAACAAGAATTTACGGGGATTAATGTGAAGATAATGGGATTATCTGGGCTGTTTTAACTTCTCAGAAACAGATAGAACTGTAAACTCTTCTTATAGAAATCAATAATATAGTTGATTTGTTATGTTCTTTTTTTTGCACAATTTCAAAAGCACAAAATGACAAAAATCTATCTATCTATCTATCTATCTATCTATCTATCTATCTATCTATCTATCTATCTATCTATCTATCTATCTTCTTATTGTGATTATTGTTTATTGTCACTTTTTCTAATGCTTCTGTCTTGGCCAGGTCTCCCTTAGAAAGAGTACCTGTAAATATAGGTCAAATATATAAAATAAAATATTGATCTTCTCCATGGACTCCATGTCAGACCGTGATGGCTCACAGAGCCTCTGGTTTAATAGCGGTGTAGCAGCTGGTGCATCAGTCAGCCTACTGCTGACCCTGGTTGTGGACAGATGACGAAGGTATGTGATGTTAGAGTGCTGAAGAATGTAGTGCAGCTTACAGTTCAGTTCAAGGATTTTAACCAAAACATGCCAGGGCAAGGTGTCTGCAGATTCTTCAAGGGTCTTAAATTCAAGTTAATAAATACTAGACCTTAAAGGTCCAGTGTGTCAGACTTAGGGGGGTTTAGTGCATCTAGTGGTGAGGATTACAGATTTTAACCAGCTGAATCTTCTCCTGGTTATAATTCCTTCGGTGCTCATTGTTCAGGAGTTTTTTTACCAGGAGCTGGATTATCAAAACAAACAGAATTAAAGGGGACATACTATGCAAAACTCACTTTTTCGTTGCTTTAGTATGTATATTTGCATGTCCGGATTGCCTCCCCACCCCTTAAGAATGATTTTCGACCACTAAGTCAATGTGTTGTAAACTTGTTGAGTCAGGAAATGTGTCTCTAGAAGAGCCATTTGGATTTCACCCGCGCTGTTACGTAACAGTCCGGGTGAAATCTGAGTGATATGAATACTCCCACCCTCACGCTGGGTATCTCCTCCCATATTACGTCTGCTACCTGAACGAGGATCCGCCATGACAGCCTGGCCGCTACCATGTACAACCCGAAAGCCAAGCACTCCTGCTCTGTCGTCGGATGCACGGATACTCATGTTTCCCTACATCGCCTCCCTGCCAAAGAGGATATCAGAGCGAAGTGGCTAAATTTTATTTTTCAGGGAAACGTCCCAGCTTCAGTGAGCAAAAGCATTTTTTGTCTGTGCCAATCACTTCACGCCGGACTGTTTCAGCAACGAGGGTCAGTATAAGGCTGGACTGGCAACGAGATTGTTCCTAAAAGATGGATCCATACCCACTGTCCGTGGCAACGCCACAGATGAAAGAACTGTAAGTATTAAAAAAACAGTGCAGTTTGTGTTACTTTGGCCGTTTAGCACATGAGCTAATGCTAACCGTCGATGTAAATATGAGGCTGAACTAACGTTACAACGTTGGGCTTACTGGCCATAGGATTCACGGTAATGTTAATGTTGCAAAATGTTAATTTGTCATATCAGCACTCTTAAAATGAATTAGGATATTGAGATTTGATCGCTTCTAACCGGCCGGTGAACCACTGCTCGGCCGTGAACATGACAGCTAGCGCTAGCTGCTAGCGCTAGCTAGCTCACCATCCGTGAACAACTTCTCAGTTGTTACTGCTGCTGTTCCGATGTGATCACGCATGGGAGACCGTCTCCTCCACATGCTCACGGCCGAGCAGACTGTATGAAATGGTCTCAGTTGTTCACGGACGGTGAGCTTTTGTTCCGCCGTGAACACACAGAGAGGACGGCATGAAATGGTCTGTTATTCACGGCCAGTGAGCTACGTTAATTAATTAGCATGTTGTGCTAAAGGACAGTGTGTTAGATGCCCAGGAGCACCTTGGCAGTCGAACGACTTCCTTTGTGTTGGAATACATGTAACTACGTGTGTAGTGTTAGCTGCTGGCATGAGAGACCCGATCTGAGAGTACCAAAACGTTATCTGCAGTAAAGCAATCACTACTTTGTTTTGGAGCCAGAGACAGGGGTTACCTGCCACATGTCTACTGTGCTGTGCTATGATTAACGTTAGTTATATGCAGGCACGGACACAGAAAAGTTGCTTCGCAAATGTGTATTGCTCACTTACTAAATCTAATGTGAAATGAGGGATTTGCATGGGTTTGCTCGGATTATGATTTGCCAGATTTTGCCTTATCAAATTGATTTTTTTAATCATCATTTCTGTCTACATAGCTTTATTTCATGTAACATGAGAAACCAGACACATAACATATTACTTCCTTTTGTGTTTAGCCAAGCACATCTGTACAGCAGCCTGTGGTATGCACCACAGGCTGCCTGCCAGACAGACCAACCATTGACATGCACAGTTGGCACACAGCTTTCCATGAGAACTCTCCAGCCTCACTTCAGAAGCACAGGTTTGTTGAACAAAAGCATATAGTGTAATGTTAATCACTATGTTACTCTGTTGTGAGTATGGATTGGCTAATGAAAATTCTGTTTTCATCTATCAAAGGCACAGAGAAATCAATGTCCTGTGCTGATGTTGGAGTTGGCACCTCAACCATTGCCTTCTCAACTCTTTTTTTTTTTTACATTATTTGTCTCAAGTAGTATGGGAGTTACTAATTTATCTTTGCAATTTTTGTTTTTCTACTAGACTGGAGCCTTCCTGCCCTGTTCATAAGACACCAACATATATTGTCTATGAAAAGTGTCTGATGGAGCTGTTTGAGGTGTGCCCTGTCTGTCAGCATGTTTCAGATGTGCAGACAAGAAGGATAGGCATATTCCTCTCTGTAGAACAGACATGCCCACATTGTCAGTTCTTCAGAAAATGGAACAGCCAGCCAATTCTGGGAAGCACACCTGCAGGAAACCTCCAGCTTTCAGCTGCAGTATACACCACAGGTGCATCTTTCTTCAAACTTGAAAAGGTAATGGATTAAGACTTCACTATGTAATTTTATTAGTTTTGCATATCATATTGCTAAATGTTGTATAGCGCAGTACTTTTGACACATCTTGTCTGTCTGTCCTCAGATCTTCCGGGCAGTGCAGCTGAAGATGTTTCAGTATGACACTTTTTGCCGTCATGCACGGACGTACATAGAGCCTGCCATCATACACACGTGGAAGACTGTGCAGGATGCCATGATGGAGCAGCTTAGTCAGCAGGAGAGTGTTATCCTAGGTGGCGACCTAAGGGCTGACTCACCAGGTATACAAGGTTCTCTGATACATTTTACATATCAAAGTGATATGTAAAATGTAATTTTTGTGAAAAGATGCATTTATTTTTGAAGGGCACTCTGCCAAGTTTGGCAGTTACTCAATGATGGACCTGAGGAGTGTTGTGGAAATTCAAAAGTAATTCTCTGCTGCTGGTGAAGAATGAAAAAGAGACTTCTGCCGGCCGAAAAAGTTTTTTATTCTCTCAGCTGAGAAAAGGTCAATCAACATGTGAGCGAGCGGTCAAGATGAAGAAAGACCTGGGAACGTCCTTCAAGGGTCTTCACAAAGGTCTTTGAATAAGTTGCTCTTTGTTACCTTTTGGTATGCTGTAGGGACCAGCATCCGCCCCCCCTCCCTCCCCCCCCCCACCATCCTGGGATTTTACATGATGAGAGCAAGAGGTTCCACACAAAATGGATGTTTGCTGGGGCATCCTGCACCTGGGGCATCCTGCAGGATTTTACATGTCATTGTGAAAGTAAGAGGTTCAGACATAATACGCAAGATGGAGACCTTAAATTTACAGTCACAATTCCCCCTGTTGATTATCTATTAATCAGTGATGGAGAAAACAACAGTGATAAAAGAAAGCAAGTGTTGTGAAAGGAAAGAAAAATAAATAAGTGATAAAAGAAAAGTATAGAATAAAAATATGATAAAAAAAAAAAAAAAGCCATAAAAGGTAAAATGTATATATAAAAATAAAGGCAAGAAAAAATAACCACATTACAAAGGTTGGTCACAACTTGAATATCCGACACATTAGTTCACGTGGATTCAAAATGCATCATCATAGCAGTTGTTCAGAGGGGAAGGGAGATACAATGTCAATAACAGTAAAAGGAAGGAATAAAAATAATAATCATCAAAAGGGAGGTAAAAATAAAGCAAAAGTAAAGAAAACAAAAAGAAAGAGAAAAAAATTGTTTACCAAATGTCGTCATCAAATTCAGAGTCTGAGCTGGAGTAGTGAGGCAGATCAGGGACAGGAAGTGAAGTTGAAATTTGTTGGTCACTATTAACGTTCGCATGGACATATGTGGAGGATTGAATTATCTTTCTGGTAAGTACAGTAGACAGCCATTTCAACACACAGGAGGTTATAGTGCAGAGTAAAAAGAAAATAATTACGACCGGTACAATCATTGTTCGGAACCATGATGACCATTCTTGACCCCAGACCTTCAACCAAGAGAGCCATGAATCATCTGCAACTGGTGGGGGGGCTAATGGCATCTTGCATGTGTTTGATAATGTTGGTGATGTTCTCGTATTCATCAGGAACATAGAAACAACAGGAGGCATTAAGTATCTTGCAAACACCTCCTTTTTCAGCAAAAATGATATCGAGAGTGAGTCTGTGTTGAATAACTGCTGTTCTAATTGCAAACATTTCAGTGTTGACTAAAGTGAGAGCTGCTTCAGTTTAGTTTGCCAGAGAGAGAACAGACCAGGCCAGTCCATTAATTTTGTTCAGTGCTGCAGCGGTTCCCCCTCCTAAAAAGAGAGACCAGCCAACATTGGCATTGGGGGAAGTCCAAGGATCAGCCAAAACATAACCGTCGTATTTTGAAGGAACGCCGGTGATATCTCTGCGATCTCGAAAATGTGTGGTGGACTGAATGTTAGTGATAGTGGGAACCTTCTTAAGGAAGACTGTTGTATCTGTGGTAACTATTGATGCGTGGCAACAGCCAGACCATTGAAACTGAGGTGGCAAGCCATGATAAGCTTTTCCACCGCAAGACCACATTATTCCTGGTTGGGATGAAAGATGTTGAAATGGACACGCAAATCTTGTCAGTGTGTTATTAGGCCACCTATGGGAGCAAGTAGTTGATGCCGTGGTGTTTACAAATATTTTAGTTTGACAGCTTGACTGTCCTAGATGAGGCCCTAATGATGATGCTGAACAAACACAGGTTGCAGGGGAACATCAAATGCCATGTTACTGGGGGTTGAGTGGGAGTCAGTGCAGGTGATATTGGGGTGTGCTGTAACTGAGACATTTTCCCTTAGTTGTTGGCCAGCAATCAGTAAAGTCATCATTCCCAGGGGGACAGTGCATTTGCCATGACCTTGTGACACAATTTTTGCCGTGAGTGGTCTGGCTTGCCATCTGGTTTTCAGAGAATGACAAACCCAACAGTCACCAGGAATCTTTAGTTCCTTTTTGTGTAAAAGGGCTAAGGCACATGCATTGTTGTCGTTGCACTGCCTGAGGGCTTGCTGCACTGTGTTCCCTCTGTGGTCCATGACGTTTAAGTGGAGCGTCATGTGAGTGTGGTGGCCCGTTGACCATGATCCTGAGTTGCCTGTACATGTCGGAGTTTGGATATTCAATTCCACACCAATATGTACCTGCATCAGTTGGTCTGACATTAGAGATGATGATCCATGCTCCGTTGGAATGTGGGATTTTGGTCATGCTGAAACGAGAGTCTTTGCTGCCACAACCAAATGCCAATCGCGCGGTCCACAGGGATCTCTGCACAGATATTTGTCATATTCGGCATAATATGCACGAATTTGACCAAATCACCGACTTTCAGGATAGATGTTGTAAGTGAATGTTGCACTCTGCCCTTCAGTCAGGGTGACAGTCTTGGCGGGTTCATATGTGTAGGCTTCTATCAGCATCACTGAGCATGATAGGAGCAGGATCAGGTGGTGCATGATGTGATTCGATGGGATGAGAAGGTTGTTGTATTTGGTCTCCCACGTCTAGCTGGTGTCTGCTGCATTCACGGAGTTGTCCCTCATTGTTCTCCCCCGTGTTCGTCTGTCGTCACGTCGTCACGTCGTCACGTCGTCACGTCGTCACGTCGTTCGTCGTCATGTCGCCCGTCGTCACGTCGTCCGGGTTGGCAGTTGAATTCCTCCGTCGGCTCAGGGATCCTCCTGCAGTGGCTGGTGTGGACCCACGTTGCTCTCTCATCGACCTTCACGGCGGTGTGCGTTGTCAGGAGTATCTGGAATGGACCTCGCCACCCTCTGGAGTGCCAGTGCTTCCTTCTCAGGTCCTTTATCACCACCCAATCACCGGGCTGGAAATCATGGAGTGGAGTGGAGGCTGGTGATGGGAGGGCTGCTTTCACCTGCTGAGAGATGAGAGAGAGAGAGGATGATAAGTTTTTGCAATACTGTAACATGTCATCTTCACGAAGGCCAGTGGAGGGGAGTGGTCTGGTTACAGGCTCTACTCCTAGGGATGGGAGGTCTGCCAAAAAGAATTTCAAAAGGACTCATGTTTACTCTGGACCTTTTCCTCATTCTCATGTGTATTAGAGCAATAGACAGAGCTTTAGTCCATGGCAGTCCTGTTTCCTCACAACATTTGGCTAATTTGGATTTCAGGGTGCCATTTTCCCGTTCGACAGCTCCTCCACTGGCAGCATGATATGAACAATGTTGTCTGAGATCAATTGCAAGGAATTTACTGATTTGGGTTATTGCGGAATTACCAAAGTGTGAACCATTGTCACTGCTCAATCTTGTTGGTATTCCCCATCTGGGAATTATTTCAGTTAACAGAGCCTTTGCTACCACTTGGCTGCTTTGATGTTTTGCTGGAAAAGCTTCAATCCATTTTGACCACATGTCAACCATCACCAGGCAGTATTTCTTCCCTTCTGCTGGTGACAGTTCTATGAAATCCATCATTACATGTTCGAATGGCCTGTTTGGTGGTGGGTGTGCGGCGTGTGTCATTGTTTTGTTCTTACCTGCATTATGTGTTACACAAACCATACATGATTGGCAAAACTTCTGTGCGTAAACTGAAAAACCTTTGGTGAACCAATGTTGAGTTAGGGCATCCAACATTCCCCCTTTTGACACATGATCCATTCCATGTGTCAGCTTTGCAAAATGGGGAAAGAAATGTTTAGGCAGGCAGGGTTTGTTATCGGGGCCCCACCACATGTCCTCTGTCTGTATGGCACTGCAGCGTTTCCACAGTGTCCTTTCCTGTGGTGTGGCAAAGGACTGCAGTGCTGTGAGGGAGCTGTGACTAGAGACTGGGGTTGAGACAAATGAAGGATTAAAGTTGGCGGGTTGGAGTGCAGCTCTTTTGGCAGCGGCATCAGCTCTTGCGTTTCCAAGGGAGACGGAGTCTGAGTTGTTAGTGTGAGCAAGACATTTGCAAACAGCAATTGATTTTGGGAGCAGGATTGCATTCAGAAGATCTGCGACCTTGTCATTATGGAGAATGGGTTTACCGTCAGATTTTAAGAATTGTCTGAGTACCAAAGTCATGCACAACACCAAATGCATATCTAGAATCAGTGTAGATAGTTACTGTCTTGTTGTGTGCCAGTTTGCATGCCTCTGTTAATGCTACTAGTTCTGCCGCTTGTGCAGAATAGTGAGAGGAGAGTGAATCTGAGACAAGAGTTTCATGGTTAGTGACAACAGCAAATCCAACTTTGTTGCGTCCAGTTTGTGGATCACGTGAAGCAGATCCATCTACAAAAAGAACCAGATCTGGGTTGATTAGTGGAGTTTCTTGTAGATCTGGTCTTGGAGAGCAAATCTGTTGGAGGATGGTTACGCAGTTATGTTCCTCTCCATCATCTGGTGTGGGAAGGAGAGTGGCAGGATTTAACACATTACATCTTTTGACAGTGATGTTAGGCATTTCTAGAAGTACCGTGTTATATCGTAACCACCGTGCTGTGGAGAGATGGGAGGTTTTTTTGTTAAAGCAGAATCATGGACACAGCGTGTGGAACTAGGAGAGTTACATCAGAATAGCCCACAATGTCTCTGGATGCCATGATTGCTTTCTCCGCGGCAGTCATAGCTCTGATGCATCTTGGAAGGCCTGCTGCCACGGGGTCCAGCTTAGAAGAAAAGTAAGCTACAGGATGTAGCTTGTTCCCGTGATCCTGCAACAGAACAGAAGTCATACACCCATTCTTCTCATCTACAGTTTGAGTAAAAGGCCTAGTTGGGTCAGGCAGATCCAAAGTCGGAGCGGTTTGTAAAGCGAACTTCAGTTTAGTGAAAGATTGTTCAGCGTCAAGAGTCCATGTGATCTTATCTTGTGACTGTAGATTTTCCCATGAATGAGGGAAGAGAGTGGAGCTTCAAGAATGCTATAGTTCGGAATGAACTGTCTGCAATAAGAACACATGCCAAGAAATGACATCATCTGCTTCTTTGTGATGGGCTTAGGAAGGTTTTGAATCGCCTCGATCCTCTTTGGTGAAAGCGTCTTCCCTTCAGAAGTGATGACATGACCTAGGAAAATGACCTTCTCCTGGACAAATTGAAGTTTAGACAGCCTTGCCTTGTGGCCATCGCTTGCCAGACGTTTCAAGAGTTTGACCGTGTCCACTTCACATTGCTCTCTGGTCGGACTGCAAATCATGAGGTCATTGACATACTGTAACAGGGCAGAGAGAACAAGAGATTCCAGACTTTGTCTGAGAGCTTTGTTGTAAATGGTGGGACTTTCACAATAGCCTTGACACAGACGAGTAAATGTGTAGCCTCGCCCATTGAAGTTAAAAGCGAACCAGAATTGGCTTTCTGGATGGACAGGAACACTAAAGAAAGCATTAGAAAGGTCCGCCACTGAAAAGAATTTTGCATTAGATGGAACTTGAGACAAGATGGTGTAAGGATTCGGAACGTTTGGGGCTGTGGGTTGGACTGCTGCATTCACTGCTTGTAGATCTTGAACAAAACGCCACTCTGTCGGTTGGTCCTTATCTCTGATTTTTTTCACAGGGAACAGAGGTGTGTGCACTGGAGAGTCGTCGCAAGGAACAATTACTCCTGCTGCTTTAAGAGACTCGAAAACTGGTGTTATACCATCAATGGCTTCTTGCTTAAGTGGATATTGAGCTTTGCAAGGTCTGAAGTCTGATTTTGGAGTAATGACAACAGGTTCACAGTTTTTTATGAGGCCAACATCATACTTACTGACAGCCCACAGTGTCTTTGGGACTTCCTGTAGAGCTGTAATAGCTGCTGCTTGTTCTTCAGACATAAAGGAAAAACATTTAGAAGTGCTTTGAGGTACCAGCTGGATTTTTCTTTGAGTGTGCACAACAGATGTTAAGCTCTTATAGTAGCACTGCAGTGTTGGTGAAAAGAAAATAGATCGATCAGATGTTTCTTTCAAATCGGCTGCGCGCTGACATGCTTTTACGAATGGGCCCAAATCATCCCAGTTATCTGATGTGTGTTTTGTGAGTGCGATGTGTGGCACGGAATGATTTAGAGTGTACACATCACACTGAGCTGGTGTGAGGAGGACTGATATAGCGTATTTATGTTGTGTCCAATAAATGTGTATTAGTGTAAGTTCGTCAAATTTGTCTCTTAACCAATTTTCCTCACATGGCTCATCAAGTCCTGATGACACATGAGAGGTGCAGTGAAGGTCCTCTGGTATCATGCAGTCTGTTGCATCTGTTAAGACCCTCTTTCTGGCTTCTGTAACAAGCTCAGAGGCAGTTAAAGGTTGCAATTTCCATTGATATGCATACTGCAGGTCTAAGGTGTGGTTAACAAAAAAGTGTGAGAAATTTGGCTCTAGGTCAGATAGTCTGTGGACCTTCACGCCTACTGGTGTTGAGATCAGACAAAGGCCAAATTTGCACATTAAGTCCCTGCCCATCAGATTGATGGGACAGACTTCAGAAAGTAAAAATGCGTGCTTGAAGTTGGTATGTGGTCCATCCTCACATTTAAGCGGGACAGTGATGTTTTTTCTAATTGTCTGACCTGATGAACCAACAGAATACACATGATTCCCACTCAATTTTGGTTTTGTAGTGAGCTCTAAGGCTCTTATCACAGAATGCGTAGCACCTGAGTCAACCAAGAAAACAACATTTTGTTCTGAAATGGTCAATGTGTGTTGTGGAAATATTTTGAAATGATCGGATGTGTACTGAACATACAGTACAGGCCAAAAGTTTGGACACACCTTCTCATTCAATGCGTTTTCTTTATTTTCATGACTATTTACATTGTAGATTCTGACTGAAGGCATCAAAACTATGAATGAACACATGTGGAGTTATGTACTTAACAAAAAAAGGTGAAATAACTGAAAACATGTTTTATATTCTAGTTTCTTCAAAATAGCCACCCTTTGCTCTGATTACTGCTTTGCACACTCTTGGCATTCTCTCTTTCCGTAAGTTTCATTTCTAATGTTGTTACATTTTTTACACTGAGGGATCCCCCTACTGGGAATTCAAACTCAGTTGTCCAGACATTTAAGTATTTTATACATTTATCCGCATATTTCCTTCTCATTACATCCACAACCGGACCCTCCAGAGGCCGAGCCTCAACGGAGTTTCTATTCCCCATCCCGAGTGAGGAGACCGTGCACGGCAAACAACACAGACGTCTCTGTGGGGATCGTTTCGTTTCTAAGGCACAAACAATTTAAAGCCCACATCCAACTGGGACTGGAACCCAAGGATGTTTCACACAGTTAACTGGGACTTTCACCCAAAACTGCTTTACTATTACAAGGATTCCAACTGGGACTTTCACCCAAGGATTCCTACGGTCAGGGCGCTTAACCCTGATGTCACGGTTATGGATAAAATAAAGAATTAAAATATTATGTCGAATTATACCCCTAATTTTTGGAAAGAAAGAATTTAAAAGTCAATGTTTCAGTGTTCACCAGATGAATTTTCGCTAAATTGAGTTCGTGGAATCCCAGCGGCGACGATCTGGGGCGTTTGCAGTCAGTCCTCCCTTCTCAGAAGAGGATTTGAGGTTGGAGGCTGGAAATCTTTTCCTTTCCAGGATGGCCTGTCACTGTCCGCGTCCCATCCCAGACGATCACTCGAGGGATTCCACTTCTGACACCAAATTGTTGTGGAAATTCAAAAGTAATTCTCTGCTGCTGGTGAAGAATGAAAAAGAGACTTCTGCCGGCCGACAAAGTTTTTTATTCTCTCAGCTAAGAAAAGGTCAATCAACATGTGAGCGAGCGGTCAAGATGAAGAAAGACCCTGAGCAGGGGGAGAGCTAAACATTTATACCTGAAGACCACCCCTCAGTGGCCTGGGAACGTCCTTTAAGGGTCTTCACAAAGGTCTTTGAATAAGTTGCTCTTTGTTACCTTTTGGTATGCTGTTTCACACTTGGGGCATCCTGCAGGATTTTACATGTCATTGTGAGAGCAAGAGGTCTAGACACAATACACAAAATAGATGTTTGCTGTGGGGACCAGCATCCCCCCCCCTAGGGTGATCTTCCACACCTGGGGCATCCTGCAGGATTTTACATGTCATTGTGAAAGTAAGAGGTTCAGACATAATACACAAGATGGAGACCTTAAATTTACAATCACAGGAGCAACACTATTATTGACATACAGCTGGCTCAGGTGAGTTCAAAGGTGTGATCTGTATGTTAACTAATCTGTGTTTAATGAGTGCTTTTAAAAATCATTTTGTTTAATAGACTTTTATGTTCTGTTTTTGTGTTTTTCTGATCAGAGCAATGAAGTTGGTGGAAGTTATCACATGGAGAAAGAAGGTCTGAAGAGGAGCCTTGCTCTCTTGGAGGCACCTGGTGTTGCATTGGACAGCATTGTCACAGACCGTCACCCTCAGATCCAGAAGTTCCTGAGGGAGGCCAAAGTGACACAGTACTACGATGTCTGGCACATGGAAAAAGGTATTCGTTATTGTGTTTGTGTGTTAGAGGGTGAAAATCAGGATAAAATGCCCTTGCTCACAGGTCCACACACTATATTTTCCTAGTATCGTAATTACTAATGTGTTACATGGGTTAGGGTTTGGTATTTTGTTTTCAACATATACTATTTATCTGAACGTGACTGAAATATTGTTTTATTAGGACTGTCCAAGAAACTGGTCAAGATAGCCCAGAACAAAGATTGCGCGAAGCTGAAGAAGTGGCTTTGCAGCATAAAGAACCATGTGTACTGGACAGCAGCCTCCTCTACGTCAGGACCAGAGAGAGTGGCTAAGTAGACCTCCATTCTTAACCATTTCCAAGACATCCACACACATCAGGATCCTGCTTTCCCCCAGTGCTTGCATCCGCAGCGCACCTCAAGAGACAAGAGCAAATGGTTGACAGCAGGTAGATAGAGAATTCTGAAAGATGTGAAAAGCTCAGCCCTCACTATCAGACCTCACAGCGTCATTCTATGGTTTGCACCCAAGAATGTTGTCTTCCTCTACCTTGGAATGTTATGCAGGTTAATAAAACATCACTATCTGTTTAGTTCATTATAGTTTAGTGTGCTTGCTATGATTTTTAAAGTACTATTTTTCTACCCAAGTCTCTACCTGGCTGCCCTGCATTACAATGAAAATACTGGCTGACCACAGGCAACCTCTACAAGTGGAGAGCTGCTGTACAGAGTCAACTTCCCCAAATCTAAACATGGAGAATGCACTGCAAAGCCTGTGAAAGCAGAGCCAACATTCCGTAAGTTTTAAAATCTTTTATTTGAACCCAACAAATTAAAATAAACATGGACACACAGGCATAACACAGAAGGTTGAAAATGAACACAAACAAATAAAATCTGAATTCTTTTTAGATGGTTTTCAAAATAAATAATAAATGAGGAGAATGTATAAATTAGGAGAAATAAGAAAAGACACTTTACAACACTGCTGCACAAGGCTTTTTGGTTCTAGTGCAATTTTCTTGTAAACATTAATTTTTGTTTATAGAACTGCAGACTACGTTGATGCACTGTTGGACCTGATCTTCGAGAAGGTTTTCCAGGACCCTGCCTCATATGTGAACGAGGTACTGAAACGTACAATCCCTGAAGACCTCTCTGCTCAGTATGAAAGACCCGACAAGCTGGACGTTATAGCCAGTTACATGTCAAGGTTCAACCAAGGACAGGTCTGAACCCAACATACTGTCCTTCTGCGTCAGGGAACTCTGCACGAATCCTCAGCAGAAAGCCCCAGCACCAGCTTACAAAGCTTCTGTAGGCTAGATATCTATATTGGCTGGACACAATTCAATAGAAAGTCAGCACTGAATGTTCAAATCCATGGCAACTGGCAAGTTCAGCTGTTCCACTTCAGATATTTATTTTGTATGTCTACAAATGTTTCTTGCAATAAAACATCTTTACTAACTGTTCTGTGTGTTTTCATTGTTTGATATGTAGTTGTGTTACCATGTTACCATGTAAAAAATAGTAAAGATAAACTATAAGCAATCTAAGATAGGGAAAGCAGTTATGTACTTTTCATCATGACACTTTTGCAGTAAATTAATAATATTTATAGGACTAAAAGCTTACTGCACTATTCCTCGCAGACGTGAAGGTCCATAGTCTGTCCGATAAATGTTCAATGCATTCTGCAGTGAAAATACATTCAGGCAGACAGGTTCTAGGCCAGGATGATCCACCATGCATGATGGTGGCTCGGGAAGCTGCTGTAGTCTTTGTGTAACCTAGAACTTATGAAAGGTAAGTGAGTGACAATGGATAACAGAAAAGAGAGACTGTAAAATGACAACCATGTTTGCCCAGTGTTCACACTTGTGGTATTTCCATACAGCAGATATTGTGGCTCTGTAGGCATTTGTTCACAATTGCCACAGGAACACCTGTTTTTAAACAGAACTTGTGTTATTTATTGGAAACTACATAGCTAATCAATCATGTTGCGTTGTTTCTTTTGTAATATTTATTTAAAGTTTATAAACTGTTGGAACCGGTTCAAAAACAATACTGCTGGTAGAGAGGTGATGGGAGGCAACTGGCTTATTGAAAACTACAGTTGTTGAAAATTGTGACAGTAGCTATTTACAGGTCATCACTGCAAATAAGAGCAGGTTCTCAACAGACTTACCTGGCTACATAAAGGTAAATTAAAATAAATAAATAATATGGGGTTATGCTTTTCTCTAGTATGGGCAAGTGCTCAGTTGCAACCGCGTTACTGCAACTGAACAGCAGTAAACGCCAGCCGAGGTTTGGCGAAGCTTTATGATGTAAACACTCGAGGCAGGAGAAGGGGGTTGTGATCTGTAACAACATGGGAAGACAGCCACTAAGCCAGTAAAACTTTTGTTAGTCTATGCAGTAACATAAAAGTAATGTCGAGGTAACAAACTTAACTACTACTACTACTCCTTCCTGCTTCCTGCTTCTGAAGAGTGCAGACGCTTTCCTGCTTGCTCCAGCCTGCTTCCTTCTTTACTCTGCTTTTTAATCGTTTTACTCCTTCTACAAATCCTGGAAAATCTCTTTGTACGTCATTTCATGAATTATTTTAAGTAAACCAAGACTTTGAAGAACATTTTTATATTTTAAACTGATCTGACGAGCCAGCAGCATGTCCTGGGGAAGAAACCAAACAAATCCTTCTGTGAATGCTGTCGGAGATATCAACAAGAAATTAATGAGCTACAAGCACAGATTTTTGCTTTAGAATCTGAAAAAGGACTTCACAAGACGCTCCCAGTGACATCCGGTGGTAAGAAACCCACAGTTACTTTCAGTAAAAAGGGTGAAAAACCTGCTACTTTCATCTTAAACCTGAGTGAAACTGTGTCTTTTCCAAAACTCTGTAAAGACCAAAATGCCTCATCCTGGAGAGAACTTGGTGCTAAGCCAAAGCAGCACAAAGTGATGAGAGACAATGTTAATACCTATGTAACACCCAAAATACAGCTTACAAACAGATTTTTGCCACTGTCAGGGACTGAATTTAATGTTTCTAACGAACAAAGAGAAAATGGATTATCTTCACGAAACTGGAGCCTTAAAGTCGGCAAAAGACAGCAGGCAGACAGACAATCTGGACCAAACGTCAAGGTCAGAGATACGCTGCTGATAGGAGACATCAATGGGATAAACCACGGAAGAATTCAAACATGCTGCTGTCCCAGTGCCACTGTCTCTGAGATAACAACACTCCTCCCAAAGGTTTTGTTTACACACCAAGGAGTCAAACAGCTGATCGTGCACGTGGGTGCAGTGGACATCAGAAAGGAACAGACTGAAGTCTTGAAAAGGGATTTCACTAAGTTCTTCAAGGAGCTTGATAAAGTGGAGGTCAAGGCATTCATTAGTGGACCTCTTCCAAACATAGACAGGAAGATAAACAAGTTCAGCCGGCTGCTTCAGCTGAACACATGGCTGTCCAAAGAGTGTGCACACAGAGGATTGCACTACATTGAGAACTTTTATCTGTTCTGGAAACAAGGGGACCTGTTCAAGGGAAAGGGCTCACACCTGTGCAGAGGTGGGAGGAGAGTGCTGATGGAACACCTCCTCCACGCTCTGAGGCATCAGAATGGGCCGGGACAGGGTCCTGAACGACCAGTGAGAGAAAAGAGGAACGAGAGAAGCATCTCTGTCGCAGAAGCCAGAGACCGAGCCAGTGTTTCAGCACCAGCTGCACCACAACAGCCTCCACTGCCCCCAGCGAAGGATTCAGGCCCGCCATCGGTTTCACCTCCCCCCGGGCCCTCATCACAGGCCTTGGACTCGTCTGTGAAGGCCCAAGCAGAAGTTTCAGACCCGGCAGCACCCCCATCACCTCCTCTACCCACAGACTAGCCCTGGGCCCCCCCTGCCACATCTACCCCCTCTAGACACTTGTCCCTCTCCTTTTCATCCCCACCTTCCCCCATGGGCCTTCCCAACCATCTTGAAAGCCTGATCAAATCAGGGATTAAGATGGTTCCCCTCACCCCTAATATAGCAAGGTCACCAACTGTGCTGAACTCTTCCCCGTATAAAACTGTGCCCCTCAAGTCACACAGGAGCTTCAACTCTCCTGCTTCACAAACTAAAGCTCCCCCAGCTCCTCCTCCCTCAGTTTTCATCTGGTCCATCACCCAAATTTCCCCCTGCTTGTCCTCCCCTGCCTGCCCCCACAGCTGGTATCCCTAAGAGCTAGGATGCACAGGGCCTCTGCTGTCCAAGGACTTACAGCCATGATAAAGGTAATATCAAGCTGGGGCTCTGTGAGACAACATTCTCCCCTAGTGCTATATCTATACCCACACCACATAGACCAGATTACAGAAGGACAGTTAGACTGTCCAATCAGAGAAATTTGATCCATATCCCTTGTAAGAAGATAATGTCCAGTGCTACTGAAACTAATCTGAAACTTGCTGTGCTTAATGTCAGATCCTTGTCTAACAAATCATTTTTAATTAATAATTTGATCTCTTCGTATAATCTTGATTTTATGTTTTTAACTGAAACATGGCTTGACAAAAACACAGGTAATGCTGTTCTAACGGAATCAGCTCCACCCAACTACAAATTTGAATCTGAAACACGAGAAAACAAAAAGGGTGGAGGTGTCTGTGCAATATTTAGAGATCATATGGTTATGCACAAGTTGTCATTTGGGGTGTTTTCATCATTTGAGTATGTATCCTTTAAAATGGAGCTAAAACAATCTCCGTCCATACTCTATGTAGTTATATACAAGCCTCCCCAGCACCGTCAAGGTTTTATTGATGATTTTACCAGGATGCTTTTAATTGTATGCACAGACTTTGATGGTTTGGTCATTACAGGTGATTTTAATGTACATGTGGATAATGTCTGTGACAGAAATGCTAAAGAGCTCAGTGCTGTCCTTGAAACCTTTGGCCTGACTCAGCATGTGTGTGAGCCCACCCACAGCAGAGCGCAGCACACTCTGGACCTGCTCATTACAAAGGGGGTTAATATTTCGAACGTCAATGTGGTTGATGTTGCTCTGTCTGATCATTTCTGTGTCTTCTTTGACCAGTCTGTTTCTCCCAAACCACCGGCTGGTCCTGCAGTTGTTCAGAGGAGACACATAAATAACAGCACAGGTGCTCTGTTCATGGAAATGATAAACTTTGAAAATGCCTCATGTTCTAATGTTGATGATTTGTTGTACTCTGTTACTTCGAGTGTTTTGAATGTTCTGGACACCATTGCCCCTGTGAAGGTTAAAATGGGTAGAAAAGGGAGTGCCAGAGGGCCGAGCGGAAATGGCGCAAGTCAAAGCTTCATGTTCATTATGAAATTTATAAAGAAAAGTTGTACGTGTTCAACCAGATCTTAAGTAGAACAAGGGAGAGCTACTTTTCTGAAATTATTGGAAACTGCAGTAACAACTCGCGTGTCTTATTTGCAACAGTGAACAGATTAACAAACCCTCAAGCTAAACTGCTGTTGGAACTGATCTCCACATCTAAGTGTAATGAGTTTGCAGTATTCTTTTGCGACAAGGTTCAGACCATTAAAAATACCATCAATTCCACAACGCCAATAACAACCCTGCAGCCACCTAGACACTTAGAGCTGACTCATTTTGCACCTGTAACTGACAAAACTGTCCAAGAGATCATCACCAGTCTGAGTTCATCTACATGCTGCCTCGATGTGTTACCCACTAGATTTCTAAAATCTGTGCTGAGCAGTTTGTTACCACCACTCGCTCACATAGTTAACATGTCACTACAATCTGGAACATTCCCAAAGGCCTTGAAAACTGTGTTCATAAAGCCTCTCCTAAAGAAGAGCAGTCTTGATGCCACAGTACTGAACAACTACCGGCCCATTTCAAATCTGCTGTTTTTAGGCAAAGTCCTTGAGAAAGTTGTTTACCAACAGCTTACTGACTTTCTCCTAATGAACAACTCCTATGATGTTTTCCAGTCAGGTTTTAGACCCCGTCACAGCACTGAGACCGTTCTTATTAAGGTGACAAATGACATCCGCCTGAACACTGACGCAGGCAAAGTCTCAGTTTTAGTCCTGCTAGATCTGAGTGCTGCTTTTGACACTGTCGATCATGAGATCCTTTCACAGAGACTAGAGGACTGGGTGGGCATCTCTGGCACTGCCCTAAATTGGTTGAAGTCCTATCTAGAAGACAGGAAGTACTTTGTTGAAATTGGTAGCTGTGTCTCAGACCACATGGCCTTGACCTGTGTGGTGCCCCAAAGGTCAATCCTGGGACCCCTTCTGTTCAGTCTCTATATGCTGCCTTTCGGCCAGTTAATACAAAGTAATAAATGTGTCCTACCACAATTATGCAGACGACACTCAGCTCTATGTCTCACTGACAGCAGGTGAATATGGACCAGTGGATTCACTCTGTCACTGCATCTAACAGGTCAGTGTGTGGATGCAAAACAACTTTCTCCACCTAAATTCAGACAAGACTGAAGTCATCGTATTTGGTCCACAGAAACAAAGAGAAAGTGTCAGCAGTCACCTCCAGTCTCTCTCTCTAAAACCTACAAATCAGGTTAGAAATCTCTGGGTAATAATGGACTCAGACTTAAACTTTTAACAGCCACATCAAATCAATAACATCAGCAGCTTTTTACCATCTAAAAAACATTGCCAAAATCAAAGGTATAGTGTCTAAACCTGACTTGGAGAGACTTATCCATGCATTTGTCTCTAGTAGGTTAGACTACTGTAACGGCCTGCTCACTGGCCTCTCCAAACGGGCCGTAAGACAGCTGCAGTACATCCAGAATGCTGCTGCTCGGGTCCTGACCAGAACCAGGAAGTAGTCCTGTGCTCAGGTCTCTACACTGGCTTCCTGTGGCTCAGAGAATAGACTTTAAAGCAGCTCTGCTTGTGTACAAGTCTGTCCACGGCCTAGCACCAAAGTACATCTCTGACATGTTAGTGCCATATGAACCATCTCGGACTCTGAGGACCTCAGGGACCGGCTTCCTGCTGGTGCCCAGAGTCAGGGCTAAACATGGGGAATCAAGATTTTATGCAGCTAAAATCTGGAACAGTCTTTCTGAAGATGTGAGACAGGCCTCTACTCTGACAATGTTCAAATCTAGGCTCAAAACAGCTCTATTTCACTGTGCATATGACTGAAAGGATCTTATCTGCACTCTTCTCTTTTAAAGTTCATTTTATAATGATTATTTATGTTTTTATTTTGTATTGTGATTTTAATGCATTTTCTTGTTCTGTAAAGCACTTTGAATTACTTTGTGTACGAATTGTGCTCTACAAATAAACTTGTCTTGCCTTGCCTTACTAACCACTGAGAAACATCCATGTTCATTCTTGGCTGCTGACTTTCTTCTGGAGCGTCTTGTTGCTCAGGGTCGGACTCCGGCTCGAACATGTACAGTTGCACTGCGGTCTGTTGTCTGGCAGCCATTTCTTCCACAAACTCAGCCGTTGCCATGGTCACACAGTGCCGGCCTCACGTCTTCCATAGGCAGGAAAAGGTGGGCGGCGCAAATACCGTCTCTGGGCGGTGCACGCAGTAGCTCATTAGCATTTAAAGGGAAAGGCCCTGAAACCAGCCATCTGGAGCAGGGCTGTGAAACTGGTGTTTCAAGAACCCCGCTGTGCTCAATTGTTCAGCTTTTTCGACCAAAGCACGTTACTAACATACCATTTAGACATCAGGGAACCTTGTCAGGAAGCAGAAATGAGCATAATATGTCACCTTTAAATAGAATTAAAACAAACAGACCAGCTGATTTTAACCAGTAAAACCACTGAATAAAGTTACAAGTCAGTCTTTGTCTGACACTGCTTGTTCCAGAGGGCTTTCTAACTACAGTGTCTGACATTAAAACATGAATGTCCCTCTCTAGAGCCCGTGTTTGGTTTGTCAGTTCTGTGCTACTGTAGAAACATGGCAGTGAAACATGATGATCTCCGTAGATGAGGACCAGCTCCCTGTGTAGTTATAAACGGCTCATTCCAAGGAAATGAAAACATGTTTATCATTGTCAACTGATTGTACACTAAAGAAAACATACTGATTATGTTATATTCCATTTCTGCATATATATATATATACATATATATATATATATATATATATATAAACATTAAACCCTACACATTGGACCTTTAAAAGTCATTGAATAGTCTTAAATATGAATTTGTTAGTTGATTGACACAAACATTTTCTCATATTTAATTTATCCATCTTTTGATTTAGTTTTGTTAAAAATTAGTCAAACTCTTTGGCGTGAAAGTCAACAAATCTTTAAACCTGCCACTGAACCTAATGCTTTATTTTATTTTTTTTTTATCTAACTGACTCTAATAACCATCTTCCTACATACACCTCCCTCTGTGCGTGACTGCGTATTTACTATTGACCTTAATACTCACCTGCAACACTCTAATAATGGACTGACAGTTATGAATAGTGTTAAATTTGGTTAAAAATTGTCTAGATGACAGTATGTGATACCTGCAGACACCCTGCATGTAATAGTGCTATTTTATGTGAATTTCTGCCCTGAAGAAGTTCACTGTTACAAGGTTCCATTTATATATTGAAACTGTGCAAAATTCCTTTAATCTTCCCTTGTAAATGTTTTTGGAATTTTCCTGTGAATTTTCCAGAAATTATGACCCTTTGCAACCCTTAACAGGATAGGCAGGACACCTGCTGTATCAGTGTCATCTTTCTGCAGCACTGCAAAACAAAAAACAAGCTTTAGTGTCACTTCAGTGCATCCACTAAAGTCCGTGTTTGATGTCTGTTTGTCTTCCTGGATTTATTTTACTCATTTGTGAGGGATTTTAGCAGCTGACTGTCAAATATCAGTCACCTTACATGTTAAAGTTTCCCACAAGTATTTGAATGAAACAACATGTATATAAATACACTCCTTACAGAACGTCACTGAACAGTTCCTCACTGTGATAACATGAATTTGACAATCAAAGTAAAGCTGATAGAGTTTGGAGTCTCTGCAGGATCATTTATTATACAAGTGAAGTGTAACCAGCGGCTGCCTGAAAGGAACCAGATCATTCAGTCATTCTAAACATGATGTGATTGATAGTGAGGACGATCAGACTTCCTGTTTGTTTCTTCCTGTCAGTGAACACAGTGTCAGTGTGTCAGTGATAATAATGAGCCTGTGCTGATGGATTGTCTGATTTCAGAGTATTTCTGTGGACCTGAAGCATCCCAGAGGTGCGGCCGTCATCCAGGAGGTATGACTCACTCACAGCAGCTGCTCGTCCACTGTTTGATATTTAATACTCACCCAGATATAACACCTAAGTGTCATTTCTAATACCAGATTAGACTGGTTTTAATACGCTTTTCTTTTATTCAACAAAAGATGCCAACAAGTCAAATACTGTGCAAGAATTACTGTAAATACAGTCTAAAACTGGATCAAAGAATAAATCAGCATCATTATGAATCTGACCAAATTCATCAGTATCTTACTCTATATGACACTTGGTGCTGCAGACACATGCCAGTCGGAGTTACTTTCACAGAGCCTCATTCAGTCCCTGAGCATTAGTTCAGTGCTCAAGTGTTGAATCAGGTGTCATATTGACGATGTTCTTTTTCAATAATATCTGCCGTAACAGAGGCTGTGGTTCATTGGTCATTCAACATGCCCTTGTTGACTTCCCCTTGGCATTTGCCCTCAAGGGAATCCCTGCCGCCATCATAACTGTCGTTTCATTTGTCTGGATATCTGAAGTGACCCTCTGAGGACTGAGGGAGTGAGTGAACAACAATAGGTGGAAGTAATGTACGTACAACCACCAAAGAAGGAGAAAATGAATAAATTGGAAAATAAATAAAAATTTATTTAAATAAATTCACTATTCAACATGCTCCTCAGTTTCAGTTTTTCTAATAGGAGTGTATGTATAGGTAGACATACAGGTGTATAGATTCACTTGTCTCTCAGATTGTTTCTGAATAAGATCTTTGATAGCTTGATCTTTAACTGAAAACTGTCATATAACTAATTGCAGTTGATATTTACTTTGATTGCTGTATTGTTCAGCAGGTGTGATTTCTCTGTTCCCAACATTACTATCTGTGAATGCATAGAAAATTTGCAAGTTTTGCAAGATATCATAAACTCCTCAGCAATAATAGTTATTATAATCATGATACAGATCACAAACAGAAATGGCGAAATCAGAAGCTGATGGAGCTAATTACCAAGTTCCTGTTAATGTATTGCAATTATCATCAGGTCCATCATCAGATGGACCTGCAGACTCTTTCCGTGAGTCTGCAGGTCCATCTGATGAGTTGTAAAGAAAAAAACAGTATAGTGCTAATCCTGCAACTGGCAGTGGACCAGTGATGAACGTGAATGAGGGAAGATGTGTTCCATTTAAATGCCCTGCCAGTTTTCCCTCCACTCTCCAAGTGGCCTCCATGCAATGTAAGCCATCAGGGGCTGAGGAGAAGTAAATGAGAGCAAGTGGAATTACTAATTTAATGCAGTGAGAGATACAAACTGTATAGATAGACACAAAAGAAGAAGAAGAAATGATTGTTCCAAACTTCCATTTAGTCAACTTCCATTCAACGTTGCATGTAGGGCTGTCAAAATTGCTCAAAAATGACGTTTGAATATTCCTTCTAAAAATAACTCATAGGTTCGAACCATTCGATTTTTTTTTTTTTTTTTTTGCATTATGTCCACAAGAGGGCAAACTAATACAAGGAAACATACTTGTATATGTATTAATACAAGGAAACATAACTACTTGTAGGTATTTTTATTTCAACATAAACATCTTTGAAAATATTTACATACCTACACATTAAAACACATAAAACAATTATCTATAACATTACGTTATAAACGACTGCGGACCTCTCGCTTGCCCCCCCTCTCTGACCCGTGGCCACACCACCTGCGGAAGCACTGCGAATAGCCTCGAAGCACCGGACCGTGACCGGCTCGTGCTCTGCAGCGATCGTTTCGGCGTCTGGTCTGTTTTCTGCTCGAGCTGCGAGCGAATGTGTCAAGCCAGGTGATGGAGACAATAGCTGGGAGCAGAAGCGCTTGTCGACCAGCGCGGAGAAATGCGCGTCTGATGTGAACAGAAGTGCTCCGGCTTGCGCGAGAATTTCAGTGCGCTGCGCTTTGCAGCACTTCTGCGGGCGGTGTGGCCTTGGCAGTGCGTTCAGTCAGAGATATTGGATAAAGGAGATACCCCACTGTAGGCTTATCCAATGTTAAGAAAACGGTTACTCTTCCTGTCTCCTAAGTGGGTGTGGTTAGCTCTCCCTCCAATCAGAGCCTGTTCTCCCTTAACCCCCCCCCCCTCCCCACCACCGTGTTGAACAGAGGCTCTGTGGATGTCTGTGTCTGTGGATCGAGAAGCAGGTGGAATGAAAATACATTCTTCCTATTATTGCAGCCTATTGCTGCACAAAGCTTGGGCATTTTTTATTTATTACTAGCGGTAAATAACTGTTTGTAAGCTAACTGTGATTTTACCGCCTGTTTATCAAGATCACAAGATCTTGTGAGAACTTGTTTTCTGAGACGGACAGGGCTCAAACAAAGTTAATTTTCTTTTGATCTGTGCGGATGAAAAATGCAGCTTTAGTGTCAGAATGTTGGTAAGATGTGTGGCTTGTGGAAAACGAACCCAGTGTTTACTTTAGTGACTATAGGGCGAAAGAATTGACCATAAATTGTGATCACGTTCATTTTCCTCATTGACGACAATACATTCAGAGCTGCCGCAAGTCTCCTACGGGGGCGTGGCGCTGACGTCACTGAATCAGGAAGTGAGCTGAGTGGGGTGTCTCGCTTGATCCAATATCTCTGGTTCAGTGCAGCGGCCCAGGCCAATGCCCACTCGCAAAGAGGACAGCTGCGGTGGTGGTTTTTTTTTTCTTCACAGTCAAATATCAATTTTCACATTCGAAGGTCCATTTTTATTCTTTTTTTTTTCAAATTCGAATTTAAATTCGAATTTAGAATATTCGTTGACAGCCCTAGTTGCATGCAGTGTTAATTGTGTGTATTTGTTTCCAAAATAAGATGATGACGAGATGGTGACATCAGTAAATACTTACTGTAACTATATCAACTTGCTGTATTGTTGACAAAAAAAATGCTAAAATACTTAAAAAAAAAAAGACTAAAATCTCTTCTTATTTTTGGTGACAATACAGAAGAAACCAAATAGTAGAGACCCTTATTTATTTATGTATTTGTATAGACTCAGTTGTCAATAGTTTTCATTGACTAAGACTGAAATGCCTAGACTTTCAGTTAACTAAAACTTGACTTATAAAAACAGGCTGACTAGGGCTGCTCAATTATGGAAAAAATCATAATCACAATTATTTTGGTCAAAATTGAAATCACGGTTATGCGGCGCACATGGTGACTTGTTGTTTACACAACGGCATGTCATTTCTATCTATACACGTGTGTTTAAAATTCTCCTCTGCTCTCTGTATCGCGCATGGCAGAGTTCGGCCCTGATGCACACAGACACGTGCGCACGCACACACACACACACACAGACTGACCGACCTCTCTCGCTCTCCCTCTACCATTTTCCGTATGCTGTTTTTGAAATCTGCCACGATCACCTGCCCCCCGCATTACTTGTAGTTCACCTACTTGACTGGCTCGTGGAGTGAATAGAGAAGAGAGGAGGGGAAGGTATTGCGTGTGCGCGGCTTCCGGGTGCGTTTGATTTGCAGCACAAGACAACGAGAGTAAACTGACAAGAAGCACATAATTTTATGTAGATTATTTTGCTTTCATAATCGTTGAAAGCCCAAATCGTAATCTATAAAATATGATTAATCAACATCAGGCTGACTAAATATGGACTAAGACTGCATAAAAAAAGACAAAATTAACACCAGTTGCATGTCACGAGAGAATGCTGTGTGAACTTGTCTGCTGAATTTTCAGTAACCCTCAGTCATTATTGAACCAAAGCTGGGCTCTAACTATTGAGTTAAGGGGTATTTATACTTGTGTGGCAGACCCTAAGCTGTAGCCTACGCATGTGGCCTATGCCCTTGTGAGCAGTGTCAGTCCATTATATTGACATGTTGTGTGTGTGTCTGTGTGAATCTGTGTGTCTGCATGTCTGTGTCTGTGTCTCAGCTTGCAGGAGTGTGTGATGTGCTGGTAGAAAACTACCTACCAGGGAAGCTACATCAGATGGGTTTAGGATACGAGCAGCTGAGCAGAGTGAACCCACAACTCATCTACTGCTCCATATCAGGTACTGACCGACTGACTATCTGACTTACTGACTTACTCACTGAATTATTTACTTACTTACTGACTTGTTAAGCTCATTTTAGATGAGCCAGGCCCATGCAGATTTGATCACCGGCGATCGCCACACAAGGCATGACGGTTAGTTTTGTTTTCATGGAAACGCCTGGTTGTCACCTAATCTATCAGCTGATTGGTTTAGATGTTGAGTCAACAATAAGACGTTTTAGATAAACCTTTCAGTTTTATAGAATTTCAGAGATTTAGATGTTATTTGTCTAATTTGAAGGTTTATTCTGTTAACAGAAATCATGTTGTGTTACTGATGGTGGTGTTAAGTTTACATGAGAATTCATGTAATTCATGTAACTTTCCAGGCACGCCGCAGTTCGTCTCAAACTAGCCTGTTTACTTACTGAGCCACTGACTGATTTACTGACTTACTTACTGACTTTCTTATTGACTTACTGATGTGCTGACTTGCTGACTTACTTACTTACTAGGTTCGTTCGAGATGAGCCAAACCTGTGCAGAGTTGATCACTGGCGATCGTGGCACAATACATGCCAGTTAGTTTAGTGTCCGACTTCATCCCAACTTGCTCTGATGTCATACAAAAGTAGACAGCAATAATTTCACGATAGCGAGGCGGCCGCAGTTTTTAGAGCCAGGCACTGCAGTTGCTCTTCACTGACTGCAAGAGCTACAGCATGATGGAAAATGCCTGGCTCTTACCTGATCTATCAGCTGATTGGTTTAGATGTTGACACAACAATATGACTTTTTAGATCACACATTTTAGATGTTGAATTTCTGAGATTTTGGTTTTATTTGTCTGATTTGTAGGTTTATTATGTTAACAGAATACATATTGCTTGACTGATGGTGAAGGTTAGTCGTCAGAGACTAAATACATTCATCATCAACCAGTTTGGGCATGCGTGGCGTCAGTGGTTTCCCCGCCACTTCGGTCTGGTTAAACAGCTTTTAATCCAGTTTCTTGCTTCTTTTATGAACAAACCACTTACTCTCAGCTTTTATTGTATGTACTTTTTAAACATGGACTAAGGTTTTAAGCCATCGGGCCTGTGGTTGTCACGGATCATAGACTACAGCAGAAGTGAACGTGGAAGTCGCCAGCCAAACCGCATTAGCAAGGCGCCAACTTTTAAAAATCGTTTAACTGTAGGAGACATACAACTCACCACCTGAAGCGGACTGCCCCCTTAAAATTGGGGAAGGTCCCCTTGGACATTTCGGCCCCACGACCGAGGGTAAAAATTTTAACTCCGTGTGTTGATACTGTGTCCCGGGGAACGGATCTCCAGCACAGGCCGCAGGTATGTTGGCAGTGTGTGAGTCCTGCCTCCCAACCCTGTCAAAACTGAGGGAGAGCATCTCTGGACTGCAGGCCGACCTCAAGGAGAGGGAAAAGATCCTCCTGGATTTTACCACCGTCGCCACGACCCAGGCGAAACATATTGCTCACCTGATGGCATCCGGCGCTGGTGACCGGAGCATGGTGGCCACGAACAACACCACCCTGCCGTGGACCGACTCCATAACCACCGGAACTCCGATACCAGCACTAGCCGAGTCCCGCTGGCACTGCCAGGGAGCCAAGCCGAAATCATCGGCACTCTCCACCTCCTGCCTTCGCCCCACGGAGCCGCAGCGCTTCATCACGGAGGGTGGAGCAGGAGCACCAGTGAGCTCAACTCCACTCAAGCCGAGGGAGCCCTGGTTGGTGGTGGCCAGGGGCTCTGGGGCTTGTCCATCTCCTCTGCCTCTGGAGCTGCCGCTGGATAGCCTGACCCCTCCCCTCCATCCCGATCAGGAGGAACCGCGGCCCAGCGCCACAAACATCGGGCTCCATCCTGTCACTGTCGTACCTCCAGGCAGTCGGAGGCGCGTACTTGGGAGCAGCGCACCCCCTCTGTGCTAGTGATTGGGACCTCCATGGTCAGGCACGTGGAAGTGCACAACGGCCGCACCTTCTGCCACCCTGGTGCCTGTGTCAATGAGGTTGCATCCTCCGCCTTCCAGCTGACTGCACGGCACAGCTCGGTCTCCACGCTGGTCCTGGAGGCCGGTATGTCAGAGGTCCTCAAGCAGGACTTCATCTCCCTGGTGGACTGCCTGCTGGACATGGGGAAGCGGCTAATTATTTCCGGCCCGCTTCCCCCACCTCGTTATGGTGACGTCACCACCAGCTGCCTTCGTCAGCTGCACCTGTGGCTGAAGGGATACTGCCTGTCCAAAAGTATCCCTTTTGTGGACAATTTTAGAGCTTTTTTAAACAGACCCCACCTTTTTAAACGGGACGGCCTCCACCCAAACCAGGAGGGTTCACGGCTTTTATCAGTCAACATTGACCTGACCGTCCGATCCTGCACCACAGCCACCTCCTGACTCACAGCTCACCCACCTCCACCCTCCTCCACTACACATTGCACCACACACACTTCTCCCTCAGTAGCACCTTCTCTGCAACTGGAAACACAGATCATTCACACCATAAAAACTATCATTACACTTAGAAAGTTGAAACCCAGAAATGTTTTTAGACCTAACCGTGTTTTTAACATCCATTTGAAAAGTCACGAAGAGCGCACGTTCAGCACAAACATTAAAATGGCAGTGCTGAACGTACGCTATCTTTTAAACAAATCTTTTATCATAAATGATTTAATTTTAGACAATAACATAGACAGTATTCTCCTTACAGAGACATGGCTTGGCACTGACGCACCTGTTGTTCTCACCGAGGCTTCCCCACCAAATTTTAACTTTTTATATTCAGTTAGGGGAGGCAAAAGAGGAGGCGGAACTGCATCAGCAACAAAAACCACAATGTCCTCAAATGAAGTTTCTTTTAGCAGTTACATGTCATTTGAGCATCACGCCTTTGTTTTTAGCAGCCCTCCTATCCTTTTCATAACAGTTTACAGACCACCCAGTACTCCACTTCTTTTATCAGTGATTTCTCGGAATTATTATCAATCATTCACTCCACCTACAACAGGATTTTAATAACTGGTGATTTTAATCTACACATTGACAACACCTCGGACCCAGTATCCAGAGAATTTTTAAACCTCTTAAACTGTTTAGATTTCAAACAACATATCACGCAGCTGACCCACAGCAGAGGGCACACCCTGGACCTGGTCATAACCTATGGCCTGTCCGTGGGTGTCTCCTCTGTTGTGGATCTGGCTGTGTCCGACCACTTTTGTGTGTTTTTTAACATCACCAGTTTTAACCAACAGGAGGCCCCGGTGAGAACAGTGAGGAAACGCTACCTAACTTCTGAAGTGGCTGCAAATTTTATCCAGATTTTACACAGCGCTCCTGCAGAGATTTTACGAGCACCCTGTGATTTTATTGTGGACAATTTTAACAACAAACTCAAGTCAGCGCTGGACTCAGTGGCTCCACTTTTAATCAAAACAATTAGAACAAAACCTACTCCCCCATGGAGAAATCAGGAAATCAAACAACTGAAAAGATACTGCAGGAGTGCTGAGAGAAGGTGGAGAAAATCAAACCTAACAGTCCACTACGAAATATTATGTCAACATCTCAAAACCTACAATAACGCAGTCAAACAGGCAAGAATTTCCCACTTCAAAAAAATTATCTCTGACAATAAAAACAATCCCAAATTCCTCTTCTCCACAATTGATATTTTAACAAACAGTAATTTTAACAGATCACCTAAGACAACAACCAATGCCCTTTGTGAGGACTTTGCAGACCACTTCAGAAGTAAAATCAATGACATCAGATCCAGTCTCTTATCGCAACAGATTTTAACTGTCGACATACCTGGATCATTGCTTTTACCTGAAGAAACACTGGAGAGTTTTGCCCTGGTTGATGCGAGGACACTTGGTCGAGTTTTCTCCCAAGTAAAGCCCACAACTTGCCTTTTAGACCTGATTCCCACACCATTTTTTAAAACATTTTATGGATTCTTTGAGGAACAGCTACTGTACATGGTGAATTGCTCTCTTCAGACAGGTGTCTTCCCGGCCTCCTTGAAAACGGCGGTGGTGAGGCCCCTTCTGAAGAAGAGCAATTTAGACCCCAACATTCTTAATAATTATCGACCTGTATCCAACTTACCATTTTTAAGCAAAATTTTAGAAAAACTGTTTTTTAACCAAGTAAATGATTTTTTTAAATACAAATAACACTTTAGAGAAGTATCAGTCTGGTTTTAGGATGAACCACAGTACCGAGACAGCCCTTTTAAAGATTTTAAACGACATCAGGTGCAATTTAGATAACCACAAACTCACAGTCTTGGTACTACTGGATCTAACAACCGCCTTCATTTCAGTAGACCATCACATTTTATTGAATAGCCTGAGGCACCTGGTCGGCCTCTCTGGTACTGTTTTTAACTGGTTTGTCTCTTACCTTACTGATCGACACTTCTTTGTAAGTATGGATACATGTTCCTCAGGAACCCGTGAGATAAAGTTTGGGATCCCCCAGGGGTCAATTTTAGGTCCAACTCTTTTTAATCAATACATGCTTTCTCTGGGGGACGTCATCAGGAGGCACGGCATCAGCTTTTATAGTTATGCTGATGATACGCAACTGTACATCGCCATGTCTCCTGATGACACAGGGCCAATTGATGCCCTTTTTAACTGCATTTTAGATATAAAGTCATGAATGGCAGCGAATTTCCTGCAGCTCAACCAGGATAAAACAGAGGTTTTAGTCATTGGTCCTGAAGGCCAGAGAGAGAAACTTTTACCAAAACTACAGGATTTTAGACTAACACAATCTGTAAAAAATCTGGGTGTCATTTTTGACTCTGAGCTTAGTTTTATTCCACATATTAAAAACATAACAAAGGCAGGTTTCTACCACCTTAAGAATATAGCCAGAGTCCGCCCGTTTCTTTCTCAGGCCAGCACGGAGGTGCTGATGCATGCTTTTATCTCCTGTAGGTTAGATTATTGTAATGCCCTGCTCTCTGGTCTTCGCAAAAAGAGTATCTCAAATCTACAGTTATTACAGAATTTAGCCGCACGAATGCTGACGAGGACCAGAGGACGGGAGCACATTACACCAGTTTTAAAATTGCTGCATTGGCTCCCTGTACGCTTCAGGATCGATTTTAAGATTCTTTTATTAGTTTATAAATGTCTTAACGGTCATGGGCCTTCTTATTTATCTGACCTGCTTTTACCATATCAACCCTGGCGGACCCTGATGTCCTCCGGCCTTTTAACCATACCACAAGTTAGGACTAAAACACACGGGGAGGCGGCATTTAATTATTATGGCCCCCGATTGTGGAACAGCCTGCCGGAGAACCTCAGAGCTGCAGAGACTGTTGATGTTTTTAAAAAGAGGCTCAAGACTCATCTTTTTAATCAGGCTTTTAACTGATCTCTTTATTTATCTATTTTAAATTCCTCTTATAACCGATTTATCCATCTATTATCTATTTTTTATTTCTTTTTTATATTCTTACCCTTCCTCTTTTTACGTTCTTATCTCATTTAACCTATTCTTACCTATTCTAACCTTATCTTTTGTTATTTTAGTTAGCCTATAGGTTTTAGTTTTGATGCATTCAGTGTCTCTGTTTTAGATCATTCTTACCTAGCTACTAACTCAATTTTATGAGCTAAATAGCTTTCTGTTGGGTGGGAGGGTTGGGTTTTCTCTGTTCTTTTTGTTTTCTGTTTGGATCTTTGTTGTTTTTCACCTCTGTGAGGCACTTTGTGTTACTGTTGTATGAAAAGTGCCATATAAATAAAGTTGATTTGATGATAAACAATGCAGAGTCTACTGTACATTGGACTGTTAATTATTGAAGTAACCTATTTAGCAACACACAGACTTGTGGTCAGTGGGATGTGAGGATACTTAAAATGACATCTGTACAGATGTCAAGCCCCGACTATATCTGACTGATCTTTAATGAAAGCTGTCTTGTGTTTTTTTTCCTTTGAAAATATTAATCTTATATTCATTTAGTTGAGGCAACAGGTCCTCTCAGCTGCTCTGCAGCAGCAAACTGATATCCTGATTCACATGAAATTCATGTAAAATGTAAAGCATTTTAATAGATCAATCTATCATAGTTAAAACAATTAGAGACTGAAAAACTGATATATGGGTCTGATAACATTTTTAATAACTTGACATCATATCGGACAGGATGTGAGTGTTTCTGTGACTTCCTGTACGGACTGAAGTCTGCCGGTAACTGTCGGGAAAGTGTCCCACTTCATCACAGCTTTTGGTCACCGCCCCCTGCTGCGGCTGCCTGATCTTGTCCACTCTCCAGGCAAGATGCAGTTCATCTCGAACAGGCCTACTTACTTACTTACTGACCGACCGACTTAATGACTTACTTATTGACCGACTGACCTACTGACTTGCTGACTCACTGACTAAGTGACTGACTTACTGACTTACTTACTGACCTAAATACTGACTTACTGACTGACTGACTTACTTACCTACTTACTGACTTACTTACTTGGTGCCTGGTGGTATACTGGTACTAATTTCCTGAATTATATACATCTTTTATATACCACCATAGCGGTGCACAGCGGAAACAACTGCTGCAACTTAACAACAGGCAGGAAAATATATTATGGTGTTTGAAAATATATTATGGTGAACACCACGACACACAATTATTTGGTGACGCATAAACAAGTTATAACACTAATAATTGTACATTAACAAAATTACTCAGCTGAATGGCACACTGGGTACAGCTGGCGAGCTAGCCAGTTAGCATAACAGTCTGTTAAGAGCTGGGAGAAGCCACAGAACATTCAGGATTAGGAAAGAGAGATGGAGGATGAAGGAAGACAGACTGGTTCTTCTGGGCACAAGTTCTTAAGTGCCCATGAGAGGAGCTGTGTCTATTTAAAAAATCTGAATTGCTTGTGTCTGAAGGAAAAAAAAAACACTTAAAAGATGATATGGTGGAGCTTACTGATAGCATTAACCTACACTTTTTCAGACATTATGGTTACTGCTGGAGTCAGAGATGACAGAGAAACAACAGAAGTAGAAATCCTCCTGCTTCCCAGAAGTCAGCGGTGTGACAACATGTTGCCTCTCTGTTAGTAAACACATCATTGAAAGATGATGACATCCTGCAGGCTACACTAGTAAAGTCAAAGTGGCTTTTAGCGGGTGTGGAAACTCAAGCTGTTGTAAAGATCCCCGCTGCCATAATCTATTGATCTTAATGGATCAGCTCTCTTAATCCAACAATGGCACAGCCGTCAGTACTGGAAAAAAAAAAGAAAGTTAAAATCAAAAATCGAATTGAATTGTGACCTTAAAATCAAAAGTTAAATCAAATTGTGAATTTAGAGAAACGTGACTCTCTTAGTTTTGGCAGTCAAGATGGCGCCAGTGTGTGTGGCTGGCCATCTGCTGCTCCTACAATGCTTAGTGTTTTTATTGTTTTTAACCATTGGCACTAAACAAATCGAGTCTCTGCTGGTGTATGATCGCCAGTCTCTTTTGTTTCTCCGGCAGAATGTCAGAAAAATGAGTGCGATTAATCACAGTGGACAGAGTGCTTTGCCCCTGCTCTTGGCGGGGATTCCGCCTCACCTGTACCGGGCCTCGGCCCTACCTTCTCAGCGGAGGTGTCCCCGTCGCCGTGGCAGTCGCGGTGGTCGGCTGGTGAAGCTGAACCTCTGGCTGACACGCTCTTCGTCCATTTCCCGGACAGGATATGGATTATTATCTCCTCTCACTGTGCCACGACGCCTACTTGACTGCATTGACATCTGTCTGGTGCCTGTCACCGGCTCATTTGAGGGACTCCAGCCCCGCCGCCTCTGCCCTCCTCGGCTCTCTCAGCGGGGGGTGGACCATCGGCTCCTGAGGATGTTGCCCTGGGCTCCCCGATCCACTGGACCACGGGCCCCAGCTCCCTCCAGGATTGGCTTGGTGAACGCCAGATCCCTGGCGAACAAAACTTTCATCCTGAGGGATTTCTTCTGCTCCCATGCCCTGGATTTCCTGTGTGTGACAGAGACTTGGATCGGTGCTGGTGAGTCCAGCGCTCTGGTCGAGCTTTTACCTGCCGACTGTTCTTATTTTAACTCCCTGCGGACGTTGGGTCGTGGAGGAGGGACGGCGGCGGTTTATAAAAATGTCTTTAAATGTAAGCAGTGCACCGTCTCATCCTCAATTTCCAGCTTTGAAGTGACTTTATTTGACGTGGGTCGCTCCGACCCGGTGCTGTGCGCTGTCATCTACCGACCCCCCAAATACAATAAGGACTTCGTTAATGACTTTTCTGGTCTTCTGGCGGAAATCATGCCGAAGTATGACCATGCCATTTTTCTTGGGGATTTTAATGTTCATGTGTGTTGTCCTGATAAGCCATTGGTGAATGACTTTTTAAACCTTATTGATTCTTTTAATCTGGTGCAGTGTGTGTCTGGTCCCACACATGAACATGGACACACATTAGATCTAGTCCTCTCTTGTGGTTTATCTGTGTCTAACTTGGAGATCTGTGACGATGCGATTTCTGATCATATGCCTGTTTTGTTTGAAGTTGCTTTCTCCTGTGCCGATGTTAAATCTGGTGCCCCTGTTCAGCGCCGTCGGATTTTTAACTCTTTTACTGCCAGTCAGTTCTCCGTGGCTTTTAATCAGCTCTGTGTCCGCCCTGCCTCTGCTAACACAGAGGAGCTCAGCTCCTGGTTTAACTCCTCCTGCCGAATCATACTGGACTCTGTGGCTCCAATAAAAACTGTGTTGCCCAAGGCTAAAACTGAGCCATGGTTCAATAAGGAAACCCGTGCAGCTAGACGGGAGTGCCGCAAAGCAGAGCGGAAGTGGAAGAAGGACAAGCTGCAGGATTCCCTCCAAATCCTAAAGGACTGTTGGCACTCCTACCAGAACACTGTTAAAGAGACCAAAAGGAAATACCTGTCAAACCTCATTGAGTTAAATCGTCATAACCCACGTGTGTTATATAAAACCATTGACACTGTTCTTAATGCCCCACAGCCTGTCAGCTTGGAGGCATCTCCTGACATGTGCAATAGCTTCCTGCATTTTTTTATTGATAAGGTTGCTAATGCAAGGGCTCTCATCTCAGCCCCTGCATCTGACCCCTCTGTCCCTGTTCCTTGTTCTGCAGCTCTTGATAAGTTTGAACCTGTGTCCCTATCATCTTTAGAAGAGCTGATTGGCCATATTAAGCCATCAGGTTCTCCCTATGACGTTGTCCCTCCTGGTTTCTTCAAAGTAGTTTTCCCTAGTATAGGGCAGTCGGTTCTGACCATCATCAACAGCAGTCTGTCCTCTGGTGTTGTTCCCCCAAGTTTGAAACATGCAGTGGTCCAGCCCCTACTTAAGAAACCTGGCCTTGATGGCAGTGTGCTGGCCAATTTTAGGCCCATCTCTAAGCTGCCTTTTATCTCCAAAATCTTAGAAAAAGTTGTTCATGCTCAGCTAAAATCATTTTTAGATGAGCATAATGTCCTGGAGATCTTTCAATCAAGCTTTAAAACTCTGCATAGCACCGAGTCGGCTTTAGTAAGAGTTTTTAATGACATCCTCCTGGCAAATGACTCTGGTGACCATGTAATTCTTGTTTTGTTGGACCTAACAGCGGCTTTTGACACCGTGGACCACAATACCCTAGTGGCTCGGTTACGCCACCTAGTGGGCATCTGTGGTACCGCACTGGAGTGGTTCAAATCTTATCTGGCTGACAGAAGCATGAGTGTAAGCCTTGGAAACTCAGAATCCAGCTCTGCTCCTCTGCCGTATGGGGTTCCACAGGGGTTTATCTTAGGTTCCCTGCTTTTTTCTTTGTATTTACTGCCCCTGGGATCCATCCTGAGAAAGCATGGCATCTCTTTCCACTTTTATGCTGACGATAGTCAGATATATGTACCGCTATGTACCGTGGTGTGCCTTCTCACTCACACCACTTCTGGCATGTCTTAAAGACATCAAAGACTGGATGGCCTTGAACTTTTTAAATTTTAATGAGAAAAAAAACAGAAGTGATGGTGTTTGGTCCCAGTGGCCTTTGTAAACCTCCCCCTGTTGACTTGGGCCCTTTGGCAGATTTTTTAAAGCCAACAGTCTCAAACTTGGGTTTTAAGATGGACAGTGATTTTAAATTGGATCGGCAAATCAGCTCTGTAGTGAAGTCCAGCTTTTTCCAAATTAGACAGCTGGCTAAGGTGAAACCTTTCCTTGCACAACAGCACTTTGAAACAGTAATCCATGCCTTTATTACATCTCGGCTGGATTACTGTAATGCACTTTATTTTGGAGTCAGCCAGTCCTCCCTCGCACGTCTCCAGTTGGTGCAAAATGCAGCTGCATGCCTGATAAGTGGAGTACGTAAGAGGGAGCACATAACTCCCATCCTGGCCTCCCTCCACTGGCTACCTGTGCACTTTAGAGTCCATTTTAAGATTCTTTTATTAGTTTTTAAATCTTTAAATGGTCTGGCCCCACCTTACCTCTCTGAGCTTCTTCACCCCTACGCTCCTGCTCGGTGCCTCAGGTCAGCTGATCTGCTGCTTCTGGAGGTGCAGAGGTCTAAACGGAAGCTCAGAGGGGACAGAGCTTTTTCCGTTGCTGCTCCTAAATTGTGGAACGAGCTACCCCTCCACATTAGACAAGCCTCCTCACTGTCCATTTTTAAAACTCGTCTAAAAACCCATTTTTATTCCTTGGCTTTCAACTCCGCATGAGACTCTGCATCTGTTTTAGTGTTTTATGGTTTGTTTTATTTATTGTTTTATTGTTTTTAAATTGTTTTAAAAACAATAAACAATTATTTTAGTATTTATTTCCTGTTAATTATTTTATGTCCCTGTGTTGCTTTGTCTGTTTATGTACAGCACTTTGTTTCAGCCGTGGCTGTTTTAAAGGGCTATATAAATAAAGTTGAGTTGAGTTGAGCAGAATGATGAAATTAAAATGATATGATGTTCTATAAACTCTTTACAGTAAACAACTATAAACCTAAATAAAAGGAAAACAGGTAACTGTGACACACTGTGAAACTGCCAACATCTTAAAAAAATACCATGATACAAAGTTTTGGTCATACTGCCCAGTGCCTACTGACACATTTTCACATCATTTTCATCATTTAACTTTATTACAGAGTGAATTCGGCTGCCTGTTTCTATAAAGTCTGACACAATTGTTAAATTACAGGATATGAAGTTGGGACTCTTGTTTTATTCCGTAATTAGTTCACAGGCTGTATTTAGTGCTGAAGATTCACTGAGGTATTATTGTGGTTGTATGAGTGGTTATTTAACCTCTTCTGATCACTTTCTAGAGCCAGTGTTGGGTTTGTCCGTTCTGGCCTACTGTAGAAACATGGTGGTGCAACATGGTGATATCAGCAGATGAGGACCTGCTCCCTATGTAGATATAAACAGCTCATTCTGAGGTAACGAAAACACAATGATACTTATTTTCAGGTGATTATATACTAATGAAAACATAATTATTATATTATATTTCATTTCTGCCAAAATATCCCCCTATTTCCTATACACTGGAGCTTTTAACCTAGAGTATGTAGAATTTAAATACAGTAACCCAGAATGGACAAACCATGTGTTTTTGCATTGGCCACTGTAGTTGAAAGCCCATCTGAGACAAGGGCGTCAGAAAAACACATCTTTTTGTGTGAAACTGCTTTATACTGTGTTTTTACTGCTTTAAATCAGCTGGTCTGTTTGTTTTGGAGAGTAAAAGACCTCTGGGATAATTCAGCTCCCAGTAAAACCTTCTGAACAATGAACACTGAAGGAATTCTAATCAGGAGAAGTTTCAGCTGCTTATCTGCAATCCTCCCTGCTAGACGCCATTAAATCCACCTTAATCTGAGACACTGGACCTTTAAAGACCTGAAACTGATCCAGCAGTATTGGAGAAAATGAACATCACTCATTTATAATTTAACATTTATCAAAAATGTTGATGAAGAGATTATCATAAGGTGCACTGAGCACATTTCCACTATTCAGATTCAGTTAGCTAAAGATATAAAATTTGTCCTGAAGGTGGCGTTAGAGGAAAAGTCACAAGGTCAAAAAATGTAGAAGGTTCATCATCAGGGGAGCGTTGAAATGATCAGGACATTTGAATGAAATCTGTCCACTGAAGATTCCTCCCACCGTGTAGTCAAAAGACAGTTTTCCACCGCAGGAGCTTTAATCATTTACCCGGGATTTTGAAAAATCTTGGCACGTTTCCACTGAAATTACCCAGGGAAATAACTCCCTCAACCCCAAACTTTCCCTGAAAAAAGTACCTAGTAGGGAGGTAGGACTTTTCAGATTCCCTGGAATTCTTGAGGGGCTGGGCTGTTTGCTGAAGAACACTGATTGGTGAAACACACACTTGCAGTGTTCCACACTTCCGTACCAGTGTGGCTGCAAACTTTATTTCATTTCCTCAAGCTTCACTTTGTGTTTTGATTAAGGATGGGTACCGAAACTCGGTACTAAATTAGCCCCGGGGCTAAATTATCAAAGTGAACAGCTGAGAGGCGGCAGTGGAAACAAAGTGAGGATAACTCGAAATAACTCAAGTTGACGGCAGCTACACTCGTTACTGTAAATGACATTAAACCTTAGCGAGTAAGAAGCCCACACTTAATCAATACATGTGTTCAGCAAGCATGGACATGTAAAAATGCAGACAGCGATATTCAGTATGCTCCGTCCACAGTCTCTCATCCACCGTCACTAACATTATGTCTTACATGCTGACTTAGACAGCACGCTAGTTCGGCTAATAGCGAATTGTTACTAATAAGCTAAGTATGTAGACTAACTTAACTTGACACTTATCTTAGAATACTTTTAAACTTAGCTGCTGAGACAAACTGCCTCTCCTCTCTCTACCAGCACTAATGTTACCATGTTACCAGCCAACAAGCTGGCGGAGCTAAATATAGGGCACACGCCGAATCATCTATGTCATCAGCCTGATTTGAATACATTTTCTGGAAACACAAACCACACAGATTATCAGAAATTCCCGTAAATAAATTACGGGAAATAAAAGTTCCTGGAAATGTTGGTGGAAAAGAGGCTTTTGTCTCCAGACAGTAACAGTGAATATGACCTGTGACGGTTTAACAAGTAAAGACGAGTCAAACTTCGGTGAACAGACTCTGATTCAAAGGTTGATATTTATGGATCTCATTTAACTCAAGCTCTTTTAAAGGCCCATTACAACTAACAGGCAGCATTGCACCCTCCTCAGCGGAAAGTGACTGCTGGCACAACTGTTGTGGCGTCTGGATAATGTGGAACGGCTGCACAGTGGACTTTAATGGAAAAGAGGTTGAGCTGGTTGACTAATGTGCAGCGCATGGCAGAAACTGGAGTCACTTTATGGATGGACTCATTCTGGGTTGAACACATTTGACAGAAAGGTTCTCTTATTAAAGTCAACACTTTTAACATTTATTGATTATTACTCAGTTTATGGACACTGAAAAACGATGTTGAATCAGCAGTAATTCACAGACAGAAACCTGATTCATCAGAGTTCTCACAGACTGAGACTGAAATGTCTTTTAATCACTAGTGCCAACGTATCAATGATAGTGACACCTACTGCAGTCAGTTACACATCATGGTGCATTCCAGGACACTCCTACATCTAACACATGATAGCAGTCAAACGGCATTGCCTTGCTGAAAACCTCCTGAAGAAAATTATTAGCTGGCGGCAAGTCTGGAAAATAATTCAGTTCCCTTAAAAACAGGCCTATAAAAAACAGTATAAAAGTGTCACATTTAATAAACAAAAGTCTTTTCACATTTTAAAAATCTTAAATTTAACCTGTTGAACTCTATAGAAACTCTGATGAAGCTAACAAGGCAGTCGGTCCGGGTGGTTTTAACATCTGACTCTCTGCATTCACGCCTGGCATAAATAAAGAATTCATCAAAGCTTCTCTCCGGTGTATTTTGCCATTTTTATGATATTTCATAATTTTCTGAGTCTTGTCTTCACAATATTGATTGGCCAGAATGTTCACCGAATATGTTTTATGTTTAACTGTAGCATCATAGCCTTAGTTATATCTCTCTGTGTAGTTGTGTCCTTCACCTTAGTTTAATGTGTTTATTTTCATAAAGGCATTTGCAGCCTATGTGCCGTGAACAGCTGCAATCAGTACAGTGAATTATACAAAGTCCCACCGGTAGAAACAGCACAAAATATGGACACTGGGAAGTGCATGACTATCAGTCCAAAAGTCCAGAAAAGTTAGAAAAAATAAAATCTCATCTCATCATGCCAACGTATGCAGTTAAAAGAGTAGTATGCAGTTAAAATAAAGTGCTCATAAAATTATTGCACATAAACAGATTATTGCACATTTTGTTATGATGTGATCCAGGGGGTTGTTTTCAGTTCAGAGTTCATTTTGGTGATGGCTTTGGGATAGAAACTGTTCATAAAACGTGTGGTGCGTGTTCTGATGGACCGTTTGTTGGAAGGTAACAGTTCAAACAGGTGATGGGCAGGGTGAAATGAGTCCTTTAGGATGTTATGTGTCTTCTTCAGGCAGCGGCAGGTGAAAATGTCTTCTATGGCAGGTAGCTGGGGTCCTATGATGTTTTGTGCGGTTTTTATGACCCTCTGCAGGGTTTTTTTGTGCGTTCTCAGGGAGTACAGTCGTCGTTGGGCCTTTTTGACCAGTGCTGTAGTGTTAACTGTCCATGTGAGGTCCTCTGTAATGTGTGTGCCCAGGAATTTGAAGTTGGACACCCTCTCCACCCTCTCCCCATTGATGTACAGTGGCAAATGAACATCCTGCTTCTTCCTGAAGTCAATTATGAGTTCTTTTGTTTTTTTGATGTTCAGAGTCAGATTGTTCTCTCTGCACCAGACTGTCAGCCCCTGTACCTCCTCTCTGTAGGCCGACTCTTCGCCTTTGGTGATCAGCCCCACCACAGTCGTGTCATCTGCAAATTTAACTATGGTGGTGGCGTTGTGAGATGGTACACAGTCATGAGTGTACAGAGAGTAGAGGAAGGGGTTCAGCACGCAGCCTTCTGGGGCTCCTGTGCTGAGTGTCAGAGTGTAGGAGCAGTGAGGGCCCATCCTGACTGACTGTGGCCGGTTTGTCAGGAAGTCCTTAATCCACAGGCAGGTGTTATGCTGTATGCCCAGGTCGGACATCTTGGTGAATAGTCTGCTGGGTAGGATCGTGTTAAATGCAGAACTGTAGTCTACAAACAGCAGCCTAACATATGCCCCTTGTTGCTCCAGGTGACGCAGTACATTGTGGAGGACATATGAGATGGAGTCATCTGTTGATCTGTTGGTTTTGTATGTGTATTGCTGGGGGTCTCAGGGTGCGTGGCAGAGCAGCCTTGGTGTGTTGCAGTACCAGTCTCTCCAGGCACTTCATGATTAGAGGTGTGAGTGCGACGGGCCTGTAATCACTGAGAGTTGTTGTAGCAGTCTGCTTTGGGACTGGCATGATTGTGAATGTCTTCAGGCAGGTGGGGACAGTGCATTGTTTGAGAGAAAGGTTGAAGATTTTAATGAATACATCACTCCACAGCACAGTCTCTGAGGACCCGTCCTGGGACACCATCTGGGCCAGCTGCTTTCCTTGTGTTTATTTTACGGAGTGTGTGTTTCACATCAGCAGACTGGACGATGAGTGCCTGACTGTTGGTGGCTGGGATTGGGTTGATGGTCGTCACTGCTCTTCCCTCCTTGAAGCGGCCAAAGAACTGGTTGAGCTACTCTGCCACTGAAGCGCTGCTGCTGGTCAGGCTGCAGATGTTGTTTTGCCTGGTAACGTGACGTATTCCCTGCCATGCCTGACGGGGGTCCGAGTTGCCAAAGTGGTCCTCAATCCTCTGCTTGTAGGCTGCTTTAGCGTCCCTGATGCCTTTCTTCAGGTTCGCCCTGGCCTCACTGTACTGTTATGATTTAAAAATAAACTGGTATACCGTAAATATAAATGTCATCGCCCAAGTCTAATACAGTATATTAGCGGTGACCCCAAATAGTCGATGATTTGGTGATTCGATTGGGAGTCTGATTCGACTGCCAGTCTTGCCATTGAATCGTTGCAAAATGTGGTTGTGAAACAAGAGCGTACTATTCTGACTATATGGGGGTGCTCACTGCTGCTGAACATCTTGATTTGACATAGAATGTATTTGTCTTCTAGTAATTCATGATATATAGCCTATTTTGGTACAAATATCAGCCTAATCTCTGTTAATAAAAAACTGAAAATGACCCATGCGTTTAATCAGCAGGCACAATCATTACTACGCATGAATAAATCACCCAGTTGCTCGATCCAAATAAACTGAGGTGAGCGAGTGCACTGCGGGACCATCAGAGCAGACTCTGATTTTTTATTTGGCTACTTTTTGTCCGACGATTGGGAGCGGTGACGCACGGTCCGTGTGGATGAACTTGTATGAATCTGAGTTGATTAATGAAGTAACTTGGCGTCACAAAGAAGGAAAACTGTTTTACTTTTACTTTTACTTTTATTATTATTATCTTATTATGCCAACTGAAGAATTAAATTTGTTTATTTGTGTGTTTTAGCTCTTTTCTCTGGAGCAGAAACTGATGCAAATGAGCTCATTAATCAATGAAGGGGAAAACAACATGATGTGACTATTAGTCGGCTTAAGGAAAAATCAGTCAAATCAGATTCGACTATGAAAATTCTTAGTCGGGGACATCCCTACAATATATAGGCTGATATTATTAATGTATGGGTTTATGTCAGTACATATTATGGGTGTATAAATTAAATATTCTAACCTCAGCTGGACACTGATTGTCCATTACAACTCTGTTTATCACAACAGTGATTTCTTTCTATTCTGCATTTTTCCAGCTTTAGACTTTTGATGAAACTTTTCAGGCTGAGAAATGGTTGATTAAATTTGACCTGTGACATCAGTGTTTCCATTCTAACTCAGAACATTTCCTCTTCGTATTGTGCCTCTCCATGTCGTAAACTGTAGGGGTGGGTCCTCTAAACTGAGATAGGATATTAAAATGCTGATTGCTTTCAGCTGCTACATTAATCAACACCTGATCATTCCTATGCTGTGATTGGGGCGATCCTGTTGTTTCATGAATCATATTTGAAACCTATTGTTAGATGATTTCTCCACTTGGATCTTCACTGGTGTGCATGTTAGACTGATAAATGACGGCCCTGGTGTTTTCACTGTTCATACTTGTGTTACTTTACCAAACTTCTGCCAAAAATATATAGTGCGATTCTCTAAAGCTCAGTTTTTCGATTGAGTTCATTTCTTGGTAGGCATCAAGTTTTGCTGCAGGATCAGCTCTCTTGTAATGTCAAGCTGAAGTTTATTTTCTGTCTAAAACTTTAAATTAATAATTTTACTTATTACTTTTTACTTTTCTCATTTGATCTAGTCTGATGTCCACTCCCACAGTATTTTCAGTGCAGTACTTGTTGATTTGGGAGAGAACAAATGTGGTTCAGTCTCTGCCCCTCAGTCCTGCAGTTCCAACGCTGAGCCAATAGAGGTTGTTGGACTCCACAGTAAAGACAGTCCCTCTGAAGAGCTCATGTTTCCCCTCTGCAGGCTGTTAAGTGAAACCACTGCACACACTTAATAACAGCCAGCAGTGACATTACACCACTTATTTAACTTCACACTGTTTCATGTTGGATTTATTGACGCTGCTCAAAGACACACGTTTACCAGCTTTTTTACTGTGAGGCTTCTGTGATCTGCAGTGAAGTGTCTTTTTTGTGTTTTTAGGGGGTTTGTAACAGAAGTTCTGTGTCTCTCTCTTCTCTTTCAAATCAGGTTGTTTTATGGGTGTGCACAATAAAAAAAACAGTGATGAATGTTAAATGTGGGTCAGCAGTGATAGCTGTCCGATGATTCTAGACCAGTACAAAGCCACATCAGGATGGTCCCCTAGAGGCTGCTGTGTTCATTACAGCCCCAACATCCCGATGATTTATGTGTTCTTGGAGGTAATCATGTAAAGTTTGCCCTGAGGGTGGCACTGGAATAAAAGGTCATGTTGTTACCCAATTCTGAGGAGTTTGTTTTCTTGTACAGTGGCTCAACATTCGTCAGTTAAAATCTGTTCTGATCACACCATAAGACACTTAATGACTGTTTTTATGTTGATGTTGGGCTGCAGAAGTTGTGAGAGACGTGTGAATATTGGGGATATTTAATGAAAACATGAGTAGCCACTCACCGTTTGTGTTGCTTTATTGTGCGCTCTGAGTCTTAAAACCGAGAACTGAGTTAACATTTTACCACTCTCTGTTCCCTTGTCTCAAAGTCAATTGGTTTTTGAGTGATGATTTTGAAATTTTTTGTGTCTTAAAAAAGGGTTAACAAGTGGCTAAATGAGACTACACAACGTCATCACGCTGAACACGGCTTTACAGCCTCATTGTGGAGATGATAAGTTGTGAGTGTAGTGTAGTTTGTTTATGGCCTAACGTTAGCTTTTTACTTCTGGTGATCACATTTAGGCTTCAAATATCATGAAAGTTGTGTTCATGTGTAAAGGTTATCTTATTGAACAAAACAGAGTATATTTTCTGAAAACCCCCCAAAAAACAATTTTGACAAGGGAACCAGGGAAATGCTAACTTCCGGGTTGGCCTATAAAAAATGTCATCCTCACAACACTCCATTTTGCTTTAACTGCAAGCACATCTTGTTCTTGGCTTTGAAAAGTGCCGTAGCATCCGGGAAGAATAAAATCAAGACATGACTAGGAGCCACTTGCACCAGACAACTTGTCGTGACAGGTACAGGTCTCAGGGTGCTTTCACACCTAACCTGTTTATTTTGGTCAAAACAAACTCAGGTCCGTTTCCATGGTTAGTATGATTTGTTTGGACTGGTATGAAACCTTTCAATCAAACCCTGGTGTGTACCAAACAATGGAACTGAGGCCGTTCGTAAAGGTGGGTCTCAGTGTGTTTCCAAACTGACTCTGGTGAGGTTTGTTTGTGGAATTAAAAAAAACAACCCAACCACAGGATTTTGTAATCACAGATAGGCGATTTTAGCTTGATTCAAAATCCAGCAGCTGATTGTGAAATCCGTCTGCGATCTCATAATTGATTGTGTTAAAGGCCACATATAGCCCATAACCTATTTATTGCAATTGAAATTTCAAGATGGCGGCCATTTTTCAAGATGGCCACCACCTTAGTGGAACAGCTAAGTGGGGTAGTCATTCAGTCGGTCATACAGGCATGAGAATTGGCGTGAGTAGTCTCCATTGGTCACCACAAGACAAGAAACTTGAAATTTCAAGATGGCAGCCATTCTTCAAGATGGCCACCTGGATCTTTAAATTTTCTATTTCCCCATTTTTTGGGTTCCTGTGTTTGACTGTGTTTTGTCTTACTCCTTGCCCTTGATCTGTCCAATTTGGTAAAACCTGCCAGAAGTTGCCTTCCAACGATATAGCTCTCAGGCTTCTGTGAAGTACGCAAGCTCCCTTACCTCGACAAGGTAACAGTCACAAGGGAGGTGTTTAATTTTTAATTTTTATTTTTTTTTTGCCTTTGCATTTTTTTTAACCTCTCTAACTCCGCCAGGACGCCGACATCCTTGCTGCCCCCCTCTGTTAAATGGTATCTCACAGGTGCATACGTCATAAAATCATGTGATGTTTGGTACTGCCGGATTCAGGAAGCTCTCGACTTTTCAAAAAATAACATGGTTTTTATTTTATTTATTATGTATGTCGCACCAGAGCAGCCTAAACACACAAAGTCCAAAATCGCGATGAGTGGTGACAAGTCATGTCATGCCGTTTTTCGACAGGAAAAGTTAAAGGATTACTTGCAATCTCATGTGGAGCCATTAGTGGGTACTTAGCTCTTTTATATAATGGTAAGAGTCTCACTCCTACCACTATGTTTGGCTGAGATATACCATCTAGAAAGTGGGATCATAACTTTCACATTTCATATGGCTTTAGTTGGTGATATTTTATGGTGTTTCTGTGTCATAAACATCAGCTATCATAATCACACCTGATTTCAATAAGGTACAATGTTAGAAGCTGGCTGAGTATTGTTTGATCACTGATAGTACTGTTTTGAAGCAGAGTGACCGACTTATTGTTTGGATCTCTGCCTGGATCTTTTCATGGAAAAAACACTGTAGAATGGTCATACTTTGAGCAATCTTCTTCAAATTTGAAACAAGTGTTCATTGATAGTGTGCCTACAGCCCCACAGTGTTATTTACGTGCTCAGATGAAGCCATAGACAGTTATTCATCCTGAAATACAGTACAGGCCGAAAGTTTGGACACACCTTCTCATTCAATGCGTTTTCTTTATTTTCATGACTACTTACATTGTAGATTCTCACTGAAGGCATCAAAACTATGAATGAACACGTGGAGTTATGTACTTAACAAAAAAAGGTGAAATAACTGAAAACATGTTTTATATTCTAGTTTCTTCAAAATAGCCACCCTTTGCTCTGATTACTGCTTTGCACATTCTTGGCATTCTCTCGATGAGCTTCAAGAGGTAGTCACCTGAAATGGTTTTCCAACAGTCTTGAAGGAGTTCCCAGAGGTGTTTAGCACTTGTTGGCCCCTTTGCCTTCACTCTGCGGTCCAGCTCACCCCAAACCATCTCGACTGGGTTCAGGTCCGGTGACTGTGGAGGCCAGGTCATCTGCCGCAGCACTCCATCACTCTCCTTCTTGGTCAAATAGCCCTTACACAGCCTGGAGGTGTGTTTGGGGTTGAAAAATAAATGATCGTCCAACTAAATGCAAACCGGATGGGATGGCATGTCGCTGCAGGATGCTGTGGTAGCCATGCTGATTCAGTGTGCCTTCAATTTTGAATAAATCCCCAACAGTGTCACCAGCAAAACACCCCCACACCATCACACCTCCTCCTCCATGCTTCACAGTGGGAACCAGGCATGTGGAATCCATCTGTTCACCTTTTCTGCGTCTCACAAAGACACGGCGGTTGGAACCAAAGATCTCAAATTTGGACTCATCAGACCAAAGCACAGATTTCCACTAGTCTAATGTCCATTCCTTGTGTTTCTTGGCCCAAACAAATCTCTTCTGCTTGTTGCCTCTCCTTAGCAGTGGTTTCCTTGCAGCTATTTGACCATGAAGGCCTGATTTGCGCAGTCTCCTCTTAACAGTTGTTCTAGAGATGGGTCTGCTGCTAGAACTCTGTGTGGCATTCATCTGGTCTCTGATCTGAGCTGCTGTTAACTTGCGATTTCTGAGGCTGGTGACTCAGATGAACTTATCCTCAGAAGCAGAGGTGACTCTTGGTCTTCCTTTCCTGGGTTGGTCCTCATGTGTGCCAGTTTCGTTGTAGCGCTTGATGGTTTTTGCGACCCCACTTGGGGACACATTTAAAGTTTTTGCAATTTTCCGGACTGACTGACCTTCATTTCTTAAAGTAATGATGGACACTCGTTTTTCTTTAGTTAGCTGATTGGTTCTTGGCATAATATGAATTTTAACAGTTGTCCAATAGGGCTGTCGGCTGTGTATTAACCTGACTTCTGCACAACACAAGTGAAGCAAGAAATTCCACTCATTAACCCTGATAAGGCACACCTGTGAAGTGGAAACCATTTCAGGTGACTACTTCTTGAAGCTCATGGAGAGAATGCCAAGAGTGTGCAAAGCAGTAATCAGAGCAAAGGGTGGCTATTTTGAAGAAACTAGAATATAAAACATGTTTTCAGTTATTTCACCTTTTTTTGTTAAGTACATAACTCCACATGTGTTCATTCATAGTTTTGATACCTTCAGTGAGAATCTACAATGTAAATAGTCATGAAAATAAAGAAAACGCATTGAATGAGAAGGTGTGTCCAAACTTTTGGCCTGTACTGTACATTTTTTATTTTATTTTAGGCAAAATCTTCAATTTTTTACTGACTTCAGAGGCCCATTATTCTGTCTCTGTATCACCTAGAGTGTTTCTGAAGACAAGAAACTTCAGAGAGTCTTCTTTCTGGCAAGACCTCATGCATGCATGTAGTCAGGGCGGTTCAGAAGCTACAGTCATTTTAATTTGGATATGTCATTTTAGGCATTTTTGATACAAAATGAGGGTGGAGTACAAGAGGTATTAAACTAACAGACAGCAACTTTGTCAGATAAATACTAAGGGATGGGGAAACAAAAAGTAAGAATACTAAAGTAGCACAGCTGTGTTTCTGAATGGACAGTGCTCCAAAATAATAATTGAGCAATATATTAAAGAACTAAACTAAAATGTGCTTCACTGTTAAAACTGAATGCGTGCTGATGTGGTAATGGGGAGCCGAGCCAAAGGTCTACATCTGAAAACACAGGTGGCCAATGGGGAGCAATCCTGGCAAAAAGAATAGGCCTATGCACATAGTTATTTAGCAAGGGCAACTACATAGACATGTGCAAGTGAGTCCATATCTGAAGCACTACCACCTTCCAGTACATGCCTTCGTGCACCCACATTTGGTCAACTCCCGATAATTCTCCGCAATAGGTGGAAGAAGAGTCCAAAAGATTTTCCACTCTTCATCTTGTTTCATCCATCCCCAGTCGGATGGACTTGGCATTTGTGGCTGTCACTTCAATGCCTGTCCCCACACGTATCCAGCCTCATAACATGCATGTTTGGCATGCTCTTTTAGCGCTGCTTGAGTTGGTTGGATCAGGTCATATGGTCTTTGCTTTCTGGCAAAGAGATCAAGCCTAGCCTTGTTTACAGTTGTGACATTGCTGGACCTGTTATACAGTACATTAGAACAACAAATCTTTCCAAAGCTCGCAGGTCGCTGTCATCCACTGCAGGGGGGCAATCGCTGAGTTTTGCAAATGTGTGGCTCTCGCGTGCTGGCACAACCTGTCAATTCAGGTGCGGCTATCTAATTGATTTGGAGTAAATTAGATAACATTTGAGATACTAAGTTTTAATTAGCTGACACTGAACCCCACGTTGAGTTTAACAGTAGTGATATATCACCAGTGTGCCCTGGTAGTGCAGATATTCACTCTTTCTGATTTACTTCTAATAACCAAATCAACACAGCTGTATTTTGATGTATTTTTCATCGCATTGCATCTAAAACATATAAAATGAAATTACACTAAATCCTCTTTACTGACAAAACCCAATATGTTTATATGAGAAAAGGGATCTTTTGAGGATCCAGTAGGTGGCTCACGCCAGTTTCCATACTTATATTAAGTGCTCCACCAAGGTGGTGGCCTGGTAGCCATCTTAAAAAAAATGGCTGCCATCTTGAAATTTTAATTTGCTGTGAGCAGTTTCTTGTTATTTGACCCATATAGACTGTACATGCCAATTTTCATGCTTGTATCACTAGCTTAAGGATTAGATCACTAAACTGCTCCACTAAGGTGACAGCCATCTTGAAAAACAGCCGCCATCTTGAAATTTCAATTGGCTCCGGCAATTTTCTTGTCAAGTGACCCATGGAGACTGCTCATGCCAATTTTCATGCTTGTATCACCAACTGAACGTTTACACCACATAACTGCTCCAAAAAGGTGGCGGCCATCTTGAAAAATGGTCACCATCTTGATATTTCAATTGGCTCCGTCAATTTTCTTGTCAAGTGACCCATGGAGACTGCTCATGCCAATTTTCACGCTTGTATCACCAACTGAACGATTATGTCACTTATCTGCTCCACTAGCTGTTAAAACTGCCATCATTGTATCCGACTCTGTATACCTTGTCAATTCATTAAAAAGTGTGTGACGAGGCGTCGGTAGTGTAGTGGATAGTACCTGTGCCCCATGTTCAGAGGCGATGCCTCGCTGCAGCAGTTGCAGGTTTGACTCCAGCTTGCAGTCACTTCTGCATGTCACCCATTTCATTTTGGTGCATCCCTATTAACCATAAAAGGAGGTGAAACATGGTCACCATTGATACAAAGCATCTAAGTAAGAGTTGACCACAACATAGAAATGCATAGAAATAACAGGCCTTTGGTTAACATATGTAAACATTAGAATATAATGTACCATATTAGCCAAAGTTAGACCACTTTAGTCTGTGCAGACAACTTCAAGTTTAATCCTCAGCAGGTTTATTTCGTTATTTTTTTTTTAAAATTGAATTTATTTAAACGTTTCTGCATGAATACTTCAATCAGGAGAGACTCGTTTTTAATGGCAAAAGAATATTTATTAACATGTGATCGTATGAATAAGAATGTGAAAAGTCTGTGGCGATTAGGCCCCGTAGAGATGGTTTGATTTCAGGAGGGTGATGACTCCGTATTCGAATATAGAGGGACAACTGACCATTTGACATGAGGTGATCTTTACCTTACCAGCAGGCAACAGGCTTCTAATAAATAAGTAAAGATAAAATTAAGGGGAGATGCGTTGCTAGAGAAATGCACATAAAGCAAACGTGAAAGACTATGGAATGGATACGTGAAATAGTTAGGTATATGACAGAAATAAGCCCTGAATGAGATAGTACAACTCTGATGAGAGACGTGTGGTAGGAATATGTCTGGAATGACAGCTAGGGAGCCGCAAAATAATGTATGGTGATAGATGATAGATTGAAAAGGAAAGCAGAGGGCAAACATGTTGAGGTCTGACCACCAAATAATATAAAAGCCAGAGATTAAGTAAGCTGTGACAAGAGAAATAATGGTGATATGCCAGAAAGGAAGGCTGAAAAGTGCATGGTTCTGCAAACCATGGGTGTCTATATGTTGAACATAATAATAATAAGGACCAGCTGAAATGAACGCTCGTAAGACCAAACAGAAATTAAGGTCAGAAAACCAACTTAAATAAAATGTTAAAAAGAACATTAAGGTCCGGTGACCAAACATAAATTAAAGTCAGCAATTTTCAGCATGACAGCAACAGAAATTAAGGGTCTGATGACCGAACTAAAATTACTGTGACTGGTGCAAGGTCCTAGTGACCTGGGCCTATCCACCATATTTTCAAACACGGAAGTAAATAGTGATCAACTTCCGTGTTTTTATGCGTGACTTCCGGTCAGCCGCTTTCCCTCATGCTTTTCTTTACCGGAGCTAACGGTGCAAGCAAATTTTTTTCAATTTTCAGTTGTTTATGTTAGTCAGTCAGTTAGTTAGTTAGTTAGTCTGTGCATTTTATATAGATAACTGTGCCCACGTTTCCGTTATCCGGTAATTGCCGGTAAAAATAATTCCCTCTAAACTCGAATAAATTGCGTGTCAATCAAAAACTATGAACCAAAAAAATCACAATCTATCCTGAGTAAGACAAACTGCTTGAACCCCGTCTCCAGTGTACCAGCAGAGAACCTGCAGAACCGAATCAGTGAAAAAACAGACACACAGACTGTGCTTCTGCTTGCCAGCCAAATGTATGCGCAATTGTGAGAAATAAATATGTGAGGTGTACGCTGCTTTTCTGTCTTTTTTTTCCTTTTCTTTCTTTCTTTCTTTCTTTCTTTCTTTCTTTCTTTCTTTCTTTCTTTCTTTCTGTCAGCGAAATACACTTCTAACACAGGACGGGTTGTTTTTATTGACTGAGTTGATTATTAAGCCGTAGTGATGCGCGGATCGGCTCTGATAGCACCCAAATCAGCATGTATGCATCAACCATCCAGCCGTTACAACATGATGGAGCTAGCAAAGCAGTTTTGTGTTGCTATGTGTGGTATTTATTCAGTTTTGGGAAATCACAATGTCTAGAAAGCATCAGTGGCTGCAGCTGACAGGGACAGCTAACATTAGCAACAAAGCTAACATCAGGACGTCATCTGTTAAAAGCCTCCCGTTGTCGGATATGACATGAAACTACTCCAGTTAGCTCAATCATGTTGTAACTAAGACATCCCCTGGAATTTTTTTTTTTTTTTCACAGACTGTTTATTGAGTTATTACAGACACTAACGGCTAACAGCTAACGGTTAGCCCAGCTAATCTACGATAACCATGTTATTAATTACACACACAGAAATAGTAATGTTTGTTCAATCATTGTGTTTACAGACTTTACAAACATCAGATTAGTCTAAACGGTGATATAGTGACGTGAAAAATTTTATATACATGTGTATACATATATATATATATATATATAAAAACTCAACAAGTGGTCAAGAGTGCTGGACCGGAAGTGTCACAAAAAAAAAAACAGAAGCTGGCTGCGTTCTGTTTTGCCTCCGTGTTTCCGTGAAAAATAAGGTTAATATGTAGAACATAATAAAAGGTCAACGAGGACCGAACATAAATAAAAGGTCATGAGACCAAACAGAAATTAACGTCATCAATGACAAACAGAAATTATGGTCTGACGACCGAAAAGAAATTACCGTGTATGAGCATGAGGTCCCGTAGACCTGGGTGCACAGACTGGGGTCCTAAAGACCACCAGTAGAACAAAATAAAAGGTCAGAAGACCAACAAAAATAAAAGGTCATAGACCGAACAGAAACTAAGGTCAGAAGACCAACTTAAACAACATGGCAAAAGTAAAATAAGGTCCAACAACCAAATAGATATTAAGTCCGTATGACATACGGAGATTAATGGTAGCACGACCAACAAGAATTAAATGTTGCATGGGGTCCCAAGGACCACGAATGAACATTCAGAGGGCGGTCCCGAAGACCTTGGGTGTTGGTGCATACAGCATGGGGTCCCACAGACCATGATAGAGCATTTACATGAGGTCCGAAGACCAAGGGTGTTAGTGCATACAGCATCGAGGTCCCACAGACCGTGATTGTGCATTTGCGTGAGGTCCCAAAGTCCATGAAAATGAGTGAGCAGCATGATAAAGTCAAGCAAGGTAATGGAAATTAACCAATAGTATTGCATTAATTCAAGGCAAGCAAATTTCAGGTCATTGGCAAATGGCTGATGTATGACTGTGACTCCATCAAATATGAAGGTGGGCAATAGGACGAACCCTAACCGAGATTTGATTGAGAGGTAGCAGATGCGAAAACCACAAAAGACCACCACCAGCTATATGACTGACTTAGCGAGAAATTAGGGAGCAGAAACTTGATTTATGAAATGGTGCAAAAATGGGGCCAGACCTGGCTCCCTCCAAAAACCCACAATGGGTAATTTGCTAATCCACTGATAGTAGAAAAATTCTGCCCTGGCAATTATTATGACAGTTGAGATTTATGATGATTGACGTAGGGTCGCCAATGGCTAAAACAGCTTGTAAAAGGTCAGATGGCCATGCTACTGGTTTTATTTGGTAGAACTGACATTGTTAATGTTGCTGCTGGCCCTGGCTTAATGTGAGTAGGGGAGAGTCTGCTAGCCGCTAGGGTACTTTATACAATTTAAAATGCCATAGGCTTGTGCTAAAACATTGGCATGATGTGTTTGTGGGGAAAATGTGTCCAGTAAAAGAGAAGGCTATGTCTGTGAATGCTGCAAGTCATAGTGAAGCTGATTGTGTACTTGTGTTTGAAATCGTCGCCACTTAGCCATGTCAAATGCTTCTTTCAGGTGTGGCTTGAACCAGCCACACTTCACAGCACTGCACAGGAACCCCGCTGCTGACTAGTGTGTTTGAGGAGTAACATTGTGCAGCTGCATGTTTTCAAAAGTGGATAAGATCCCTGTCTTTGCATTTTATTTTGATCATTCTTTTTAATTTAATTTCATCGAATGTGGCTCGGCTTGCCATTGAAGATACCGAGATAATTATGGTGTATCGCCAGTCAGCCTGAAATAAAGAGATATGATTTTATTTATTTTTATTTTTATATATAAGAATTTTTTTTCCCCCCATATTGCTCAGCCTTAATAGATACTACCAACACTTGATTGGGAAATTCAATGCTAAATTCATCGATCTCAACAACAAGTGGACCAAGATTATTGCCTAATTACATGTAGTGGGTCCTTTATGATAAATGCCCTAGCACTGTACTGGACGAGTGTCACTAAAAGGATTAGAGGTTGCATGGGCATCTTCGAGAGTGTACTGACCAGCTGTATTTATTATTTATTTTATTTTATTTATTGTTTATTTGATAGGGACAGATACATTAAAGGAGCTATATGTAAGAAATCTAAAGCAAATAGTCGTAAAATCATCCTAATATGTCACAGAGACTAAGGAATAATGTTCATATAACATACTGATCTCACTGACAGCAATAGTACAGCCAGAATATTCACATTTATAAAACATTTTTACAGTCCGCAAATCATGATTATGTTTTGAATTTGTGTTTTGGCCTGTCTGCGCCACCCCCCGCCATCTACCAGTCACACAGTCAGTAGAGTGTCAGCATCAGTTACAGCTATGACTGAGCTACAGCAGCACAGCAAGCAGCATTAGCAGTGTCCCGGTACATAGCATTAGCAGCCGGCGCCTCCTCAGCTGTATCCCGGCAGCAGCGTTAGCAGTGTCCCGGTACATAGCATTAGCAGCCGGCTCCTCCTCAGCTGAATCCCCGCAGCAGCGTTAGCAGCAGAGAAGCCGGACTTGCTCGAACGGTATGCTGGAAAACCGAAGATCAAGGATGCGGCAACGCGACCCTGCCACGGCAGCCACCCATGGGCAAACAAATCAGTCTCCAGCGTGCCGCTGTCCAGCAACTTCGAATCTGTGGGGGAGGGGGAGTGGACACAACTCGCGGCAGTATTTTGAATTTGAGTGCAGTAACTGTTTTGGCGACATTCTTACATACAGCGCCTTTAACATAGAGAAGTGCATAGCAATTATCCAATGCAGTGTATCACAGAATTTGTAGCTACTGCTAATTTCCAATGCCCGTCCCTAGAAGGGCATTTAAAATAACAACTTAGTAACTTTTTCCCCTGTAGGCAGTAGACGAATGATGCTCTGGATCACTGCTGAATACGAACGGAGCATCCATGGTGCAATGATGCCATCTGCATATGAGAGGGTGACCACGTGGCAATCTTGCTGAGCTCAAAATGAGTTACCAACTGCTATGCATGCCCTTAATGTGCGTGAGATCGGGAAAAGTTCAGGCTAATTAGAGGCTGCCCTATGGTCTGCTTGCTCCACATGACATGGACTGAGGCATGTTCCGGGCACAGATTCATGGATGACATCATAGAATTAGTGAATCTGTGATGGATATAATTGTGAAAGACAGCTCGAATTACATTAAACTATTTACGACTGGGAACTCTTTAATCAGGACGTAGAATACAGCAAACAGGATGATTGAGCCCCAACCATTATGACCACGATGTGCCTGCATCTGGTCTCACACCACTAAGGACAGCTTCACCTGCGGGACTTGGACTGTCGAATTCTTGTGTTTATTGGTTGACGCCGACCAAAATATTCTGTCTTTAACTTTTTATTACTGTATTTACACGCTGTTTGTGTGTTCTTAAATATATTAATGGTAGTGCATGCATTTTCTATGTTCCTGTACAGCTTGGTGATTAACGGGGGCTAACTGATTTGAAGTACAGTGTTTCCCCTATATGCAACTAGCGGCACACTGCCGCTGCTTTTTTAAAAAAATTTTCCCTCCGTCTCAGCTCTTTAGAAACTACCGTTATATTATTTGGCTCTACAGACACTTCATATCCAGATCAATTCACACAATTGTGAGTAAAGCATATAAGAGGAGAGGAGAGGGCTCCGTTTTGATGCGCACACAGACACGTGCACACACACACAGGTGAGTTCATTGTAGCCAAATCGCAAAGCGACCCTGGAAGGGCTGAACAATTAGTAAAACTGATTCAATTAGGAGTTGATCTATGAGTACCAACATCATGATCTAAATTACCTTAGAGGGCTTCCTCCTTAATTTTTATTTTATTTTCAATTTTCTAATATGCAGTGGTGGAAAAAAGTTTTCAAACACCCTTAAAATTTTACACAGTCTCAAATATTATCATGAAATATTTGTGGAAAAATCTTTTTTGTGTTTCAAAAGGTGTGGCTGCATTAGACAGATACAAACAAATACAAATTATATTGTTTTGGTTATTGTTTACAAGAAAAACTAACAAAACTAAATTCTTGACAGTTTCAATATGTCAGTTCTCAACATTGTCGGTATCAAAGTCAACAAATAACAGAATGTGTTCAAAACTGAACAAAAAATAAATAAACCGTCACATCATCAAATTAATATTCAGTAGTCCTGCCATTGGCACGTATTAGAGCTCTAATCCTGGCTGGCATGTTCCCCATGAGCCTTTCACACTGTTGAGGGGTAATCTTGTCCCGTTCTTCTTGAATTGCTGCTTTTAATTCTTCTAAATTCTTTGGTTTATGCTTTGAAACAGATCTTTTGATAATCCACCACAGATTTTCAATGGGGCTCATGTCCGGGGATTGAAATGGCCACTCTAAGACCTGGATACTGTGCTTCTGCAGCCAAGTTGTACTGGCTTTGGATGTGTGGCAAGGGGCATTATCTTGTTGAAACATCCAGTTTTTACCTCGACGGAACAGTGCACGCGCAGAAGGGAGCATGTGGGTTTCGAGAATGGTACAATACTTGGTAGAGTTCAATGTGCCATCACAGACAGTGAGATGACCAACACCAGCAGCACTTATGCATCCCCAAACCATGATACTGCCTCCACCATGCTTGACAGTAGGTACTGTACATGCTGGAGATAGTTCGCCTGGCCTTCTGCGTCCCCTCACATTAGTAGGAGGAAGATAAAGCTGGAAACTGGACTCATCTGACCACAAAATCCTCTGGCTGTCCAGTTCTTGTGTGCCTGGGCCCAACGACGCCGGGCTAACCTCTGTCTCTCATTGATCAGGGGCTTCTTGATAGCCTAGTAGGACCTTAAGCCATGATCTAAAAGTCGGCCACGTACAGTGGAACACTGGACACCAGTTTGGTTTGACCACTGCTGCTGAAGCTCCTGTGATGTCATTCGGCGGTTTTGCCTGCACATGTGGATCAGGATGCGGTCATTTCTTGCTGAAGAAACCCTTGGACACCCAGATCTTGGTTTGTCTTCCAAGCTGTTGGTTCGTCTGTATTTCTGCAGAGTGTATCCAACTGCTGAAGGACTGCATCTGCACTTCCTGGCTATCTGTCGGCAGCTGTACCCTTCCTGGCTGAGAATCTTTATCTTCAAGCGTGTTTCGTGCATTAGGTTCCTTGTTTTAGCCATTTTTGTGTCTGAAGAACTTTCAAATGTGCTGGCTTTATGTAGACACGAAGCTTGGCAACAAAAACTTGTGTCTTTTAATAAAAAGAATGACCTTCATCACTGGTACCAAAATGACCCAATACTCAAACTTTCTTATGTATTTTTATGGAACCAATCAATTTTAAGTTTTGGCTTTTTTAGGATTTATTTAGTATTTTGGCTGTGACTGTACTAAAAGAAATTGCACTTGAAGACCTAAGAGTGATTCTTAATGCAATATTTCACAAATGCATGGGGTGTCTGAAAACCTTTTTCCACCACCGTATTTATCAATTTGAAACATTCATTTAATTACTTATTAATACAGACTAGCTTAACACTATAACTCATGGAATGGAAGATATCAAATATTAGCAGATTTAAAGAACTGCCACCTGATGAACAGCTAATGTGAGAGCACATGCATAGACACACATGCAAACTACACTGTGTTTCCTGAAAGTAAAGGAATGTGAGTAAATACGAGTACTATAATGAGTGCGTTTTTAATTGTGCTCGATAATAGTATATTCTCTGTCGGTCACCAATAAAACCCACACCGAAAAATCGCTAAGGGGCTTTTAATTTGAAATGATACAGGAAGTGTGGTAAGATAATGCCATGATACGCATGTGAATTAATTTATTTTTTATGAATGAAGACGAAGAGGAAAACTCGCTTTTCTTGAAATAAGCGCATACCATTGTAAAGGAGAGGGCTTAGTGTGCCTGCCTGGTATGCTTACTTTGATGAAGCCTAATGAATCAAAAATCAAGGCCGCTATTACAGTATTACGGTAAGTGTTTTCCCATTGAAACGAGGGGTGACAGGAGGAGGAAATAAATCACTTCATATTAATGATGCAGTGATAATATTTGTCTGCAGCACTGAATGGATTAGAAGGCAGATCATATGAGACACACTTAACTTAAACAGTGAGAGCAGCTGATGATCAGATGGCTTGAACCGCCAGCTCTCTTGCCGTAAGGGATCCAGGTGCACCGGGGCTGGAGAGGCTGGAGGCAGAATGAAGCACTGGTTCGGGCTGGACGCTGGCTGTGGAGTGGATGCCGGCTGGCTGCATGTGGTGACTGGCTGCATATGGAGGCCTGCGTTGATGAGGACGCTGATGAGGCAGAGGCTGAAGCATATCCAGGGACTGAAGCAAGGTGTGCATGGAAAACTTGGCCAGAGTAACCAGGGACTGTGCTTGGCAATCTGGGTGTACGTATGCAAAGTGTCCCGAAGAAACAGATCATGTTACGTGTAGTATTGGGCCAATATCTTGAATTTGCACATGTCGCTGAGATCAAGACTGGAGATATAAATGAAGGCTGAAGTTGCGCGTTGACAATACTGACTGGTAACAGGCAAAATTTTCTGAACTGAAGGACGTGATGAATGAGAGATGATTCCGTTTCTGCTGAGGAATCGCACAAGGCTGTTACTATCAAAGAGACTGCGAAGTAAAAAGTAAGGTGAGCGACTGCCAGTGCGAAGATTCTGCCTAAAATGATGGCTGGCATCAGCAGAAAAGAGAGCAGATTTAAAATTCTGTCAGACAATCAGGATGACACTGCAAAATTTTAAATTTTGCAGTGGAATCCTGATTGTCTGAGAGATTGTGGCAAAGTGTGATTGGATAACGAGAGGAGTGAACACCCATAGTCAGCTGATTAGAGGGAGTAGTGAGAGTGGGATGGAGAGAAATGTGAAAGGGTGAGCTCTTCTCGCTCTTTATGCCTTCATGTATTTTGTCTTAATACCTTTCTTTCCATTTCATTTATTTCCTCCCTTTCCTTTGTCTTTTAACTGCCTTTAAGTTTTAAAACTCCCACTTCTCTGTTCCAGCTTCATCACTCCCACACTTTTTTGTTTTCGCTTCCTTCCTCCTCCTCCTTCTTTAAGGAAAAAAACTACGTTACCCAGGAGGCCTCATTAAGCTGCAGCAGCTGGATGCAGTGGGCAGATTTATAGCCTGGTTTCATCCTGAGCTGTCTGAAACTGAGCAGGATGCTTCATAGATTGATGTCTCCATCCCCCCAAAACTCTAATTCCTGTCAGTTTGTAACAAAAGGGAAAAAAAGGCAGAAACTAGATTTCATGATGTTTGTTGGTCTCAGTTACAGCAGGATGTTCAGCTGCTGATTGATCATATTCAACAGTTTTAATAACAGATTCTGTAAACCCTTACATTTCTACTGATAGTTTTACAAACTATCCATCAGTTCTTAGATTGATATCCTTCTCTCCATGCAGTTGCTGGTTTTACTTAATTTTAAAGGGCCAGTGTGTAAAATGGGTTAAAAACAGTGACATCAGTGGTCAAATTCTAGATTGCAGGGCTCACTCACTCACCCCTCCCGTCGGGTAAATGACGGTGGCCTCCTAGGGACAAAAAGCCTTGCGCACGAGTTTTTCAGGAGTAGGTCTATCTAGCGATGAGGTGAATGTTTATTTAGAAATCTAAACCATGTTACGATATTGTAATGAATCCCTCACGAGCAGGAGAAAAAGGCCTGTTTATTTGAGCACTCCAGAAACTCCGGTAACACTCCACTCCGTCCCAAACTCTGACTCTTCTAGCATAACAGACACACTTCATAACTTTACACACATACTCGTTTACCGTTCTGAGTGGGGACCCCCCTCCCCCCTCTGCTCCGCCAATCTCCAGCCCGCACACTGACTGACAGCGTAGCCTGTAAACAGAGCTCAGCTGTTTATTTAGCCTAGCAATATCTCCGGACTATGATAGCGGCAATGGACGACTTTGAACGCAATTTTGAAGAGTTTCTTGTAGTGGACACAGACCCAGAGACATACCTGTTTGAGCCAGAGCATACAGATGAGGAACTCCATGTGTTTGTTGCTGAGTGGGTGAGAAGAGAGGCTGAATGCACAGAATGGGATTCGGTGCTACCGTCGTTGGGGAGATATATCATCAGGAGGAAAAGCGCCGCAGAGAGTGCATCACAAGGAGTGAAGTTACGTCTTCTTTTCCTCGCAGATGACGGTTTGGGTTCATTCTCTCCTGTTGCGTGGTAAGTGTGGTTCATTCACAAACTTTATAACTAAAAAACCTTTCACTACTCTCTATTGACGAACTACTAACACTCTCTGCTGTTTCCTCCTCCTTCCTTCCTTCCTTACGCTGTCTTCGTTGGTTTATTTATACATGTGAAATGCGTTCTCTGGCTGGCTGGATGGTCCGCTCAGTCCGCTGTACATACATGGCAGCGCAAGACGGCGACCTCTCTAAAGCAAGGCCCTTGCTATATATATATATAAAAGCATAATTATAAGGCTACGAAAACCAAACAAATTTTATTTTATAGCGATCATACACTTGTATGAACATATTAATGGGTAGAATATTCAGATTCAGATTCAGATTGACAATAAACAATGCCAAATATTACACACTGGCTCTTTCATAAAAATCAACCAACAGAGAGATGATCCATTGGCGTTTAGTAACTTTATTTCACAAAGCTGATCCTAAAGATTGCTGTCTGGGCCAAACTGGGGAATATTTTAATAGATTGGTATTGGCAGAAATACAACCAGTCTCTTCTCTAGCTGATCACATCACATCAGTTTCAGGAGTAACATTCTATCAGACAAATTCTGATTATTTAAGCTGGTCTTTCATTTTTCACGTGTATCATGTGTTGCTACTTCTGCTTTTAAATTGCTCAACATTGACAATAATTCTTAAAGAATTTACAGAAAAAGACCCGTAACGAAAATAAATGTAAAATATCTGAGGTTTGACATATTGAAGTGGACAGTTTGACATGTTGATACCCAATTATGTTTTCAGGCTGTCCGTTCATCCGTCTCATTATGTGATACCTCAAAAATGCCTTGGAAATGGAAATTTCATCACATTTAGCACAAACATCCACTTGGACTCAACAATGACCTAATTAGATGTTGATGCTTAAAGTTCAAAGGTCGCTGTGACCTTGCGTCTGTCTCATTCTCGAGAACACAATATTTGAAGAACAAATACCAATATCTGAAATTTGGCACAAATGCTCACTTGGACTCAAAGACGAACTGAAGAATTTGGTGGTCAAAGGTCAAGGTCACCGTGACTTTGTGTCTATCTCAAAAATGCCTTGGGGAAATTTTCCTTGAGGAAAACATGTTTTTGGCCATTAACTCAATAATACCTATGCTAGTTATGGCAAAATTTCACACAAATGTCTCGTAGGATAAAATGAAAGCTTAAGTAATAATATTTTATATCTAAAAGGTCAAAGGTTAACTTCACTGTGACATCATAAGTTTTTCTGACCATTACTCAACATCATATCTCAGGAACAGAAGGGGAAACATTTGGTCAGATAATGAATTGGTCACACTAATCTTGAAACTGTACTGATTGTATAGATCTTCTCTGTGTGAAGCATCCATGTTTTAGAGTTTGTAGCTTCTTTGCAGCAGCATCCATATTTGAGGCATTGTCTGCTGTGACTACATATAAGTCTGGATGACATAGATGTAAACTGTAACTGAAACTTGACCGGTTTGTGGAGGAATACAACCACCAGGCAGTAATTTTAGTTTTGTTTGAGACATTTTTTTAAAAAAAATCCTCCTCTGCTGTATTTCACGTTTTAAGAAAATAAAGTTTTAGGGTTGATTGATGCACAGAAATGACCTGATGTTTTTTCAGACTTTTGACTGCTCCCCTCTTTATGGATGTTCTAAACAACCAGATTGTGCTGCTAAAGCTCCACCTTTGTTACACATTTTGAATACCAACTTCACTGATTTCACTCCATCTTTGGAGCTCAGAATTCATCATTTCACTCAGTTGTTTCTATCTCAACATGTGAGTTTAAATATGTGTTCTTTGGTCCTGTCAGTGGGCAGGTGATCATTTTCAAAGCATTTATGGGAATTTTTTTGTTGATGTGAAAATGAGCTGTGTCTGGACTCTTTAGGAAATCAATCTGGTTGTTTAGTCAGAGCAGCAGACTCAACACACAGCTGGAATGTGGTTTTCCTGGAAGAGGATGACAGTTTGATTCCCCGCTGTGTTTCCTCTCAGGTCAGAGAGGAACCAGCCCACTGGGTACAAAGGTAATAATCTGTGTGTGTGTGTCTGTTTCTGTTTCTGTGTCTGTGTGTGTGTGTATGTGTGTGTTTGTGTTCAGGTTATGGACAGACTGGTCCTCAGTCTCAGAGTCCAGGCTACGACTCCATTGCCTCTGCTGTGTCGGGGATGATGCACATCACTGGGCCGGAGGTCAGAGTCAGTTTTATTCTATTCTATTCTATTCTATTCTATTCTATTCTATTCTATTCTATTCTATTCTATTCTAGTCCAGTCTATTCTACTCTGTGTTCTATTCTATTCTATTGTATTCTATTCTATTGTATTCTATTGTTAAAGCTACAACAGCCCCATCAGTCCATCTGTCAATCCAATACTTTCAATACATTCTCAGTCCCAACTCATCTAATACTAAGGCTTAGTCGGTGGCCATGCACGTCAACCATGATGCTCTATGTATATGGCGTTATATTTGTGTCATGTCGCGCGAGCGGATAACACATCTGCACGTGCGCAGATCTCTCTCTCTCGTGTAAATTATTTCGTGTCACGTGCGCAGATTTCAACTGCTGCGCGCACTTGTTTGATCTTCGCGCATATATTCAGCAACAGAGTGAAGTAGAGGCAGGTGCGTGCGAGTAAAAAAACAGCAGCGACACACACAATACTGTGCAGCTGCTTTGCGCGCGCTGGCTTGCTCCTGCTCTCGCTCCTGCTCTCACTCCTGCTCTCGCTCTCTCTCTCCCCTGTGCTTGCTCGCGGTGGAGTTCTGCTCGCTCGAAGCAAGGACTTTTGACACTTTGGGGGCGGAGACCAAGGCTGACCCCGGCCCTCTTATGATTGGTCATTTTCCAGCCACCCACGTGGGTGCCTTTTTGGTTTTCTGCTGGTTTTCAGCTTTACAGTACATAGTCAGTTCTTTTTCAAATATCAAAAAAAGGGGTTGTGTTTTAATGGTTGGTTAGCTTACGGTGGCTAATTTAGCTAGCTAACTAACCTGGTAAGAAGCTACACGCTGACTATGAGGGAGAAAAACACACATGGAACTTGCTATGGGTTGGGGAAGTGCAATAGGCTACATACTTCCATGGGAAATACGGGCTAGAGTGATGCACCATCGAAGTGATTTATTAGTTCTCATCTATTAAAGGTAGAGTCTGGAGTTTTGTTCATTGCAGTTTGTAAACAAAACATTCAAACTGGGCCCCTCTTCTCTGGCTCAACTGTGTAGCATCCTGCCACAGACAGCAGCAACAGCAGTTGTCAGGACCATAAAGGAAAGGAAATACAGTCCGAGTGAAGCGCTGGAGCCATGGGCCGATACCCGGCCGTCACCGGCAACGGGAGCCTCCAGCATTTTGTTGCAACGGGCAGGAGGGCCATTGTGGTGAGCGTTAGCGGCGGATGCTAACCGCTACCACTAGCCAAAGTTAGCATCGAGCTAGCTCACCACAACGGCCCTCATACTTATTACCAGTTGAGGCTTTAGTTGTCGGTGACTGCCGGGTATCCGCCCGCGGCTCAAGTGCTTCACTCGGACTGACAAACCCCAGGTTCAGCATATTTACTTATATATAAACAGAAGTCGGAAACGGAAATTTGCCTCCTCTGCCCAAATCAAACCGGAATGCCAAAAAATCGGGGGTCTGCCCCCAGAGGCTGTATCGGCGTCTGCTGGAAGTCAGACGCCGAATACAGCCCATGGGTTCTGGGAATGCTTCTGCCCCAACCTGTTACCATGGAAAACTGTGTTTATCTGCATTAGAACTGCGTATTCATATATAAAAACTAACCATTTCAATCATTATAGCATAATGCTGAAATACCTTCTAACAGCTGAAACAGCTATAGTGTAAATAATTTTGTCACATTAATATTTTTAAAGTATATTTTTCGTATTTTCACTGTAATTTTCTATTCTATATTTATTTTACTGACTGTTGCAATACTTTGGCTTGTATTTTATTTCCTCTTGATATCTTTATTGTTTGCACCAAACACCAAGGCAAATTCCTTGTAAGTGAAAACATACTTGGTCGTAAATCATATTCTGATTCTGATTGCTACAATCATGTGGGAAATAACTAGCAGTGAGTCCATTAGCTTGGTCAGATAAAAGGAATAACCATTATTGTGCTAATGAAAATTATGCATCATAATAATATTATCTTAAAAAATGATCCATTTTTCTTGAAATGTTTACCATAAAACAAGGCTCTCTGAAAAAAAAACTAATAGCTGCCGATTTCACATTGTTCACTCAATATAAATATTATGATTCCTGTCACGCCTGTTCTTGTCTTGTGTCAGTCGTGTGATGAGATGTGAAATTAACTCCCATCCAGGGGGAATCCCACAGAAATTCTGTGACCAAAGGGAAACTCCAAAAAATGTCAGTCTCTAGTGGACGTGCAATGAGAGCGCTTAACAATTTTGGGCAACAGCCGACAGCTGATGTCAGCTCCGTTAGCTGAGCTTAAAACTTTATGAACAATAGTACAATTATAATTCTGCAACAGCATTAAGTAAAGAGTTATGATTGGCTTTGCTGCAGGTGATTTTCACCCACCTGGAAGAAAAAAATAAAAGATGAAATGAGATGACCTCTTCCCAGCTTCTAAGCAGCTGCACCCACCCAACAGTTGCCCTTCTGCATTATGTAACATTATAGGCTACTTAAATAGAAATTTATATAAAATTAATGCAGGAAAAGGAAACAAACTTGTCCAACTCCACAGAGATAAGACTAGAGTTGGGATCCGGATCCGGTTCTTTTTTTGGAACCGGGTCCAAAGAAAAAGCAAACAAAAAAAAAAACGTCACGTGCATTTCCATTAGATTGTGGCACGGGCCGCATATTTCTTTCTGAACCCGACTGAGCCCGACATTATTTAGTGACTAAAGCACTGAGTTTATGTCACACAGTTGTTATGGTTACAGGCTATTTAACAGGCTGGGTGGGCGTCGTGGGTGCTCAGCGGAGAGGGAGACCTCCGTGTTTGAGACGGGAGCGGGCAGCGGGAGGTCCGAGGCTTCCAGCGAGGGGAGAGGGAGAAATATAACAAAATAAGATAAAATAGGAAAAACCTGTCTCCCTCTTTTATTTAATTTTCAGTGTTTAATCAAGACGGAGGCTGGCGGCAGGAGGTCCGAGGTTTCCAGCGAGGGGAGCGGTAGAAACAAACAGCCAATGTGTGTGTGTTGTGTTCAGGTGTTGTCACGTAAGGTGTTACTGTAAAAATCAGAGAATCACTTTTTGTTGTATATATTCTCAGGGAGATGATACGAGCTCTAAATCTGAAATACACACCACACACACAAATGTGTATTTTCATCTAATTATACTGTGCAACAGTTAGAATAAAGTTTTTGTATTTGTATGATTGCATTTGTGTTTATTATATACTTGTTTAAGTATAGCAAGTATAATGAATATAATGTAGGAATCAGTAAGAGGTATCGGTGAGGAATCGGACTGTTAAGAAAGAATCGGTAAGGAATCGGAATCGTTAAGAATGTCAGCTCTCACCTTTAGGCCCTCTCTGTTTTATAACTAGTCACACAAGAAATCTTGTTGTTGTCCTGGACTCAGATTTAAATGTTGAAATTGTATGTCTCTATTGTCTCTGTGATGTCCACTGTTCATCTTTATTTTAGGTTTCTTCTTTGTATTTTAGATTGTGGTCTGTGTATATTGTAAATTATATGTTGGGACTACAGATGGAAATTAGCAGTTATAGCTAAATCTGGTGCAACCATCTTCTCATTTCTTGTAAATGATTGATGCTATTGCACACTGTCCCTTGATAAACTAAATAAACTAAACTAAACTAGTTATATTTCCACAGCCATATCAAATCTCTAACGTCATCTGACTACTACCAAAAAACAATGCTAGTGCAAAAAACGTGTAACTTACATCTGCATAACGAGGCGGCGTTCACTGTAGCCAGCTCAGGCTCCTTGTTGTCCCTAGCCACCATGTCAGAAGTTGAGAAGTTTGTGATGTAGCATCCACTATGTCACAACCCTCACCCTCACCTCCAATAATGCAGTGCTTCTGCTAGCAGGATGGTGAGCCAGTGCGTCCAGGTGTTGCCATGACGGACCTGGCAACGGGACTGTATGCACACGGAGCCATCATGGCCGCCCTGCTGCAACGACAGAAGACTGGGCGGGGAGTTCACATCGACTGTAACCTGCTGTCTTCACAGGTAACAGCTCGGAAAGAGTGTGCGTGTGTGTGTGTGTGTGTGCGCGCGCGTGCGTGTGTGTGTGTTATCTCCATGTTTAATTGCAGCTGAGTCAATTTATGAAATTTTTGAGTAAGTCATTTTATTGAAGTCAGTTATGTATAGATATATATATAACTGACTTCTATGTATATGTATATATATATATACAGTACAGGCCAAAAGTTTGGACACACCTTCTCATTCAATGCGTTTTCCTTATTTTCATGACTATTTACATTGTAGATTCTCACTGAAGGCATCAAAACTATGAATGAACACATGTGGAGTTATGTACTTAAGAAAAAAAGGTGAAATAACTGAAAACATGTTTTATATTCTAGTTTCTTCAAAATAGCCACCCTTTGCTCTGATTACTGCTTTGCACACTCTTGGCATTCTCTCCATGAGCTTCAAGAGGTAGTCACCTGAAATGGTTTTGCAACAGTCTTGAAGGAGTTCCCAGAGGTGTTTAGCACTTGTTGGCCCCTTTGCCTTCACTCTGCGGTCCAGCTCACCCCAAACCATCTCGATTGGGTTCAGGTCCGGTGACTGTGGAGGCCAGGTCATCTACCGTAGCACTCCATCACTCTCCTTCTTGGTCAAATAGCCCTTACACAGCCTGGAGGTGTGTTTGGGGTCATTGTCCTGTTGAAAAATAAATGATCATCCAACTAAACGCAAACTGGATGGGATGGCATGTCGCTGCAGGATGCTGTGGTAGCCATGCTGGTTCAGTGTGCCTTCAATTTTGAATAAATCCCCAACAGTGTCACCAGCAAAACACCCCCACACCATCACACCTCCTCCTCCATGCTTCACAGTGGGAACCAGGCATGTGGAATCCATCCGTTCACCTTTTCTGCGTCTCACAAAGACACGGCAGTTGGAACCAGAGATCTCAAATTTGGACTCATCAGACCAAAGCACAGATTTCCACTGGTCTAATGTCCATTCCTTGTGTTTCTTGGCCCAAACAAATCTCTTCTGCTTGTTGCCTCTCCTTAGCAGTGGTTTCCTAGCAGCTATTTGACCATGAAGGCCTGATTCGTGCAGTCTCCGCTTAACAGTTGTTCTAGAGATGGGTCTGCTGCTAGAACTCTGTGTGGCATTCATCTGGTCTCTGATCTGAGCTGCTGTTAACTTGCGATTTCTGAGGCTGGTGACTCGGATGAACTTATCCTCAGAAGCAGAGGTGACTCTTGGTCTTCCTTTCCTGGGTCGGTCCTCATGTGTGCAAGTTTCGTTGTAGCGCTTGATGGTTTTTGCGACTCCACTTGGGGACACATTTAAAGTTTTTGCAATTTTCCGGACTGACTGACCTTCATTTCTCTAAGTAATGATGGCCACTGGTTTTTCTTTAGTTAGCTGATTGGTTCTTGCCATAATATGAATTTTAACAGTTGTCCAATAGGGCTGTCGGCTGTGTATTAACCTGACTTCTGCACAACACAACTGATGGTCCCAACCCCATTGATAAAGCAAGAAATTCCACTACTTAACCCTGATAAGGCACACCTGTGAAGTGGAAACCATTTCAGGTGACTACCTCTTGAAGCTCATGGAGAGAATGCCAAGAGTGTGCAAAGCAGTAATCAGAGCAAAGGGTGGCTATTTTGAAGAAACTAGAATATAAAACATATTTTCAGTTATTTCACCTTTTTTTGTTCAGTACATAACTCCACATGTTCATTCATAGTTCTGATGCCTTCAGTGAGAATCTACAATGTAAATAGTCATGAAAATAAAGAAAACGCATTGAATGAGAAGGTGTGTCCAAACTTTTGGCCTGTACTGTATGTAAAGGTAAATAAAAATTAAATTCATTTTGCTTTCATATTCAAACTTTACAGACATTATAAGATGCTATTCTTCAGTCAAACATTCAAAGAAGGAGAAAATTCCATTCTTGCATTAGGCCCATTGTCAAGACTCTGTTATTACTATTAAAACAAACTCATGAAACAAAACTGAATGAATGCCATGTACCTCTTTTTGTAAGTGCAGTCACTTCAAGTCTTTAACAGCCCAGCTGGCACTTGACGTCAGAAACATGTTGGACTCTTATGTCTGGATGTTGATGTTATGACATTTTGCAGACATTGGGTTTTGTTCTAGTTTGGAAAATATTAGGTTTTCGTGACTTACCAACACAAGTGAAAAACAACAAAATGTTCATGTCATCTCTTGATAGTATTCTATGTGAAACTGACCTTTCTTCCAAGTGGCAACCTCCGAGGCTGGAAAATGAAGCGAACACTGAAGTGCCACAAACTGCAGTTCCTCTAATGTCCACTTGAGGCTGGCTCCAAGAGCGAGTCAATCGCCATAGACCCCTATGTTAAAATGTCCAAATTTACAAGAGATATAAACATGTTTACAACCTGGCTCAAAAAACAATTTTAGTGTCTAAAGCTAATTTCAGCATTCATTAAAACTGTATGGGGGCTAAACTTTTATAGAACTCATCTGTTTAGGCTTAAAGTTACGTATATATAAAGTCGACCCTCTTTGAGTGACAGGCAGACTACTGATAGAGTCTTCGGCTTCTTAGTCTGATCCACCCTCCACTCCTTCAATCAATCAATCAATCAATCAATCAATTTTATTTATAAAGCCCAATATCAAATAACAATTTGCCTCAGAGGGCTTTACAGCATACGACATTCCTCTGTCCTTTGGACCCTCACAGTGGATAAGGAAAAACTCCCCCCAAAAAAACCCTTTAATAGGGAAAAAAAACAGTGGAAACCTCAGGAAGAGCAACTGAGGAGGGATCCCTCTTCCGGGACGGACAGATGTGCAATAGATGACGTACAGAACAGATCAACATAATACATTTACATTTATTTAATCTTTATGACAAAATGATACATAAAGAGAGACAGAGACAGAGAGAGATGCAGGACAGTAAGTAATGATAATAGCTTACAACAACATTAATTAAAGTAATGATATTATAATAATAATCACGGCTATTGTGGTACAATATGTTGTAGGTATATATTAATATATGGTAGTTTATGTATGTGACAAAAATCATATGTGTATAACAGAGATGGGACCAAGTCACATATGTGCAAGTCTCAAGTAAGTCTCAAGTCTTAACCTTCAAGTCTCAAGTAAGTCCCAAGTCATTTTTTCTTGGGCAAGTCAAGTCAAGTCACAGGTTATGTCAAGTCAGGTCAAGTCAAGTCAAGAAAAGTCCAAGTCAAGTCACCTTATTATTGTAATTTTACCTGCAGAATCTGATCTTGATAAAGTGAAAAGACAAGATATAAGTACTGTAACTGTCAGTAAACACTGATTTCATCGCTGCAATGTTTACTTTGCAGGGATGACCCCCATGCGTGCACACAAACACACACACTAACCAAGGCAGCGGCCAAAATCACCCATTTAGCTCATTTAACCCTTTGTTGCTCATTCATAAAATGTACAACCGGTCTTGTGATGAACCGGTCGGAATGTTCGCTCACGTTTTCTGTGGTTAATGTTAGCACATAAATTAGAAAACAAATTCCACCAAACCGACCAACCCCCCCACCCCACCCCCGTATCGTATCAAGCTAATGTTAGCTAACTACCGACTAACCAGATAATATTAGCTAATTGACAAGCACTTACTGGGCAGAATGGCTCTTCAAATGACGAACAAAGTTTGAAGTTGTCGCCTGGCTGTCTGAGCTCCCTCCATCTCTTGAATGCCTGACTGAGGTTTACTCATGTTTTTCCTCTTCTTTTATCACTCTCCTATCTGATATCTTCGCCTCCTCAGACAGAGGAGCTTGTTTTCTTTTGCTAGGCTGTTTTTAACTTTTCTCCAGACTTTGTCCCTCTGCCATTGTGCTCGTGACTCAACTATCTCATGCTTAACTCCTCATACGGACCCACTCCAGTTCCTGATTGGCTGACCGACCAATTTCGCAATACACAACGCGTTTCCTGCCGTAAAGCAGATTTTTTCCTTGAAATTTTGGCAGCGGTGGCAGAAGCTTATTGCAAAGCCACTAAGTAACCTATGTAAACGCTGATAGTCTGATTTTACTGTGGCCTCTACCCTTTGCAACCCACATTATTTTCATAATGATATATTTAGGAAAAGATGCTATCTGTTGCCTCTTTAAGTCTTGTCTTAAATGTGGAGACGGTGTCTGCTACCCAGACCAAAACAGGAAGGTGATTCCACAGAAAAGGAGCCTGATAGCTGAAGGCTCTGGGTCCTGATCTACTTTTGGAGATTTTAGGGACCACGAGTAACCCTGCATTCTCAGAGTGCAGTGTTCTAGTGGGCTCTCTAAGATATGACGTAGCCTGACCATTTAAGTAAGCTCCACCCTCTGGTCCAAATATGGTCACTTCTGGCTCCAAAAAAACAAGATGGGGATGGCTGAAATACCAACTTTGAGGCCTCAAAATGGTAGTCCACAAACCAATGGGTGACATCCGTTATTCATAATATTGAAATTGGTCACTTGATGTCACAACCTAAATTCAACCACATATCAACATCTAAAGATGTTGGTGGGCAGCTGGGAGGATCTGCTATAGCAGTGACATTCAACTTGTGGCCCATGGGCCAAAGCTGGGCTGTGAAAGGGTGCCAGAAGGCATTTTTTTCTAATTCACTATTAAAGTATACTGATTCTGAACGGGAATGATTTTTTACTTTGAAAATAGTTAAGGTACCAGAGTAAAAAAAAAAAAAAAAAAAAAAAAAGTTTACACTTTCAAAATAACAAAAAAAGGTAAAGGGCCTGAAGTAAATGTTTGGGCACCCTGCATGGTCAGTACTTAGAAGTGCTGCCTTTGGCAGGTATCACAGCTTCTAAACACTTTTTATATCTGGCTAAGAGTCCCTCAATTCTTGTTTGGGGTTTTTCACCCATTCTTCCTGCAAAAGGCTTCAAGTTCTATGGAAAAACCTTCAGCTTGCTCCTCTTTAGGTAGTCTCGCTCACCAGACCTTTCTCAAGAAAAGAAAGGTCGGCTGCACCGACTCTCACTTTAAGATTGGAGAAAAAAACAGCCCGGCTTTTTTTATTTCTTTCAACCAATCACAATCGTTCTTGGCAGTGCCAGCAACAGTGCGCTTGCAAAAATATTGCTGGGGTGAAACAGGTTTTGGTGTAACATGCCCACAAAAATATCGCATACAGGATGCAAACCATGGCAGAAAAATGGCTACATCCCCGCAAGATCAAACACTGCAAAAGTTAGTAAAGGACGTGTTGAAAACTGCCACACAAGGTGGTAGGGTGGGACTTCAGTGGGTGGCTCGTTCCGCCCAATGAGAGGCTGATCTATGCAGCGAACTTCCGCCCACTCAGACTACTCTGGATTTCGAGGTGTTTTTAGGCTCATTGCCCTGTTGTAGAAGCCATCCTCTCTTCATCTTCAACTTTTTTACTATTGGTGTGATATTTGCTTCCAGAATTTGCTGGAATTTAACTGAACCCATTCTTCCCTCTACCTGTGAAATGTTCCAGCCACTGGCTGCAACACAAGCCCAAAGCATGATCAAACCAGTCCCGTGTTTAACAGTTGGACCGGTGTTCTTTTTATGAAATTCTGCACCCTTTTTTCTCCAAACATACCTTTGTCCAAAAAGTTATTTTCTAACTTCATCACTCCACGGGACTTGTTTCCAAAAAGCATCAGGCTTTTTTCAATGTTCCTTTGCAAACTTCTGATGCTTAATTTTGTGGTAAAGACACAGGAAAGGTTTTCTTCTGATGACTGTTCCATGAAGCTCATATTTGTACAGGTGTCACTGCACAGTAGAATAGCACACCACCACTCCAGAGTTTGAAAAATCTTTCTGCAGGTCTTTTGCGGTCAAGCGGGGCTTTTGAGTTGCCTTTCTAACAATCCTACATGCAGCTCTTCCAGACCTCAACTTGACCTCCACAGTTCCTGTTAACTGCCATTTCTTAATTACATTATGGAACTATGGAAACCGCTCCCTGAAAACACTTTACTATCTTCTGAAGAAGCGTAAATCGGTGCCTGGAATTGGGCCAGAAGGCTCCCGACCTCGTCTTCTTCTTCCCTTCAAATCGTACACTCTGTGTCACTTTAGTATCTTAGGTTTGGCTGGCTGGTATTCAGAGAAACACTGGAGACCAATAGAATCTGGTGCAATCGAGTTTAATTTGTTCACAAGCTTCAACACATACATGAGTCAGGCTCCCGAGCAAGACGGAAGTTTCACTTTCTGCGCTCTCCCTTTTATGCTGGTGAAGATTCGAGTGAATCTCCACCCTTTTCCTTTAGTCCTTCCTACCTGCGTTCAAACCTATTGGTGGCAGGTCTTTTTCTTTTTAGCCCTTTTTCATCTGGTCCAAATCTATTGGTGGCAGGCCCCTTGGGCCCTTGTCCAAACATGACCTAATGGTGTAATCTCTTGGCCTGGAAATCCCCAAATTCTCCCACCATTAGGTTCGAACCTGGTTTCACTTTATTTTTTAAAAACACATAAAACCTGGGGACTTTCTCTATACAATCCCCTGAGCCTTTATGCAATGTGAACTTTAGAGTGTGTGTCATGCAATACAAATGTTAAAATGTGTGTTATTATTAGACAGTGCATGGTGTGATATGTGTGTGCGCTCTCAATATGTGAATACACAACCTTGTGTTATGAATACATAGGCTTGTATAAAGGTGTTTTGTCACACATAGATGCATAACAAACAGTTTTATAGGAACTTATACATAAAACATTGTTATATGCATTTTACTCTTAATCAACTTATACAGTGTAACACCTTTACCTGATTCAGGATTAAATCTTACACTACACTTCTTAGAACCTTCTCCTGCTTTGTGAGCATCAGTTATTTTAGTATTCAGAGTGCGATTAGAGCTGTTAAGAGGAGCCCATGGCTGCTGATGGACAGGTCATGGTTTCAGGAGTCAGGGTATTTATAACAGCAGCTTTGAAATTTGCATCACCTGGCTTTGCCTAACAATGATTGTGAACAAGCCAGAGCCCTAACAAGCTAATTAATGCCTGAGACCCTGGTAAAAGTTGTCTGAGAGCTCAAATTTCTTGGGGTGCCCAAACTTTTGCATGGTGCTTATTTCCTTTTTTCACTCTGAAATTGTACAAAACAAAAACAATGCACTAATCTTGCTTTAAATATTGAAAAGCATTTTTTCATCTTTAACGTGATGCCTTTTGGAAATCAGTTCATGTTCTACTCATTTAACTATTCACAGTAAATTAAATTTTGACCAGGGGTGCCTAAACTTTTGCATGCCACTGTAGTTAGCACAACCTTTCATAGCCGTTAAGGGCAAATATTTGCCAGTTGCAAAATACTCCAAAAAAACTGTCCAGTGGCTATATACACGCAGGTAATGGGCACAAAAATTTGCTTTAAGATCCTGCAGCAATAAAACAGAAGTGAAGCCCTCCAAATATGTCACCCTAATAAGATGGACTTACAGTTTTGTGTTCAGGGTCTGTTGGTAAATTACACTGCTGATGCTGCCGGTCTGATTCCATCCATATCTACGGGGTGTTTTTGAGCAGAACTTTCACCACAGCTTGATGACGCTGTTTAAATGCGTGTGTGAACTAATTACTGATCTGTTATTTAAACAAGCTGGTGATTTATCCTGAAAAGTCTCAACAGTTTAAACACAGAAATCAATATTTCTCCAAATGTTTCCACCGTTTAAACAAATCAGACCATTTGTCGTCCCACAGCTGTGGTGGCCTCTGACACTGAAGGGATCACGTGTCGTCCTGGACTGCAAAGTATTTGAGACACCCAGGGTTGTGTCAGGACACGCTGCTTGGGTGACAGTGTTGCTTTTAAAGATATGTTTTATGTATTGTCATTTTTCACCTCTTTAGCTGGGAAAGACGTGACATGAAGCAATTCAGCTCATTTTAAAACTTTATGGTCCTCTGGAGAGAAATTCAGAGTTTAGAAAAAATAGAAATGTAGAAAAGTCTGTTTCCTGTTGAAAATGCTGGGCAGAGCTGGTCGAAGTGTTTGTGTATATAACTAAATTTTCACTCTTTATTTCCCTCTTTGACAGCAGTGTGTTGGAGCAAATAAAAATAAGTTTTCAAAAAGTTAAAAAATATATAAGAGCAACAGATTTTGAATACATCCACACAAAGATCCAGAATATTTAAAAGTAAAAGCATCATCATAACTGTAAAACACAAAAGGGTACAATGCTACATGAAGAATAATAATGTCATAAAGTCAGTGGAGGGCAAAACATAAGTTTTCATATTTTCCTTAAACTTTCCTAGAAAGGGTACTGATCTGCAGTGGTGGAAAGTACATTTACTGCGTTACTGTACTTAAGTACAATTTCAGGTACTTCTACTCCACTACATCTCAAGTTATCTGACAGCCGGATAGATAGATAGATAGATAGATAGATAGATAGATAGATAGATAGATAGATAGATAGATAGAAAACAAAAAAAGTGAAATGCAGGCTGTAATTAGTTTTTCAAGGCTGCGAGGTCCTGATATCTTGTCAACACCCAGAGCTGCTACACATAAAATGCCCACAATCCACCTCTCCCCCCTCCCCATATCCCATGGTGCATTCCTGTATGAAGTGCTGCGACCACAGGCATGTCGACCACAGAGTAGTTCAACCAGAGATGAACAATGAGAGCTCACAGTCACAGTGGATCTGAATCCATATGGACGGGTTAAAGCTGAGTTTGGTTTGGTTGCCAGGGGAAATTTAATCCTTACAAACCAATCAGAGTTCACAGTTGTATCTCGACAAGCTGCCTGCAGGCCCTGAAAAAGCTATAAACATCAGGAGGAACTCCACACCAAAGGCTGAAAAGTCATAAGTCTTAAGTTCAGCTTGAAACATCTGTAAATTGTTGTGGTTTGTGGAGGAAACGGCTCAGTCATGCAGAAAAGTACAGACTTTATGAAGATGAGAAACCATTTCAGACTATTGCTGTTAGGAAAGTTTCCCCAAGAGACCAAGGAAAACATGGTCTTATTCCTTGAAGCCTTTTCTCTGGTGAAAGTAAAACATCAATTACCTCTATTAAAGCAGAACATAAATCCCACATTCCTGGAACCTGTCCAAGTATGTTTTTCAAGTGCAGCTAATTCTTCATTTTCCTGTGCTTTTGGAAGCAGATGGATTTTTTTTACTCTGATAATTCTTAGTAGCTCGAAGAAGTACTCAGAACCTTTTCTTATGTAACACAGCAAAATAAATGTACTCTATGTGATAAATAATAATAATAAATAAATATCCAGTCGTTGATACCAGGGGTCAGCAGGCCTAGGTCCCTGTGTTTTCTGCTGTCTGGCTTACAATGCTCCTGACCCCAGTGCCCATCCCTGCAAGCAGTGGGCACACAGGGCAGCGGCTCTATTTAGATTTTTCAGACTTTGCCCAGCTGAGCCCCATGTCTCAAGGTCCAGCCACCATGTGCTTGTTGACAAGCTCCCCTCCTGGTTCTGGCTCCAGGATTTGCCCTTGGTTTCTCTTTTTTGTTGCTACAACTTCGGCAGATTCGTAGAGTCAGTACCTACAGGAAAAATGAGGGATTACCCCCTCTGGATCGGAAGTGAGTTACTGCCATAAGTTAAGAAGTTCAAGTATCTCAGGGTCTTGTTTTACAAGTGAGGATAAAATGCAGTGCAAGATGGATAAGTGGATTGGTTTGGTGTCCAATGTGCTGCGGGCGTTGTACCAGAAGGCAAAGCTCTTGATTTACTGGTTCAGCTATGTTCCAACTCTCACCTGCGGTCATAAGCTTTTGGTAGTGACCAAAAGAATGAAAATGCGGATATAAGTGACTGAAATAAAATTCCTACAGGGTGGCTGGGCTCAGCCCTAGAGGTAGGGGAGGAGGAGCTCATACATCTGGAGGGAGCTCGGAGTAGAGCAGCTGCTCCTACGCATTCGTCTTCTAGTTGAGGAGATTGTGCAAATGCTTAGGATGCCTCTTGGACACCTCCCGCATATCCAACTGGTAGGAGGCCTCCGGGTAGACCACACTGGAGAGAATATATATCTTATGTGGCATGGAGATGTCTTGGAATCACCCATGAGTAGTTGAAAAACATTGCTGGGAAGAGGGACGTTTGGAATGCCTTGCATATCCACCTGCCCCTGGATAAGTGGATAATGAAAGATGGATAGATGGAGTAAATAATTTTCACTGTAAACGTCACTTAACTATTATTACCAAAATGTTTTTCAAATATCAAACTCATCTGACAGATGCAATAAGTTGACTGTTTTCTGATCTGCCACCTTTGGGGTTAAGGTTTGGTTAGCTTAAGGCACAAAGTTTTATTGATTTATTGACCCACCCATTCACTCCAGCCTCCTCCCTCAAAGAGGATAACTGGTGCTCAAAAGAAAATGTTCTGTGACACAGATTGTATTAAACAACCAATATTGAAGATACAATTGCTGTCTGAAATTTCACATATCTCTGACTTGTAATTGTGCAAAGAACATTAATGCTTTTCTCCAATCTTCTGCTCGTATTGATAGTCTTTATTGTGTGAATGTAAAAGTGGGGTTATTATGAAGCAGCATGACTTAATGATTTCATTGCAGGTGATTTCTGGCTATTGAATTTTTTACCTTGCGTAGACATGAGATTGAGGTCAAAAACCTCACAAAATACACTGCTCAAGAAAATTAAGGGAACACTTAAATCACGTCAAATCTTGAAGGAATTATTCAAGAGAAAAATCTTTACTGATGTACATTGTATAATTAGTTGAGAACAAAAGATTCAAGAACAGTCAGTGGAAAGGAAAAATCATCAACCCTGTTACGTGCCCCCCAGTTGGGGGGGATCTTTCAAAAAGGGAAAAAAAAAAGGTTAATAAAATTAAATAGTGTCGGCGGTCTGTGCAGTCAGGTGTGACATCAGCACACCGGTGTGTCATTGCTCATAAGCCTGCAGCTGCCCCAGTTTAGACAGGTGAGTGCTCAACTGAGCTGTACTGGCTCCTTCTTTGGGCACTCGTGAACATCTGGTGGTAGTGGAGGAACATCCCGATCTGGTGGTCTCGAGTGATGCTCCAGCGTTATCCGGTGCCTCCAGTTGCTCTGATTCTCCGGTGGGGGAGGCCGAGCTGCAGCCGGTTAGTGGTTCTCCGGTAAACTGAGGTGACGAGGAGGAGAAACCATTCACTCTTCCTCATTTTGATTCACTCTCTGCTCACTCTTCTTTTGGCTCCAGATTAGATGCTAGAGTTAAGGTGCGTCTAGCTCACCTAAAGCTGGAGAGAGAGGAGTGGGAGTGCGAGTTTCAGCTGCGCCAGGAGATAGAGCTGAAGACATTGGAGGCAGAAACAGCCATTAAACTACATCAGTTGGAGATACAGGCGAGCTGTTAGTGTGCAGTCACAGCCTGGTCCAGAAACAACATTTTTCATGTTAGCAAGCACATTTCTTTGGTCCCCATTTTTCATGAATCTGAGGTTGAGTCCAATTTTGGTGTGTTTGAGCGCATTGCAGCTGCTCTGCACTGGCCAAATGATGTGTGGGCTATACTCTTACAATGTAAGTTGTCCGGTAAGGCTCAAGAGGCTTGTGCTTCTCTTTCAGTTGAGGATAGCTTAAATTATGACCTTGTTAAAGGTGCTATCTTGCGTGTTTATGAGCTTGTGCCTGAAGCCTATAGGCATCATTTCCGCGCCCTTAGAAAAGTGTCGGGGCAGACGACTTTGCTAGGGAGAAGAGTGTTATATTTAATCGATGGTGTGCCTCATGTAAAGCTGATGATCATAAAGCTTTACCTGAGCTTATGCTCTTGGAGGAGTTTAAAAATTGCCTCCTTGAACGTGTCGTGGTGTACCTAAATAACTGAAAGGTGAGTACTCTGCAGCAGGCTGCGTTTCTGGCAGATGAGTTTGCTGTCACGCATAAGGCTGTATTTATGACTCTTCTGCTCAGAAATCCAGTGAGGCTAAAGACACCCCTAACCCTGTGCCAGTTCTAGCTGCTAAGGCAGAGAGGTTGTGCTTTTATTGTAATAAACCTGGTCATTTGGTAGCTGACTGTGTGGCTTTGAAACACCGACAGCAGGCTGCTGTGACCAGGATTTAAACCCTTCATTTCTGACGGGTTTGTGTCTCTCACAGGACTAGCTAAGGATCAGCACCCGGTCAACGTGCTGCGGGACACTGCGTGTTCACAGTCCCTCATCCTCCTCCTCTGCCTGTGAGGCGAGTGCTGTGATGAGGGGGATTGAGATGGGTTTTGTGCCAGCTCCCCTTCATTGTATGTGCAGTCCAAGTCAGTAACTGGTTTCTATCAGGTTGCTGTTCGCTCGTGTTTCCCTATTGATGGTGTTGAGTTCATTATGGGAAATGATATAGCAGGAGGTAGAGTTTATCCAGTCCCTGAAGTGGTGGATGTTTCTATTCTTGCACTTGACACTGATGGGCTAGCCCAAAATCACCCAGAAGTGAAATCACCCAGAAACTGCCCTTGATTTGACTTGTGCTCAGACCCGTAAGCAGGCTGAGGGTGTTAACTTGTCTGACTCTTTTTTCCCCTCTGTGTTGTCTGAAGACAGGTTACTCTCTGTTGTTTCAAGTGGTGATGCGAAAGAGGCTGTGCCAGAGTCTGTCACTGCCCCTGCAGTTCCACTTCCGCTGACTCGTGAAGCACTCATCAGTGCTCAGAAAAGTGACCAGTCTCTAGCGAAGTGTCGCGCTGCAGCAGTGGGTGGTGCCAGTAAGTGTACTGACAAACAGGCATTTTTTATGGATAATGGTGTGTTGATGACAAAATGGACTATGAAACCACATGATTCAGGTGAGGTCTGGGGCACTGTATTTCAGATTGTTGTGCCAAGTGGTAGCCGTCAGCATGTTCTGGAGCTAGCCCATGAACATATGTGGTCTGGTCATTTACGTGTCAAGAAAACCTATGGTCATGTATTGAAACATTTTTTCTGGCCAAGAATGAAATCAGATGTGTTTCCAGCTCCCCTGCATCCAATACCAGTGGTGGGTGAGCCATTTAAACATTTTGGTCACAACACGCGTGCCCTTTAAAGTTGTTGAAAGAGCAACTTGTGTTTTTGTCTTTTGGGAAATCTAATGTGTTGGATTATGTTCCCAGGTGTAAAAAGCGTTTGTGGTGTGCACGCATGTTGGCGAGGGATGCTCCTCCCAGGACAGCATGAAGCAGTGCTTTGACAGGAGAGCAGTTGAACGACAGTTCCACCCAGGTGATCAAGTGTCAGTTTTACTGCCTATGCCTGGCTCTTGCCTCACTGCCTGCTTTTCAGGACCTTATGTAGTGGAAAGCAAAGTGTCGGATACAGACAACGCCATTCAGACACCTGAACGTAGTAGGAAAAAACGTTTGTGCCATGTTAACATGTTGAAGCCTTTTTATTCCAGACTGCTCCAGAGAAGCTGGCAACTTCTCTGGATGCCGCTGCCTCTGATGGTGGTACGATTTCCTTGTGTTGTGCAAAGTCTGAGTTGGATGACAGTTTGTCAGTGCCCTCTGATAGTTAATGATGTGTTAGGTTGACTAACTCTGAGTTTCTGTCCAGTGTTGAGTCACATTTGTCATATCTTGCAGAAGAACAGCGTGATGTGCCCCGCTTATTTCAGCTTCAATCCACTCTTTTTGGTGACGTTCCCTCACTTAGCAACATGTTAGAACGTGACATTGATATTGGTAACTTCTCTCTGCCGTTCCAGCTAAAGATGTACAACCATAATCAGTGGTTGATGCGTTGGGCCTTGATGGCACAGGGCTTCAACACTAGATTAGGCACAAGAACGGAGCAGACAATGTGGTGGCAGATGCACTGTCCAGAGGGTGAGACTTTCTGACTGGAGTGTGAGTATGAAATGTATTGAGGTAAAAATTAGGTAAGGTGTTTATTTGTATTCAGATGGCAGTGTTGTGTTATTGTTGTTTACCATATGGTCAAACTAGATGTTTGATTTTATGGGAGGGGCTGTTTCGTGCCTGTGCGTTTTGGGCACGCCCTGTGTTTTGTGTTTTTCCTTGTCGTCTTTCAGTGTGCAGCTGATCCCCATCACTCCTAATGAGGGTGGATATACAGTACAGGCCAAAAGTTTGGACACACCTTCTCATTCAATGCGTTTTCTTTATTTTCATGACTACTTACATTGTAGATTCTCACTGAAGGCATCAAAACTATGAATGAACACATGTGGAGTTATGTACTTAAGAAAAAAAGGTGAAATAACTGAAAACATGTTTTATATTCTAGTTTCTTCAAAATAGCCACCCTTTGCTCTGATTACTGCTTTGCACACTCTTGGCATTCTCTCGATGAGCTTCAAGAGGTAGTCACCTGAAATGGTTTCCACTTCACAGGTGTGCCTTATCAGGGTTAATGAGTGGAATTTCTTGCTTTATCAATGGGGTTGGGACCATCAGTTGTGTTGTGCAGAAGTCAGGTTAACACACAGCCAACAGCCCTATTGGACAACTGTTAAAATTCATATTATGGCAAGAACCAATCAGCTAACTAAAGAAAAACGAGTGGCCATCATTACTTTAAGAAATGAAGGTCAGTCAGTCCGGAAAATAGCAAAAACTTTAAATGTGTCCCCAAGTAGAGTCGCAAAAACCATCAAGCGCTTCAACGAAACTGGCACACATGAGGACCGACCCAGGAAAGGAAGACCAAGAGTCACCTCTGCTTCTGAGGATAAGTTCATCCGAGTCACCAGCCTCAGAAATCGCAAGTTGTCAGCAGCTCAGATCAGAGACCAGATGAATGCCACACAGAGTTCTAGCAGCAGACCCATCTCTAGAACAACTGTTAAGAGGAGACTGCGCAAATCAGGCCTTCATGGTCAAATAGCTGCTAGGAAACCACTGCTAAGGAGAGGCAACAAGCAGAAGAGATTTGTTTGGGCCAAGAAACACAAGGAATGGACATTAGACCAGTGGAAATCTGTGCTTTGGTCTGATGAGTCCAAATTTGAGATCTTTGGTTCCAACCGCCGTGTCTTTGTGAGATGCAGAAAAGGTGAACAGATGGATTCCACATGCCTGGTTCCCACTGTGAAGCATGGAGGAGGAGGTGTGATGGTGTGGGGGTGTTTTGCTGGTGACACTGTTGGGGATTTATTCAAAATTGAAGGCACACTGAACCGGCATGGCTACCACAGCATCCTGCAGCGAAATGCCATCCCATCCGGTTTGCGTTTAGTTGGACGATCATTTATTTTTCAACAGGACAATGACCCCAAACACACCTCCAGGCTGTGTAAGGGCTATTTGACCAAGAAGGAGAGTGATGGAGTGCTGCGGCAGATGACCTGGCCTCCACAGTCACCGGACCTGAACCCAATCGAGATGGTTTGGGGTGAGCTGGACCGCAGAGTGAAGGCAAAGGGGCCAACAAGTGCTAAACACCTCTGGGAACTCCTTCAAGACTGTTGGAAAACCATTTCAGGTGACTACCTCTTGAAGCTCATGGAGAGAATGCCAAGAGTGTGCAAGGCAGTAATCAGAGCAAAGGGTGGCTATTTTGAAGAAACTAGAATATAAAACATGTTTTCAGTTATTTCACCTTTTTTTGTTAAGTACATAACTCCGCATGTGTTCATTCATAGTTTTGATGCCTTCAGTGAGAATCTACAATGTAAATAGTCATGAAAATAAGGAAAACGCATTGAATGAGAAGGTGTGTCCAAACTTTTGGCCTGTACTATATATGAATGGAGTAGGAGTAGTGCCGTTGCCAGTGGGCCAAGAGGCTGTGACAAAGTTGTGTGTCATTCAGACATGGGTAACAGTTGAGAGTTTCGGCATAGTGTTGTGATACTTAGCTGGCTGTGATTTATCTTTTCTGTTTTGTGTGTTTCCCTGCTACAGGCAACCCAGTTCCCCTTTGGAGCCCATTTTTTGTTGGTGGTCCTTTCCTTCATATTTTCGTTGTATATAAACTTCCTTTTAACCGGCTATTTGTTTGGCTGCCTTTTCCTTCTTTTGAAAGATCCCTCTATTTCATGGTGTTACTCCCCCCATTCCTGAGACTCCTAGCGGGGACGTAACAAACCCACTGATGGCTGGATTCAAAATCACAACGAAAATCAAAGTAAAAAATTGAAATCACAGGCTGATCCAACTTGCATGAATTTTATCAGGGCAACTCATAATGTGACTCAGTAGTGTGTATGGCCCCAGCATGCTTGTATGCACTCCTGACAATGTCTCGGCATGCTCCTGATGAGTCGGCAGAGCATGACGTGGGGATCTCCTTCCAGACCCGGATCAGGGCATCAGTGAGCTCCAGGACAGTCTGCAAAAGCACATGATGGTGTCAGATGGACCAATACATAATGTCTCATAGGTGCTCAATTGGATTTGGTTGGGGAACAAGAGGGCCAGTCAACGGCATCAATGCCTTCGTCATCCAGGAACTGCAAACAAACTGGCCACATGAGGCCGGGCATTGTCCTGCACTAGGAGGAACCCAGGGCCCACTCCACCAGCATAAGGTCTGACACAGGATTTCTTTAGGTACGTAACAGAAGTCAGGGTACCTTTGGTTATGACATGGAGGTATGTGCCACCCTCCACGGATATCCTTCCCCAGACCACCACTGACTTACCACCAAACCAGTCATGCTGGATGATGTTACAGTCAGCATAATGTTCACCATGGCATCTCCAGACACTTTCACACCTGTCACATGTGCTCAGTGTGAATCTGCTCTCATCTGTGAAGAGAACGGGGCACCAATGGCAGACCTGCCAATTCTGCTTTTCTCTGACAAATGCCAATCAAGCTGCACTGTGCTGGGCTGTGAGCACAGGTCCCACTATAGGGCATCGGGCCTTCATGCTGGTCACTTGTGTAATGGCCAGTGTCCTGGTATCTCCTCCATGCTCTTGAGACTTTGCAGGGAGACACAACAAACCTTCTTGCAACAGCACACATGGATGTGCCATCCTGGGGGAGCTGGAAAACCTGTGCACTCTGATTGAGCTGCAGGTACCGCCTCATGCTACCTGTAGTGACAAGTACATGAGCAGAATGCAAAACTAGAGAAGAATCAGTCAGGAAGGATAGGGAGAGTGCAACTGTCTCAGCAGCAGGTGAAACTTTCACAATGACCTGTGCTGATGCTTAACATCTACGTTATTAGCCTTGATGGCTACATTAGCTTAACACTTAGCGATGGCTTCTCCTTCTCCTGCTCTTTCATGCTCGGTGTGCCAGATGTTCAGTTATGCCTCTGTCTCCTTTTGTGGAATCGCGGCTCTGCCCCATGGAAAATTACTCTGTAGATGCGGTAGTTAGCCAGCCCCCTGTAGCTGACACAGAGCCACTTAGCATAGCCTCTGCTAGTGGCCCCCCGGTAACGTCCGTGCAGCCGGGAGATTGGGTAACTGTCTGGGAGAAGCGTAGTACCAAGCCGAAAACCATTGTTCATGTTTCCAACCGTTTTTCCCCACTCAGCGACACACCCGCTGAGGAGAAAACTCTGGTCATTGGCAGCTCTATTTTGAGAAACGTGAAGTTAGCAACACCAGCAACCACAGTCAGATGTATCCCTGGGGCCAGAGCGGGCGACCTTGAGTCAAATTTAAAACTGCTGGCTAAGGCAATGACATCCGGTTATGCCAATTGGAGGTCACAAAAATTAATGTTGCCTCGGTGTGTGAATATGCTAATACTATATTGGACGCCATAGTTTTCTCTGGACCCCTCCCAAATCTGACCACTGATGAGATGTTTAGCCGCATGTCATCATTTAATCACTGGCTGTTCGGGTGGTGTCCAGCAAACGATGTGGGTTTCGTTAATCATTGGCAAATTTTCTGGGAAAAACCTGGTCTAATTAGGAGAGACAGCATTCATCCCACTTTGGATGGAGCTGCTCTCATATCTACGTAGAAACCTGGCCAAGTTTATTAGTAATTCAAAACCCTGACAACCCAGAGTTGAGACCAGGAATCAGAGTCGCAGTCTTACAGACTTATCTGAGCTTGTAGTGCAGTTACCCACCCATAGTTTAATATAAACGGTGTCCGACCCCCGACCACCTAAATGATCTAAATCTAAAATTAAACAAAGAGGAGTTGTGCATAACAACCTAATAAAAATTAAAACCTCTTCTGTGACAGAAAGACAAAACAGGAGAATTAAAAGTGGACTGTTAAATGTCAGGTCTCTAACATCTAAAGCAGTGTTAGTAAACAAATTAATATCAGATAATCATCTCGATTTACTCAGCCTCACTGAATAGAATAGAATAGTCCTTTATTGTCATTGTAACATGTGACATGTACAACAAAATTAAAAAGTGTCAAACAGCCGTGCATCACCATTAAAAGCTAACACTACAGTCATAAATACAAAAACAAACACTGCAGTAATAAATACAAAAACAAACACAAACACACACAACCATTCATTCCGTCATTGCACGATCCCGTCATTGTATATATGTGTTGTATTAGAGACTGTTTTTTATGGCATTGAGGGTGGTTATTGCAGTTGGATAGAAACTGTTCTTGATTTGATTGTCCTGTATCGTCTGCCTGATGGCAGCAGTTCGAACATGGAGTGTCCAGGGTGAGAAGTGTCCTTTACAATGTTCTGCGCTCTTTTGACACAGCGAGCACTGTGAAGGTTGTCCAGCAAGGGGAGGGGGCAACTGACGATTTTCTGGGCCATGTTAATGACCCTCTGGAGCACTTTCCTCTGGGCTGCTGTGCAGCTGGTGAACCACACGCATACACAGTATGTTATTATGCTCTCTATGGAGCACCGGTAGAAGGACACCAGGAGTCTCTGTGTGATGTTATTCTTCCTGAGCACCCTCAGGAAGTGTAGTCTCTGCTGGGCCTTTTTCAGCACCTTCGAGCTGTTCACACTCCAGGTCAGGCCCTCCTCAATGTGGAAACCCAGGAAGTGGAGGTCCGACACCCTCTCCACACAGTCCCTGCTGATGATGAGTGGTGGGATGTCAGTTTTTTTTCCTCCTGTAGTCGATCACCAGCTCCTTGGTCTTTGATGTGTTGAGGAGCAGGTTGTTCTCTCTGCACCACGCTGCTAGATGTTCAATCTCATCTCTGTAGGCAGACTCATCCCCCTCCAGAGATAGGCCCCACCACCGTGTCGTCTGCGAACTTAACTAAGACGTTGTTGTGGTGAGCAGGGGTGCAGTCATGCGTGTAGAGAGTGAAACCTGGCTGTGTCAAGATGAGTATATCAGTCTAAATGAATCCACTCCTCCCAGTCATAATAATACTCACATTAATACCCACTGCAGGCTCGCTGTGAACAACACTTGTCTCTGTAGCGCCTCTTAAAAAGAAGTTAACAAAGCAAAGAAAGTTGGCTCCTTGGTACAACTCTCAAACCCGAAAATTAAAACAAATATCACGAAAATTTGAAAGGAATTGGTGATTAACCAAACTGGAAGAATCTCGTTTAATCTGGGAACAAAGTCTCAAAACGTATAAGAGGGGCTTCCGCAATGCCAGAACAAACTATTACTCAGCATTAATAGAAGAAAGTTAGAGCAACCCCAGATTTCACAGCTCTATTGAGCCTTGTATTCCTTTAGCCCTTAGCAGTAATGATTTTATGAGCTTTTTTAATGACAAAATTCTAACTATTACAGGCAAAATTCATGACCTCCTGCCCTAAAACGGAACCAATCTGCCCTCAAACACAGCTGTAAGACCTAATATATATTTAGATAGCTTCTCCCTGATTTCTCTTCAACAATTGACCGCAATGATTTCTTCATCTAAATTATCAACGTGTCTCGTAGGCCCCATCCCAACTAGGCTACTTAAGGAAGTCTTACCTTTAGTTAAAACTCACATATTAGTTATGATGAATATATCTTTATTAACAGGCTGTGTACCACAGTCCTTTAAGGTAGCTGTAATCAAACCTCTTCTAAAAAAGCCCACCCTGGATCCAGAGGTGTTAGCCAACTATTTCTAACAATTTCTAATCTTCCCTTTCTTTCAAAGATCCTTGAGAAAGTAGTCGCAGACCAGCATTGTGATGTTCTCCGTGATAATAATTTATTTGAGGAATTCCAGTCAGGATTTAGAGTGCATCATAGCACTGAGACAGCACTAGTTAAAACTACAAATGATCTTCTGATTGCTTCAGACAAAGGACTCGTCTCTGTACTTGTTTTATTAGATCTTAGTGTGGTATTTGACATAATTGACCATCAAATTCTGCTACAGAGACTGGAAGATTTAATTGGCTTGAAAGGTTCTGCACTAAGCTGGTTTAAATCTTATTTATCTCATCGTTTTCAGTTTGTTCATGTTAATTGTGAATCATCTCTACGTACTAAAGTTTGTTTTGGAGTTCCACAAGATTCTGTGCTCAGACCAATCCTATTCACTCTGTTTATGCTTCCCTTAGGTAACATCATTAGAAATCACTCTGTAAATTTCCATTGTTATGTGGATGATACACAATTGTATTTATCGTAAGTAAACTTCAAAAATGCCGTAAAGACATAAAAACCTGGATAAGCACCAATTTCCTTATGCTCAATTAAAACAAAACTGAAGTTATTGTTCTTGGCCCTAAACAACTCAGAGACTTTATCTGATGATATAGTTTCTCTGGGTGGCATTGCTCTGGCCTCTAGCACTACTGTAAGAAACCTCTGAGTAATATTTGACCAAGATTTGTCTTTTAATTCCCATTTCAAACAAGCCTCAGTGACTGCGTTTTGTCATTTGTGTGATATTGCGAAAATTAGGCCTATCCTGACCCGAAAAGATGCAGAAAAATTGGTCCATGCTTTTGTTACCTCGAGGCTGGATTACTCTAACTCCCTATTATCTCCCTATTACCTTGACTGCTGTAACACTGGAATTTCTCAATTATGGGATCAATAAAGGTGTATCTTATCTTATCTTATCTTATCTTATCAGGTAGCTCTAATAAGTCTTTAAAAACTCTCAAGCTAATTCAGACGCAGCGGCACGTATACTAACAGGAACTAAGAAACAAGATCATATTTCTCCTGCTTTAGCTTCTCTGCACTGCTCCCTGTAAAATCCAGAATTGAATTTAAAATCCTACTCTTAACTTACAAAGCTTTAAATGGTCAGGCTCCGTCATATCTTAGTGAGCTCATAATGCCCTATTATCCCACCAGAAGACTGTGCTCTGAGAATACAGGGTTACTCCTGGTCCCTAAAGTCTCCAAAAGTAAATCGGGAGCCAGAGCCTTCAGCTATCAGACTCCTCTCCTGTGGAATCATCTTCCTGTTGCGGTCCGGGAGGCAGATGCCGTTTCCACATTTAAGACTAGACTTAAGACTACTTACTGTTTGATAAAGCTTATAGTTAGGGTTGGCTCTGGCTTGCCTTGTACCAGCCCCTAGTTAGGCTGACTTAGGCCTAGTCTGCCGGGGGACCTCCTATAATACACTGAGCACATTCTCTCCTTCTCTTTCTCTCTCTGTCTCTCTCTCTCTCTCTCTGTCTCTGTCTCTGTCTCTCTCCTTTGCTAACACTCATGTCCTGTCACTGCCTCTCGCTAACTCGGCTGTACTGCATGTCACTAACTCGCTTTCTTCTCCGGAGCCTTTGTGCTCCACTGTCTCGCAGGATAACATATATAGCAGTGGTGCCTGGATAGTGTGATGTGTGTGGTTGTGCTGCTGCCGTGGTCCTGCCTGATGCCTTCTGCTGCTGTTGTCATTAGTCATACTTCCACTGTTCTTATACACATATGATTATTGTCACAGATGTATACCATCAGATATTAATATATACTTTCAACCAGGTCTGGAATTTCATAATTTTAAGGGCAAGGCCACTTGGCCTTGTGTGTTGTCAATTTTTTAGGGCACAAAGGCCAAAAGCCAGGGCAGCAAGGCTATAAAATAAAACAATGATTTTAAGTCCACATCCATAATGAATTTAATTTAAGGACCAAGGATGTATAACTATCTGTGAAATGAATAAATAAAACAAGTTCAAATACAACAAATAATAATGAGTATAATCAGTAATAATGTGATTTATTTAATAGTACTAATAAACCCAAAGTGTTTTAAATATAGAACAACCGGGTTTATGTATTTATAAGCAAACAATCTTAAATATTTGGCCTAAATATTTTTTGTGTACATGATAAACTGATTCACTGAACAAGACTCACTTACAATTATTTTAGATGTGCTGTTAGATAGCTAAAAAAAAACAAACAAACTACAGCAGGGCTATTCAATTACTATTTCAACTGGGCCACATTTCAAAACCAGATAATGTCGATGGGCCACATTTTTAGCAGCGAGCCACCGATCCACTTTTTTTTTTGCATACATATATATATATATATATATATATATATATATATATATATATATAAACAGGCATGGACCTCCTCAACATAATGCAGAAACAGACTAAAAAAGAGCTATCAATAAACAGAAGCATAATAAGTGACATTAACAGAATCCCTGCAGGGCATCAAGGCCACTGTGGCCTTAGAGCATTTTTCTCAAGGGCACAAATTGCGTGGGCACGAGTCATGTGGGCAGTCATCACTGTTTTTTGTTTGTTTGTTTGTTTGTTTGGTTTTCCTTTTTCTCCCTGATAATCTACTGTTCCACGTCCAGTCTGCTGTGGTGCCTTTAAATTGGATGCCAGTCGACCCATAGATATCTATGAGCCGGCCGGCCACCAATCAAACTGAAGAAGAACGAAGTGCATACCGTATGTGCACAAATCACAATTTGCCTCACAGGGCTTGACAGCATACAACATCCCTCTGTCCTCAGGACTCAATGAGACAGAAGGGGGACAGAGCGAGACAGAGCGAGCTTACAACAACATTAATGAAAGTAATAGTCTTATAATTATAATTCTGGCTATTGTGGTACAATATTTTGAATTAATATCTGATAGTATACATATGTGACAATAATCGTACATGTATAATAACAGTAGAAGTATGACACAGACAGACAGACAGACACACACACACACACACACACACACAGACTTGTGTCTGTCAGAGTGAAGCCATTGTTATGCTAATTAACGACTGCATGTAGTTAGGTGACAGCCCAGGCACTTCAAGATGAGTTGACTAATGACTAATGATAACAGAATCAGAAGGAGGCATTTGACACCACAGCAGCAGCACAACCTCACACGTCACACTATCCAGGCACCGCTGTGATAGAAGTTAACCTGCGAGACAGTGGAGCACAAAGGCTCTGGAGAAGAGGCCGAGTTACTCACATTCAGTACGACCGAGTTAGTGACATGCAGAGAGGGAGAGGAGGGAGAGAGAGGAGAGAGGGGGGAGGGAGAGAGAGAGGAGAGAGAGGGAGAGAGAGGGAGAGATAGAGGGAGAGAGGGGGGACAGGGAGTGGAGTGGAGTGTGTACGTCTGTGTTTGTGTGTGTGTCTGTGTCTATGTCTGTCTGTGTGTGCCATACCTCTACTGTTATTATACACATATGATTATTGTCACATATGTACATATACTATCAGATATTAATATATACTTTCAACATGTTGTACCACAATAGCCAGAATTATAATTATAATGTTATTACTTTCATTGATGTTGTTGTAACAACACACACACACAGTTCCCAAACAGTGGGTCCGATCTTAAATCTGAAGGCATCGCCAGATAGATAAACTTGTTCTGAACGAAGAAATATATAGCTTTTATGTCTATGGACTCAAAAATGTGAACTTAGTCACAAGTTTACGATGTGTTGACTCGTCTTTTCTTACAGAGATCATCATGAGGGTTTGTGTGTTGCACCTTAGAACGCTTCTAAAATCCAAACCAAAAAGTCTGTCACAAGTAATGTTCACCAGGGCTAGAGCTTTAATGTGTGCAAGTTTGACACGCTAGGATAAACGTGTAGGAGCAAATATTTTTTGAGAGACAGAATTTGTGACAAACATCATCTTACACTGAAAGGGCAAATAGCTCACTTCCTGTTGGGTTTAGGTCAGAGGTGCGAGCATGTTATTTGTAGATCTTGATGAGACGAACAAGACAGTTTTTGTTTGATCTTTCTACGTCATTCCTTCAAGCCACAGCGGCAATTGTAGTGTGTCTAGGTGGGGCTAGACAGCCCATTTTGGAGCTTTGAGGATTAATTACTTCATTTTCTAAAATTTTTCACCAATCCTGACATGCGTGCCAATTTTGGTGAGTTTTTGAGCAGGTTTAGGGGGTAAACTGATTTTTTTCCACATTAATGGCCCCCCGTCGTGCAGTAGATGCCTTTTTTCGTTCACCCCTGACCTACAAACATCCTGAGTCCACCACTGACAGAGAGAGACAAGTTGAAGAGCAGGCAGATGGAGGTGGCTTTCAACTCCTCCCTTTCAGTCCCAAACCGTACGTCCAATCATCAATCTGAACATACCACAAGAGAGATACATTCGTTCTGAATGCATAGATATAGGCTTCATGTTTGTAAAATAAAAAATGCAATCTTGGATGCACATTTATGATGTCTAGCTCACAGCTGACACATTTGTTCATGTTACTTCAGAGGCACTAGCTCATTTCCTGTTGGAGTTAGATTATTGGTGTCAATGAGTGATTTGTAGATCTTGATGCAATAGAGAAGCCAGTTTTGATTTAATCTGTCTACACCATTCATACGGGCCGCAGCAGCCATTTTGGTGTGTCTAGGTGGTGCAAAAATTGTTAAGAGGTTTTGTGACATGTCACCTTGTAGAGACACAAGCTCATTTCCTGTTGGACCTAGGTCAGTGGTGTCAATGAGTGATTTCTAGATCTCGAGGAGGCGAAGAAGCCAGTTTTAGTTTGATGTGTCTACGTCATTCCTACAGGGTGCCACAGCCATCTGAGTATGTCTAGGTGTTGCAAAAATTGTCAAGAGGTTTTGTGACATGTCACATTCCAGAGGCACTAACTCATTTCCTGTTGGATTTAGGTCAGTGGTGTAAATGAATGATTTGTAGGTCTTGAGGAAATGAAGAAGCCAGTTTTCATTTGATCTTTCTACAGCATTCGTGTGGGCCGCAGCAGCCATTTTACTGTGTCTATGTGGCACAAAAATTGTCAAGAGGTTTTGTGACATGTCACCTTGAACAAAGCAAAAAATCCAAACTGTGCGAGTAATGACAAAGTTGTTCCGAGGAATTGTTAAGCAGGGCTTGGTCTGTCATGTGTCCGAGTTTGAAACGATAGGATAAATGGTGTAGGAGGAAATATTTTTTGAGAGAGAATTTGTGAAAAATGACATCTTACTTTGAAAGGGGAATAGCGCACTTCCTGTTGGATTTAGGTCAGTAGTTACAGTGCGTGATTTGTAGGTCTTGTAGGTCACGAACGAGTCAGTTTTGGTTTGGTCTTTCTACGGGATTCCTACCAGTCGCAGCGGGCATTTTAGTGTGTCTAGGTGGCACAAAAAATCGTCAGGAGGTAATGTACGACATCACCTGGAAGACGCCATTAAATCCAAATCATTCTAGTAATGACAAAGTTTTACAGAATATCTGATTAGGACAAGTTGATCTGTCTGGTGTGCGAGTTTGAAGCCGATATGATAAACGGTGTAGGAGGAGTTGATTTTTTAAGGAATTTTTAAAAAGAGCATTTTTGAGGTGAAATCTTACTTTGAAAGGGAAATAGCTCACTTCCTGTTGGGTTTAGGTCAGAGGTGTGAGCTCGTGATTTGTAGGTCTCGATGAGACGAACATGCCAGTTTTGGTTTGATCTTTCTACGTCATTCCTACAAGCGGCAGCGGCCATTTTAGTGTACCTAGGTGGCTAGGTGGCGCTAGAGAGGCCATTTTCATGACATGTTTCATTCATCCACCAAGAGGCGCTACGAGCGCAACCAGATGTTGCCAGGTGCGTTTAGGGGTGGACCCTCATCACACGTGAAATTTCAAGCAAATCGGACAATGCATGAAGGATTTATACCAATTTGTACCAAGATGTTCAGTGGCGAAGGATGAAAAGTCGCTGCCGCTGCGTCAGCCTGCAACTTGACAGGACACGTGTGTCACTGTGGAGATTCATCTAGTTTTCGGACACCCTTAAAATTTTACACAATCTCAAATATTATCATGAAATATTTGTGGAAAAATCTTTTTTGTGTTTCAAAAGCTGTGGCTGCATTAGACAGATACAAACAAATACAAATTATATTTTTTTGTTTATTGTTTACAAGAAAAACTAACAAAACTAAATTCTTGACAGTTTCAATATGTCAGTTCTCAACATTGTCGGTATCAAAGTCAACAAATAACAGAGAATGTGTTCAAAACTGAACAAAAAATAAATAAACCATCACATCATCAAATTAATATTTAGTAGTCCTGCCACTGGCACGTAGTAGAGCTCTAATCCTGGCTGGCATGTTCCCCATGAGCCTTTCACACTGTTGAGGGGTAATCTTGTCCCATTCTTCTTGAATTGCTGCTTTTAATTCTTCTAAATTCTTTGGTTTATGCTTTGAAACAGACCTTTTGATAATCCACCACAGATTTTCATGTCCGGGGATTGAGCTGGCCACTCGAAGACACTGGATACTGTGCTTCTGCAGCCAAGTTGGCCTTGGATGTGTGGCAAGGGGCATTATCTTGTTGAAACATCCAGTTTTTACCTCGACGGAACAGTGCACGCGCAGAAGGGAGCATGTGGGTTTTGAGAATGGTACAATACTTGGCAGAGTTCAATGTGCCATCACAGACAGTGAGATGACCAACACCAGCAGCACTCATGCATCCCCAAACCATGATACTGCCTCCACCATGCTTGACAGTAGGTTCTGTACACGCCGGAGATAATGCTTCGCCTGGCCTTCTGCGTCCCCTCACATTAGTAGGAGGAAGATAAAGCTGGAAACTGGACTCATCTGACCGCAAAATCTTCTTCCAATTCCTGGCTGTCCAGTTCTTGTGTGCCTGGGCCCAACGACGCTGGGCTAACCTCTGTCTCTCATTGATCAGAGGCTTCTTGATAGCCTTGTAGGACCTTAAGCCATGATCTAAAAGTCGGCCACGTACAGTGCGGGTGGAACACTGGACACCAGTTTGGTTTGACCACTGCTGCTGAAGCTCCTGTGATGTCATTCAGCGGTTTTGCCTGCACATGCGGATCAGGATGCGGTCATTTCTTGCTGAAGAAACCCTTGGACGCCCAGATCTTGGTTTGTCTTCCAAGCTGTTGGTTCGTCTGTATTTCTGCAGAGTGTATCCAACTGCTGAAGGACTGCATCTGCACTTCCTGGCTATCTGTCGGCAGCTGTACCCTTCCTGGCTGAGAATCTTTATCTTCAGGCGTGTTCCTGCGTTAGGTTCCTTGTTTAGCCATTTTTGTGTCTGAAGAACTTTCAAATGTGCTGGCTTTATGTAGACACGAAGCTTGGCAACAAAAATTGTGTCTTTTAATAAAAAGAACGACCTTCATCACTGGTACCAAAATGACCCAATACTCAAAATTTCTTATGTATTTTTATGGAACCACACAATTTTAAGTTTTTAATGGCTTTTTTAGGATTTATTTAGTATTTTGGCTGTGACTGTACTAAAAGAAATTGCACTTGAAGACCTAAGAGTGATTCTTAATGCAATATTTCACAAATGCATGGGGTGTCCGAAAACCTTTTTCCACCACTGTAGTTGATCAGGTCAGGAGCTTGAGGTTGGTGTCAGTGTAAAAGATGGCATTTCCTTTTTCCACAAGGGGGTGCCATGAGCAAGATTGCCTACGAGCATAAGGAGGCGTTGAGGGCGAGGCTCTTATCATGTACAGAGATGTTGAAGCAATTTGGATGAAGTATTTGGGAGAGAGAGCTGCTTGAATATGCATGGCGATGGATCAAAAATGGCAACGCCATAGCAGTCATGCCCTTTGACTTACAGACATGCAGAGCACAACTTTTGATCAGCATGGTCTCTGGATGATCTGTAAAAAATTGGATGAAATCCCTAGGACGAGTTCGTTAAAATACAACATGTGGAAATCACGCCAAAATGACAAGTCAAAATAAAAATGGCCAACTTCCTGTTTGGAGTAGACCATTAGTGCGGTGGTGGTGAGACTTTTATGTGCGTATGGGCAATTTACACATATGTACCAATTTTCATCTTCCTACTCCAAAAAAACCCCTATGGGGAGGGTTTTTGAAAATTTCAAGGGGGTGCTATAGAGGCATTTTGTCCCCCCGCCATGTGAGACGCCCCGATCAGATGTAAGAGCTTGCCATTCTTGACCTGTGTATCAATTTTCATAAGGATATAAGGTCGCTGAAGCCATCAAAAAGCAAAACGTATTTCGTGGCAAGGGATCGATAGTCGCCACGCCGCCACACGGACGCTATGAGATGTAGCTTCACAGCGTTCATAGGGTAGCTTCACCAACTTGTTCTGCATGCATTAGAAGTAGAATGAAGTTGATGGGGTCAAGTTTGTGGCATCAGTACATGTTAAAGTAAAAACTGGTCACTTCCTGTTTCCACCAGGGGGTGCTATGAGTAAGGTGGGATATTAACATATCTGGGAATTCAGGGTGGAGCCATAATCCTGTCCAGCAAATTTGAAGCTGTTGCGATCAAGTATGTGGGTGTGAGAGCCGTTCGTAATTCGATGGCGAGAAACTGAAACTTTGTCAAAATTTGTCATGCCCTAGCAGCCACGCCCTTTGACCTACATACATGCAGAGCACAACTTTTGATCATCATGGTCTCTGGATGATGTGTAGCCAATTTGAAGTTGATCGGACAAAATCCCTAGGAGGAGTTCGTTCAAATTTAAGTGTTGAAAATCACCGTAACGAAAAAATTCAAAACAAAATGGCCAACTTCCTGTTGGGATTTTACCATGACGTCAAGAGACTTTTTTGTGCGTCTCCGTATGGTACATGTGCGTACCAAATTTTGTTTGCCTACGACAAACTAACCCCAAGGGGAGGGTTTTTTTTAAAATTTGTAGGGGGCACTATTTCGGCATTTTGTGTCGACCATGTGCAACCGCCCAAAAATATCGAATTTCGGATGTGGCCGGAGGAATGTGGAAAGTTAGAAACATTTTGAAATTTGGGAAAGGGGCGAAATTGGGACATGAAATGTCGTAATGATAATAATAATCATAACAATAATAATAATAATTGTAATAATAATAAACGCACCAAAAACAAAAACCAAAAACCTTCAGCCGAGGTCCCTAATAAGGGCTCATTTATGCTCAGTGTTTGATACAGAGATAGATGGAGCCTCCATACCCTCCTTTCATTTCGTTTGTATTTGTGCACATTTTCTGAAAGCTTACAGATAAGGACAAAACAGAGCAGTACTATTGGAGATCATGGAGACAGAGTAGCAGGCTATAGTTCAAGAAAGATACGACTGTAGGAGCCAACTGAGTAATTTAAATAGTGGCGGAATGAAGCAAATGTTGTGAAATTAGTGAAAAGAATTCTCCGTCCACATGTTGGATTGTACATATATATTGGCTGCACAGACCACTGCCACCTACACAGCTGCTTGTCTTCAGCCACAATTATTACAACCTCCTCCACCGTCGCCTCGTTTGTTGTTGTCTGCCCTTTAGTGCCACCTATGGGCAGTATTTATGCTATCATAAAGGGCGCATAGAAGTATAAGGGCATGGATGTTTACAGTGTTTGAAATGGAAGTATCTATTTTCGTATACAACCCCTGGCAAAAATTATGGAATCACCAGTCTTGGAGGATGTTCATTCAGTTGTTTAATTTTGTAGAAAAAAAGCAGATCACAGACATGACACAAAACTAAAGTCATTTCAAATGGCAACTTTCTGGCTTTAAGAAACACTGAAAGAAATGAAGAAAAAAAATGGTAGTCAGTAACAGTTACTTTCTTAGACCAAGCAGAGGGAAAAAATTATGGAATCACTCAATGCTGAGGAAAAAAATTATGGAATCACCCTGTAAATTTTCTTTCCCAAAACTAACACCTGCATCAGATTAGATCTGCTCATTAGTCTGCAGTTAAAAAGGAGGAGGAACTGTAAGAAATCGCCTAGAGGAAATGGGATTTACATACAGAAAAGCTAAACGAAAGCCATCATTAACACCTAAACAGAAAAAAAACAAGGTTACAGTGGGCTAAGGAAAAGCAATCATCGACTGCGGATGACTGGATGAAAGTCATATTCAGTGATGAATTGCGAATCTGCATTGGGCAAGGTGATCATGCTGGAACTTTTGTTTGGTGCCATTCCAATGAGATTTATGAAGACGACTGCCTGAAGAAAACATGCAAATTTCCAAAGTCATTGATGGTATGAGGCTGCATGTCAGGTAAAGGCACTGGGGAGATGGCTGTCATTACATCTTCAATAAATGCACAAGTTTACGTTGACATTTTGGACACTTTTCTTATCCCATCAATTAAAAGGATGTTTGGGGATGATGAAATCATTTTTCAAGATGATAATGCATCTTGCCATAGAGCAAAAACTGTGAAAACATTCCTTGAAGAAAGACACATAAGGTCATTGTCATGGCCTGCAAATAGTCCGGATCTCAATCAAATTGAAAATCTGTGGTGGAAGTTGAAGAAAATGGTCCATGACAAGGCTCCAACCTGCAAAGCTGATCTGGCAACAGCAGTTAGAGAAAGTTGGAGCCAGATTGATGAAGAGTACTGTTTGTCACTCATTAAGTCCATGCCTCAGAGACTGCAAGCTGTTATAAAAGCCAGAGGTGGTGCAACAAAGTACTAGTGGTGTGTTGAAGTGTTCTTCTGTTTGTTTGTTTTTCATGATTCCATAATTTTTTCCTAGGAATTGAGTGATTCCATATTTTTTTCCCTCTGCTTGGTCTAAAAAAGTAACTGTTACTGACTACCACAATTTTTTTCTTGATTTCTTTTAGTGTTTCTTAAAGCCAGAAAGTTGCCATTTGAAATGACTTTAGTTTTGTGTCATGTCTGTGATCTGCTTTTTTTCTACAAAATTAAACAACTGAATGAACATCCTCAAAGACTGGTGATTCCATAATTTTTGCCAGGGGTTGTATAAAAGGAGCACAAATGAGCCTTAAGGTTTGCAACATTTTTTCAGCTGCAATGCTTCAGTTGAGTCTGGCTGCTATGATACGAAATACTTGTGCAAGTAAAAGTGTCGGCACATGGGGGACTTCCGGTTATGGCGTCTACCTGAGCAGCGGCGGGTTGGTGAGCTCCGATCCTGGGTGCTCCAATTTGCATTTCCATTTTGCCAAATCGACCCTCAATCAACTCTTGTTGTTTAACAATCGTTTCTTGATCATGCTGTGAGCAAAAAATGCCAAGGAAGAAAAAAGACGAACAGATTAAAATGGCAACGGGAGGCGACGACAACGACGCTAGCACAGACCACACCTCGATGGATGGTGAAGCGGATTCGGAGAATGCTGTAGCGGGCCACCAAGCCGATGGGGCTAACATATCAGCCGCTATTCATTTAATGAGAGCTGACTTTTCTATTCAGGTACGTGAAGTCATTTCGTCTAACCAAGAGATAAAAGAAGCAATTTGTGCTTTCTCTGAGAGGCTAACGTCAGCAGAGTCCCGCATTAGCAAAGCTGAAGATGACATCTCAGCGCTAACTGGCAAGGAAAAGTCCCTTCAAAAGAAAGTTCAAGAGCTCACGCTAAAGCTTGATGATCTCGAAAACAGACACCGAAGATCAAACCTACGACTGGTTGGTTTGCCCGAGAAAACTGAAGGTGGAGACGCGATCGCATTCCTCCAAACCTGGCTGTCCGAAATCTTCAGACCAGACACGTTTCCTAATCCCGTCGTTATTGAACATGCCCAACGGCTGCCCGGTCGACAAGACCCCAACGGACCCCCGCAAACTCTCATCACAAAGCTTCTTAACTATCAAGACAAAGTTCGAGTGATGAGAGCAGCTCGACAAAAAGGAAAAGTGATGTATCGGGATCAACAAGTCATGTTTTTTCCAGACCTGTCTGTGGAGGTACAGAAACAACGGAGACAATATAACGGTGTGAAGCAGCAACTCCAGGAGTTACACACTGACTTTGGACTTAGTTTTCCAGCAAAAATGAGGATCTTTCACAAGGGCAGTCGACACTTGTTCCACACGCCAGAGGAGGTGGAGGTGCTCATTCAGTGTGTTCGCCAGCAGAAGGTCGGGTAACTAACGGCCGGCGTCATGCATGCTGACCATCACAATGTTAAACACGTCTATAGCCCTTATGAGAGACAATTAAGAGCAACGTCATAGAGTTTTAATGTTGTATAACCTATAGACAAGTGAATCTGATTTGGATGTTTACATGTAATTAGGCTCGTTCGAGATGAATTGCGCCTCGCCTGGAAAGTAGACGAGCGCAGGCGGCCGCAGCGGGGGGCGGTGACAAAAAGCAGCAGTGAAGTCGGACAGTTTCCTGACAGTTTCCAGCAGCCTTCAGTCCGTACAGGAAGTCACAGGCACACTTACATCTGGAATTATGTCAGTTCATTAAAAAAGTGATCAGACCCATATATCAGCTTGTTTTCACCATCAGTCACACAACATGTCTTCTGTTCACAGAATAAACCTTCAGGTCAGACAAATACAATCTTAATCTCTAGAATTCAACAAAAATGAGTAGTTTATCTAAAAGTCATCTTGTTGAGTCGACATCTTAACCAATCAGCTGTTAGATTAGGTGAGAGCCAGGCGGTGCAGTCGGTGGAGAGCAACTGCAGCGCCTGGCTCTAAAAACTGCGGCCGCCTCGCTCTCGCGGCTTTATCGCCGTCCACTTTTGTAATACGTCAGAGCAAGTCGGGATGAAGTCGGACACACAACTAACTGGCATGCATTGTGCACCGATCGCCGGTGATCGAATTTGCGCAGGACTGGGTCATCTCGAACGAACCTACCAATAACCACCGGGGTCAGAGCGATTGACCTATATAGTTAAGGGAGAACGTTTTTTTTTTTTTTCCTGCTCCTTTTCAAGGATCAGTGAACATAACCAAGTTGCTACAAGTGGGAAGGGTTATCTGTGTAAGTTAGATCACAGAGAATAGGGGGTGGGGAGGGTTAAGGAGTTTGTACTGTTATGAATGTTCTAGTGTTTTTTTTCGTTGAACTGTAAGGTGCATTTTTTCACAAGAAAGGCAAAATGTTGTCAACAGGGCTATGCCATAATCACAATATCAATAAATGAATAGGAATTTAGACCTTCAGATAATCTCCTGGAATGTTAGAGGCTTAAGGAAATTAGTTGAAGTAAAACAAGTTATGAATAGAATCAAACAATATCATCTAAAAATAGTTTTCTTACAAGAAACACACCTGCTTTCTAGTGAAACAGGTTGCATAAAGAAAAGATGGCCAGGTCAAGTGATCACGTGCTCTTTTTCATCGTATGCCAGGGGAATTGCAGTGCTTGTGCATAAGTCTGTTCCTCTTCGTATACATAGGACTGTTTTGGACCCTGCGGGCAGATTCATTATTATACAAGCTTCGTTATTAAATCAAGACTCAAATCATTCTTCATTCAAATTCTTGTGAATTTGTATGGTCCTAATAATGACGACCCAAATATCTATAATAATGTATTCCTATCGATTTCTTCCTTGCAGGGTGCCATAATAATCGGGGGTGATTTTAACTGCACCCTAAATCCAAAACTTGACCGTTCTTCAGGCATGGATCCAACCCATGCAAGAAGAAGGAAAATAATCCATCAATTTATGCAGGAGCTTAACTTAATTGACATTTGGAGAGTAGAAAACCCTACAAAGAAAGAATACTCTTGCCATTCTGCTACTCATAATACTTATAGTCGCATAGATTACTTTCTTATGTCCAAATCACTTATTCCTAATGTTAGCAGTTGTATATATAAGAGTATTCTTATTTATATCATGCTTTAATTCTACTTAATTACTCAGCTACAACAGCTGTCAAAGGAAAGATTCTATGGCGCCTAAAGCCACAGTGGCTACAAAATCCCAAATTCCTTGATTATGTTGGGCAAAAAATTGATGACTATTTCCAGTTGAACACGACAGAAACATCTGCCTCAGTAAGGTGGGAGGCTTTCGAAGCTTTTATTAGGGGTCAAATGATGGGATACACAAGAAATAAATCAAATAAACAATATTTAGAGATGTTGGAGCTGGAAAGGGATATAAAGGAACTTGAATTGGAAATAATTGGAGATAATAGTAGAGAAAAACAACAGAAATTAGCAATTCTAAAAGCAAAGTATAACAAGCTATCCACCAATAAAGCCCTAGCAGGATTAATTACACTAAAGCAGACCTATTATGATCAGGGGGAGAAGGCGGGGAAATTACTTGCATGGCGCATAAAAACACAACAAAATGAACAAATAATCACAGAGATTGTGACTGCTGATGGAGACAAAACATCAAATCCTGAAATAATTAATACACTTTTTGAATCATATTATACACAGGTATACTCATCAGAATGCTTAGGGACTGATGAACCGCTTCAAAAAATTTTTGACCAGTTAACACTCCCTTCACTTAGTGTGAAGGCTAAAGCAGATTTAGATTCCCCTATCACATCAGCTGAAATTTCTGAAGCAATTGACAAGATGAAAGGGGGAAAGGCCCCTGGCCAGGACGGGATACCTATAGACATCTATAAAATTTTTAAGACCAAGCTAATTTCACCACTATTAGATATGTTTGTAGAAATCTTTAATTCTGGCAAACTTCCACCATCCTTGCGTACTGCACTTATAATTTTGATACTGAAGCCTGGGAAATCAGCAACAAAATTTGATTCCTACTGACCAATTTCATTAATTAATTCTGACGCTAAAATAATTGCTAAAATATTAGCATGTAGGCTTGAAAGATACCTGCCTTCTCTTTCTGATCCAGACCAAAATGGGTTTAAGGGACACCAAGCTTTCCACTGTCTCCGCAGGGTTCTAAATGTTATTTATGCGAGGACAGAACATCCGGATACAGCAGTACTTTCGTTGGATGCAGAAAAAGCCTTCGATCGAGTTGAGCATCGATACCTCCACAAAGTACTTGCACATTTTGGCTTTGGTAACTATTTTTCTAACTGGATTAAAGTTTTGTATAATTCCTGTGTTGCATCAGTATTAACAAATGATATTATATCCAAACCTTTCAGTCTTTCAAGAGGCACATGCCAAGGCTGTCCCCTTTCACCTCTTCTGTTCGTGATTGCAATTGAGCCCTTGGCTATTTCCATTAGAAGTAATCAGAATATTACAGGCATTAAAATAAATGAGTTTGACAATAAAATAGGCCTATTTGCGGATGATATTGTAGTTTTTCTATCCCAGTTCGAACAGTCAATACATAACTTGGTTAATACCATTAGCTCTTTCAGTAAGTTTTCGGGCTGTAAAATTAATGAATCAAAATCTGCTATTTTGTTCCTTAAGCATTCTGAGAGATTAAATCCCCCAGTTCAAACACCATTTAAAATAGTTAGAAATAGTTTCACTTATCTTGGTATTAGAATTACCCCAAAATTGACGATTTAGTAGAGGCAAACTATAACCCAGTGATAGAGTCAGTTTCTGAGTCTATCAGTAGATGGTCCATGTTACCAATTTCCATGATAGGGCGTATCAATATGCTTAAAATGATTGTTATTCTGAAATTTCTTTACCTCTTTCATTCCATTCCACTTGGTCCTCCTATTCAGTTTTTTTTCAAAGATGAAAAGTATGTTCTGTAATTTCATTTGGAACAACAGACGGGCTAGACTTCGCTTAGCTCTGCTTTATCTCCCCTATGATAGGGGAGGCTTGAAACTCCCAAACCTTCAATGGTACTATTGGGCAGCCCAACTCACTACTGCCTCCTGTTGGTTCTCACAGGAAACACCATGGTCTTGGATGAGTATGGAAAGAAGTATGACATCCCCTCTACCACTCAGTTCATGTTTATATTCAGCTAAATTAAAAGAACGAACGACATTAACATGTAATCCTTTTGTTAAAAACACGATTCTGGTATGGTACGAGGTACATAAACATAGAGGTGAAATACCTGTACTATCTCAATTTACACCGAGCTGGGGAAACAGTGATTTTACACCTGGTAAACAAGACTTGGGCTTCAAAATCTGGGCAAATAAAGGCCTCTCATGTCGTTTGAAGACCTGAGACGCAAGTATGACATCCAACCAAAACATTTTTTTAAATTTTTGCAGGTAAGAAACTATATATTTAAGACAGAAATCTTTATCTTTACCCACTCTCACCTCTATAGAAGAAATAGGGACAAATCAGCACTCTAAGAGGGGATTGACTTCAAGTCTGTATGCAAAAATCATGGATGGATCCCAAGTTTCCTCAGACAACAAAAGATTGGCATGGTGTGAGGACTTAAATTCTGAAATCTCAACTGAGGACTGGGAGAAGATTTGCTTAAATCTCAAACACAAACAGTAAACAGTCATTTTAAATTACTTCAATATAATGAGAGTATACATTACACCAACTCAGCTATATAAATTCAATCCCAGTAATCCCGACACGTGCTATAAATGTGGTAAAAAGGGCACATTATATCACTGCCTATGGGACTGCCACAGATCCAGGCTTTTTGGATTGAAGTGATGGATATGATTTTACATGTCACAGGGATAAATCTGTTAAAATGTGCCAAACTGTGTATCTTTGGTATTTTTCCTGTAAATCATAACCTAAGCAAGGCAAACAAGACTATGATTACATTTTGTTTGTTACAAGCTAAACATACCATAGCCAAATCTTGGAAATCCACTACCAAACCAAATGTTAGTGTCTGGCTTACAGGACTTTCAGACTCTCTTGCACTTGAAAAACTCACTTTTATATTGAAGGGTAAATACTCCATCTTTGACAGTATGTGGAGATCTTTCATGGTGTTCTTAGAAGGGAGGAAAGCATTGGAGGCGTGCTTCTCTTACTGTATATGTCAACCATCAGCAACTGAATATTGCTACGTATTTAGTATGTATGTTTTTCTGTTGTAATTTTTATTCATATTTGAAGTGCTTTTCTCTTCTGGATTTTGAAATGTGCCAAATATTGCATTCTGTTGCCCTGTCATATCTAGCTTGTTGAAGATGAGCCTTACTGTGATAGTTCTGTTTTGCACCTGTGTTATTTGTGTAGGGTTGTGATAATTTTCTCTTAAAAATAATAAACACACTTGTTGAAAAAAGTGTCGGCACATGATAGAGTACTTGCTCTGAATGAAGGAAAGGCTGAAGCTCACAGTTTATAAAACGTCCTTTTGACACCTGCTCCAACAGTCAAAATTGTTGAGGTGATCCTCTCTTTCCTCTATCCACATTGCCATTTTGTCTGCGGCTGGCTAGCTAGCTAGCTAATTTGATAATTCCACCATACTTTTATGCTAGCATTACAGGGATTTCAAAACATGAGTCAAAGAAAGATGTCACTCATCTGCAATGTGCTTTCCTACGCTTTGGCTGTAGACTGAATAACAGATGTAGCTACTGTGAGTTGAGGTCCTAGAGTTCTGCTTTTCGGCTGTTGCCATCTTGATTTTTTGGAGCCCGAAGTGACTTATTTGGGCAAGAGGGCAGGGCTGTGGAGGAGTGAGGGGTGGATCTGAATGAGAAGCCGAGGACTCAATCGGCAGACAGCCTGTCACTCAAAGTGGCCCAGCCCATAATTAACTTTAAGCAGTAACATTTTAACAGGTGAGTTATATAAAAATTTGGCACCCTGTACACTAGTCATGAATGTTAAAATCAGGTCTAGAGACTAGGGTTGCAACGATTAGTTGACTAATCAATGACTATACAATCGACTATTAAAATAATCTGTGACTATTTTAGTTGTCAACTAATCGGTTTGAGTCATTTTTCATTGAAAGTACTATGAAAGTACCCCAAAATACTCTTATTGCAGCTTCTTCCGTTCAAATATTGGCAGCTTTACACACTCTCCCATGACGGTGAACTAAAACCCTTTGGCGTGAATATGGAACAAGACATCAGATGACATCATTTTGGGTTTGGGAGAGACAGACAGATATTTTTCAACATTTTAACACATTTCTCGATAAAATGATTAGTCAACTAATCGAAGAAATAATCGACAGATTAGTTGACAATGAAAATAATCATTAGTTGCAGCCCTAATTTTTTTTTTTTTACCAGGCTGTAAACATGTTTATTTCTGCTGTAAAGTTGGACATTTTAACATGCGGGCGTATGGTGATTGACTCGCTCTTGGGGCCAGCCTCAAGTGGACATTAGACAAACTGCAGTTTTTGGCATTTAAGTGTAGGCTCCATTTTTCAGCCTCAGAGGTTGTCTCTTGACTGTGACAAGAGCGGTGGAAGAATCATCAAGTTGTTAAATTTTACTCATGTAGCAGCTGGCTAGTTAGTTAGCTAGCTTGCTAATTTTGGCATGCCATCATGCTACAGTGGTAACAGAAAATGAGAAATACAGTCATACAGGACTGTAAGCAGCTATTCATTTTGAAAGAGCAACGACCAATGGGGAAACATCGACACTTAAAATTATCACTCATTCAGACCAATGGTGTAACTTCATTACTCACTCAGTCGCTAAGCAATGGACAGACTGTTTTGTGGCCTCGTCTCTGCGGTCGGGCCGTGCTGGAGAAAGAGAACTCTAAAATGCAGTCCTCAGTCGATTATGTGCACAGGGCCTTCTCTGCCAGGCCAGGTGATGGAGCCCCTCCAAGATGAGGGCTGCACCTATTCATCATTTTTTTCTCAATCAATCTAGAGATTATTAGTCTATTAATCTAATGACTAATTTATTGATTATTGTTTTTTATTACTTAATACAATAATTAATATACCCCAAAATAAATATAAGAAACTTGTCTCATTAATATTTTAATAATTTTATTTAATCATCTTCTCTTAAAAACTGTAATAACAGCATATTTTAAAATTAGTCTTATTTCCACACCACATTTTTATAATGATAATAATAATACTAATAATAATAACAAGAAGCTCTATGTGTCAGATACCTGATCAGAAATACAGGACCTCAGATTCAAAAAGAATGCTGTATCACATACATTAATTTACTCACTGTAGATCAAAGCAGCCCTTTTCCCTGAACACGACAACCAGTATCTTTTCTTGAGTACTTGACTTAAAACTTGACACTGATTATTGTATGAATAACCCCAGCCCTATACAAGACCCTTCATCACAGGGCTTCACTACCCACAATCTCAGGATCTTGCCCTCAGGCTGGCCAGCTCAGATCAAAGTCAGAACGTCAGCTACAGCTGTAGGTTTAAGATCAACCTTATTGTGTTACACATGTTTAAGCTGGTGTCCTTTATCGGGGTCTTGGATTTTACAGGTCCTAAAGGATGTAAAAGTCCTCACTGCTCTGAGTTTCTTCCTGACACTGACCAACTTGGACTCACCACTGCTCGGTTTGCGGATGCTTCTTATTGCCATATGAAAGAACTTTTACAATTTATCCTCTGATTCTCTTGTAATTTATCTCTTTCAGTCTCATGTTGGATTGACCATGAAACTACTGTCAGAGCTGCTGACTGATGCGCACTTCATGACTTCAGTGGTGGTGATGGTGATTCAAAGTCCTCTCACATGTGGTGTCACCGTCCTGTAGTCTGCCCGGCGTCTCTCAGCATTAGCTGTATATATACAGTGCAGCCTATAGTTAGAGCCAGAGTTTAAACAGAGAATAATATCTGTTACTAAACAGGGCAGTGATTGACAGCACCACCCATCTGACTGTCTGCCTGTCATTGCTCCGTCATGTTACCATCCTTTGTTAGACCACCTCTGATCTTCTCCCTTCTAATCATATGTTTCTTCAGTTTCCTCTGCTTTCTTCTTTCTTCAGCTCGAGCTCAGAGAATGTTGAGAAATAACCATGAATGTGACTTAAAACAAGTGTCTCCTGCTGTGTTTCCATCCAGCCCTCCACATCTTGATGGATTGATTGTTGGGCTGATGTTGTGCATGATGAATGAAAAATGGGAAGTTTCAATCTGGGCTGTCAGATTTCCGGGAGAGTCTCTCATATCACATGTGATAAATTATTGTTAGACATTACAATGGAGATATGAAATTAAAAGAAATTCAGATGCCAACATTTTTTTTCAAGCCATGCTAGCATCATGGCTGTAGACTGAAATATCTCAGCTATTGGATGGGTTGTCAGAAAAATGTCACATTCCCCTCAGGATGAATTATAATAATGTTGGCACAGGCACAGGAAGGTGGGTGCTGAACAGAGTTTTCCCTGCATAGAAAATACTTTGGTGGCTGCCAAAGCCGTTTTAGCCCTCCGCCAATGGAAAATCCCCTCCACCATAGAGGGGTGTGGGAGCGGGGAAGGGAGGGAAAAAAAACGAAAAAACTAAAAAAAAAACATTCAAATCTCAGTGCAACCACTCATTGTTCAATCACGGTTTGGACTAGGGATGTAACGATGACCGGTAAAATGATAAACTGTGGTAAAATTCCCGACGGTTAGTATTACCGTTGCTGTGTTTGATTACCGTTTTGATTGCCTGGAAAAGTAGCAGCAGTAGTCCCTCAGACACATGCGTGCATGTGCAGTTTGCAATGTTTGGCCTCTGAAAACATGGTGGAAGGCACCAAAGGCACCGGCACGGACAGTGTTCTGTAAATTTTTCGTGCCGTGACTTGGCCAACAGACTTGACACACGACACGATGGTCCACATGAATTATCCCTGGTCGTCTTTCATGATGTGTGTAATGTCATCGGGTTATTCTTGTCCTTTTTTTATTACTTTTACCATTATTTCAGTCACTGTGTCTGTTCATGTGCCAGCCGAAATGTTGTTGTAGTAATTTAAAAAGCGCCAGCAGATGGCAGGAGCTACATTTGAAGTACCTACGCAAACATTCAAGTTACTGAATCCTCCACAAGTTCCTACAAATATTTCACAATGAAAGCCTATTTAGAAAATGGAGGGATGCTTTCAGCCGAGGTTATGAGGGGCTTTTAATTTGAAACAAATTCAGGAAGTGTTGAGTTTGAAATGACAGCGCGATGCATTAACTTTATCAAGGCAACGGGAGCGATAAAAAGTAAAAACATAAAAACACAGAGGGAATAATAAATAACGGACCATATATAATGTAGTTTGTTTCAGATGAAGCTGGTAGCCTCTGCAGTTGTGGTGAGTAAAAGCCCCATCCCTATTTTTAAATTTTCTTACTTTATGAAGAAATAACATTGTTTGCTAGCTTTATGCTAATGGCAGTACTTAGCTGGTTGACAAAGTGCCTCTGCTGTTTCACACCATCACTTTCCCCTTTTACTCTGTGTGGTAACATCCCTAGAGGAAATATTAAAAAGGCTGGGGTGTTGTTGCCGTACAGTTGTCTATGGCAGCAGCTAACTCTGTGTTTCTGTTGGTCAAAGTGACGGCTGTGATGGGAGTAATTATGATCGACAAAAAGAAAATCAAACATGTTAGACTTTCTGTTAGACAGAAAGTACATTGTGCTCTTTATTAGGGTCCGAGTGACGACTGAAAGTCATTCGTAGGATCCTACTGTAATCGCACTGTTTATTATCAGGGCCCAAGCACCGAGTGAAGGCCCTCTTCAAACTGAAGGAATTTTTAGGGCCCGAGCGATGACTAAGTCGTCCGTGAGGACCCTATTGTAATCGCACTGTTTATTATAATTATTAATAGGGCCCGAGCAACAACAAAGTCATCCGTGAGGACCCTATTGTAATTGCGCTGTTTATTATTATTAGGGCCCGAGCGACGACGAAGCCCGAGCACCTAGCGGTGTGAGGACCCTATTGAAATGCAAGAATTTTTTATTATTATTAAGGCCCAAGCACCTAGTGGTGCGATGACCCTACTGAAATGCAAGGATTTTTTATTAGGGCCTGAGCGACAACGAAGTCGTCCGTAGAGGACCCTGTTGAAATCGCGCTGTTTATTATTATTAGGGCCAGAGCGACGACGAAGCCCGAGCACCTAGCGGTGTGAGGACCCTATTGAAATGCAAGAATTTTTTATTATTATTAGGGCCCGAGCACCTAGTGGTGTGAGGACCCTACTGAAATGCAAGGATTTTTTATTAGGGCCCGAGAGACGACAAAGTCGTCCTCGGAGGACCCTATTGAAATCACGTTGTTTATTATTATTATGGCCCGAGCGACGACAAAGTTGTCCAAGGACCCTACTGAAATCGCGCTGTTTATTAGGGCCTGAGCAACGACGAAGTCGTCCGTGGAGGACCCTATTGAAATCGCACTGTTTATTATTATTAGGCAGGGTCCAAAACTAACTTTTTCTAAATTTTATACCAACCAGGCAGATATTTTACCAGCCAACCAAATAAAAATTGCTTTTAAGTGTTGTAATTTGCTATCAGTATTATTTAGCATGTCATTTGGGTCTTGTATGTGATTCTCAATCAATATTTTAATAGTGTGCACTAATATTAGTAATAATGTATGCTAAAATATGAATAACTGTTTCAACAGTTAAGTGTAATATTTTGGTGTATTCTTACTGCAGTGCAAAAAGAATCTTTCATTAAGGAATTTTACATGAATCACTGACTTCAGTCCCCTTTGGACAGTTGAGACATAAGATTTTAGCTCGACCAGACTGCGACAGCAGGGCCTGCCCTATATAAACATGAATGTCTGACAAGTGGTAGACAAAGTATTCAACGACATGACTTGAGTGAAAGTAAAGATACTCTTGGTCAAATATTACTCCAATAAAAGTGAAAGTTGTTCAGTCATTTTTTTACTTAAGTGAAACTGCACCACCTGATTAAAATGCAAGTAAAGAACAGTCCCTTCATAAGTAAAGAACAGTCCCTTCATAAGTAAAGAACAGTCCCGAAAGTGCGGTGAGGTTTGTGGATGGTTACCTGCCACAAAGAGAGAAATGTGAACAGCTCGTTTCTCCTCTGACACAACACGTACCTGTGTGCTCGGCTGGTCAGGTACGTTCGGGCAGCGATCGCAGCACACCGAAATTCTCGCGCGACCGGAGCACTTCTGTTCATGTCAGACACGCATTTGTCCACGCTGGTCGACAAGCGGTTCTGCTCCCAGCTGTTGTCTCTGTCACATTTGGGGCTGTTTTTCCATCACGGTTAACTGCCCAGCTTGACACACTCGCTTGTGGCTCACGCAGAAAATAGACCAGACGCCGAAACGATCACTGCAGGGCAGCTCTGCGGCCGGTGTGGATGACACAATCGGTTAACATGAACACAGAAAGGAAACTAGCTTCGCTTCGAGGCGCTTCGAGGCTATTCACAATGCTTCCGCGGGCGGTGTGGCCCTGGCGTTACGTGAACAAAAAATGCATTTTTCGCTGGTAAAAAAAATAACTTGCCAGAGTGGCGAGTGGTCTTAAAAATTAACCAGCCAGAGACAAAATCTACCCGTAATTGGCGAGTGGCGAGTGTTAGTTTTGGACCCTGTTATTAGGGCCCGAGCACCGACTAAAGGCCGGGCGAAGGCCCTATTGAAACTGAAGGAATTATTATTAGGGCCCGAGCGATGACGAAGTCGTCTGCGGAGGACCCTATTGAAATCACGCTGTTTATTATTAGGGCCCGAGCGACGACGAAGTTGTCCGCAGAGGACTCTATTGAAATCGCGCTGTTTATTATTATTATCATTATTATTATTAGGGCCTGAGTGACGACGAAGTCGTCCGCGGAGGACCCTATTGAAATTGCGGTGTTTATTATTATTATTATTATTATTATTAGGGCCTGAGCGACGACGAAGTCGTCCAAGGACCCTATTGAAATTGCGCTGTTTATTATTAGGGCCCGAGCACCGACCGAAGGCTGGGCGAAGGCCCTCTTGAAACTGAAGGAATTATTATTAGGGCCCGAGCGACGACGAAGTCGTCTGCGGAGGACCCTATTGAAATCTCGTTGTTTATTAGGGGGCCAAGCCCGAGGGGCCTCGGGGAACGCGTATGCAAGCAGACGTGTTTCCTAGGACCAGTGGTGCTAGGAACCCTATTGTTTTTGTAAAGATTTTTATAGTGCTCTATTTTTATTCTTCCGTTGATATAAGTGGTGCTGCAGGCTAAACCGTGCAAGGGAGAGTGGTGCAATTTGGAGGGTTGGTCCAGACCCCTGCATGTACCTCAAGACGCCTGCAGGGGCGCTATAACCAAGGCCAACGCTTTTTGGTCTATATCTCCCACACCGTATGTCGTACATTCAAAAACATTATATCCCCAGATTCCCTGAATAGAGCTGAATCACTTTGCAGTTGGCCACGCCCACTTCCGCCTATAACCCCCCCCGCAAAATCTCAAAAACTGGAAAACCTAATTTTTTGAACTCCTCCTTGGGATTTTGTCTGATCTGCGTGAAACTTGGCACGTACACTCTTCTCCTGGACCTGATGTAAAGTTATCAAAAGAATTTTGTTCCATCAAAAATTGTGCAAATTATTAATGAACAAATTTGTGTAGCTAGCTATAAAAATGTAAACTGTTGCATATCTCAGTCAGACTTAATGCTATCAACACCAAATCTCAGATCCTTAGTTGGCATGACACTGTGAAGGTATGAGCCGAATTTGACAAATGTTGACCTCTAGGAGGCGCTATAAATATGGGAAGTTTATATCTCTTAAATGGCTAAACCCATTTCTATGAAATACGGTCAGTATGATGTAGGGCCATTCCTGAGGCCATATATTGAAGGTGGTCATGACTGGTCAATGTGGGCGTGGCTTATTATAGGATAAACAATATTTACTACAGCTGAACTATTATGCCGAGGGCTTTGAAATTTATAGGGTACATATAGAATAGGACACAGATATTCCATGCCAAAAATTGTGCATATGCTTCACTAGGTGGGGCTATAATGGATGCAAACCTTTTGCATGTAACTTCCACATTTTAAATGACACATTCATAAACATTATATCCATGTGTTCCCTGGATAGAGCTGGGTTTTCTGACACAGGCCCTGCCCACTTCTGCTGCACATTCTCTTTGCTAATTCGCCACATGTCCAAAACCTACTTTTTCGAACTCCTCCCACAGTTTAAGCACCACCTGCATGAAACTTTGCAATAGAATCTCCAGATGTGTCTGATCAAAAATTATCAAAAGAATGTTGGCACTCCAAAAATGCGCTAATTATAATCAAACTATTTTTTTGCGAGCTAAAAAACACATATTGTTTCATATTTTGGTCAGAATAAATGCTTTCAACATCAAACGTAAGTCACTTGTTCCCGAGGTCATCAAGAGGCTCTATGCCAAATTTGGTGCAAATCGGCCTATAGGTGTCACTATAACAGATGCAAATGTGATTTTGCCTGTAACTTCCACATTATAAACAACACATTCATGGACATCAATGCAATGTATTTCCTGAATAGAGGTGGGTTTTCTGACGTAGGCCCCGCCCACTTCTGCTGCAATTTTCCCTTACTAAGTCACCACATATCCAAAACCTACTTTTTCGAACTACTCCTACGGTTTAAGCGCCATCTGTGTGAAACTTTGCACGTAGAATCTCCAGATGTGTCTGATCAAAAGTTATAAAAAGAATTTTGGCACTCCAAAAAATGCGCTAGTTATAACCAAACAATCTTTTTTGCTAGCTAAAAAACACGTTTCACATTTTGGTCAAAGTAAATACTTCTAACATTAAACTTAATTCACTTGTTCTGGAGGTCATCCAGAGGCTCTGTGCCAAATTTCGTGCAAATCGGCTAATAGAGGCGCTAAAAACCCACAAATATCAAGTCTCAAGTACAAGATTTGAACAAAATTTGGTGAGTGTGATGTGGGATCACTCCTGAGGCCGGACATAAAGTTAAGTAATGATTGGTCAAAGTGGGCGTGATTTGTTAAAACAAATCCAAATCACCACACTTTCAGCCTTTCACACTTCCAGTGCACTTCCCATTACAGCAAATACCGCGGTTTGGACGTTGGCCCGCGTCCCTGCGCTCGCCCTGAGCCTGTCGTGCTTTGGGGCTGACTTCCGTGGGCTCCGTGGGGCACGGGGGCCGAGTTGCGCGGGGAGGCTTGGCCCCCGTTCATAGCTGCTTGCAGCTCTAGTTATTATTATTATTCCGACATTTCGTGTCCCAATTTTGCCCCTTTCCCAAATTTGAAAATGCTTCTAACTTTCCACATTCCTCTGGCCACATCCCAGATTCGATATTTTTGGGCGGTTGCACATGGTTGGCGCGAAATACCGAAATAGCGCCCCCTACAAATTTTCAAAATGCCCTCTCCATTGGGGTTAGTTTGTCGTAGGCAAACTAAATTTGGTACACACATGTATCATACCCAGACACACAAAAAAAGTCTCTTAACGTCATTGTAAAATCCCAACAGGAAGTCGGCCATTTTGTTTTGAATTTTTTCGTTACGGTGATTTCCACAATTTACATTTGAACGAACTTGTCCTAGGGATTTTGCCCGATCGACTTCAAATTGGCTACAGATCATCCAGACACCATGCTGATCAAAGTTGTGCTCTGCATGTCTGTAGGTCAAAAGGCGTGGCTGGTAGGGCATGACAAATTTTGGCAACGTTTCATTTTCTCGCCATCGAATTTCAAACGGCTCTCACGCCCACATACTTGATCATAGCATCTTCAAACTTGCTGGACATGATGATGGCTCCGCCCTGAATTTCCCCAATATGTTAATATCCCACCTTACTCATAGCGCCCCCCCCCGTGGAAACAGGAAGTGACCAGTTTTTACTTTAACATGTACTGATGCCACAAACTTGACCCCATCAACTTCATTCCACTTCTAATGCATGCAGAACAAGCTGGTGAAGCTACCTTATGAATGCTGTGAAGCTACATCTAATGGTGTCCGTGTGGCGGCGTGGCAACTATCGGTCCCTCGCCACCAAATACGTTTTGCTTTTTGATGGCTTCAACTACCTTATATCCTCATGAAAACTGATACACAGGTCAAGAATGGCGAGCTCTTACATCTGATCGGGGCATCGCCCATGGGGGGCACAAAATGCCTCTATAGCACCCCCTTGAAATTTTCAAAACCCCTCTCCATAGGGTTTTTTTTTTGGAGTAGGAAGATGAAAATTTGTACATATGTGTATGTTGCCCAGATGCACAAAAAAGTCTCAGGCACCAATAGTCTACTTCAAACAGGAAGTCGCCGATTTTGATTTAAACTTTTCATTTTGGTGGCAATTTTGTGATTTCCACAACTTTGTATTTTAACAAACTCCTCCTACAGATTTTGTCCAATCAACTTCAGATTTGGTACAGATCATCCTGAGACCATGCTGATCAAAAGTTATTTAAAGCTTTTCTCTATGTCAAGGGGCGTGGCCGCTATGGTGCTGCCCTCGCCACCAAATACGTTTGGCTTTTTGATGGCTTCAGCAACCTCATATACTCATGAAAATTGATACGCAGGTCAAGAATGGCGAGCTCTTACATCTGATAGGGGTGTCGCCCATTGGGGGGGCGGGGGGGGGGGGGGGGACAAAATGCCTTTATAGCGCCCCCTTGAAATCTTCAGAAACCCTCCCCATAAGGTTTTTTTTTGGAGTAGGAGGAAGAAACATCACACCACATCAGGGTTAACTTACTCTGATTTTTCACATAACAGCTTCAGTGATGCGTGCTCCTGGCCCCCCGCGGTGGCTGCTTGCAGCTTTAGTTATTCTTATTCTACCTCCAAATGAATTGCCTTTTTGGGAAGCTTGGGAACATACCCAAAAACTCATGAAACTTTGCACACATCTCAGAACTGGTGAAAAAATTGATATTTTAAGGGTCCCGTGCGTGGGTTCCAAAAAATGGCTCAGTAGCGCCTCCTACAAAAGTTTGAAGAAACAGCCCCCGAAGCTAGTTTAACCTACATGTATATGAAACTTGGCAGGCTTATGTAAGGCTCAGAGATGTACAAAAAAGCATCTTGGAGGCATGCTCTAAACCCAACAGGAAGTTGGCCATTTTTAATTTACCGTGCAATTGTGGTGCATTTTTGGCTATTTCCAGGGGTCCTAAATGAACGAACTAGTCCTAGAGATTTCATCCGATTGACTTCAAACCTTGGTCTGTCCCACCCCAAGACCTTGAAGATGAAAAGTTATTAAAAGTTTGAGTTTTCGTCAATGCGTGTGACCGTGGGATGGCGTCAAAGTTAGGGGTTTCGCCACTAAACAGGAAGTAGTTTATAACTCCAGCATACATGGTCCAATCTTGCCCAAACTTCACAGGATTGATGACAGTCCCGCCCTGAACACATCTACATGTCAATATTTAGAGATAAATGTAGCGCCCCCTACTGGCAACAGGAAATGTAATGTTTTAGACTTTAATGTACATCTCCTACAGAATTGATCAGGTCCACCTCAAACTTGGTCAAAAAAGCCATAAGACGTTGATGACGCTTTATTGTGCAAATTGTGAGTTTTCGTCAAAGGGCGTGGCCATAGCCTGGCGGTGAACTTTGATGTTTCGCCATGATGATAAATGTTGCTGTAACTTGACTCCACGTGGGAATATCTTGCCAAAACTTCATACATATGATGACAGTCCAACCCTGAACACATCTACAGAGGAATTTTGAATCACCACCATAGCGCCACCTTCTGGCAACAGAAAGCTACTTTATACATTCTTTGATGTCCCTCTTCTAGCAGGTTAGTGAGATCCACCTCAAATTTGCTGATCTAAGTCCTTAAGCATTGATGATACTTAAAAATGAAGCTCTTGAGTTTTCATCAAACGCTGTCACTGTGGCACTGCCTTGTTCGCCATTAAACACAATGTTGTTTTGAAGGGACAAGGGATGCTTGAAAACTCACCAAACATGGCATACACATCACAGGTTGCAAGTCCTGTTGTCTGATGTCATTGTTGTGCTTTGATGCACCAAGATGGCTCGGTCCGTCATTTTGAATTTACTTGTGCCACTTTTGTGCATTTTTGCCCATTTCCAGGACTTGTAAATTAATGAACTTGTCCTACAGATTTAATCAGATTTGTTCCAAACTTGATTATGTGAGCCTGACAATGTTGTAGTATTGTTACTTTACCAAAATCTTTGTTTCGGTACCAATACCAATATGAATTTTGATACTTTTCGATACTCTTAGGTACTTTTCCTGAGGAAAAGTCCTTTTGGATACAAACCTTTAGAACAAGAAATAGTAGGGGTGTAACGGTACCAAAAAAATCATGGTTTGGTAAGTACCTCGGTACGGACGTCACGGTTTGGTAACTTAAATGTTTGTGTTGTCTCGTGTTGTCTCCCTTTGCGAGGCAGACTTTCTCTTGTCTTTTTTCACATGCGCCAGCAGCGAATATTGATACAAGTGTTGTCATACACACCACTTGTGCAATCTGTGCTCCAATAGGAACAAGAAAGCCGTTTGTGTGCATAATTGAGTAAAATAAATTAACTAAATTAATGAACTGAATCAATTTCAAAGTACTGGTATTTTCCAAATGCAGTATAGTACCGTTTGGAATACTCTAGTACTGCGATACTATTTTATTACTGGTATACTGTGCAACACTACTGTGTTGAGACCAAAAGTTATGACAGGATCTGCCCAATGTTGAATGGCGTGCCCGCTGTGGAGTGTTGAAGTTTGAGGTCTCGCCATAAAAAACGAAATTGCTGTAGCTTTGGCATAAATGGTCCAATCTCCACCAAACTTCACATGATTCATATTAGTCCTGCCCTGAACACATTTACATAACCATATTTCCTGATGCTGATAGTGCCACTTGGTGGTGACAGGAAATATGTCTCATCAAACACTTATCAGAGTGAAGGCAAAGGGGCCAACAAGTGCTAAACACCTCTGGGAACTCCTTCAAGACTGTTGGAAAACCATTTCAGGTGACTACCTCTTAAAGCTCATTGAGAGAATGCCAAGAGTGTGCAAAGCAGTAATCAGAGCAAAGGGTGGCTATTTTGAAGAAACTAGAATATAAAACATGTTTTCAGTTATTTCACCTTTTTTTCTTAAGTACATAACTCCACATGTGTTCATTCATAGTTTTGATGCCTTCAGTGAGAATCTGCAATGTAAATAGTCATGAAAATAAAGAAAACGCATTGAATGAGAAGGTGTGTCCAAACTTTTGGCCTGTACTGTACATGCTGTGGTGTATATTTGATGTATAAAAACATGATGTATAATTAGTGTGTTCTCCACCTTCCTCTAGTGGAAAGAGGAAGTGATAAAAATTGTGAAATATGTCATTCCAGCACTGTATCAAGGATATGCCAAGTCACTCCTGCATGTGATGTCTAACTTTGAAAGAAATGAGCTGACGCACTAGACAGCGTCCTGCCAGCATCCCCCCCCCCCCCGAGTTGCGTGAAGGTGCGAGGGCCCGTTCATCGCTTTAGTTTTATTTGTTTTTTGAAATTAAACATTTTGAGCACATTTCAACAATACCACGATGATAATGATAACCGTGATATGATATTTTCTTTTTTCTTCTAATCTCTAGTTCGGACCAATAATGAGAGCCTGGTGACACGACGTTAGACCAATAATAATTGAGTCCTTTGATTCATCAAAGATCAAAGTAGCATGTTGAACCCCACACTTCGCGTCAGCTCACAGGTTCTGGTCTCTTCACTGCCAGCCTGGTGACAAGCGAGATCCCAAGCGGAGGAGGAGATGACAGAGGAGCAGGGGACTAACAGGGCAGCTTATTCTCAAGGAGCAGGTGTGATCAACATTAGTAGTTTCTGGTTTAGGAAGAATGTACTGCATTATTTGGACCTCTCGGTGCACGCGTGCCGCAGACATCACCACCAAAGCCCCTTTCTGAGCCAGGGAAAGCCCTATTGAGGATGGTGCATCTATTGACAAGGGGTTGAACAACACTGTCTGTGAATAGTTGGCTATTTTAGCATTACTCATGGGCTATCTGAACATGTATTTCACATTTTAAACAGCATGTAATGAAGCACCTGTCAGAAAATCTATGAAAAACAGATGCTAAGATTGTGAGAATTTAATAGATTCTTGCAGTCTGATTTGACAATGTCATCATGTCAGGTGTGCAAGGATTGGGGTCAGTTCATGGGGCAGCTAACTTTAAACTTTGGGGCTGAGAAAGCCCAGAAATTTGTACCAGCTAAGGATGGAGCTGCAGATGAGTGGATGTAACGTTATGATCTGCCCAGTGAACATGAGTGGCTTCATCAAACAGACGACTGGATGTCCACTACCATTCAGAAGGAAATAATAGAAATTTTAGCACATGCAGTCCAGAAAGAAATTGTGTCTGACATCACAATACTTTAGACTAACAGAGCCACTGATGTAAGTAAGTCTGAGCAGTTTTCCTGTAGCTCTTCAACCCAATCAACCGAATAAATGTTTTAATTGTAGGTTCTGCAAAACCCTGACATGTGACATTTTTACCATATTCGAACATCTTTGTGTTTAACTGTAGTTATGCACAAAAACAGCTTGGTTATCATAAAAAATCCTAATTTTTGGTGGTACATTCACAACTGGAAATACTGTCAGTCTCACTTAAAAAAAAACAGCTTTATTGTTTGTTGGTGTTAACCAGTGGTCTGTAGCTGGCACATACAGTCATGTGTGCACATTTATATTGCGCAGCAACCCCTCAATAAAAATATTCTCCTGTGCAAATCTAGCACCATCACCAGGTCAACATTTTATTTTGTCTAATATTTTGGTTCATGACCAAATAACTGCCAGATACGTCCTTTACCTCAGTGGTTTCCTTTGGTCGGTAAACCCGGAGTTTATGCAGAATTGTGGAATGTAGTTAAATGTATGATTATTATTATTTTTTTTAAGATATTTTTTGGGGGCATTTTTTGCCTTCAATCGATAGGAAAGCAAAGTGTGAAGTGAGGAGAGAGAGTGGGAGTGACATGCAGCAAAGGGCCACAGGCTGGAATCAAACCCAGGCCACTGTGGCAACAGCCTTGTACATGGGGCGCCTGCTCTATCCACTAAGCCACTGACACCCCATGATTTTTTTTTTTTTTTTTTGCTTCTTGATTTCTTGTGTTCTGGTAGATTAGGGTGGGAGCATTGCTATGTACATGCTTTTATGGTTGAATAAATAGAATATTTGATGTTTGTGGTATCTGTGAACAGCTTTTGCTCACCTTCAGCTTGAATTAAATACTGAGGTTCAGATTAAGGATTTCAGCTGCACTTTAGATATGTGAAACACCTTAGAAATGCTGGTGAAATATAGACTGAGGGGCGAATTCACAAAGAATGGGTTGTGGCCAATGATAGCACCATGACCTGCGATGGCTAACTGCACTGTCCCAAGGTCCGATTCACAAAAAATATTGTGCTAATGGTATTACAGAGCAAATGAGCTCATTAAGTTTTACAGCTGAGAGCAGTTTGCAGCAGGCAGATCAGTCATTTCAGAGAAAAAGAAATGGTCCAGGTCCTGAGCGACTACGTGCAGAGGCATTTCTCAGAACTTAAGGCAAGGAATTTAATTGTGACAAAGAGAAACTGTATTTGGGATTTAATATCTCTGTCTGTCAGTGCATTTCAGTTCCCATCAACCATCTGAAGATGCTAATAATTTCATTATAACTGCTAGTGCCGATCTTCTTGAATTGGATTGTTTTTGCTATAGGCTCATTTGCATAGAAAGGGGCCAATTTTGTACCAATTGTATAAATATTACTCAATTTGTATATGCGCAACAAGCACAGGAGCACTGAGATGCTGATTGCTCAGCAGCACAGTGAGGGATGCATTTTACCCTTGATGGATGCATTGAGAATTACACAGTTTCTTTTTGTATCTGTACAGATTTAGTGGCTGCAAAAGCTGCCTAATCTTTCTGTAAATTAGTCTGTGATTGTCATTACTCAAAGTTGACCTGCTCACTTTACTACACACAACACTGTGAGTGACGAATATCACATATACATGTTAGGTTGTTCTTAATGAGGTGTTTGTGACAGCTGGTGCGGCCACAGAGCTATGGATGAAAACATAAAGGGTGGGGATTCCCTCCATTTGCTGGGAGTCATGGAAATCTGTCTTCAGGTTTTCAGCTGCTTGTAAATCCTTTGAAGGCGCAGGGCTGAAGGTGAGCTGCTGGTTTGTTTTCCATTGGTTTCACGGCTGCAGAGTCAAGAGGAAAGACAGCGGAGTTTGTGGTTTTTGTTCTTTTGGGAAGGAGCAACCTCCAACAGCAGCAGACTGATGACAGCTTAAATTTAACACCACTCCATCTCCCTCTCTCTAAGGTTTCCTGTCTCAGCCATATTGCTGCTAACTATCTGAACGCAGGGAAGGAGGCGAGGCGCTGGGGGACTGCCCACGAGAGTATCGTACCTTATCAGGTAACATCCTACAAGTACCTCTTTAAAATCAGAGGTGTTTATGTCAAACCAAGTACTAATAATTCTGGGGGTGCTTGTCAGTATGATACCCCCCTCATGAAATCCATGTCTACACACACGACACACCTGTTAACAGCAACCCATAGTGAGTATCTGCCCAGATCTCTGTGGGTCATATTAATACAGACTGTCATTTTAACTGTTAAGGTTTATGTCTCTTGTATATCAGTTCACTCCAGGGCTGCAAACCTTCAAAAACTGTGGTTTTGGATCCAAAATAGGCCATTTGTGTGATTTGTGTAGATCCAACGAGTTTTTAAATGGAGGATGGTGGAGGGGTCTGTGAGTAAGTAAGTCAATTAAGTCAGGCTGCTGAAACAAGACAACTTCGCTACAAACTCTCATCACTACGACACATAAATATGTTAAACAAGTTTTGTTTTGCATTGACTCTGCGTGCTTTATGGCAGAAATGTGTGACTCAATAATTGTATCGTAATTCTTTGATTTACACTTGCTGTCCACCATCTCTGTGATTACACTTGCTCTATCTGGCTTACTGCTGCACTCGATAGTCAGTGGCAGTGATCAGGTACCATGGAAGAAAATTTCGTGCTTACTGCAAAGATAGTCTGCAAGTCTGTGGTTGCTGAAGTAGATCGGTGCAGTGGAAGTTCAGTTAAAAGTAAATGTATGGACAGGTGGCACTTCTCAGATAAGGGGGTGAGAATAGACTGAAAGCAATGTCAGTACAATGAGCTGCAGCATTTACTGCAGGTACTCGACAAGAAGTATTTTTGATCCTTTACTGCAGTAAAAGTCCTAATAATACCACACTGTTAAAATACTCCACTACAGTTAAAAGTCCTCCATTTAATACCGTGCTATAGTAAAAGTATCTTTGTAATCATTATCAGCAAAATGTACTTAAAGTACAGTGTAAATGTTCTCACTGTGCAGCATACTGTTTTCTATCAGTATTTTTCTATTCTATCTGATGTTTTTGGATTATTATTCCTGCTGCATTAATGTGATTTTATATGTTTATTTTACTGCCGCAGATGTTTCAGGTTGTGCTCATTTTAGCTCCTTTATATCCTGTTGGATAGTTTAATCTACAGGAATGCATCAAATTCTATAAGATCATATGTTGCGTGGCTGTCCTGTAAGAACCACATATCTCTAAAATTTCAGAACAACAGCCTGTTTTCAGCTTTATGCGACGACTTTTCAAGCTGATCCAAGGTTTTTTGTAAGAGTTTTTTTAGCTTCAGAAGGGGGATAATTTTCTCAACACATAAAGGATCACTGCATCCTTCAGTTTATCCCAAACATTCAACATCTGGAGATACACGGTTTTCACTGGACAAGAAGGGGATGATGAACTGGGATCTGAAAGGTAACTAAAGCAGACAAATGTAGCGCAGTAAAAAGTACAATATTTACATCTGAGATGTAGGAGGAGAAGTATAAAGTAGCATAGAATGAAATACACAAGTAAAATACCTCAAAGTTGAAGTACAGTACTGAAGCAAATGTACTTATTTCCACCATTGCAAACATGACCTGATCATTTCTGTGTGTTCACTTTTGTGTTCACTTTTATAACCATCCCCCAAGTCTTCAATTTGGCAGCTATTTAGTCTTTGTCTTGAGACAAAAAAATGTTTATTAGTTTAAGTCACATTTTACTAATTTTTAATCTTCATAGTTTTAGTCAATAACATACCATTTTAGTCAAAGAAAATTCATGACATTTTAGTAAATTTTTGGTCATTCAGTCAGTATGTCTTCTAAATGTTTTTAAATCTTTAAACGTATCCAGTGAGGCTAATTCATGTATCAGAAATTAGAATCATGGTGACAGGTTGTATAAACATCTTCTTTTAGACAATTTCTGCACATTCACAAACAGTAATTTCTCCAGCAGTTTTCTGACAGGTTTAAGGGGTGATTTACGGGCACACACTTACTGATCATCATTTGAAAAGCTTAACATCTCTCTATTTATGCTTTAAACAACTTTGACACCACATATAAATAATCTGAGACAACTAGGATTTGTGCCCAGGTTCACTGTAAACTCTGACTTATCCATCTCATTGTTTAAAAGCAGAAAAATAACTTAATTAAAGCCTGAATTCTTTCTTTATCTGCACCATATTAGTCTGGACGTTCAAACTTGTGTTCTCTTACAGAGTCTGTGATTAAAACTAAACTTTCATCTCTGTCACAGAAACCTGATCTGAATTCAGACTGGTGTCACTCCCAACTCAAATTCCGATGCTTAATCAGTGGCCCTTGGTGTAAGATACCAACACACTAAAGCACCCTTTAGCGCACTATACAGTGGTATGCAACAGTTTGAGCACCTAGTCAAAATTTCATTTACTGGGAGTAGTTAAGTGAGTAGAAGATGAACTGATCTCCAAAAGGCATGAAGTTAAAGGTGACACATTTCTTTAATTTTTTAAGCAAGATTACATTTTTATCACAAAATAACAAATACTGAGGGCCTGAAGCAAAGATTTGGGCACCATGCATGATCAGTGCTTAGTAGCACCCTCTTTGGCAAGTATCACAGCTTCTAAACACTTTTTGTAACCAGCTAGTTAGTCTTTCTGTTATTATTGTGGAGATTTTCACCCATTCTTTCTGCAAAAGGCTTTTAGTTCTGTGAGATTCTTGGACTGTCTTGCATGTGCTGCTCTTTTGAGGTCTATTCACAGACTTTCAGTGATGTTAAGTTTGGGGGACTGTGAGGGCCATGGTAAAACTTTCATCTTGAGCCTTTTGAGGTACTCCATTGTGGATTTCGAGGTGTGTTGAGGCTCATTGCCATGTTGTAGAAGCCATCCTCTCTTCATCTTTAACTTTTTACTGATTTTTGCTTCCAGAATTTGCTGGAATTTAACGGAATCCCTTCTTCCCTCTACCTGTGAAATGTTCCCTGTGCCACTGGCTGCAACACAAGCTGAAAGCATGATCAATACACCCCCCTGTTTAACAGTTGGACAGGTGTTCTTTTTATGAAATTCTGCACCCTTCTTTCTCCAAACATACCTTCGCTCATTTTGTCCAGAACGTTCTATTTTAACTCCATCAGTCCACAGGACTTGTTTCCAAAAAGCATCAGGCTTGTTTAGATGTTCCTTTGCAAACTTCTGATGCTGAATTTTGTAGTGAGGATGCAGGGATGGTTTTTTCTGCTGACTCTCTCTGCTGATTGTTGGGACAAGCTTTCAGGAGTATTTATAAAGCTTTGAAATTTGCATCACCAGGCCTTTCCTAATGATGATTGTGAACAAGCTATAGTTCTAACAAGCTAATTAGGGTCTGAAATTCTGGTTAAGTTGTCTGAGAGCTCAAATGTCTTGGGGTGCCCAAAATTGTGCCTGCTGCATCTTTCCTTTTTTCACTTTATAATTGTACAAAACAACAATAAAGACAGTAATGTTGCTTAAAATGTTGAAAAGCATGTTTCTTAACGTCATGCCTTTTGGAGATAAGTTAATGTTCTACTTATTTAACTATTCACAGTAAATACTTTTTATTGGTACTTATTTTAAGCCAAACTATGATGTTTTTTCTGAACCTAACCCCATACCTCATGAACTGCGGAAGGAAACCTAAAAAATTGTTTTACCAATATCTTAAGTTTATTTTAAAAGAGATGTATGCGTTAACAGAGCTAACACTGTACATTTGTGAAAACAAAAGTTTATTTTGAAGACACAATGCATGTAACAAGTGTAAATTGACTCGCTGAACATTCCAAAGCGATGCGGGAGGGATACCTAGTAGGTTTTCGTTGATATCCAGTTTTGTCTGTCTGGTCCAGTTTAGGAGCTGAAACTGGTATTACTTGTACAGGTGGGTGTTAAAGCCTGCTAGACAAAGAAGCCTGACGCGCTTCCTAGAGCGCCATTGGGACAGCTGCAGGGTCATCAGCCGGGGACCACCACTCATTGGAGTTTCGTTCTCTTTAACCCCGGAACACCTCCTGGTGGTGGAGCGATGGCAGAGACGTCTCTCTACCACCTCCTGCAGCTGCCCCATTTCATTGTCCAGACCCCCAACTTTTGTCTCTTCTCCTCAGCCATAGCCAGAAGCTCCCTTTCTCTGCTTCCTCGGCAAGGGCCTTGGTAGCGCTTCCCAGCCTTGTCCCAGTTGTTCCAACGTCCCGAAACAGCCGAGTTGTTGATGTGCTGACAAAGCCACGACAGCCTACTTCCACGGGGTAGATGGTTGTGGACCAGCCTGCCTGCCTGCCTGCCTGCACTCAGCGGCCAGGTCTGAGTACTTGTCTCTTTTGTGCTCGTAGGCAGCTTGGATTGCCTCCTCCCATGGGATGGTGAGCTCTATGAGTATGGCAGACGTAGCGGCAGCAGACCAGAATACAATGTCTGGCCGGAGTGATGTGGTGGTGATCTCGTGGGGGAACTGCAGTTGTTTGCCAATGTCCATCCTCATGCTCCAGTCCCTTGCCAGAGACAGGAAGCTCCGGGGGCCTCGTGCTCTGGTGTCTCCTGTGCCCTCCCCTGGTCTGACGAACTGAAACGAGTGCTTCCTGACTGCAGGTTGGTTGTTGGCAGCTTGCCTGCAGCTTTCCAAGATGTCGGTCAGTTTCATCAGGACTTGGTTGTGCCGCCATCTGTAACGTCCCTGCGTTAGTGCTGTCTTGCACCCTGACAGCAAGTGCTGCAGGCTGGCGTTGGGTGGTTACAGAGGGGGCAGCTCTCCTCCTTGCCAAACCACTGGTGGAGGTTTCTGGGGCATGGCAGGATGTCGTAGGTTGCCCTGAGGATGAAGCTGAGTCTGGCTTGTGGCATCTTCCACAGGTCGGCCCAGCTGATGGTTCTGTTGAGGGTGCCTTCCCATGTGGTCCACCTTCCTTGATGACCCTGTGACACAGCCTTGATGGTATACTGCTCTTGGTTCGCACTTGACACCTCTTCCACGACCATGGCTTTCCGCTCCCTCTTCGAGGCCTTGGACCAGAAGCGTGGGGAGTGTCCCCAGCCAAGCCCTGCTCTCCCTACTTGGATCCTGCCTACCAACTCCCGGTGTTGGAGCCTGCTGATGGCCTTAGCGACCTCTGGGCCTGCTTGCCACTTCCAGCCAGTTCGGACGGGGACGTCTGCCTTCCTCACTGTTGGATCTGAGGATTCTTTCAGCTCCAGGACTAATCTGGCCTTTTCCTGCTTGTATCCCAGGGTGATAGACTGGAACGGCAGTTGCAGCGGGTTTTTTCCCGAATAGGCCTGTGTCATTTCCGGATGTATGTGTTGGCTAACCGGTCCATGCTGTTGGCTGTTGATGATGGAATGTCGCACATCTTCAGTGGCCACATGACCCTTTGGTACAATGTGAAATTGTAGCACTACACTTTGTACTTTCCAGGGAGCTGGCTCTCTTTGATACTTGCGAGGCCTTCTGAGAGTTGTTCCCGTGCTGCCTTACCCGCTTGCTTGTCTGACTGTGCGTTCAAACCGGACGCGAGTGAAGCGAATTGCACACACGTGACGCGAGTAACGCGCCGCCCGTAACGCCCGAGTTTAGCCTGACCATTTTGTTCATTCGCGTCATCACGTCATTCGCGCGAGTAGTGGGGAAGCTGGCCGTGCTAACCGGAGCTAAGCTAGTGCTAACATTCATAGTACAACCATTCTGCAAACTAATTAAACACACTCATTTACAGAACTTACCAGGTCGACCAGTCTCCTCAGCAACTTTCACCCAAGCCTGCTCCTTTTTGTTGCGGTCTCTGCAGAGTAGACACGTAGTATCATATAGCTCCGGGTAGCCGCACACCGCAGTGATAAGTTTCTCCTTCATCTCGGCATCAACAACTGGACGTCGGGGCGTCAAGACGTCACTGACGACCATGGCTGAGATAACCACCATCGCTGCTTTGTTGTTTACCTCCTCTGGAAGTCCCAGATGCGTCGGAGGGCCAAATGCCGTCGTTTTTGGGTTCACCCTATCCTGCAGAAGCGCATCCAGCTAGGCGAGTTTCACCACCTCCTCCAGGATCTCCGTCTGGATGATAGCCGCTTTCAGCAGTACTTCAGGCTGACTGGGGCCCAGTTTGAGGACCTGTTGGCGAGGGTTGGCGCCAGGATCTCCCGGCAGGACACCAACTACAGCCGCTCCAGTTCAGCTGTGGATCGCCTGTCCATCTGTCTCCGGTGAGTAGCAGTTTATTGTTGTTGACACATGTCAGTGACGTCGGGAGAATCTCAACGCTGATTGGCTTTCGCGGTACATAGTCATGCGAATTCGCCTCAAAAGTTCAGTATTTTCAACTCGAGCGATGAGGTGTTGGACGTGAATTTTGCGTCTATCACGCCGCGTCCATCGCGTCTATCGTGTCCATCGTGTCGCGCTAAACGCGTCCATCGCGCTGCCCGGCGCAAATTCGCGTCTAATCGCGTCTTTGCATTCATTTTGTATGTAATCTTGACGCGTGAATTTGCGAATTCGCGTTTGGTGTGAACGCACAGTGAAAGATGTGAGCTGTACTGCCGCCCTAGGCTCTGGATGGGCTGGCTGGCCAGTAGGGGGATTTGCTCACCTCCTGTGACAAAGATGGTGTTGTCATTCCTGGAGCCTTTTCGCAGGGAGAGTCTGCGTGACTTGGAGGGTTTTATTTTCATCCGTGCCCATGTCACTAGTTCATCCAGCCTCTTCAGGCACCTTCTTGTGCATGGAGCTGTCTGCAGTATTACCGTGACATCTTCCATGTAGCTTCGGAGTGGTGGAAGCCTTTCCCCTGTCTGCAGCTTTATTCCTCCCACGGTCTGTCAGGCTCCACGGAGGATGATCTCAAAGGCTGCGAGAAAGAGGACTGGGGAGATGGAACACCCCATGGCGATGCCTACTTCCAGTTGCTGCCATCCTGTTGTAAAATCCTGGAGGCTGAAGCACATCTGGAAGTCCCTGAAGTAGCTGTTTACTAGGTTGTTGATGGACTCAGGGACGTGGAAAAACTCCAGAGCGAACTGGACTAGTTTGTGAGGGACGGACCCATAAGCATCTGCGAGATCCAGCCACACCACGTGAAGGTCGTTTTTCTCCTGCTTGGCTCTCTGGATCTGCCCCCAAATCATTGAAGAATGTTCCACGCATCCTGGAAAGCCTGGCACTCCTGCTTTCTGGCAGCTGGTGACAAGGTTAGATTTAATGCACACTAGCTGAACCGGCATTTGTCATGTTCTGTTATATTAAAAAGTAACCTTTATCAGCAACCTGTGCCGATGGCGTCACAATGCTAAATCCAACTTGTATTGTCCAACAGACCTGGTCGCGGAGTGCAGAGAAAGTGGATGGAGTGTGAGGCTGTACCCGATGGAGGTGGGAGCCAGAGGCTTTGTGGGCAGATCAACATCACGCCTGCTCAAGGACCTGGGACTACGTGGAGCCATACTGAGCAGATCAACCAAAGAGCTCTCTGACGAAGCTGAGAAAGCAAGCCACTGGCTCTGGCTGAAATGACGAGACAAGGCTTGGGGAGTAACATCCAACTAGGTTTTGCTGCCAGGGGTGTCAGGGAGACGTCCCTGTTCACTGCCCCACCACCAGGAGATGTTCTGGGATAAGGGGCGAAATGTCAATGAGCAGTGGTCCCCAGCTTAAGACCCTGCAGCAAAGCCTTGTGGTATGCGATCAGGTGTAGGCCTGCCTCAGGGAAGAGGATGCCCCTGCCATACACAGTCCACCACAGACACCGTTGGAGGTGCGACAGGCCTAAAGCCCAGCAGAAAGACCACCTCGTTGTAATGAATAATTATGTGTTTTTTGGGGTGACGAGAGGAGACATAGCAGTCTAGTTAGTCTCTCAAGAAAACTAAAACTGTGCCAATGTGGCAACATTTTGGATTTGAGGCTGATGAAAAGGGCATCCTAACTGGCTGCAGGCGAAGAGCTAAACTTTTGACAGATGCTGAGTTTCTATTTATCCCTGTTGCTTACTTTTAAAGCACTGCAATGGACAAATAATGGCTGATTTATGAAGTTGAAATGAGGAGTTATCTACAGGATTCTTACTTATTTCACTACAAAACCTAAAAAAAGGTGTCAGCTGATTGGATGGAGATTACTAAGGAGCTGAACATTTCTGGTAAATGACCGTCAATAATAGTTTGCTGTTATTATGTGTCATCACGTTCCACTCTGGAAAAGCTGCTGGGACACCTAGTAGTAAAATTTGGTACACTGGTCCAGTCCAGGGTTTGGCATACTATCAGACCGATTTGAAAATGGCAGTCTCACTGGCCCAACCCTAGAGAATCACAGTTTGACGTGTAAAGCCACTCATAGATACAGAAATATAGGTGCTTCATTGGCTATTGGATTGTACATCAACAGTGCTTCCATATTGGAGAGGGCAATATTTGCTTGGAAACCAATACATGCAAAGAGGGGAGCTGCATTTTTCTGAATAAAAAGCACTTGTAAAGTTTAATTTCTCAACCGATTGCAGTGATTCGTTTTAATATTCATGGTTTTATGATGTACGTTTAGTAGAAAAAATGTTTTGTTTCAAGTCAATTATTATCTTGATATTTAGGCTAAAATCACAGCTGGACCCTCAGGAGTCAAGATGGCAGCGCGCACAGACACAGCGGTTCAGAGCTCTCTTTTTTGGTGCAAGTTGTTGATACTTTTGCTTGTATGGTGTGTGTGTTTGTTCACATTAAGCCGGGCGAATAACATCTACAGCCGACCCGAACTTCTAAAATTGGGACTATGGAGTGAGCAAGACGTCACAGCTGAGTTTCTTCACTCACACGAGACACCGGTGGACATAGCCAGGACACCGGGCTTTCCGTGGATTACACTTCCTAGGGGAAGGAGGCCGAGGCGGCGCAGGGACAGGAAGTAGAAACGGGGCTGCAGAGCCAGCGCGCTAGCCAGGCTCCGCAAGCTGCCATTCAAACCATCGCTTCCCAGCATTTTTCTATCAAGTGCTAGATCCCTCGCCAACAAGCTGGACGAGTTGAAGCTGCAGATTGCGACACATAAGATCGTCGGAGACAGCTGCATTCTGTTCATCACGGAGACGTGGCTTCACCCGCTCATCCCGGACACAGCTATCGAGCTAGTTGGCCGCACAGCACATCGGCATGACAGGACCAAAGACTAGTAAGAACAGAGGAGGGGGGGTATGCATCTACATCAACAACAGCTGGTGCACCAACACAAAGACTGTTACCAGTCACTGCTCTTCAGACCTGGAGTATGGTACTGTGAAATGCAGGCCCATCTACCTCCCACGGGAGTTTAATGTTGTCATGCTAACTGCTGTCTACATACCACCGGCGGCTAATGCTAGTACGGCCTTCGGGCTGTTACACGATTCCATTAGCAGTCAACAAAGCACGTATCCTGAGGCGGTGCACATCTTTGCTGGGGACTTTAACCATGCTGAACTGATAACTGTGCTCCCTAAATTCCACCAGCACATTAAGTGTGTAACTAGGGGAGAAAACACTCTGGACAAGGCATACTCTAATATCAATAGTAGCTACAGGGCTAAGCCACTACCACACCTGGGCCAGTCCGACCACCTGTCCGTGCTGTTAATCCCAGCATACACCCCCCTCAGGAAAAGTGCTCCCCCGACAACTAAGACTGTTAAAATCTGGGCTGAGGGCATCTCTCAACAGCTCCAGGATTGCTTTGAGAGAACAAACTGGGGCATCTTTGAACAGCAGGACCTGGAGGACTACACTTTATCTGTACTGAGCTATATCAAGTTCTGCACGGATATGGTTATCACCGAGAAGCGCATCCGGGTCTATCCAAACCAAAAGCCCTGGATGACTGGAGAGGTCAGAACCCTGCTGAAGGAGAGAAACAAGGCCTTTAGGTGTGGTGATGGGGCACAGTACAGTGCTGCCAGAGCCAGCCTGAGGAGAGGCATCAGAGAGGCCAAGACAGCATACCAGAGGAGAATAGAGGGCCACCTCAGCAGCAACAACACAAGGCAGGTGTGGCAGGGGGTGCAGCACATCATCGGCTACAAATCCTACAACCTCGCTGTGGCTGATGGAGACGCCTTGCTGGCGGAGGAGCTGAACATCTTCTTCGCTCGCTTTGAGGCGGAGCAACCACATGCAGTCACATCACACCCCTCAACCCGTGACAACATCCTCAGGTTGGAGGAACATGAGGTGCGGCGCACACTAAGGGGGGTACTAAGATGGTGTACCTGGACGTGTACTAAAGACCTGTGCAGACCAGCTGGCTGTTGTCTTTACCAGGATCTTCAACCTGTCCCTGTCCCAGTACATCGTCCCACACTGTCAAAAGTCCTCTGTTATTGTTCCACTGCCAAAAAAAAACTGCAGTAAGCAGCTTGAATGACTACCGTCCAGTGGCACTTACACCAATCATTATGAAGTGCTTTGAAACTCTGGTTCGGGGGCACATTACCTCAAGTTTGTCACCTTCATTGGACTCTCACCAGTTTGCATACAGGGCTAACAGATCTACAGAGGATGCTATCGCAACAGCCCTCCACACTGCTCTGAGCCACCTAGAGCAGCAGGGGAGCTATGCAAGGCTACTCTTTGTTGATTTTAGCTCTGCGTTCAATACCATCCTCCCCCACAGACTGGTGCCCAAATTGACGGGGTTGGGACTGTCTTCCTCCATCTGCCACTGGATCCTGGACTTCCTGACAAATCGCTCTCAGAGGGTGAGAGTAGGCTCCCACCTGTCAGCATCCATCAGCATCAGCACCGGCTCCCCCCAGGGCTGCGTGCTGAGCCCCCTACTCTACACCGTCTACACTCATGACTACACCCCCTGCCCATACCAGCAACACCATTATTAAATTTGCAGACGACACCACAGTAGTGGGACTCATTTCTGAGGGGGATTTCTGAGTCTGCCTACAGAAATGAAGTGGAGCAGCTGACTGGGTGGTGCAGGGAAAATAACCTGGTCCTTAACACCACCAAGACAAAGGAGCTGATCGTCGACTTCCGGAGGAAGAAAACGGAAAGTATCCAACCACTGTACATCAGCGGGGACTATGTGGAGAGGGTCTCCAACTTCAGGTTCCTGGGCACCCAGATCAAGGAGGACCTGTCGTGGAGTGCGAACACCTCAGTGACCATCAAAAAGGCACAGCAGAGACTTTACTTTCTGAGACTCCTCAGAAAGAACCACCTGTCACAAAAACTGCTTGTGTCTTTCTATTGCTGCTCAGTAGAGAGTGTGTTGACATACTGCATGTGTGTGTGGTATGCCAGCTGCACAGCGGCAGAGAGAAAAGCACTTCAGAGGGTCATAAACACTGCCATGAAGATCACTGGTTGCTCTCTCCCCTCCCTAGATGAACTGTACAGTGCGAGGTGCCTCAAAAAGGCTCAAAACATCATAAGGGACCCATCACACCCTGGACATGAACGCTTTGAATTGCTGCCCTCGGGCAAGAGATACAGGACGATAAAATGCAGGACGAACAGGTTCAAGAAGAGTTTTTACCTGAGAGCAGTAGTGTCGCTGAACACAATCAAGGCATAAAAAAGAGTGACTGTGCAATAATCACATGACTATGTGTCTGTGAGCTGTGTCTGTGCGTGTGAGCTGTGTGGTGGTATTGGTATTTATGTGTTTTTTCACTTATCTTAGTACCAGTGTTCTTATGGTTTTATGTTTTATCTATAAATTTGCAGATTTGCAGAACGGATTTGCTCTGCAATTTCGTTGTACAATGACAATAAAGATCTATTCTATTCTATTCTATTCTATTCTAGTAGAGGAGTGTGTATTAGGCTTACAGGAACTAAATTAACTATGCAATGTAAAATCATTCATCATCATGTAAAAATGTAAAAAAAAAACCCTCACATTTGTCAAGCATGGATTTGCCTTATTTTCCATGGTTAAAACTTGTGATGTCCCTATGTTATATATTTTGATGTGGAAGTAGACAACTTTTTAATTTCCTAGTGCGCTAGCTAGCTGACACTATCTCCTTATTAACTCCTTGATTATAATTGTAATTTTTACCACTGCTCATATTAGAAAGGACACAACAAGAAAACATGTTCTTTGCTCATGTTATATAAAGTGCCTTTAGTTTGGTTTCCGTCTGCATCCAGGCACTTGAAAATGAAAGGCTTGCTTGTATTAGCACGCTAACTACACTAGTTATGGCTGATCGCTGACAGTCAGAAACAAATATCACAACAAACATCCACTTCAATGGCGCATGGTTTGTTATCAGGGTGAATTTACAGCCCAGGAGATAATACTTCAACTTGGTCAGTGCCCATTAAATTGCCAGACATTCCTTCTCTAGGGTTGAATAATTCTGTTTGTGTTTTATCAACTTACGGCTTATATAGTTCACCGGATGTTCTTCCCCTCCTTGGACCTGGGACAGCATGGCTCCAATCCCTGTTCCTGAGGCATCCACGTGAACGATGGAGAGCTCCTTAAAGTCTGGTGTACTCAGGACTGGTTCTGTGCACAAGGCCTTTTGTAGGGTGGCGAACGCTTCCTCTGCTTCAGCACTCCAGGTGACGTGCTGTAGGTGGCTTTTCTTTGTCATCTCATGAAGCGGAGCTGCAAGGGTAGCAAAGTGAGGGATAAAACTCTGATAATAGCCAACAAGTCCTAGGAATGTTTTCACCTGTTGCTTCATTGTCAGCCTAGGCCAGGTGGTGATGGTCTCTACCTTCCGGTGTTGGGGTCTTTCACTGCCTCTTCCGATAGTGTAGCCAAGATATTCAGCCTCCTGTTGGCCAAGATGACACTTTTTGGGATTTGCCTTCAGGCCGGCTCACCGCAGTGCCTTCAGGTGGTCTAGGTGGGAGGTCCAATTAGGGCTGTGGATCATTATGTCATCGAGAAAGGCAGCTGCACACTCACGATGAGGCCGGAGGATCTGGTCCATCATTCGTTGGAAGGTGGCTGGCGCCCCGTGGACTCCAAAAGGTAAGACCTTGTAGTGGTACAGGCCCTCAGGGGTTGAAAAGGCCGTCTTTTCCTTGGCTGCTGCTGTGAGGGGGACGTGCCAGTATCCTTTGGTGAGATCAAGCGTTGACACAAAACGGCTGGGGCCTAATTGTTCAATTAGCTCATCAACTCTAGGCATAGGGTAGGCATTGAATTTGGAAATTTCGTTCAGTTTTCTGAAATAATTGCAAAATCTATCAGTGCCGTCCGGTTTAGGGGTAAGAACAATAGGGCTAGACCAGGCACTATGTGACTCCTCAATGACCCCCATTTCCACCATTTTTTTTTTTACCTCTTCCTTGATGGTCTCCCTCTTAGCTTCCGGGATGCGATAGAGCCGGAGCCTCACCTTTTTCCCTGGCTCAGTGACTATGTCATATTGGATCACTGTGGTGCGTCCAGGCAGGTCAGAGAACACATCTGGCCGTTCAGTTCTACCAGGTCTTGTCGGTGGGCTGGGGCCAGCTGAGGGCCCAGAGGTACCTGTGGAGTGCCAGAACCTGGGATTACAGCAGACAGTGAGGGCATCGGAACCCAGTCAGGGGTATGCCATTTCTTCAGAAGGTTGATATGATAAATCTGACAGGATTTTCTTCTACCAGGCTACCTCACCTTATAGTTGACCTCACTTACCTTCTCCACTACCTCATAGGGCCCATGCCATTTGGCCAGAAACTTGCATTCAGCTGTTGGGATGAGGACGAGGACCAACTCACCAGGCCGAAACACTCGCACCTGGGCTTTCTGGTTGTAGACCCAGGCTTGGGCTCGTTGCGCTTGCTGCATATGCTCCCGGACGAGATGCCATATTTTACCCATCCTGTCTTGCATCTGGTCAGCGTATTCTATGATGGAGCAATAGGGTGATGGCTGTTGCTCCCAGGCTTCTTTGGCCAGATCCAGTATGCCCCTGGGCCTCCGTCCATACAGCAACTCGAACGGTGAAAACCCTGTTGAGGCCAGGGGAACTTCTCGGATGGAAACCAAGACAAAAGGGATTAGTTAGTCCCAGTTTTTTTCCGTCAACATCAATAATCTTTCTCAACGTTTGTTTAAGAGTTTGGTTAAACCTTTCGACGAGACCATCGGTCTGGGGGTGGTACACGGATGTTCTTATCTGGCTCACCTTCAACAACTTGCACATCTCCTTCATTACCCGGGACATGAAGCAGCTCCCCTGGTCAGTAAGGACCTCTTTTGCAATACCAACCCGACTGAAGAGGAGGAACAGCTCTCTAGTGACTGCCTTGGCATTTGCAGCACACAAGGGGAGGGCCTCTGGGTAGTGAGTAGCATAATCCATGATAACCAGGATATACCGATGCCCCCTACTGGACTTTGGCAGGGGACCTACTATATCCATTGCCACTCTGTGGGTGTCAATTAAGGGCAAAGGGATTAAAGAGTTCTGGTAGTTTACCTTTGGGGCTGTCTTCTGGCACTCCATACAGCTTTTGCTGTAGTCCTAAACCACCCTCATTATGCCTGGCCAGTAGAAACGGCCCAGGATCCTGTCGTAGGTTTTCTCAACTCCCAAATGAGCTCCTAACAGGTGTGAATGGGCTAGGTACAACACTTTGGGAACATAATATTTTGGGACCAGCAACTGTTCAACAACAAGTTCCCCCTTCTTGACCACCCTATACAAATGTCCATTTTTCACAGCAAAATGTGGGAACAGGATAACACTCACCCCAGCGACTGGTTTCCCCTCGATCACCACCAGGGTTCGTCTGGACTGCCCTGGGCCTTTGCTCTTTGGCAAGCGGGAACTCAGAAAAAGCATCTGAATATTCATCACCTGATAAGGCCCCATCTGGTTCCAGGTCCTCACCCCCCCGGGCCTCCACTGGAGCAGGAGGGCCTTCACTTGTCTCCCCACCCGACGAAACCAGGGGCCCAGAGGGTGCTGTGCAGGCCTGCACCTGGTTCCCTTTCCGCATGCTCCGGGGCTTCTTCCTTGAATGGTTCCGCCTGCAATGCGCCCACAGCCACCAAAATATGGGGCAGTCCCACCCTATCAATATGGGAATGGGCAGCTTCCCCACCACCCCAGCCGTGATCTCAAAGGCGCCCCTGGTGGTTTTTACCTTGATGTGAGTGTTGGGACAATCCCGCAAGTCTCAATCCTGGTCTCAGGAGGGTTATAGTACTACCAGAATCAAGTAGAGCCACTGCATCTCGGGATCCTATTCTGATGGGAAGCTTGGGGGCCTAGGTGCTCTTGTGGGCCCAGCAAGTGGTGAGATAGCTACCAGACTTCTGTTGTGAGTTGGTTGGTCCAGCTGTAGGCATGGGTTCGTCATTGACCAGACAGTTCAGATTCTCAGTGAAAGAGTGAGCGCCCAGAAACTGGGTGAGGTTATACTTCCTGTGATTGCTGAATGGGTGCAGGTGTGAATAGACTGAAGTGCTGTTGTGAAGTGGAGTGAGTGGCTGCTTTTCCTGATTAGCTGATGGGCTGCAGGTGGGACCAGTGCCAGGTGCACAGAGGCTGTAAGACCTGCACTGGGTAAAACACTCCCTCTACCCCCTCTCCCAACCTAAGCCTGGGTCTCCGCCCCCAGGGCTGGACTGGCTGGGTTGTGTCCCCTGGTTTGCCACAGGATATAAATCTGTCCATTTAAGATGCACAAGCGATTGTGAATCAGTTTCACCTGCTTTATTGCAGATGAAAGTGACAGCAGGGGGTAATGGAGAGGCAAAACAGGACAACCCCCAACAAGGGAATGATTCTGCATGTGGTGGCCACAGACAGTTGCTCTCTCCTTATCCTTCCTGACTGATTCTTCTCTTGTTTTGTGCTCTGCTAGTGTCGTTGTCAGTACTGGAGGCATAAGATGGTACCTGCAGCCCAATCAGTTTGCACAGGCAGTCCACCTCCTCCAGGATGGCACAGCCATACGTGCAGTCGCTATAAGATTTGCTGTGTCTCCCAGCTCAGTCTCAAGAGCATGGAGGAGATACCAGGAAACTGGCCATTACATGAGGAGAACTGGATAGGGCCGGCATTCACCAGAGAACACCAGAATTGGCAGGTCTGCCACTGGCACCTTGTACTCTTCACAGATGAGAGCAAGTTCAGTGAACACATGTGACAGGCATGAAGGAGCCTAGAGTTGCCGTGGTGAATGTTATGCTGCCTGTAACATTGTCTAGCATGACTGGTTTGGCGATGGGTCAGCAATACATTGCCACTGATGCAACGCTGCAACAGGTTGACACACACAATGTAGTGTTTGACATGTTTGGAGTAAGAATGTGTCGCAATGTGCATCTGGTCATGAAAAGATTTAGAGAGTCTGCACCACCTTGAAAGACTCTTCTTGACACCCCCCCCCCCCCCCCCCCAAGAGGATCCAGATGGGCTTTTGCTGGATCACAGCAGTTGAAACAACTGAATTGGTGTTTTGTGGTTGCAGCTATGTGAGGAAGATATTAGAGCTGTAGAAGTCATCCGTCCCGACTTTCAGAGTTCACATCAGATTTCTGAGATGGGTCAATCGAAGCTTCCCAAAGGTGAGACATCTACCATGTCAAAGAAAAGACACATGAGAGATTTACAGCAGTCCAGAAAGAAAACTTGTGCTCAGATACAAAAGTGACAGAAAAGTTGATTCGTCTGCTGACAGAATACATGTTGACACGAAAATGATCCACTGAAAACAGAATCATTCTCATTTTCGTTTTGAAAACAATTGCCGTGCACATGGATCTGCAAAAATGACCAAAAATGCTGCAGTATACATGCCAGGGCAGTAGTTGGCAGTGTGATGCTTATGCTTCCTTCTACAGAGTAGCGATGTATAAACAAACAAAATGGCAACCGCACGCACGTTTGTCTGCACGGATGACGAGGTGGAGTTGCTACAGTAAATCTACACTATGATGGGGAGGTGTTGATAAATTCAATAGGGTGAGCAGCACAAGCAAAGCTGGGAGTCCACCATTGTGTTTGTGATGATTGACTTTCTTGCACATGCCTAGTGACTGGAAGCGTAACGCGCATGTGCGAAAGTCTCCGTTTTCAGAGGAACTACGTATTTCAAGTTTGTATGACAACGGAGACGGTGGCATTTCCAAAAAATTGCTCTCTGGAATCCGTTTTAAAAACGTTGCATTTTCAGGCACCCAAAACGCCGCTGTCGTGTAAACGATCGGCCAAAATGCAACTAAACTTTACAGTTTTAAGTTGAAATCATTGTCGTATAAACAGGACCTATGTGTCACCTAATGAATGTCAGTTCAATATTCTCTCTGTTTTAGCTCAGCTATGGTCTCCACCACCTCCTGAGGGAAATATCTGTGTCTTAAGTTGCTAAAAGCTCCACTATGTTCACCAGCTAGTCTCTTGTTTGCTGCTGCAGTTTGATGTTGAGACTGACAGGAAATGTGCTATAAAACTTGGGAAAGCCCTGCAGAGTGTAGATGACTGAAACATTGAGCATCAGTTCTTTTACACTTTTGTTGGGGGGAAGGAGTCAGCCCGCTGCAACCCGACCGCACCGCCTGCCCTCTCTGAGGACTGTTTGGGGTTTTGTGGATGAACGTCCTGTCATAGTCCCAGGGTGTACTGCGTTACCCACAACTCCCTGAGGCAGAGGATGAAAGAGAGACAGCGGTTGGAGCTGAGCACTGAGAACATTGTGACTAAAGGGTTAGTGGTCAGAATACGCACATACAGCAGTGGGATGTGGTTGCTGGTGTGTGTGTGATGCATGACAACAGTTCTTGTCCTCCTTTCATGTGGTGACCAGTTTTTATTACAAGCAACTGAGACAGAGAGAGAGAGAGAGAGAGAGAGAGAGAGAGAGAGAGAGAGAGAGAGAGTGAGGAGAAAGTCCAAAAAGTGGGAAGAAGAAAATTAGGGAGGAAGAAAAGAAGGATGACTTGGGGGAAGGAAAGATGAGATAAAGAAGAGAAGGAAGCTGGCCTTTTAAACAGGTTTCCTCAGGCGTGCTTCAGCTTATTAAACTTATTTTAAAATTCATCTGGGATTCTGGGATAAAATGTAGATGAACCTCCATCACACTCAGGACCTCCTATGTAATTAGAGTAAATTCCATATAACCTGCTGGGAAGAACCAGCTTAAAATATGTTATAATCCCCAAAGTTCACAACCTAAAGTCAGCCTCTCTGCTGCCTCTTAACGTCCTGCTGCTACTTGTGAAAGTATGGCTAAACACAAAGGTGTAATTGTGAGGAGTGGGTCATACCAAGAACTTTGCTTTGGATACAAGATATCAATCAGTTTTTGAAAGATGATGCCATTTTTGAAATGTATATATCAGGGTTCAACAGGGTGTTGGCCACTGGCCACAAAAAGTGACTCTGTGGGCATCAAATAGCACCTGTAGATCCCCCCCTGTGGCCCCTAATACTGTTTCTACACTCATGCGCTGACTGTTTGGTTTAGCCTGTCAGCCCAGCACAATGGGGATTTGTGTCTCCATCACAACAGGACTACCTGCTTGAAGGTGTGTCTTCAACTGTTGACGGCTTGTCTTGAGTGATGACATTAAAAGCAGTGGGCTGATCCAGAACTAAAGTCCCCTGTTATTTTGCTGCAAGTGTTTTTCCATTACATAGCACAACAGGTAAAAAGTTTACCTGTTGGAAGTGAGCTGTTTGCAGAGGTGCAGTAAGAGCCTGTTGCTGGCATATCTTCATCTAACATCTCGCTGTGGCTGTTTCTGCTTTCACTTTCCTCCCTGTCAATTATTAGACTTGCCTTTATTTAGGAAATGATTTAACAAAGTTCTGCTAATTTAGTGATAATATATTTCACATCCTACAGATTCTTCACAATAAAAGTCCCAAGTTATTTTGTTATGTTAGACTTAAATCATTAAGCAGCAAAATAAGGAAAAGTTTTCATCAGCAGTAACTTAACATGACTCCTGTACAGCTGAAAGCAAACATGAAACAGTAAAATAAAGCAGATATCTAAAGTAAAAACAGGATGCAGGAGGGAAACTTATTCCAAATCACAGAGAGTCAGTTGGAAGCTACAAAAGCACTGAAAGCTGAACACACAGCGACTTTTTTGAAATTCCTTTCTCACTGGTCTTCTGCACATACAGATGTGAGTGGTGTCTCCACACACTTGTTACAGGAAGAGATGCAAAGTCATCGAAGGTTGGCTGCGGTCGGCAAGATGTCACTGCCACCTGCTTGGAGGCTGTTAAGTGCACCGACTGTGGAAATAGTCCATCTCTGGTGTGGCTTGGCTCAGCTTGGCATGTTAAACTGACAAATAAATTGCAAATCAGCGTGGCATGGTTTGACTCATCGCAGCCAAAAGTGATAATAGAAAAAACCCTTTAAGTTTTATCAAGTCTCTTCAGATTGACACTGCAGTTGAAACTGTGATCTGAGAAACAAATACATTGCATATATTATATATTTACAAAGAACTTGAGTTTTTAATGTCAATTATTGAAAATATTCAGTGTATTCATTCTGCTAATGTATTTTTACAAAGCTTAAGGGCCCTCGAAGGTTGGCTTTCAGTCAGTTTTGGGCGGTAGGTTTTTGCTTTGTCCTACGTAGTTGGCAGACTCAGCATGGTGTATTGATGTTGGACCTGTTGGAGCCCATTGGTTAATGACATCACCCAATGTTTCTGTAAAAAAACAATCACTTTTTGCTGCATGAAGCGTAGTCACAACTCGCTAAAAACAAAGTTTTGTTGTTTAACAGTGGTTTGCAGATTTGCAGCTGTCTCACTCTCAATGGTGGCACACCATCCATCATCGCCTCCACCTCCTGATGACAAAGTCAGCCTATATACTATGTCACTTTAGAACCGTTGTTGTATGTATTAACATATTCCTGGTTTGCAGAAACGAGCAAAGCAAACATTTTCTTCTGCTGACTTGGCTGTTAAACATGCGTAGCACTGCAGCAACAGAAACATGGAGTCATAGGGATCAGTGTTATTTCAGAAGTATTTCCTCCTGATAATTATCACTGAAGCTGTGTCTGTCTGAAAGCTCTCATCTCTGTTCCAGGGCTTCAAAACCAAAGACGGACACATTGTGATGGCTGCAGGCAACAACAAACAGTTTGTCAAAGTCTGTCAGGTGAATCTCTTAAACACAGACACACATTCAAACAGTTTTATTATTTCACAGGCAAACATTGTGATTAGTTTTTCCGCAAAAATGAATGTTTTTTTTACAGAAAGAGCAATCAAATGTAAAGGTTTTGACTATCCTGCCTATTTTAAATGTAACCCCCCATATGTACTTACACACACGTACACATTATTGCAGATATATAGATATATTTCTAGTACATACAGGGATACACAGAGCACCTCAAAAGTATTTGATACTCAGCTCATCCTGTAAAGTTTGGAGGGTTTGTTCTGAGGGTCCCCACCTTTGACAGACAGAGAGGATTTCTTTTTATATGAAATATTAAACTCTGTGTGGTTGCAGGTTCTGCAGCTGATGGAGCTCACAGACGAACCAAAGTACAAAACCAACAAGTTGAGAGTCCAAAACCGCCAACAGTTGCTGCACACACTCTCACAGAGGTACAACTCTGTCTTTGTCCAGTTGAATTCAAACAGTTTTATTGGTGTGATACTCATATTAAATATTTCCAAAGTCCAGATTTCTCAAATAAATTTACAGTATCTTCTTGTAGTGTGTGTGTGTGTGTGTGTGTGTGTGTGTGCGCGCATGTGAATTATTATAGCTGAAAATGTTTACTGATGTACATTGTATAATTGGTTGAGATCAAAATGATGTAACAACGGTCAGTTGAAACCAAAATCATCAACCTACTGAGGGCTGGGTTCAAAAAATATACAAATATACATCAAATATAAAAAAATATACAATATACAAGGATGCAAGTGTTGTTTGACCTGCCACTCTGTGACTGTTAGGAGTTCATCAGAGCAACAGCCTGGGGAAAGAAACTGTCTTTGTGATGGGTAGTTTTGGCGATCAGTGCTCTGTAGAGCCTACCAGAGGGGATGAGTTTAAAGAGATTGTGTCAGGAGTGTGAAGGTTCTACAGTGATGTTTCCTGCCCATTTCCTGACCCTTGATCGGTACAGGTCCTCGATGGAGGGAAGATCAGTCCCAATAATCCTCTCTGCACACCTGATTGTCCCTTTCAGTCTGTTCCTGTCCAGTTTGGTGGCAGATCCAAACCAGACGGTGATGGATGTACAGAGAACAGACTGGATTATAGCTGTGTAGAACATGATCAGCAGTTTTTGAGGCAGGTTGAGCTTCCTGAGCTGTCGCAGGAAGTGCAGCCTCTGCTGGGCCTTTTTCCGGACAGTGTCTATGTGGGAGGTCCACTTCAGGTCCCGAGAGATTGTGGTTTCCAGAAACCTGAAGGTGTCCACAGTAGACACTGTGCTGTTGAGGATGGTGGGGTGGGGCAGTGTTGGGGGGCTTCTCCTGAGGTCCACTGTCATCTCCACAGTCTTGAGCGGGTTCAGCACCTGGGTGGTTCTGATCACACCAGAGGACCAGCTGCTCCACCTCCTGTCTGTATGCAGTCTCATCACAGTCCCAGATTAGACCGATTACCGTGGAGTCATCTGCAAACTTCAGGAGTTTCACAGAAGGGTCCCCTGAGGTGCAGTCGTTGGTATACTGCTGGAGGTCATTTTGTAGGGCTCTGGCAGTGCTCCTCCTGTTCCTCCTCACACAAAGGAGCAAATACCGGCCCTGCTGCTGGGTTGATGCCCTTCTACGGCCCTGTCCAGATCTCCTTGTGAAACAACCGGTCTCCTGGTATCTCCTCCATGCTCTTGAGACTGTGCTGGGAGACACAGCAAACCTTCTCGCGACTGCACATATGGATGTTGAATCCTGGAGGAGCTGGACTACCTGTGCAACCTGATTGGGCTGCAGGACACTAGCAGAACACAAAACTAGAGAAGAACCAGTCAGGAAGGATAATAATTATAATAATAATAATTAAATAATAATAATAATAACAGTAATAAGAACAACAATGACAATAGTAATGATAATAAAAATAAGAATAATGCATTTTATTTATAGGCGCCTTTCAAAGCGCTTAAGGACACCTTACAAGACACAGTTAAAAAAAACAAAAAACAAGCAGCAATGTATCCACAGTTCATAAAATCAAACAATCCCATAAAATACCAAAAAAGTTAATAAAAACGACTAGACAAAAATCATTATTCTAAATATTAGGTACAGAATCATCATTATAAAATCATCATCAGTGCAAGTCTCATTATGTGTGTCACCATTACATCAGACCGAATATGTCAACTTGAAAAGGTGCATTTTAGACAGGATTTGAAAGTAGAGAGGGAGACAATATCGTGAATGTTGTGGGGGTGAGAGTTACACAGGCAGGGGGCAGAACAGCTGAAGGCTGTAGAACCCATGGTAGTCAAGCGGGCAGATGGTGATGTGAGTTGGATTGCAGAAGAGGATCTAAGAGTATGGGAAGGTGTGTAGATATGAATGAGTTCAGACAGGTAGGAAGGGGCCTTGATCATGAAGGGCTTTACAGATGAGAAGCACAATCTTGAAATTGAGGCGATATTTAACAGGAAGCCAGTGAAGTTGCTTGCGAACAGAAGTGATAGGATCTATGGAGGAGGTTCTGATAATGAAACATGTGGCTGTATTCTGGACCAGCTGGAGTTTATGAAGACACTTGAGAGGGAGACTAAAAAAGGATAGAATTGGAATAATCAATACGTAATGTAACCAAAGAGTGAACAGGGATAGCAGTGCTCTGAGGTGTAAGCGATGGGCGAAAGCGATTAACATTTCGGAGATGAAAGTATGCAGACCAAATAGCATTATTGATGTGGGCCTCAAAAGACAATGTACTCTCCAGGATGACACCCAGAGAGAGATGGACTTTGGAGTCGTCAATGCTTAGAGATAGAGCTGGGTGTCACCAGCGTAACAGTGGAATTGAATACCACATTTTCTGAAGATACAGTTAAGAGGTAGAAGGTACATAATAAATTAAAGGGGACCTAAGACAGAGCCCTAGTAACTGGAAAGGAGTTGGATCTTTAATTTCTGGTTTGAACAAAGTGAGTGTAGCCAGAGAGATATGATTTAAACCAGTTGAGAGCAGTGCTAGTGATACCAAGGATGTTATTTGAAATGGTATCAAAGGCTGCACTTACATCAAGAAGAACGAGAATAGTTCAAAGGCCAGAGTCAGCTGAAAACCAGACTGAAATTGTTCAGATTGTTGTGACTAAGGTGAGTGTGGACCTGAGCTGCAACTGATTTTTCAGTTATTTTAGAGAAGAATGGTAAATTTGAAATTGGTCAGAAATTGTTCAAGTTGTAAGGATCTGTACCAGGTTTCTTTGTTATTGGAGGTATGGTAGCAGTTTTGAGAGATGTGGGCACAAGACCAGAGGTAAGGGAGGAATGTATAATCTCAGTTATTAAGGTGGAAAGGGAAGGAAGACAGATTGTAACTAGGTGAGTCGGAAGGGGGTCCAACAGGCAGGTAGATGATTTGGATTTAGAAATAAGACCAGATAGTTCAACAACAATTGGAAGTTTGAAACTGGATAGGGGAGACACAGGAGAAGCACAGAAAAGCATATTAGGTGAACTGCAAGTAGTATTGTGAGAAGAGGTCAGTTGCTGGTGAATATTTTCAATTTTGGCATTAAAAAAAAGACAAGGAAAGTACAACTGTCTGTGGCAACCACATACAAATCCATTCCCTTTTTGGAGGTTGTCTTGCTTTTGCCTCGCCTTTGCACCTGTTACCGCTTTGATTTGCACCAAAGCAGGTGAAACTGATTCACAATCACTTGTGCTTCCGGAATTGACAGATTGATATCCCTGAAGGTTAACTGACTTGGTGTTATACTGTGACCATAAAGGGTTCCCTTACTTTTTTGAGCAATATATACAGTACAGGCCAAAAGTTTGGACACACCTTCTCATTCAATGCGTTTTCTTTATTTCCATGACTATTTATATTGTAGATTCTCACTGAAGGCATCAAAACTATGAATAAACACATGGAGTTATGTACTTAACAAAAGGTGAAATAACTGAAAACATGTTTTATATTCTAGTTTCTTCAAAATAGCCAACCTTTGCTCTGATTACTGCTTTGAACACTCTTGGCATTCTCTCGATGAACTTCAAGAAGTAGTCACCTGAAATGGTTTCCACTTCACAGGTGTGCCTTATCAGGGTTAATTAGTGGAATTTCTTGCTTTATCAATGGGGTTGGGACCATCAGTTATGTTGTGCAGAAGTCAGGTTAATACACAGCCGACAGCCCTATTGGATAACTGTTAAAATTCATATTATGGCAAGAACCAATCAGCTAACTAAAGAAAAACGAGTGGCCATCATTACTTTAAGAAATGAAGGTCAGTCAGTCCAGAAAATTGCAAAAACTTTAAATGTGTCCCCAAGTGGAGTCGCAAAAACCATCAGGCGCTACAACGAAACTGGCACACATGAGGACCGACCCAGGAAAGGAAGACCAAGAGTCACCTCTGCTTCTGAGGATAAGTTCATCCGAGTCACCAGCCTCAGAAATCCCAAGTTAACAGCAGCTCAGATCAGAGACCAGATGAATGCCACACAGAGTTCTAGCAGCAGACCCATCTCTAGAACAACTGTTAAGAGGAGACTGCGCGAATCAGGCCTTCATGGTCAAATAGCTGCTAGGTAACCACTGCTAAGGAGAGGCAACAAGCAGGAAGGCAAAGGGGCCAACAAGTGCTAAACACCTCTGGGAACTCCTTCAAGACTGTTGGAAAACCATTTCAGGTGACTACCTCTTGAAGCTCATGGAGAGAATGCCAAGAGTGTGCAAAGCAGTAATCAGAGCAAAGGGTGGCTATTTTGAAGAAACTACAATATAAAACATGTTTTCAGTTATTTCACCTTTTTTTGTTAAGTACATAACTCCACATTTGCTCATTCATAGTTTTGATGCCTTCAGTGAGAATCCACAATGTAAATAGTCATGAAAATAAAGAAAACACATTAAATGAGAAGATGTGTCCAAACTTTTGGCCTGTACTGTATGTGACACAGAAAGACAGTTTATTATTTTGCCTGGTGGGTAACAAAATTGATTTCAGACACTAAGAACAGCTGATAATGTTGTTGTTATTTCTCATGATAGTGATGAATTTCTGTCCATCAGGTTTCTGCAGGAGAAGACAGCTGATTGGCTGAAGAGGTTTGAGGGCTCAGGTGTTCCTGTTGGGCCAATCAACAGCATTCAGGACGTGTTTTCTGATTCACAGGTCAGAAATTGTTTAATTTGGTTATTTATGAAAACAGATTGAAAAAAAAAGAAAGGCTATACTTTCTGACTGCTTTAATCACAACACTCTCAAGTGTCCACATTAAAGACACCTGAGGGAAACAGAAACCATGCTCAATCAATCAATTCAATCAGTTTTATTTATAAAGCCCAATATCACAAATCACAATTTGCCTCACAGGGCTTTACAGCATACGACATCCCTCTGTCCTTTGGACCCTCACAGTGGATGAGGAAAAACTCCCCCCCAAAAAAACCCTTTAACGGGGAAAAAAAAACGGTAGAAACCTCAGGAAGAGCAATAGAGGAGGGATCCCTCTACCAGGACGGACAGACGTGCAATAGATGTCGTACAGAACAGATCAACATGATAAATTAACAGTAATCCGCATGACACAATGAGACAGAGAGAGAGAGAGAGAGAGAGAGAGAGAGAGAGAGAGAGAGAGAGAGAGAGAGATATGCAGGTAATGACAGTAGCTTACAACATTATTGAAAGTAATAATATTATAGTTGTAGTTCTGGCTACTGTGATACAATATGCTGAAAGTATGTATTAATATCTGATAATATACATGTGTGACAATAGTCATATGTGTATAATAACAGTAGAAGTATGACTAATGACTAATGATGGCAGACATGATCAGTGTAACCTCACGAAACGTAATATGATAAAATGATGAAGTTATGAAAATTAATATACAAAAGGTCAAAGGTCAGCTTGAGTGTGACATCATAATGTTCTGCAAAAACACTTTATCTGACCACTACTCAACATCACATCTCAATAACAGAAGGGGAGGCCTTTGGTCAGATTCTGAATTGGTGACTCTAATCTTAAAACTGTGTTGACTGTATAGATCCTCTGTGTGTGAAGCATCCATGTTTTAGAATTTGTAGCTTCTTTGCAGCAACATCCACATTTGAAGCATTAACTGTCATGGCTGCATGTGAGTCTGGACAGACATCTATGTAAACCATAACTTCAACTTGGCTGGTTCAAAGAGACATCTAGTTTGCTTTTTTATTAATATTGAAGTCTGTTTAAAAAATCTGATAGCCAATAGAATAAATTAATCAAAAAATATGCTACTTTGGTCCTGATACACTGTTGCTCTTAGTCTGCAGGCACAACTCTATAGCCCCAAACTGACTTCAACAAACTAATGGCGACAAGTCTGTTGGGTTGCCTCATATCGCCTGTGTCTTAGCCAAAAACTTTCACTGAACACATCAGAAAGACTACAGCTGACAGCCAACCAGCACATTTTTTGGCTGCATGAGAGGAAATAAATCTCCACACTAGCAGACGGTAATAGTCTGCATTTGTCACAAAGCAAGGGAAATAGGAAGACCTTCTGGATGCTAGTTAGCCAATTAGCCCACTAATAACACAATCCAATGCTCAAAGAACAGAGCATATTTACTGTGTGCAAGTAAACGATAACGCAAACCATCAGGGAATGTTTCTGCTTAAGTGCTCAATGGACAAAAAAAGAATCTAACCCAATGTAACAGGTTTGTTTACTTTCCTTACTTTGTTTCTGTTTTATGTGCTGAGCTGAACTGACAGAGAGATTTCATTTGCTAAGAGGCTCTGATGTCAATTCAACATGCTGAGTCAGCTGAACAAGGGCCATCGTCTCAAGCCTCCTCCAGAGGTGATTTGAATAATCAGAGTTTGGTCTGTCCTGGATGTTTTTACAGTCAACTTTTTCACGGAGACACATAGTGACTCAGTGTAGATGGGGTCTTTCCGTTTAATGAGGTTGTGATGATTAAGATGATGAGGAGAGGATACAAGAGTGATATCGTCTGATTCTAATGTTGCTAGCTCACTGTGTGTATCATGGAGAAGACAAACATGTTGTGTCCTCACAGTCTGCTTAGTGACCTGTGGCTTTGAACGCGTTTTATTTGAGTGTGTGTTTTGAAGACAACAGCTCCCATCACCACCTGGCACGGCACCATCATATAAAAGCTTTGACTCCCTCATCCTGCTGTACCAACTTGTTATGAAACTATGTATGGACACACACTCTACAAACACACACACACACACACACACACACACCTCTGTGAGTGCTGATACAGATGTTTCCACACATGTGACTAACAGCATCAGTTAATTGAATCGTCAGTCGATTTGAACCTCATGCTGTCAGCAATAACATCAAGTTTCTGCACATCAACTCAGCTGAACTCCTCATGAAGATGATCTTGTTCATGATTTTGATCATACGTCTATGCGATCTCATTTCTAAATGATGGCGATCCACTCGCTCCTGTTTCCCTTTGCATTCATGTCATGCTTCATTCAGAGGTTCTCATAGGCCTTTTCCATAGTGACTACACTGAGTCAAACTATGCTGCAATGATTTGTCTTTGTTTTTTGCCGAGCCGCACTGAGCTGCACCAGAGATGGACCTTAAGTAGTAGGTCCAAAAGGGCACCCGCCCTCCTACAAATGGGTAGCGATGATGTCACGCCTACTGCAGCCAAGCCCCGACAACCCCCCTTCTCCCCCTGAAATAAGCATGTTAGTTGTGACACTCAATTCACCTTTGCCTGTGCAGGGGACCAGAGAGGAAGGCGTTTTTAAAAGTCTCTGTGTGTTCAGCTCTCAGTACTTTTGCAGCTTCTAGCTGAATCTCTGTGGTTTGGAGTTGAGTTTCTCTTCTGTGTTCTGTTTTTACTTTGGATATCTGATTTATTTTACTGTTTCATGTTCACTTTAAGCGGTATGAGCTGTGTTAAGTTACTGCTGATGGAAACCTAATATTTCCTTTTTTGGCTGCTTCACAATAAAAGCTATTAAATAACAAAACAACATAACAACAAAACAAAATAACTTTTTGACAAGGGAACTAGTGTGCTGCTAACTCGTGTCGGCTTACAGAAAAACATCATACCTGCAGTACTCTATCAGGAAAAAAAAAGATACCAAACAAAATTTTGTTGGTGTACAAAAACAATTTGGTGGTCAACAAAAGACAAATTGCAGTATGTAAAACATGCAGGCTGAAAATTACAGAGATGCAACACCTTCCAACTTCGTTTAACATTTGAATTTGCACAATCAACATTAAGGCAAGGCTTATATTCACATTATTGGCAAGCTAATGATTAGCTAACAAGTAACTTTTTTACAAACTTGTTTTAACAGATACACAAAAATTCATGTTCAATTCATGCATTCATGAGTTTTGTAAATTTAACTTATTAATACTCTTTTGTTAAAATGGCCTTATATTTTCCAGTTCCCGCAGATCCTTAAAAAGTCTTAAATAGCATTGAATTTATTAATCTAAGAAAAAGGGTATCATCACACAGGATGGTCGAACCAACAACACTCATATTGTTTACATCCAGAATGCTTGAAACAGGATGACATGAGGAAGTGCAAACCAAAATTTGACCATTACACCAAGATTTTGCAGCATGGCTGACATCAATACAAGGTAGTTCACGATGTATTTTATGCTTAATGTTTTTGTGAACTTGGGACCACAGGAATCGATGCAGTGGAATCCCACATACAGAGTGAGAAACACAGGTTATGGTTGTCGTTACTAAGTTATTGTTCGTGTTTTTTTCTTCAATTTTGCGCACTGTAAAGTAGGGCTGGGTATTGATTCAGATTTTCCAGATCGATTCGATTTGATTTTCAAGGACTCAGTTCGATTCAGTTCAATTCAGTTCAAAATCGATTCAGTCAAGTATATTTCAATTATTATACAGAATTTGCTTGGATATTAAGATAATTTCTGAGAACTAAGTAAGTATATTTAACAGCGAACCCTCTGACCTGGCGCATTACTATTACAAATACTGTTTACATTAAGAATTGACCCCAAAGCAGTACATTAGTCATCATGTACTTTTATTTAACATTACCTGACCAGCACATACAAAATAAATATTTTAAATTAAATCTAATCACAAGGCAGACAGTTTAAATAGAGTGGCTACAAAAAATGTAAACAAAGGACATCCACAAGTTTGCTGCCTGTACCCGTGTTATAAAGCTTTTGTGCAATACACTACAGTAATTGTGAAGCACACATTAGTCTGAGTGGGCGGAAGTTTGCTGCAGAGATCAGCGTCTTATTGGGCGGAACGAGCCATCCGCTGAAGTCCCGCCCTACCACCTCTGGTTGTGTAGCAGTTTTCAACCGTTTTCAACACGTCCTTTACTAACTTTTGCCGTGTTTGATCTTGCGGGGATGTAGCCATTTTTCTGCCATGGTTCGCATCCTGTAGGTGATATTTTTGTGGGCGTGTTACACCAAAACCTGTTTCCCCCTGGCAATATTTTTGCAAGCGCACCGTTGCTGTGGCACCGCCCAGAACGATTGTGATTGGATGGAAGAAGTACAAGCAGCCAGGGCGTTTTTTTTTCTCCAATCTTAAAGTGAGAGTCGGCCCAGCCAGACCTTTCTTTTCTTGAGAAAGGTCTGGTGAGCGAGACTGTGCACACATTGACTATATCAGAAGAGAAACAATATACGTAGGTGAACCCTGCAGCAAAGTGAGCCCTCTTCCTCAGAGAAGATCTTTACCTCCCAGTTTGTTCCTGGCGGCAGAGCAGAGTGAACCATCTTTCTTCTCAGAGGATCTTTGTCCCATGAGAGCAGGCACACTGCTCTCCGTGTCTGTGTAAACAAGTTTCGCTGGCGATTTGACAGTCACTAGAAGCGCATTATCACCCTTTGTAAAAGTTTCTGTGTGGTACATGTGTTGTACATGAGCTAACGTTAGCGGCTAAGGACTGAGAAGCTGTCCAGTATGTGTGTGTGTGAGGGTCTGAGGAGCGTCAGTACGTTAGCCGTAACGTTAGCCTTGCTGTTTGTCATGTTAACATTATCGTTGGCAGCCCTGAATAGCTTGTAAAGCTTTAGCATAGTTAGTTAACACATTTGTTATCGGCCCATGTGTTTACTGCTACAGAGAATTAATAAATCTTTGGTTTATTTGTACAACGTCGCCTCTCTGCCGTCTTTTATCACGCTTGCTAATGCTAAGTTAACTTTACCAGCAGATCTGTATGAGGCACAAACTGAGGCTACAGTTAGAAGTGTGCTGATGCTTAGTGGTATTTCTTAATCTTTTCTGTGAAACTAATGTGCATTTAATAAAAAAGTGTACATTATTAGCGTTATATTTTTAGGGGAAATGTGAGTGAAAATACTCAAACCGTAGACCCATGCCTTCAGTGGACGCGCTCCCACCATTGTTTGCTGCTCTGTCTTCATTCAGTGTCCAGCCGTCTCGCGAGATCTCTCGCCATGATCTCAGGTGCTAAATGCTGATCTCGGGAGACTACCTGGGTTGATAATACTGCAGGCTGCTGCAGTCCGCTACCGGCTGTACAACACATCCACGGAGGAAAATAGTTATATTAAAAGATCGATTTTCTAATTAATAAATCGATTTTGTGCCATTTAAAGGAAAATAGATCCAAATCGATTAAATTGATTTTTTCAACCCAGCTCTACTGTAAAGTTGCTCTTAAGTTTCAATCTAAGTGGCATTAGAAAAAAATGTGTGAACCCTGACATTTCGTGAAGAGCGCATTATGACTTGTCAAGGACTCAAAGCTTGGAACTTGACTTGGGACTTCTCATTCTTGACTTGGGACTTGAGTGCAAAGACTTAAGACTTACAAGTGACTTGGTCCCACCTCTGAGGAAAAGCTCAGTGGATAGAAGGGCTGTGACGGTTCACAACAGAGTAAACTTTATGTACACTGATGCATGTTATGTGGAACCAAAGTTCACAAGTGTTTTTTGCCCAGAAACGTTTAGCTTCATGCTGTCAGCATCATGTGATGAAGTTAGCACAAGCTGACTGGCTGGGAGTCAGTCACACTTTGGCGAGCTGTATGAATGAAACAGCAGAGCTGTAGGACCCGTCTGCAGGTTCCTAGTCGGCCAACATATTTTCATATATTTCTATAAATTAGTTTTGAAAGCAGATAAATTATTTTTATGTATTAGTTTCTATGACTTCATTGTTTGTAGGATTTTATTATTGTTATGAGGCAGTATTGCTGCCTTTTTTAACAGCAGCTCCTTGGTAATTAGTAGATCATCATGCTGCTGCAGGTATTGGTGGTCTCTCGTTGTTCAGGTCTTTTTGGGTTGAGTCTCTGTTTTAATGCCTCTGTGTCGGCAATAGGCGTGTCCAGAGGTGTTATATTTTTGGGGTTGTGTGTCCCATTCTCATGAACATGATATGTCAAGAATGCGTCAAGGGAATTTCTCCTAATTTTGTACAAATGCCCACTTGGACTTAATGATGAATTAATTAGATTTTGTGGTTGAAGGTCTAGGTGGCTGTGACCGTGTGTCCATTCATTCTTGTGAATGCAATATTTCAAGAACTCCTTTAAGAGGACCAATTATGCTTTTTGTGTTTTTGCGTCTTCTTTAGTGTTTTTTTTACATTATTTTTATGCATCCATTAGGTCTGCTAAGTAAAAAAAAACAATGTCCAGGCTAAAGGGAGCTCTCTCTCCCAAAAGAAACACAGCTCCTCAGCTGCCTGAAACGGTTTGTTGCGTTCCTGCCTTTTCTTCCCAACCAGATCTCACAGAAACATGCGAAAAGACCACGACCTCTTAACACCGCATTCCGTGCTGGCGGTACGTATTGGGTTAAAATTACGTGTCTGTACCATGGAAACAATGCCAATGTAAAGTCAATTAGGATCCTTTGTCGTGGTGGACACAAGAATTCCCTGGTTCAGCAACGTCACGTCAACGTTGTTTTCCTTATCTTGAACATTGCTGTATACACACAAAAACACGAACGTGTCCTTGATATCAAAACAACAAATATATTCCTCTTTTATAATTTCCCCTCAATAATAACAATAATAATAATAATAATAATAATAACATGGTAGTTTGGCTGTACTATATTTTTGATATATTCAGTAGATTTCCTTTTTGCGACCCTATTTGACAACTCTACAACCAGAAGAACTACCATGCCATAAACACTGTTTCTAGAGTACTAGCTAAAATATCTGAAATTAAACATCCTTACTTTTTCTTACCATAGTTCATCTAGATACAGTGTAATTACTAGTTTGGCTTTACTAGATATTTGATATATTCATGAGATACATCTTTTTACAACCCTATCTTACAACTCGACTTTCAAGCTGGAAGAACTACTGTCCCAAAAACGCAGTTTCGAGAGTACTAGCTGAAATATCTGAAATTTAACAACATCCTTACTTTTTCTTAACATAGTTCATCTAGGTGCAGTGTAATTACTAGTTTGGCTAGATATATCGTTTTACGACCCTATTTAGAACCCTACTTTACGAATCAGAAGAACTTCAACTATGTTTCTGATATGTATCAAGCTGCATGGTGCGGTCCTAAGGAATTGTAGTTTTTAAAAAATGTTAGTGTTTTTCCTAGATTTAGTTTTAAGTTTTAAATACTGAATTGAGAGTACACTGTGGACTTTAAGGGGATGGTTAACACATTTGTGTAATCAGATTTTAAATAATCTAATTTAATTTAATTTTAACCATATTTTACCCATATCTGACAGCACCCCCAGTTGGTGACTGTGCTCACATAATAGTTGAGGTCAAGAGGTCTCTATAACAGTTGGTCCCATGTCTGTACCCCCTTTTGTTGCTGAATTATAAGCCTTCAAACATGCATAGAGGGCAAGGTTCAAACGTCAGTATTTTAAAACAAGACTTATGTTACTCTCCAGGTTGAGACCTTTCCAATGATGTATTCGGTTTACCTTTATGACAAAGTTTTGATTTTTCATTTTTTGGACACAAGTCATGCCAGGTCTAGTTTCAGAGAGCACTTTGAAGGCCCAGTGTATAAAATGATTTTTTTGTTGTTTGTTTGCTTGCTTTTTCTTTTTTACTGTAAATAGTTACTAAAATGAGTCATCCTCAGAGAATACAATACTACTAAAAGTAAACCAAAAATAACAATAATGAAATAAGCAAAAATAATATTAAAATTATATTGAAATTTTAAAATCTATGTACACAGTGAAATAGTAGCCTAATAGTCCGGAAATCGTATATAAAACGTGAAATGAAATATGAACTGTACAGAGGAAATATGGTCTGCGCTATGGACAAAGAAATGAAGTGTATGAAATGTATGACAGTGACGAGAGCAACAATCTGCATAAATAATTAAATTATGTAACAGTGGACGTTGAATGCAATGCACAAACTTAAGTCCAGTTTGATGAAATAAAATAAAAGTGACAAGTGCAGAGATTAAATGAGGGATGTGAAATGTAAAGTCCAGTTTGATCATCCCGTCTTCATCCTGTTGATATTGCCATGGTACAGTTCAAATAAACACAAGAAGCAAGCTCAGTGAATAACCTCCGAAAGCCCTGTGACAAGCTATTATGGCAAGGCTTAATTATACAGACCAATGAGCAGCGATAACTAACACGTCTTTGGGGTCATCAGGTGGGAACCTCCTTTCACCAGTGTTTCGTCAAGTTGGTCCCACGACACCTCCAGGAGGCTAGCCAGTCCCTGGTGTCGCAGAGACACTCCCCTAATGCCAGCTCTCACTGCTCCCCGCACCAACCCAACAACCTCCTTTACCTTACTTATACATGGCTTTCTCAGCCCAAACAGCACTGCCACCTTCAACCAAACCCAGGCTCCATTTATGTGAGCTACAGGTAGTGACCGTGCCGATACGACCTTTCCTAGCACATTCACCATACTCTATTTCACACGCTACATAGCAAACCTCCAATATAAGCTGGTGTTAAAGGAGATAGAGAAGATAAACTCACAGGATCAGCAAACATACTCACCTTGCAGCATGGTCTCAAACAAAAGGGATTCAAATAGGCCACTCCCACACTTAAATAACCTTCCTCTTCCTGGATTTTCTCCCAAATTTTTTTTACCCTGCTTAGTAGTTCCCCCTGCTGGCCCCCAACGGACATTATTCCTCCTCATCCAAATCCACTGACTAGATCTAGCTGCTTCATCTGACATTTCCTTCGCTGTCTTCCTCAAACTCTGTCCCTGCACTCCGAGTTCTGCCAGGAGCGAGACAGCTGATCTTGCTATGAATCCCCTACACCCCACTTCCACTGGACAAATCCTAGTTTGCCATCCTCGCTGCTCGGCTTCTGCTCCTAAGTCTGCATACCTAAGCTTTTTTCTTTCATAGGCTTTTTCCACTGTGTCTTCCCAAGGAACTGTCAGCTCAATGAAATAAACTATCCGTTGACTCACTGACCACAACACTATGTCAGGCCTTTGATTGGTACAAACTATTTCCTGGGGAACAACAAGCTTTCCCCCTAAATCTACTTGCATTTCCCAATCACAAGCACCTTCTAGGCAGCCACACCCTTACCTCCTTACTAACTTATCACTTCTGTATTTCTCCCCCTCATGGAAAAACTGAATTGCTAAACTCCTATTCTTAAAACCTTCTGAATTTACCTGTCTTCATCTCCCTCCGATGTCTGCAGCTAAACTTTTCAACACCTGGTTATGTCGCCATGTATACCGGCCTTGTGACAAGCTAACTTTCCAGCCTGACAAAATATGCTTTAAGGTTGCGGCACCTGAACACAATGGGCATGATGGGTTCCCATTTACCCACAGTTTTAAGTTCTGAGGGGTGGTAACACATCGTATGTAGCTCCTACCAGGAATCTAATACGATTCTCCTCCATACTCCACAGGTCCCTCCAACTAAGCTTCCTCTTCTCTACACTTTCCCAATTCAACCACTGTTCCTGCTTACCCTGGGCCACTACCTTTGCACCCCTTAATATCTCCTCTTGGTCTACGTATCTGTTCCACGGCTAGCTTTCTTTTCTTCTTACCTACAATCTCTGCATGCCTAAGAGCTGCCTCTGCCTCCTGAACTGCCAATCTTGGGCTCCATTTCCTCCCCCTGGTTGGAGTTGGAAACTCTCAACCACTCCCAACTACCACATCCTTACTCCCAGATAACAAGAGTTCTGTCCTGACCTTGGTACATTTAAATTCCTCTGTTAAACTAGATACTGGCAGCTAAAGTATCCCTTTACCATACAATGCATCACAACTTCAACTTTCCTGGAAGTTCAGATTTATCTATTCTATCCAATCCTTCAGCCACATCTTTTCTAAATTTCACCACCTGTTCCTCATCATTCAACTCCACATTGTACCACCTACTGAAGTTCTTTACTGACTTTTCCCTAATTGTTGGGATTTCCTCATCATCTATGACAAACTTCCTATCACTTAACTTCCCTTGAGATGCTTCTAGGCTTGATCTTCATGCTGGCCCACTTGAGGTTCTTATTTACCTTCTCTAGTAGCCTCTTTGTACATGGCATTGTTGTGGTTACCAGTATCATGTCATCCATGTAAGCCCTAACTGGTGGAAGATGTACCCTGTTCTGCCATCTCTCCCCACCTACCACCCACTTGGAAGTCCTGGGCCCAGTATTTCAGAGTTAGCTGATGGGATTATCCTGGCCAGATTGGATTAAATCCTGATCTGATCTGAAAACTGGGTATTTCAACACAGATCAAGAGGATCCTGATCCTGAGTTCTGGTAATCCAGTCCTCCCTTTAATCCAGATAAAGGCTGCATTTGGCTATTTCAAAAGTTAAGGCAGAGATCTGGATCAATTTGATACCAAATTTCAGGATTATTTGGATCGCACCTCAGAGGTGGATTTGACAGAGCCTCAGCTCCACTTCTCCTAGATATTGATACTCAAGATGCTCATTACACTTCATCTAAGTTAGTGTTTTAGTTGTAAGTAATTTCAAGCATAGAAAAATATTGTTTGGCCATACTTCCTGAAACTGCTGTAAATAAGAGTAACAAATACAGACCTATTTCTCAACGTCTAGTTTCACCTAACATTGTAACCTGTTTGTACCAAAACACCCAACGTATGTTAGTGGTCAGACAAAGGCAAGGAAATGCAGTGCAAAGCAAATTTATTTGTATAGCACATTCTTTTCTTTACATAGAGTGAAAGAAACAACCCAGGGATTAACATAAAAAGCACATGGCAATTCAATCAGAGTACTAAAAAAGCAATTAGAAACAAATGATATGTGTGTACTTGCATTTTTCCAATGTTACATCACGTTTGAGGGGGGGAAGTAATAGCTCAACTATGTCCTGAAAAAACATTGCTGTATGTCTAAATTAAAATCACATTAAAGCACTTTCAATGTATATTTTCATGCTTCTGATTTAATGAAGATAAATTTTACTCAATTCAGATAAGCTTGAAAATGCACCTTGAAGATGCCTGGGAAGTGCTTGACTGTGATTTTATAACATGCAGCAATGTATTTCAGGACGTGTTTGTGATTATTTTACTTCAGCAAATCAGATGCTATAGTGCTATATGTTTAGTGGGAGCCTTCTACAAAAGGGGATACATTTCCAGGGATTTCCAGCATTCGACCTGTTGTCTTTATTAGCAGTGGGATTGCTGAGTGGTCCATGGGTGTGAGGGTATTCTGAAAGTAGAAGTAGAGTGTGTATGAGCATATCTTTGTCATTGTCAGGAATCCACAATAGTCAGAGAAATTGTTTAAGTAACGTTACAGAAAAGCATATCACCAGCATTACTGTAGCATACCCAAACTCAATCCTCTGACACTTCTGAATGAACCGCAAAATTCATACTAGTACTGTGTATTTTTCCTATACTGAAGCAGTCTGCTCTGCAAACAAAAAAAAAAAAAAAAAAAAAAAAAGTCTGCTGTGTTGGCAATAACATAACGTTAAACTCGGAACAGGCTGGTGTTTAAAGAGTTGATGTATGACATACTTAAGATTAATTACCTTTTAAATTAAATCATAGACCGCAAAATACATCAACAAAGCCAGCTACCTCGCTAGCCTGCTAGCTACTTAACATGCAAGTCAATGGAGCCGCGTTAGCTACCGTTAGCATGACCTCGGCTCAATTAGAGATCGGTATGCCCACATTTTAAGTATGTGACAATTCAAATAGCTGGCTCACATGAGATGGTGGGTGGCCTTCGTATGGTCTTAAAAACGCTACACATTAGACAACGGTATACTTACATTTTGATGCGAAAGCTGGGCTACCAACTGCTCCTTTCGTGAAGTGCTCCATGGTGGAGACAGAGCACAGTGGGTCATAATCTGAAAGCCACGCCCCCAAAGGGGAAATGTTTCAGATCCGGGGGCGGAGTCATGAGATTTGGAAATCCGTAACCAGTCAGATTAGGATCAAAGTGATCCAACCTGCCAGTGTTTTGAAATACCCAGATAAAATCAGCAGGATCACCTTGATCCCTGACTGAGAAAAGGAGGATTTCATTATCCGGATTATTCTGATCCGGATTACAAGTTTTGAAATACTGGGCCCTGATGATTACTTACATCGCCATAGTAAATGCAAATGGAGAAATTATACACCTTGCCATAATACCTATTTCTAGCCTCTGCCAACCTGTTGTGAAACCTGCCGTACATCGACACAACCTAAAATCCTGAAAATATGCTTTCACTAAGTTAACAACAACCTGTAGCATTTTAAAGTAGTCAAACACACTCCAAATGAGGCTATGTGGTACTGAACCAAACCCATTTGCAAGATCTAAAAATATTACATGCAGGTCCCTTTTTTTAATCTTCGCTGCCTGAATCTGGTGCCAGATCATGCTAGTATTGCTCTAAACGCCCTGCAAAACCTGGTATTCCTGCCTTCTGCACCATAGTATCTAATAAGCTGTTCCTTTCTAAGTAGCTAGCTAATCTCTACACTACTACACTAAAGAAAATCTTCCCCTCTACCTTCAAGAGAGAAATCATCCTGAATTGGCTAAGGTCCACGGACTCCTTCTCCTTAGGAATGAGGACACCCCCCGCCCTATGCCATGCTCTTGGTATAATTTGTTTCTCCCAAACTATTCTTAGCTGTTTCCACAAAAATTCGAGGATATTAGGTGCACTTTTATAAACCCGGTAGGGGACTCCATTAGGCCCTGGGGCCGAAGAAGCCTTTACACGCCTGACCACTTCCTGAACTTCCTTCCACCTAATTGGCCTGACATCCATTTCATGCTTTATCCCTCCTAATGGAGGGATATCCAGTGGAAAACCTACTATTGTACTCTTCTCTAAATCTGAATAAGTATTTCTCAAGCTGCCCTCCCTTTTCCTGGCTGAAAAATCCTTTAACAAATGCAAAAGGGCCCCTGAAAAAAGCTGTCCTTACATATTCCTTCTTCCTCCTCTTTTTCCTGAGATGCTCTGCCCTTCTAAGAGCTGCTAGCCTGCATTTCAACTCCTCTTGCAACACATTAATTCCCTCCCTTTCTTCTTCTGTAGCCTTTTTTCCACTGCTTTCTTAGCTGTCTCCTTTCCTTAACTAACTTCTCTATTTCTCTTTGCCACCTAGACTTAGCTGACTGTACCCTCTCACCCCTCCTTCTCTCATGCACCCCAAACCTCTCTGCATCATATGAGTAAATTATATCTCCCATCTCTTCTAACTTTTCCATTGCATTTCCTCTAAGCCTGTTTAAGATTACAGACAAATCTCTAATAACTATCTCCCAATCTTAATTGTCATTTGCCCTAGGCCATCTAACTTTAACCTTTTGGTCCATGGTTCTCTTTCTGACTGGCCTGCTAACCTCAATGTCACCTGCATTCCCTTTTACTTCCTCCTCCTCCTCAGTGGCAGTGTTATTGATATCCTGCGAACTGTGGTTTTCTACCTGTCGATGGACTTGATCCGACTGACTCTACTGACTTCTTAGGAAGTACTGATCAATGCGGCTACTCTGCCCTTTCTTTGTCACAAGTCTTCTTTCCCTGATGAGCTCTGAGGCCTTTTATTGATGTTACTTTCTGCCAGCGGCAAGGACAAACCTGAAGCATCCTGTTCTTGATTGTGCTACCTTTGTCCTCTATAGATGCACTCGCCTTTCCCTGCGTGCTGCTAAATCTCGCCCTGGTGGATAGGTCCATGTCCCCATCCTTAACTGAGTCACAGATCCAATGCATAGTCGTGTCTGTTCCAGTGTTTTTTTGTATTTCCTGGGGAACAACAAGCTTTCCCCCAAAATCTACTTGTGTTTCCCAATCACAGGCACCTTCTAGGCAGCCACACCCTTGCCTCCTTATTAACTTATCACTTCTGTATCTCTCCCCCTCATGGACAAACTGAATTGCTAAACTCCTATTCTTAAAACCTTCTGAATTTACCTGTCTTCGTTTCCCTTCGATGCCTGCAGCTAAACTTTTCAACACCTGGTTATGTTGCCATATATACCAGCCTTGTGACAAGCTAACTTTCCAGCCTGGCAAAATATGCTTTAAGGTACAAGATTTGATGCAAACACACTCACACGCACATGCACACACACACGCCTTTGGATTCGGGTTGCGGCAGACCGGCAGCAATGTAATGGAATGAAGCCCACAGATGGCAGACAATACAAAACAGTAGGCGAACGCGCCACATCCGCCCACAACGTGATGTTGTTGAACATGGGAATTTGAGCAGAGCCGGAGGAGAGGCTGCACAGGGTTGGAACTGTTTTGGAGACGCTACTTTTTTCAGCGCAACCGCAAATTACCCTTGTTTGGACTGCCAAAGGAAGAAGACAGGAGGAGTAAGTGGTTGGAATTTAGTTTTAACAAGATTACTCAACAATATAACCAGACATTTTATTGCGTTCCCTCCATTTTTCTGTTAACCGCTTTACGAACTGGCAACAGTTTACAGCTGGATTTACACTGTAGTTACTCCTGAAAGACGGGGCAGTTCCCTTTGTTTGACAAATCTGGAGATTCAGGATCACAACCTGTAAGTATGCTTCATGAGTTGTTAAGTTTTTATTTAAAAACAAATAAGGAAGCTACTATCGAGTGTTGAAGTGTGGAGTAGATAGCTGTAGGAGCATTAGGCTGTAGACCCAGTGCTTAGCTGTTGGCCTCAGCTAATTGGTTAACCAAAGTTATTGTTTTGGAATGCTTTTGCTACTCAGCTTATAGTAACTAGCACTGCCAGCTGGGTGGTCTCAGTAAAATGAACTGAAAGACTGAATTGTAGAGAATCTAACAGAGCTAATGATGTGCAACATGTCCATATTGAAAAAAGTTTCAACATTTATATGTGTAGTGCCCGATCTAAGCAGTTAGCTAAAGTTAGCTGGAGCGATTTGCCGACAGTGCGACAGCAATCAGACCTGGTGTCAAATTAAGACCTGCATTTTTTTGTGAAAATGTGTGGCCACACTCGGACTTTGATCAAGAATCGGCTTTTGATGTATGTTTTACAGTAGAGGTAAAACGTGTTTTTTACTTGGAGCTCTTTTATATGAAGGCCGCTCATAGTATCATTACCAAACAGTGTAGTTGGTGCGAGTTATATAGCTGGGGAAGTATTTATGTAGTGAAAGGACTTTGTGTATGTCTGTCTCTACATGTATTTGCATACGTATGTGTGGTCTGCTAATTTTACAGGGGATAACACTGTTAAGCATTTTATGTTGACTTTTTTCATCTGGTGCATTTTAAATTTAAGTTACTTAATTTTCCTTTGTCTTTTAGAGCACATCACAGCAGGGCCCTGGTGCCCAGCACCTCTCCACTACAGCCAGATTCCAGGATGTAGGATGCCAAACGAACCCTCCACAAACCATCTCAGTGGGCAGACAGCAGCCCCTGAGAGGCAAAGGTACATAACACAGAAATTATGTGTTTTTGTGTTTCAGATACAGTACCTGGAAACTTCACATATAATCCTGGTAACTCTGTTATTACAGAGGAATTTGAAATTTCATAACTTTCATATTACGTGTATGTTACCATGAACTATTAACAGACCTTTTTTTTGTTCAAAATTGAGTTTATACAGTTGTATCTCAGTACATGTCATAAAAACTCACTCTTCTTCAGTTCTATGCGGTAAGGGTCCATAGTCATACCTGTAAATGTTGTCGATGTTCTCCAGGGTGTACAGACTCAAACAATTAGGCTCTAGGCCTGGATGGTGTATCATACATGTAGGATGAACTGGAAGCTGGTTCATTCCCCCAAAACCTCATAAGCAAAAAAGAGACAAGGCATACTGTTTTATAAATAAGCAAATAAAGACTCAGGAGACAACATCACTGTATAGAACAAATACTGATCCAGGAAACATGTGTTTTACTACGCAACTTTGGTTTCATATAAAATGATGTTATCACAGGAGAAACTGTGATACATTGGTACATTGTACATATTGTAGATTACAGACATAAGGTGGAGACGATTATAAAATGCAGCTACATTTTAGTAGAATTGTTACAGTAAACATGACAGCTAAGACATCTGAATGTACTAGTAATTTTTATGAATTTGTTTTTGTATAATACAGAAATCTGTCATCTCAATCTGCTGTGGTAAAATTGCTGAATTCACGAGTTAAAACCTCTGTGGCTTTTAACGGAGAATTGTTAGTAGTCCAATTCATAATAACTTTGGTATTATTACCCAACGCAAGCTACATTAACTCTGATCTTAGATAAGCCTGCTTAGATAAAAAAAAAGAAAAGGAGTTATTTTTTACACCACTGCATATGACAGGTAGTAGTAGTAGTAGTAGTAGTAGTAGTCCTTATTTGTCCCCGTAGGAAAATTGGGTTGCAGCAGGTCACACAAGGCATTTCAGAAATATATAAATAAATAACAATACATCAAATGATTACCAAACATTGATCACACATAGAGCACAGTAGTCACATCTCATGTACAGATATAAGAGGAGGCATAGACCGCGGAACCGGGGGGGCCAGGGGGGCCATGGCCCGGGTAACTTTTGTACTCTGACATAGAGGGCTGCATTGGGACCCGGCAGGACCCAACACAAATAGTAATAGTCATTTTGATCCACATTCTACCAGTTGGTGGCGATAATGGGCCAATTCGCTGTTTGCCAACCGCCATTAAACAGTAGAAGAAGAAAAAGAAGAAGAAGAAGAAGAAGAAGAAGAAGATGTAGCCTAGCGACAGGATGTCAACACAGGAACTTGGTGCACATGCATGAGCGTTTCCACTCCATATTTATTCATATATGGACGAATATGCCCTGAACCAGCTTTCATACCAATTTGCCGCTTGCTCTACCTGTCTGTCTGTCTGTCAGCTCCATCTGTCATGAGACAAACATGAAAGAAGATGTGCAGTTTATTGTCTTTCACCGGTGACGAGCCTATTACGCACATCTGCGTGCTCTTTATAACTCACTGTGTGAACCTATGTTGCATAATAAAGATTTGCCTCCTCGTAATTTTTAACCGCTCCCTCAATAACTTTATCTTGGCACTGGGCTTGCCTTAACCTCAATCACTGCGTGATTATATAAAGGTAGAAAAATAGCCTAAATAAATACAGAGGAGAATAGAATATGAAACAGCTTGTATTTCATTAAAAACTAAATGAAAACAACGAAATAGGAGCACTATTCCTGACCAGTGCGTCAAAAGACATGCAGGCCAGGGGAACGAAACAAACAACCCCATGAATCTCTTTATTAATAGCCTATAAAATGACGTGTTTTCTCCTGCGTGATGGGAGAAGACACAAAATCAGTGCATCTCTATTATTGTTCGGGCATAAATTCTCAGAGTTTTGAGGGAGCGGGCGGGAGTGTAACACAAACGTTGCGGTTGCGGGCGGTAATGGTCAGAAATTCAGCGGTGCAGGAGCGTGATGAAGAAAACAGTCCCGTGCAGGGCTCTACTCTGACAAACTATTTTTTATATGAATAAAAGCCGAAGTTGTAGCCTATCTGTGTTTTTACGAGCCAAGTCACCACACACCTTCACTCACTCTCACCAAGTGCTGCCGATTAAAAAAAACTCCCACTGACTGCCGCATATTGATTTGATATTAGTGTGCCTATCAAGTGTATTGTTTATCAATACGTCATGCATAAGTATCGCGAGCTAACGGTGGGCACCTGCGCCGGCTGCATCTGGGAAAATGAAGAGACAGAAGTCGATGTCTGATTTTCTTTAAGTAAACAGAAAAAACAAAATGATCAAATTACTCCAGCTTCCACTGTGGCCTCATCTGTGCGTTTATGTAGGTATAAATAGGCTTGGCCTGTTGTGTGTGAATGTTAGAGTGGGATCAGAGGGGTTAATCTGAGCAAGCATGTGTTTGTGTTCATGCATGTACTGTAGATGTGACTGTGTGGCGTCGGAATAAAAAAAAGTGCTCCGCAACGTTATTTAATACATCAGTAATATTGTCTGTTTCAATGCATATAACCCCCCCACCCCTTCCACGTGACTTGAAATTATGCCCCCCCTTGTTCAGATGCGTTCCGCGGTCCATGAGAGGAGGAGAAATAGTTTTTAAGCTTCTGCAGACCAGCTGAGAGGCTTAGGTCAAGAACTGTGCTGGCTGTTAAGGAGTTTAATAGCCTGAGGCACAAAGGAGAATTTTGCTCTGTTTTTTGTAAACAGAGGGGGGCGGTATCGTCACCCTGAAGGAAGCAAATCAAACATGTAGGCCAGGGGTGCCTTAGGTCGTCAGTAATGTTCCTTGCCTTGTTTAGCGTCCTCTGTCTATAGATGCTTTCCAAGCTTGGCAAAGTATTGCCCAACAGTTTGCTGCATAGTGAGGTGAGTGCTACTTTTGGTGTTTCCACGTTATGTGGTAATTGATTATGTTGTTAAAAACGATTTCAACTTCAGTCAGCCAACGGACACACAGTTGTTATTGTGATGTTACATCAGACAAGTTACAGTTATCATGTTACAGCTGAAGTATAAGACAGCTGCAAAATAAAAACTTACCCCGTGAAACATCCTGCTCCAGTCTTTGTTGCGAAGGTGCTTTGGCGTCTATCAGCTCGTGTTTCTTCTCTCAAAATGATGGAGAGAACTGAGGGCCTTGTTAGCTTAGCCACAGCATGTATTTAGCTTCTCATGTAGTCTCTGGAGGTGAAATTCAGTTGAGGTAAGGGGTGCAATGTTTCCGATACAAGCTCTAAGCATTGCACCAATCACAACAGACTGAGTGACCTGACCAATCAGAGCAGACTTTGCTGCTGGGGACGTAGGACATAAACCCAAACAAAGTGTTTCAGACAGAGGTGCTGCAGAAATGGGCAGTATAAGAAAAATATATTTTTTGAACATTAAAGCACCTAAATCCATTCCACTAGACCCCGATATTACAAATATGACTCAGAAAAAACATAATAGGACTTCTGTAAAGCAACACTTACCTTTTTTGCATTTCACACAGCACACAGCGCCAAAGGCCCACTCCCCTCTCCTCCATTACATCCTCATTACATTTATGATAGACGTAGGCATTGGCAAGGTAACGTTGGATACACAGAAGAGAAGAGTGAGTGTAACATGCCAAGAGAAGAGTAGAAGTTTTAAAACTCAACCGGAGTCAGTGATGACTGATGAGTTTTAGAATAAGGTTACAGTGCTAACGTTAGATAGTAGCGTTAACGTTACTAGTAAGTGGAAATGCACAAGGAAGATAACGTTAATGTTTCAGAGGCTACGCTACAGTAGGCTAACGTTAGCCATTAGCGACTGGATGCTGTATTGTCATATAATATTAAATGTTATATTAGAAGCAAACTAAACATAACGTTACCTGTCCTGCACAGTCAAATGCAAGTTTGAGTTCTGAAACTTATTCCTGGTCAGCGATGACTGATGAGTTTTAATATAATATAACGTAAACGCTAACATTAGATAGTACTGGTGACTGGCAACAAACAAGGAAGATAATACAGAGGCTCAGGCCACGTTAGGTTACAGTAGGCTAACCGTTAGCAACTAAAAATACCTGTCCAGCAGAAACTCTGCGACCATCTAGCCCCTTTTTAGCTCAGGATGAAGCTGCATCAGTCTTTGTCATCGCTCGAAAGCAGAGCCAATGTTGACTCAAGTTTTGGCTCTTGCAGCAGCATCAAGTCCTCTCATTTCATTTCATTCATTTATTTAATTAACTCAGGACCACATGTACATGGTATGGAGCACAAACGTACAATATTAATCTTTCAGCATAGCAAGATGCAAGGCTGTACATGTTTTGTTTTCCAGCTCTGGTAACAAAAATAAACAAATATATCACTCAAAGCTATAGTGCGTAACTTCTGTCGCCTCCCAGCGGATAATGCATTATTACAACTAATAAGCCTGCGGCACTTGCATGTACACAGAGTAACACTCACCACACACTGTGTACACAGAGTAACACTCGCCAGTCGCCACACACCGTGTACACAGAGTAACACTTGCCAGTTGCCACACACCGTGTACACAGAGTAACACTCGCTTCACACCTTGTACACAATGCTACACAACGTGGCGAACACCAGGCTGCTAACATTACATTACGTTCATAGCACCATTTCCAAGAAAATAATAAAGTACTAGGTCCAGTACATGTAACAGCAACACATACTACTCATAATATAATTATAAACCAAGTCACTTACTTACCCAACAGCAGCAAGGCAGCATCTGTGTCTGCCCTCAGCCCAGTATCTTCCTTCAGGGCTCTCCACCGTGGAAAAGCGACGCCAATACAAATCCTTGTTTGCCTTCTCCGTCGGTCACTTTCCTTCTTTGCTAATAGACCTTCAGCTGAATGTCCAGGCTTCTTCTTTGTGGTAGGATCCACTTCTGAACCGTGTCTCGTCCGCTTCTCCGCCATGTTGCTTTCTCCTTCTACGTGCGCTCTACCTCTTGCTATGAGACTCTCCGCTCTTCCTCCCCCTGCCCTTCATTTCCTGTGCGCCAGCGTGGGAATGTCACTGGTCGACATGCAAACTAAAAATTATATATATTGAAAAATACCACGAGATGTTAGAGGAGCCGATTGGCTTAATCAGCATTGTGTCATCTCCTCTAGGAGTGGCTTGGGTGAAACGGATATTTATGGACCTGTAGAAGATACGCACTATAGCTTTAAAGAAAGGCAGGACACTCTTCAAAAAGGCACCTAACTCATATATGACTTGTAACTTACCAGACTGTAATGATGAAATTAACTTAAACATAGATGGATGATGAATACTTTGGCAGGTATTTTTTGAAACTCATCACCAAGACATTTGTCATTACAAAGGTTACAGAATCTCTGGCTTCTCTCTAGACCTTTATACCTTCCAGTGACTTTTGTGATTCTGGTGTTATTCACCCTAAAATTACAAATGGCCTGTCTCAACTTTTGATTTTGACATAGTAAGTACTTTTCTAGTTTAAGCACTTGTTTAAACTCTATGTAAATATCACATGATGTCATGCTACTAAGTTCACTTTTCCATCTTTGCACAAACTGATCTTTCAGCTGCCACTCAACAGTTAGTTTTAACCAGTCAATGTTATTACACTTTTGTGAGAACCAAAGATAAGACAGACCACCGTCGGCCAATATCGGCTTTACCTGCAGAATCCATGGTGACACAAATTCACCTGCATTATGCAGCCTAAGTAGACAGTTGTACATTATTTTACTCAGTCTACTTTCTTTACCTTCTCTCAGTCTCCCCCAATAACCGATGCCTCTCTATTTAACTGCAATGCAAAGTGGGTACCTCCCCAATTCTCATAAACCATATTGTTACATGTTGTTTTAACTTTTAGGATATATTTAAGAAAGCTGAGATGTAATTTTTCCAATAAATCAATTTTTTTCCGGCCCCCAGACCTCACATGCATATAACATGATTGGAGTAACCAACTTATCTAAGAGATCTAGTGTGACATCTACAGGTAAATCAAATGTTCTACTTTTACAAAGGAGGGCATACATGGCACAAGACGCTTGCTTATACAACTCATCTAAAGCAGTTTTAAATGAACCATTGTAGTTCATAGTAATTCCAAGATATTTAAAACAGTGAACAATCTCTAAGTTTTCTCCATTACAAACAAACTTTAGTTTACTGGTGTCAGCTTTTCTAGAACCGAAGATTGTTACCTTAGTTTTTTCACTATTGATTTTCAATTTCCATCTCTCACAAAAACCACACATCAGATCTATTGCCTTCTGTAGCCCCTCCTTTGAAGTAGACATGACAATTGTGTCATCCGCATACAATAGTACTATAAGTTAAATATAATTATCAATCATCTCATCATCAAAGTTAATAAACTGACAGCCATTGCATTTTTGGTAGTCCTCCAGATCATTAATAAACAATGCAGACAACAGTGGAGATATATTTTCACCCTGTCTAACTCCTGCTAAACTTACAAAAAAACTCAGACTTAATTCCATTCACAAAGACACATGATTTAATATTTTTATACATTTTCACTACTACATCCAGGAATTTACCATTTACACCTACTTTTAATAATTTGTACCAGAGAGCATCTCTCCAGACTGAATCAAAAGCCTTACTATAGTTGATAAACTGTTGATAACAGTGCATTGCCATAATTGCCGAAGTCTCTGCGTACATCAATTGATTTTCTTTTTAATGGGATATATTATTATTATTATTATTATGGGATATTTCTAGAATCCCCACATAACATTTATTTTCACCAAAAGTTTCATCTATGTTCCGATTATCACAGTCAACAACAACAAAATAATCCCTTTCTTGAGCATGGGCATTCATGTCACCACATATTAGGAAATAGTTACTTTCAACACCAATATCAAGGATAATTTCGGTCAGTTTGTCAAACAGGCCTATACTGGAGTATCTAGTTTTATATGGAGGTATATATACTGCTAGGATTACAAGACTTTTATGATATTTAAGTAAGTGCTTATTTAATTTTATACATACACATATATCACTATTGATCAATTTTTACCACAGCAGTTATCACTCCACCAGAGTGCCAATTTGTGTACTTGTGTCTATTATTAACAGCCATTTGGAAACCCATCACTTTAAACTTTTCCAGAAACTCCGTTGTATCAGCATCATCAGTTTTTATCTCGCTGAAGTACAGTACATCATAGTTTTTGCATCTTTCAACAAAGTCAGGAGTTTCTAACTTACTTCGTATCCCACACACGTTCAGGGTGAGAATACACAGCCCAGCGTGAGCTGCCCTCCTCACACCGGGTACAGACACATTTTCTTCTGCCTGCGCTCCATATCTGTCCTACACATTGATACCGAAGTCTTTATAATCCACATCGTCATATTCGATCATGAACAGGTCATCAGGGGTGTTAATTGTAACTGCGATTGTAATATATCGACCATCGATCTTGCCATGGCAAGATCAATCAGACTTTTCGCTGTGGAGTGAAGCCACAGAAAAAAGACATAGCATAACATATACATAACATATGCGCGCAGGCATTTCATGAGGGAAGTTGTCAGTCTCGTCCAATGGCGGATTGCCCATCAGCATGTTTGGGATGAATCCTGATGGGTGGACACCAAGTGGTCCGGTGGGGCTGGCCCAGTGAGACTAGTGAATGTTAAGCTAGTTGCTAGCTGTCAGTACTGTAATGCGCGTCCCTCCCATGTTGTTTGTTTGCTGTGAGATGTTCAGAGGGAACGTAGGTGGCAATCTTGTGTTTTGATGCTTGAAGGAGGAGATAAGAGCGGCCTCTTCCAATACAAGAGGCTCTCGTTTTTCTTGAAATCTGATTGGCTCAGCCGTAGTCATCAGTCATTACTCATGGCAGACCAGGCTAGTTTGACCGTAGACAGAAAACGTGGATAAAGTTGGTTAAACAAGAAAGGGTGGCGCTGAAAAAATTTGAATAAAAATAACCGACCTGTTTGGCCACGGCATTGGTTGAGGCTGCTGGTGTTGCTAACGACAGAGATGGAGCTGGAGCCGACAGTGCCATTATAGCAGGTATATTAATGTTAGCTAACATTCGTGAGTGTGTAATGTGCAAGGTTGGCTTTGGCAAATTGCATATTTCTTCTAGGCTTGTATTCGCTGTCAGAACGACCATCCCCTTAACACAGAGTACAAGATGTTGCCTTTTGGTCTGCACCTGTGTGTTCCTCCAGCCACAAGGAACAGGTATAAAAACGCCTTCATCCCGGTCTGTATTCGAGCCCTGAATGATGTCAGCAGAAGGAAGTAGTCACTGTTAGGTATGTGGACGTCAGGGCACATACAGAAAATAATAGACCAGATACGGTATTTTACTTTTTATTTTTATCTTTATTTTAAGGATAGGGATAGGAGGTGATGTTGTTTTGGACGACAGCATTGATTTGAATATGTCATTGTCGTGGCTTGTCTACTCATTCTGTACTCATATATATATATATATATATATATATACACACACATATTGATGTTCGTGTACTCATACATGTATTTATTGTTGTAGGGTTAGGTAGGTGGCAAATTGATTATAGTATGAAATGTCATTGAGGTTATCTGTATGAATATTGTTAGATGTTTCCTGTTTTTTAAGATTTTACTTGTCTGTTGCATGTTTCTATGTGTGGTTTGGCATTTCTATGCCTGCTGCAACCCAAATTGCCCATCTGGGACAATAATAATGCTCTGTTGTGTTTGATAATGTTGTTGAACGTAAACACAAGTGATGCCCAACGGTGCTTAGCATGCCTTTAATATTGATATTGAATTAAAGCCAAGTCCTTTCCAGTCACCTGTCCCAAGTCAAAGTCAATTTATTTATATCATTTATACAAAGTCAAAGTGAAGTTGAGTCTTTTATCGACGTTAGTCAAGCAAGTCTCGAGTCATCATATTTGCGACTCGAGTCTGACTCGAGTCAAGTCATGTGACTCGAGTCCCCCATCTCTGTTGTATACACTACACAAACTACACAACTGTACTGGACCCTGCTGCCTGTCTGTCATCATCAGGACCAACAGTGCTGGACCCTGCAGCAGTCTCTGTGTCCTCAGAATCAACTGCATAAGAAAATCAGCAGTTCCTGTTTAATTCCAGACTAGTAAATAAATGCAAAGTGGCCACAAATGGCTATGTGCATATTACTCTATCCTAATGCATCTAATTTTATGCACAATGTAATTGTGTTTCCATTGTAGTTTTTCGCAAAATAAAAATGATATTTCTAAAATTTTGACAAAGTACATTTGCTACTTGTAGGCGGGATACGTTTAATGATCTCTGCGATCAGATTGAACCTCTTGTGGCACCAGATGTGTCATGCCCCCAGGAAGCTGTTCCTACTCGAAAGCGAGTGGTTATTGCCCTTTATAAATTGGCGACCTGCTCCGAATACAGGGTAATAGGCGAAACCTTTGGTGTTAGCAAAACTACTGTGCACAGATGTGTGTATGGGGTTTGCGAAGCCATATGCAGCAAGCTGATGAAGCTAAAAATCAGTTTGCCAGACGTGGACAAGGCCCTGGCGATTGCACAGCACAATTACGAGGCACATAAAATACCCCAGGTCTATGGTGCTATCAACGGGTCTCACATACCTGTTCGCCCCCCAAGTGATGGCTATCACGATTAGGTGAACAGGAAGGGTTGGACATCAGTTGTCCTGCAGGCTGTAGTCGATGATCGATTATTGATCAGGGACATCTGTGTGGGAACCCCTCGATGTGCTCATGATGCTGCTGTGTTTGCCACATCACATCTGTTTAGGTAAAACTCACCTGGTATATTTGTCTAATTTTTAGTCAAATATCTCATGCTTAATAAGTCAAAATCATATAACTTGTAACATTTCAGTGAGGGAAGTATTTTTTGCTTGTAACGTGTAAAAAAAAAAAGCCAATGGAACAAATGAAAATATGCATAATTATCTTGTTAAAATAAATATTTTTCACTTGTTCCAGTGGCAGCTTTTTAAATCTTGGTGTGCTTTTTGCTCGTAATGTGAAAAGTTATTTCAGTTATTTTGGCCTATATTGAGTGTGATTGAGTTTAAGTGTCCCGCACAACAAACATATTTGTGCCGTTGTCAGATATCCAGCTAAACACCCCCAAGCAGTGCAGGATGTAGAAGGAGTCCAAGTGCCACTACTCCTCGCTGGTGACCCTGCATACCTACTACTACCCTGGATCATGAAGGGCTTCTCTGGTCCCAATTTGACAGCTACACAAGAGACTTTCAAAAAACACTTAAGTGCCATCCGTGTGAAAGTTGACCACACCTTTGGACACCTGAAGGCAAGATGGTGTGTCACGTCTAAGCAGTCTGATATAGACTACAACTTCATGCCAGTGGTGGTGGCCACGTGTTGTGTTCTCCACAATATACAGTACAGGCCAAAAGTTTGGACACACCTTCTCATTCAATGCGTTTTCTTTATTTTCATGACTATTTACATTGTAGATTCTCACTGAAGGCATCAAAACTGTGAATGAACACATGTGAAGTTATGTACTTAAGAAAAAAAGGTGAAATAACTGAAAACATGTTTTATATTCTAGTTTCTTCAATATAGCCACCCTTTGCTCTGATTACTGCTTTGCACACTCTTGGCATTCTCTCCATGAGCTTCAAGAGGTAGTCACCTGAAATGGTTTTCCAACAGTCTTGAAGGAGTTCCCAGAGGTGTTTAGCACTTGTTGGCCCCTTTGCCTTCACTCTGCGGTCCACCTCACCCCAAACCATCTCGATTGGGTTCAGGTCCGGTGACTGTGGAGGCCAGGTCATCTGCCGCAGCACTCCATCACTCTCCTTCTTGGTCAAATAGCCCTTACACAGCCTGGAGGTGTGTTTGTGGTCATTGTCCTGTTGAAAAATAAATGATCGTCCAACTAAACGCAAACCAGATGGGATGGCATGTCGCTGCAGGATGCTGTGGTAGCCATGCTGGTTCAGTGTGCCCTCAATTTTGAATAAATCCCCAACAGTGTCACCAGCAAAACACCCCCACACCATCACACCTCCTCCTCCATGCTTCACAGTGGGAACCAGGCATGTGGAATCCATCCGTTCACCTTTTCTGCGTCTCACAAAGACACGGCGGTTGGAACCAAAGATCTCAAATTTGGACTCATCAGACCAAAGCACAGATTTCCACTGGTCTAATGTCCATTCCTTGTGTTTCTTGGCCCAAACAAATCTCTTCTGCTTGTTGCCTCTCCTTAGCAGTGGTTTCCTAGCAGCTATTTGACCATGAAGGCCTGATTCGCGCAGTCTCCTCTTAACAGTTGTTCTAGAGATGGGTCTTTTCTGGGTCAGTCCTCACGTGTGCCAGTTTCGTTGTAGCGCTTGATGGTTTTTGCGACTCCACTTGGGGACACATTTAAAGTTTTTGCAATTTTCCGGACTGACTGACCTTCATTTCTTAAAGTAATGATGGCCACTCATTTTTCTTTAGTTAGCTGATTGGTTCTTGCCATATGAATTTTAACAGTTGTCCAATAGGGCTGTCGGCTGTGTATTAACCTGACTTCTGCACAACACAACTGATGGTCCCAACCCCATTGATAAAGCAAGAAATTCCACTAATTAACCCTGATAAGGCACACCTGTGAAGTGGAAACCATTTCAGGTGACTACCTCTTGAAGCTCATCGAGAGAATGCCAAGAGTGTGCAAAGCAGTAATCAGAGCAAAGGGTGGCTATTTTGAAGAAAGTAGAATATAAAACATGTTTTCAGTTATTTCACCTTTTTTGTTAAGTACATAACTCCACATGTGTTCATTCATAGTTTTGATGCCTTCAGTGAGAATCTACAATGTAAATAGTCATGAAAATAAAGAAAACGCATTGAATGAGAAGGTGTGTCCAAACTTTTGGCCTGCACTGTATATATATATATATATATATATATATATATATATATATGTATATATGTGTGTGTGTGACGAAAACCACATTGTTCCTCCTCAATCTGAGGTTCAACTATCGACCGGACCCTCCTCTCCAGCACCCTGGAGTACACCTTACCGGGTAGGATGAGGAGTGTGATATCCTTGTACACCCTCTGGTCCCCTTTCTTGAAAATGGGGACCACCACCCCAGTCTGCCACTCCAGAGGTACTGCCCCCGATGTCCACGCAAGGTTGCAGAGGCATGTCAGCCAGGACAGCCCTACAACATCCAGAGCCTTGAGATATCCAGGGCGAATCTCATCCACCCCTGGGGCTCCGCCGCTGCAGAGTTGCTTCACTGCCTCGGCAAATTCTGCCCCAGAAATTGGGCAACCTGCCCCCGAGTCCCCTGGCTCTGTTTCCTCACTGGAATACGTGTTGGTGGGATTGAGGAGCTCCTCAAAATATTCCTTCCAACTGCCCGACAATGTCCCCAGTTGATGTCAGCAGCTCCCTGCCCCCACTGTAAACAGTGTGAGCAAGTTGCCACCTTGCCCCGTGAGGCGCCGGACGGTTTGCCAGAACCTCTGTGGAGCCGAGCCTTTCTCCATGGCCTCACTGAACTCCTCCCCTTCCCCGAGTTTTTGCCTCCGCGACTACCACTGCTATGCTCCGCTTGGCCCGCCAGTACCCGCCAGCTGCTTCCGGAGACCCACAGACCAACCATGCCCTGTAGGCCTCCTTCTTCAGCCTGATTACCGCCACGACTGGCCCCAGCGGCCTAGCGGCCACAGCTCGCAACCGCCACCTCGACAATGGCAGAGCGGAACAAGGCCCATTCGGAGTCAATGTCCCCCTCTGCCCTCGGGACGCGGTTGAAGCTCTCCCGGAGGTGGGAGTTGAAGATCATCTTTACAGGTTCTTCCGCCAGGCGTTCCCAGCAGACCCTCACTGCTTGTTTGGGCCTGCCAGGTCTGCGCAGCGTCCTTCCCTGCCATCTGATCCAACTCACCACCAGGTGGTGAGCAGTTGCTCCTCTCTTCACCCGAGTGTCCAGAACATATGGCCGCAGGTCAAATGACATGACTACAGAGTCAATCATTGACCTGCGACCTAGGCTGTCCTGGTGCCACGTGCACCAATGGACATCCTTACGTTTGAACGTGGTGTTAGTTATGGCCAAACTACGACCCGCACAGAAGTACAATAACTGAACACCACTCGGGTTCAGATCGGGCAGGCCGTTCCTCCCGGTCATGCCCCTCCAGGTCCTGCTGTCATCGCCCACGTGAGCGTTGAAGTCCCCCAGCAGAACGATGGAGTCCCCGGTCGGGGCACTGTCCAGCACCTGTCCCAGGGACTCCAAAAAGGGTGGGTACTCTGAACTGCTGTTTGGCGTATAAGTGCAGACAACAGTCAGAACCCGTTCCCCAACCCGAAGGTGCAGGGAAGCAACCCTTTCATCTACTGGGGTGAACCCCAACATACAGGCAGAGAGTTGAGTCTGGGGGCTATCAGAAAGCCCGGGCCGCCCCAGCCCTCCGCCTCTCACCCGGAGCAACTCCAGCAAAGCAGAGAGTCCAACCCCTCTCAAGGACTTGGGTTTCAGAACCAGAACTACGTGTCGAGGTGAGGCCGACTATATCTAGCCAGTAACGCTCAACCTCTTCCACAAGCTCCGGCTCCTTCCCCGCCAGAGAGGTGACATTCCATGTCCCAAGAGCCAACTTCCGTAGCCGAGGATCGGACCGTCAAGACCCCCACCTTGGTCTGCTGCCCGATCCACAATGCACCACTCCCTTCCCTTCCCTTCACTTCACTTCACTTCACTTCACTTTATTAATTTGTCCTTTGAAGGGCGATTTGGTTTGCAGCAGACAAATTCAACACATACATTCAACAGTCACAATTAGACATAAAACCTATAAGATGTGAGCAGTGAATTGCATCAAATGCACCGAGTGCAAAGTTTACAGTGCAATGAAAGAAAGAATATAGACCCCTGGTCAGCTTATATACAGTAGCCTACAAAGTGCGTAGCAGATAAATAAATAAAGAAAAAAAAAAAATAAACAAACAAACAGGTACAAAATAGTAGCAGTGGAAGTTTTAAACCACAGTGCAATTACCTCCTCCTCACTGCAGCGTTTAGAGCCCGGATGGAGAGAGGCACAAAGGAAAATTTGTGTCTATTTTTTGTAGCTGGGGGAACATTTAGGCAGAGGCCAGAAGGAAGAAGCTTATACTCCTGGTTAAGTGGATGAGTATCATTCCTACGAATGGACGTTGCTTTCTTGAGCTCCTGGATGTAAAAAAAAAATCATCCAGACTGCTGAATTTCACCCCAGCTACTTCAGAAGCAACACGCACAATTCTCCCTAGGGAGTTCCTGTCCTTGGTGGCAAGGTTTCCACACTACACACTACACACGACACTACATTGAGGAACTGGGGATGGTCGTCTAAAATCAATACAAACCTCCTTTGTTTTAGAGACATTGATTTGGAAGAAGGATTCTTCCAACCAAGATATAAAATCATCAAGAACCTGGCCGTGACCAACTTCATCATCACGAAGCAGGCTGACGATAACAGAATCATCTGCGTACTTTATGATGAATCTGTCGATGTGGTGGCTAAAACAATCATTTATGTACAAACTGTATAAAAGGGCAGACAAAACACAGCCTTGAGGTGAACCGGTGGAGGATGTTAGAAGGCTGGACAATGTTGCATTCACTCTTACTTGTTGTGATCTGTTTGTGAGGAAATCAAAAATCCAACCCACAACACACGCATCCAGACCCAAGGAGTGCACAAGTTTATCAGCTAAAACATGAGGCTGGATCGTGTTAAAAGCTGACGAGAAATCAACAAAAAGCAGTCTAACATGGTTCTTACTACCTTCAAGATGCTTATATACAAGATTAAGTCAGGTAGCTGTGGCATCTTGTACACCTCTATTATCTCTATAAGCAAATTGAAGAGGGTCCAGTAGATGCTCAGTTTTTGCTAATATTTCTGTTTTGACCAACTTTTCAAACTCTTTCATCATCATAGAGGTTACAGCCACTGGCCGGAAATCATTCAATGTGGTGTTTTTTTTTTTTGTTTTGGCAATGGGCACCACAACAGACTGTTTCCATGAAGATGGCACCTTCTGCTGGGAAAGAGACATGTTAAAAATCAAGTTAAAAATAGGACCAAGCTGCTCAGCACAAGTTTTTAACAGGTGACCACCAATATGGTCAGGGCCCGGGCTTTTCCTCTGTTTACACTTCTTAAAACACTTAATTACATCATCCTCATCAAAGAAGGAGTTCTGAGGAGGAGCGGACAGGCAGTTTTTAATCTCAGCATGTTTGTTACTGAAATCACAGGCGTCAAATCTTACATAGCAATCATTAAGGCTCTGAGCCAGCTCTAAGTCTGAATTATAGCCATTAAGCTGAACTTTCTTCCTGCTACATTCTTTGGCCCCAGTGATCATTTTCATACTGTCCCATGTAGAGCCTAGATTGTTTGTTTTGAGCTGGCACTCAGTTTTCTCCTTTTATTGCCTTTTGCAGGCCCTGATCTCACATTTAATTTCCTTCTGCAGGTTACACAAACTTAATCTATTCCCTTCTCTGAAGGCTTTTTTCTTTCTGTACAGAAGGTCTTTAAGTGTCTTAGAAACCCACGGCTTATTGTTGGGATAGGTTTTCACATTTTTTTCTGGTATGACACTGTTTTCACAATATGAAACCCAGCTGCTCATGACATCTGTTAGCTCATCTATGTCAGCAGAGGACTCCTTGAACATGTCCCAATCTGTAGCTTCAAGGCAACCCTGCAGAGTGAGGCAGGTGTCGTCATCCCAGACCTTCACTCTGAGATTCTGCACTTTGCCTCGCTTCAGTACAGTGCGGTGGACAGGGATGAGATGGATACAGTTGTGGTCAGAGGAACCCAGGGGTGGAAGGGGGATGGATTTGTATGCACCTTTAATGTTGCCATAACAGAGATCAAGGATTTTATTGTGCCTGGTCGGGCATGTGATGTACTGGTGGAAGTCTCACAGCGTGGTTTTCAGAGTACAGTGGTTCATGTCACCGAGGATAATGTGAGGAGCGCCCGGGGAGATTGATTGAAGCCACTGTCTGACTTGATGGATAAGCTCACAGGCATTTCTTTCATTAGCCCTTGAGTGTATGTACACAAGAGTCACAAATATCTGGGAAATTCCTGAGGTAGATATGGAGGGCGTAATGAAACAGTGAGCAGTTCTGAGTCAGCAGTACAGAGTTTCTCCCGGACAGTGACAGATTTACACCAGCGCTGATTAATATACAAACACACACCCCCGCCAGATGACTTGCCTGCTACAGCAGCGTCTCCGTCCAGCCGTATAGGTGCTCTAAATCCATCCATCTCCAAATCCCCATCTGAGTCCCTGTCAAACAGCCAGGTCCCGGTGAAGGCTAGGATGCAGGCATCTCTGAAGTCGTGGCTGTAGCGGGCTTGGGCTTGAAGTTCATCGGTTTTGTTCCGGAGGGACTGGACCTTTGAGAGCATTATAGATGGTAACGGGATGCGGGAGAGCGGCTGGTTTTTGAGCTTCAGACGAGCGCCGCCGCTTCTTCCACGTTTTCTGATCTTACGAGTTCGGCCGCCAGGAATTCCTCAAAAAAGGGCACAAAGGATGGCTTCCTGCTTGCAGTTCACTTAAGCACCTGCACACATTAACTGCTCACATTAAAACACACTAAAACAGTATAAAAGAACACGACAAAAAGCTTGAAACAAGAGAGCGGCATTCACATCTGCTGCTGGTCGCTGCACGAGCATACGCCCTGCATGGATTTGTATGGAAATTTATATGGATCCCTTCTGGATCCCTCTGCAAGTGGTGGGCCTGCAGGGGGACGAGTCCATGTAGCTGGTTTGGGCTGGGCCCGGCCGGACCCCATGGGCAAAGGCCCGGCCACCAGGCGCTTGCCCACAGGCCCCAACCCCAGGCCTGGCTCCAGGGCGGGGCCCTTGTAACCCTCCGGGCCGGGTACACGATCTCCTGTTGTTTTCCATCACACTCCTCCACCACGATAAGGTGACGTTTCTCGGAGGAGGTTCAGTTTTTTATTTTCATAATTTATTTTACCATATGTTCACATTTTTCTATAACAATTTGTTTTGAATATAAAGAGTAAAAAATGTCGAAATCAACTTGAAATCAAGAGGACAACATTTTATTTACAACCTCTCAGAACTTTTCATGTACAGATACACAAACAGGGCAGGATCCTCAGTGCTCACTCTAGGGAATACTTTCACCTTGTGTCACATGAGCTCTAACGAGCTCTGCTGTTGGGGGTGGCGGTACAGCTGCAAGCACACCTAAGCATCGGGGGTCATCTGGCTTGAGGGTTTGCTTCCATGGAAGCCCACATCCACTTCCCACCCTCTTACTAACAATGGCCCTCTGCAGGTCTGGAATGTATGCGTCGTCTTTCTTCTCCTTCACTGCATAGACACTTCAGAATTTTGACCTTTTATTGTAGTATTTTCTGTAACTAAAAAGATAGTAACATTTGTAAAAAAGCCCTGTCTGGCAGTCACTCAGATTCCAATGGAGAAGTGCTTAACAGATATGCTAGAAACTTACATCTTGGGACCATCTCTGTTTCGTGCAGGAAGGCAGCAGTTGTGGCAGTTGTAGTCAATTGCAGAGAGCAAAGTCCTTGTGCAATAGACTGCAGCTGTGTACGAGTACCGCTTCCCTGTATACATAATGTGATTCTGGAAGTTCTCCAGATTTGATGTGGTCCTGTAGCAAGTGAGAACACACCAGTGTTATTTCTGACTGACATGCCTGACTGACATGCTACGAAGCATGAAGGCATGCAGTGTACGAAATTTTAAGTAGTTATTGGAAAATAGCTTCAGCGACTCAACAGTTAGGCCAGGTGTAGCTATTTCAGGATTATTTGTTTTGAAATAGAGGACAAAGACCTAAAGTGCATACCTGAAGTTGATGAACTTCGTCACATCCTTTAGCCAACGCCTGTCCAGGACAATGGCTACAAGTGCCTGGTGAGCTGCTGAACCTGAAATCACATCATGAGATCATATTGTGAGAAGAGGTGATGGTGTAGGAAGTATAGGATTTGGGAAGTGGAGGGTTCCGATGCATTTTTGAGCCGAGCTCCTCCTGATCTTGTTGACATTTCCTTGAGCAAGATACATAACCATAACCCCCCCATTGCTTCAAATGTGCAGGTTGCTGTCTTGCATGGCATGCTCCGCCATTGATGTGTGAGTGTGTATGAATAGGGGAATGTGTGACATAACATTGTAAAGTGCTTTGGGTGTTCAGAGGAGTACAGAGAAGCACTATATAAACATAGTTAATTTACCACGGTCTAAATCCCATTCAAAGCAACATAGACACCTTATGAAAATGGATAGAATTACCTTGTGTGATCCATGGTTTCTTGAGGCTTTCATCACCCAGCGGTTCATGCTCACAAGATCCAGTTGCCCATGTGTGCTGATTTCAGACATGGTGTATGACAGAATGTCACTTCAGCTGCAGAAATAGAGACCATGTATGAAAACGTGGTCACTTTCCCCGTCTATACAGAGCAAAACAATGGGTTTGTTTACAGTATAAATTTCCTTTCCACAAACATACCTTGAACTCCTCTACAGAAGTCGTTTGCTTGGAGCAATACCAAAAGTGGCTCACAATGTCTCTGATCCAAGGCAAGATTTCAGACTGGTCCCTCAACATGCCAGCCTGAAAACAGTAGATGTGTTAGACTGCCACTATCAAAATGCTGGTGCTTTTCGTTGTCCATCGAGCAAGGGGTAAAAAAGGTAGGTTTCTGGTCACAAACAGTAGTACAATAACACTGCATACCCGTCGCAGCTTCTTCCCTAAATTCTTTGCTGCATGCCATATATCTAGGGAATGTTGGAGACCCCATGTCTTGTATTTACCACGTTCTGGATCTGTGGGAGAAAGGGGAGGATAGAGGGAGAAGACTTAAGATTCACAAACATCCCACTGAAAAATCAGGAATCAAAACATTACTTCTTTTATGTGCAACTCTGGTAGGAGCGAGTCCATTGTTCGGAAGAAACACTCCTTCTCCATGATCACAGAGTTTGTGTTTGTCTCACGCTTGTCCAGAGAGACTATGTGCATAATGTCTCTCGACTCCTGCTCTATGGTTGTGTAGGTGCAATACTGTGCACAGTGGCCTGCAGAATGGAGAGTATAGTAGTCAGTGTGTCAAATGTGCAAGTCATTCTCACTCACACACAGATACATAAGCACATACTAACCTGGGGAGTCCATTCTGCCATCACCTAATAAGACGAGAAAAAAAAATGGAATGACATGATCTTTATCATGATCTTTATCAGTAATAGCAAGAAACAGATAAGACAACGTGTCATAGGTGGCAAAGGTATCAAAAAAAGTCTAACCGCGTACTACGACACCAGCTTTGATTTTCTGCCAGAACTCATCAACTGGTTCAATGCAGTAGGTGTCCTGAATTTTAAAATAGGTAGACTCTGCCACCATCCTCATTTGCATGAATTTGAAGGAAAGCAACTTTCCTGTAATTGTTCCCTGATAGCAGAATTTTAGTGGACAGCATGAAGTCTCCCCCTTGCATGCCATACTTCAAAGGGGGCTGTGAATTCCACCTCCAGAGAATGTGCCCAAAGGGGCATATCTACAAAAATCAAACACAAAAAGAAGAATGGCATCCACTTACTACTCCACACACTATATCATTATTGATGCACCCAATCAGTCATACTAACATACAAAGCCACAGTCAGTTTTGAATTCAGTACTGTTAATTTTTTGAAATACCTTGAAACTCTCATAAATGAGCACTGTGCCAGCTTAGTGGAACCCAGAATCACCATGCTACTCAAGTTAGACCAAGATTCTAAGCACAGTATCCCCTACTCTAACAAACAGCAGACTATGACTATGGCCTTCATGCTGATGTGTGTATGCTACTGTTTGCTTACCCATTCCACAACAACTCCAGTTCCTCGTGGCTTCATTTCGACTTGAAATGGTTGTCTTCCTGGGCATTTTACCCCAGTTGCTCTGTCCGAATAGTTGCATGCTTTCAAGGGAAATTGCAGGTGAATTGCAGATAATTGCAGGTGCTTATCTTGACAACCCCTGCCACCGCGGGGGGCCAGCAGCACGCATAACTGAAGTGGTTCTGTGAAAACTAAGTAAGTAAGTTAACCCTGAGATGAGGGAAACTCTGGGTTGTCCGTTGCAGACTGAGAGCTAACTTAAACTCTGGGTCAGTTACCATGGTGTTGGTGTTTATCCATATAAAAATATGGCATTTTCTGTTTCCACAAGGGGAAACAGAAAATGAATTAGAGTGAGTATGAGAATAGGAGTCGTGCAGGGCGGGGCTCTTGTCATGTACAGAAATTTTGAAGCAGTTAGAATGAAGTATGTGGGAGAGAGAGTTGCTCGAATATGCATGGCGATGCATCAGATATGGCGGCATCATAGCGGCCATGCCCCTTGACATAGAGAAAAGCTTTTAATAACTTTTGATCAGCATGGTCTCAGGATGATCTGTATCAAAATCTGTAGGAGGAGTTCGTTAAAATACAAGGTGTGGAAATCACAAAATTGCAGCCAAAATTAAAAGTTTAAAATCAAAATCAGCATGGCCTCTAGATGATCTGTACCTAATTTGAAGTCAATCGGACGAAATCCCTTGGAGGAGTTCATTCAAACATGTCAAAAATTCAAATCAAAATGGCCGAATTCCTGTTGGGTTTACAGCATGGGTCCAAGGGATTTTTTTGTGCGTCTTGGCATGTTATATGAGCCCACCAATTTTCATGCGTGTAGGTGAAACTCACAGGCGGGGCTCGAGGCATGAAATTTTCTAGGGGGCGCTATGGTCGCCATTTGGCCCCGTCCACATACAACACTGCCAAAATATCAAAATATGAAAACAGCGCAATTTCAATCGGGTCCTACGCGGACGACTTGCAGTCGTCGCTCGGGCCCTAATAATTATAACATAGAGTAGTTGAAGAAAAGGAACATATTCTTCATTCGAGCTGTCCCTGTCCTCACAGAATCTTGGGTCTGTCCAATTTTCTCCCATTTCAATACTGCGCATACATATATAACCATAAGCGAGTAAGATATACCCATAACACAAAATGAAATCAGATTCATTAGGAAGACTTACGTGCTGTTGCTTGGATCATTTAGTGCATCCTCATCTGGAGAGTCTAGCTGCTCTTCTTCCTCAATCAGACTCAGAGAGTGCATGCTACATACGGAGTAGAATAGAAGTATACATAGAGATAGAAGTGCGAGAAAATAAAATGTTCAGTCAGTCAACATTAGTTCAGACAAGCTACATTCACTCACCATCTCAGACAAACTAACAAGGCACAGCAAAGAAATATGCTGCACTGTTGACAGTCTGGTGCAATTTGCCAGTACCAGTAAGTAAATGGCAGGGAACTGTAGGCAAATGGTACAAAAGAGTGAGTGTTGTGAGGTAGAAGACAACTCTTGCCAGACAGTAGGCGAGGGGCACAAGATAAAAGGCCAGAGGCTCACAGCACCAACGAAAGAGACAGTATATTTTGGCTCATTCTGCAATAGAAACTCACCTGGCCTCTAAAACGCCAACCACTTCAGCCCCAGCTTCTTCTTGCAGAGTTTCAACACCTTCAATGGGGAAGTCTCCCTTGAATCAAGACAAGAAATATCATGAATTAAACATCCCAAATGTCCAGAAAAAAAGAAACATGGTAAGAAACATGTTGGCCAAGGGTCTCGTCCAGTAGTACCTGTCATGGTCTGATTCTTCTGTGATGCTTAACACTATTGGCTATGGAGGTTGGAGATGTGGTTTGCAGGGGGTTGAAGTAATTTGCTGCTTTTAGTAACTGAGGACAAATAACAAATAACCTAAATGAAATAAAAAAACAACAACCCTAAAGGCCTATAGGCACCCTTCATACAAAATCGGCTACACAGAAAGCCTGGCATTGGCTACAAATATTCAAAATTCTATCAACATGTACAATTCTAAAGCCACAATCCCTAGACACATCTACTTTGTGTGACAGGCATGTCACTGACTTGGACCACACAGAAGTCATGCACAGAACACAACAAATATTACAAGAAAGGGAGATATAAAATCACGTTTGTCCGTAGCTAACAATCAACTGAAACAGCAAGAGTGCTAGCCAACACAAGATAGCCTCATCCCACAGTACGACATTATTAAAATAATTCCATCTTTGTTACTTCCTACGGTGGGGGACAACACATTCGTGCTCGTACATTCATATTAGCAAGTGGTTTGGCAGTCAACATTTGCCACCAATGCTCACAGGAATGAGAATACTAGCTAGCTTGCAGTAGCAGCTAACTAGTGTGCTAACTATCGACAACTAGCTAGCATGTTAGCTTCAAGCTATCTAGATAAAATCGTTGTGGCCTATTACTTTACTAATCTATGGATAAAAATGGAATACTAGATGATTTCAACAACACAGCCTGGCAAAGGCAAGTTCAAACGCACCAGATATACATGGTAAGCAAACAATTTATACTTACGAGTCCAGCAATAACAGCACCAGCTCACCATCGGTCAGGCATCCCTCCTCCTCTTTCAGCTCTGACCAGCATGTAAAAGCCAGGCCAATATTAATCCTTGTTCGAGCTCTTGTTTTATCGCTCTCCTGTTTTCTTTTCTTTGTCTCTTCGGACAACACCTTCACCTTTTACCTTTTCTTTGTCACTTCAGCCATGACAATCATGTCTAACTTTGCTCACCTCAGTTCGGCTAAGCTACTCTAAAGAGAGGAGGGGGATATGACATATGTCGTAAAGCAGCCAAATTTTGTAGTCCTTTTTGTGTCTGGGTTCCTACCCAAACCCCAAAACTGCATAGTGCCAGTGCAAGTGAAACAGACGCTCTCAAGCAATGACGGAGGTGTCATCCATCCATTGTGAGTTGATGTACCATCATGAGGATCTTGGATATATATTTTGAGGGCTCAAAAACTCCATTGTTTTGCTTTAAAGGGTCCCATGCTCGAGTACCAAAAAATGGCTCTGAAGCAAACTTTTGAGGAAACAGCCCCTGAAGCTTGTTTAACCTATGTGTATGACACTTAGTAGGCTTATGTAACACTCCTAGATGTACAAAAAAGCCTCCTGGGCCCATGTTCTAAACCCAACAGGAAATCCGCCACTTTGAATTTACTGTGCAATTTAAGCGCATTTTTGGCCATTTCCAGGGCTGGCAAATTAACAAACTTGTCCTAGAGATTTTATCCGATAAACTTCAAACCTTGATCTGTCCCACTGCAAGACCTTAAAGAAGAAACGCTATTTGAAGCTTGAGTTTGAGTATTACAGGCTTGAGTTTTCATCAAACCATGTGACTGTGGCAAGGCATTAAACTTCCATGTGTCGCCATAAACAGGAAGTGGTTCATAACTCCAGCATACATGGACCAATCTTCCTCAAACTTCACAGGATTTATGACAGTCTCTCCCTGAACATATCTATATGCCAATATTCAGTGAGGAGTACAGGGCCAACTAGTGGCGACAGGAAGTATGTCTTTTCAGACACTTATTTTTTGAGTTTCCTGACATTTACATGCTGTAGTCTATATTTCTTGTAAAACAACATGACATATCATTAGTGCCTTCTCCAACTCCCTCTAGTGGGAAGAGGAAGTGGTACAAAATGTGAAATAGTCATTCCAGCACTGTTTGAAGGATATGCAATCTCAGTCCTGCATGAAGTGTATGAGACTTTGACAGAAATGAACTCTCACTTCCGCCGGCATCCTGGCAGCATTCTGGAGTTGTGCAAAGGTGCGAGGGCCTGTTCATCACTGCTTGCAGCTTAATTATCATTATTATTATCATTATTATTAGTATTATTAATAATGTCTGTGGGTGTGTGGGTGTGTCTGTTCCACGTGTTTCTCCTCACTGACTTGGTCAATTCATGTGAAATTTGGCACAGTGGTAGAGGGTAATGGGAGGATGCGAATGAAGCAATATTAAATCAATTGGCCAAACAGGGGCGCTATAGCAACTGATTGAAATTGCAAACTTTGAATGGGCATATCTCATGCCCCGTGTGTCGTAGAGACATGAAACTTTGCACAGAGCTGCCGCTCCTCATGATGAACAAATTTGCCTCAAGAACCCATAACTTCCGGTAATTTTTTGAAAAACACTTAAAGTCGATCTCTTCGTAGGAAGTTTGACCGATCTGCATGAAACTCGATGAACATAATCTAGGGACCAATATCTAAAGTTCCCTCTTGACAAAAGTTGGAGACCTTACTAAAACTGAGCTTCTATAAGGCAATGAATATTGCGGAGGGCGTGGCTCATCACATAAAGGTGTATAACATCTCAAGGGTTTCACCGATCACCACGCAACTTTGTAGGCATATGACCACACATAATCTGAGGGGACCCCTACATTATTGACCCGATAAAACAAAATGGGGGCGCTAGAGAGCTCATTTCTAATCTATCAATTTCTGTTATGTACTTCATGGAATTGTTAATTTAATGGTTTAAAGATTTTTTTGTTAAAAGATTTTTTTTGTGTGTGTGTGTGTGGGGGGGGGGGGGGGACCGAAGCGCTGAAACTCTTTTGTTATTGTGTTGTTTTATTAGGGGTTCAAGCCTGAAGGGCTGACCCCCCCCCCCCCCCCCCCCCCGTTTTTGTACTGTTTTATTAAGCTTATTATTATTATTATTTATTATTATTATTAATCAGAAATGTTTTCACAATTCCTGTGAGATGATACAACGTAGAGACATGAAGATTTCACCAACAATTGGAAGTTGTTTGCAAATGGTGCTCAAGATATAAATTTGCCAATAGGCGAAATAGGGGTGCTATAATTATAGTCAAGGAAAATTTGGATTTGAAAGGCCATCACCCTTGCACCGTATGTCAGATTGACATGAAACTCGAGGTACTTAGTCAGGTGAAGGGGTTCTACGAAAGCGTACAAAATCCTACAGATCCATGCACTAGAATGTCTGCTATATTGATATTTCTGAAAAACACAATTTTTACATCTCCGCCTATAAGGTGTAGGTATGATTTGCGCTCTGTCGATCTTGATGTCTCACTGCGTTTTGGTGTTATCAACCAATGAACTCAAGACAGAGCGTGGCTCAGCGCATAAATGGACTTTACTCCTTAACCATTGACCCAATTGTCATAAAACTTGTAGAAAATATTGACAAAAGTATCTGAATCATATCGTGAAAGTTTGATTCAAATCGACCAATAGGGGGCGCTACACATGCAAAAAGTTGATATCTCATAATCAGCCAGAGATATTACAAAACTTGGTTTGCATCATCCAGGTTCATGTCTCAATCGATGCACAAAATTTGAAAATGATTGCTTAAAGGGGGCGTGGCTTATTACATTAAAACTAAATTTCAAGACATTTCACAGTCCATACTTCAGAAAATCATAATAAATCACTAGTGTGTCCTCCACAGCTGAAAGTTTTTTTTCAGCAAATCCACTGAATAGTAACAAAACTTTGTCGTCCTCCAACCTTTAATCAATTCAGAAGTCTGTCACTCTATATTTTTAAGAATATGCAAAATCAATTAACTTGTATATCTCCAAAAGTCTTCATCCAAATGCAACCACCATTGCCACAAGCATTCTTTCGACACTAGATGTTACATTTTTGAAATGATGTTCAGATCGGTTAAACTGTGAGTTCACAGTGCCATTCATTATCTTGTTGTAATTTGTACTTTATGCACAACATTTTCTGTTTCATATAATTTTTAACCAAATGTCACCAAAATATTTGACAATATACCTGAAATCAGCAGAATGGTACGCCATTATTTTCAGAATTTTATCACCAATGCCTTCACTGTTATTGATATCTCATTGCCTTTTGAAGATATTCACTAGTGAACTTTAAAGGGGGCGTGGCTCAGCAAATGACTCCACAACATTTGGACTAATCATCACAAATCTTGCAAGCAATGTCTTAGGAGGTTCCAGGTGAACATCCTGAAAGTTTCATTCAAATTGACCACTAGGAGGCACCTCAAATACAAAAAATGGGTAAGCAGTAACACAAATCAGACTAAAAATCAGAAAGTGATTGTCCAATCATTACAAAATTTGCAGGCTATGTTAAATAATAATTATTAAACACGTGTATTATTCTAAAATTGGTCAATAGGGGGCACCACAAGTTGCAAATAAGTGCAAAGACCTCTCGCAAAATTCGGCCATAATTCAATGAGGGTTTTTTCAAACATCACCAAACTTGATGGATTTTTTTAAATTAAACCATCAAGCATGTTCCCAAAAATGTTTCTGCATTAGGCCAATAGGACGCAACAACGCTTCCAAAGAAGAGCGTGGCCAGATAAAGATTTGGACATAAATGAATGAGCATCTGTCTGATTGTCATAAAACCTGTTGGTAATCTTTTATGCAGGTGTCCTGAACTGTCAAAGATCTTTATTGTCCCCAGCTCTCAAGTTTTAAATTTCCATGCTGGCTTGAACCCCGGTATTGCTGCTTGCGGTTATATTTATTATTATTATTATTATTATTATTCAGAAATGTTTTCGCAAATTCCCTTGAGATGATATATCGTAGAGACATGAAATTTTTACCAATGATTTACCTTGATCCTACCCAGCTTTCAGCTTTTAAATGTCCATGCTGGCTTGAACCCCAGAATTGCCACTTGCGGTTGTGTACACAGTGTAGATAGGTTTAACCACGGGTTGGCTTGGGTCCAACATTTGGGAGCTTTTTTGCCAACATCCTGTTAATGGTCAAGAAATCAAACTGAAAACTGACAGAATATTTTTAAAAAATTCTGAACAGAGAAAAATAAGTAAAATATTAAATATTTCCAGACCTCAGTTTTTCTACAGTCCTCGCTACAGGTGATGTTGACTCTACTGATGATTTTTTCTTTAAATAGACACTAACATTGGTTTTTAAACAACTCTTTCAGCTGTCACGTCCTTCACTGCCGCTAGGCTCCAGTGCCTTGCTAAAGAGCACCTGGCCTGATAGGAGAACGCTGACAGCAGCTCTTCACTCTTCACAAAAAATCCTCCAGGTTTGTGTAGATTCAACTTAGCAGATTGAATTTCCTCCACATGTTTACATTGAACATGCTGAAAGATAATAATCGCCTTGGTGTTGTGCTCGGCATGCATTCATTAGCATCCGTTCACAGGCAGTAAACACATCGAACCACATCAGATCTTCCCAATCATTTGGATCAGGGTTTTTCAAATGGGGTTACGGGTACACAAGGCTTTTAGATATGTTGCATTATTAGTTGTTGCACAGCCATGTACAGACATTGAAATTAACATTTTTGAGCAGTTTTAGTCTTGAACAGTGATCCCTAACCTGTAGAGTTACAAAACATTGAACAACTTGCATTGTTTGTAATTTTATTTTTTGCACAATGTTCAGGCTTTAATTTTATTTTTTAATTTTTTTTCAGTTTTATACTTTATTACACACTTATGACTATTATAAACCCAATATCCCCATATGAGGACATATTTTTTTGTCAGAAACTACTTACTGTTCAAAGACAATGCATAGTTTTATATACTTAACAGGTCCTCCTCATCCAAATAGTTAGGCAAAATTAAAAATGCATACCATACAAAAGCTCCGGTCTCAGGAGGATGGATTGCACCTTTCTGCCAGGGGCCCTACCAAGCACAATTAATTGAAATATTATCAAAATAGCAATATGGCCAAGTGCAATATTCAAATCGCAGGAGCTACAATTTTTTGATATATGTAAAATGTGTCTCAACATTCCATTATAAATGAAGCTTTGTGGGGCTACAGAGAGGCCCTGGCTTACAAATTATATTCCAGATGTAAATGGGCATGCTTGTTCTGTACAGACTATAGCCAAATAACATCATCATCATTTTTATTTTTTTAGTGAAGATGAAATGCAAAAATTACCCTTCCCACTAAAATTGTGACAAATATTACAGTTGTAATATCCATCAAAAATAATTTCAGTGTGATTTTTTGCATATTGTGCTGCCCTACAAAAAAAGGGAACAATTTCACTACACAGCCTTCTTACTTACTTATAGTAGAAACACAAATATCGTGGAAAAAACCTGCACCCGGTGAAATTGTCCCCCCAGCCCCCTTGGGTTAAAATGGCAGCAAAGATAACAAAAACTGAAATTTATTCTTCTGCTATGGTGCCTTACTTTAGTGGATTATAACATATCAGGTATGACAATCTGCAGATGCGCTGGTTCAAAATGAGACCAGACCTTTCTATGGATGTCAGTTTTTCACCCACAACTAAGGCCAAAATGTTTCCCGCAACAGGCAGTAAGGTTTGTGGTTTTTAGCCGATTTCTTGAAAACTTGCAGCTCCCTAGGGCCTGTTAAGAGGAGTGAGTAGTCAGAAGTCAATGACTGAATAAAACAGTCAATAAAACAGGTATTTCAACAAATGTAAATCACCACAACCACAAGAGGTCATTGAGCATACAGTTATACCATGTGCATACAAAAGATGAGGCTGATTGGTTAAGTAGTTTGTGAGACTGGCTGCCGACAGACAGATAAATGCACTCACAAATGGGGACGCATGATCCCCTCTTATAAGAAGAATATGTTTTAATGAGATTTACCTCGATTTATTGTACCTTATTACCTTTTTTTTTCCTTTATTAAGAAAAAGGTTTTGTGCTGGTCAGCTGGTACTTGAATGAAAAAATATTTCAAAGGAGGTACATTATTAAAAAAGTTTGAGATCCACTCATTTAGATTATGATTTGTTGTTCTGGAGTTGATTTCTTGACAATATATCTCATATAACAGTTTCCTTAAGCAGCTGACTGCAAATTGTGGGATATCCTGCACCATCAAGGACACCTTTGAAAGTGGCCTGTGTTTGCATTATTGTGATATTACAGCCTGTTCTCATTTTAAATGGCCCAAAACCACCACTTTGTCAGTGATTTTGGCGTTAGACTCCTATGCAAAAAGGCACCCTTCGCAGTGGTATAATAAGCTGCCATGTGGCATCAGTTCCTATAGGGTGGGCAGGAGGGAAGGTGGTTGGGTCCAACACACCCTGGACTGCAGAGGCCCGCTGTTCACTTCCTGTGTGAATGTTGAGCAAAACTATTATGTTTTTTCTATACCTAACCATGTGCTCTTGTTGTACAAGGAAATAAACAAGGCATTGAACGACATTGTAAGTTTATTTTGAAAAAGACTGTATGCATCTAGCAAGCAGACTGTTACAGACTGTAGACTCTGTATATTTCCTGTGAAAACTGAAGTGCATTTTGAAGACATAATGTAACAGTAATGTAATGTAAATTTGTAATGTAAATTGACGCGGCATCCCGGAACGTTAACAGGACATACAGGAGGATATTTAGCATGAAAGGCTGCTATATTTGATGAGTTAGAATGATAACGTGTTGGGTATTATCACCACATGACCTTAACAAAACTCTGATTTAAAAAAAATATATGTTTACATACAAAGAAAAGAAAATCTAAAATCTGATTATGGAATTTGTAGCTGTATATCCCTCTAATGCTGCTCTGTCTGGTTTGTGTGTGATGATGTGGAGCTGCAAGTTTCTTCCACACAGCAGCTCTGCAGTGAAGCTGCTGCTAATCAGGAGGACAGAAGGTCACCAGTCCAAAAAAAATGAAATCTGGAAGTCATTTGGATAAATGCCAAACAGTCTCTCTCTTTCTCTCTCTCTCTCTCTCTCTCTCTCTCTCTCTCTCTCTCTCTTTCTCTCTCTCTCTCTCATCTGTTTCTTGCTGTCAGTGTCTTTTCTCTCATTGTTTAAGTCAGAGTTATCTCTTCTGACTATAAGTTTGAAAGTTTTCCTTCAACACAGAAGCTGAACTCTCCTGCACAATGAAAGAGTGGTTTATTTTCTGATCATCAGTGTGAATTATTTGAATTATCAGGCTTCTTTTTCTGTCAGTTTGGTGGACGGCTCTAAAAACTACAGTACCCATCAACCTTAGCTGCTCGTGCTCTAAAGAAGTAGAAGAAGAGTCATGTTTCTTGAATTCTAAACCAGGTCTGGAATCTGAAAGTAAACTGATTTGAACAGCCTTAAGTTTTATTGGGTTTGCTTTGAAAGAATTTGAAGCTCTGAGATTGGGTGTTTCTTGCTGAGATGCAGCCTGGGAGTCGCAGTTGATCTTCAGTCTTCATGTCCACAAGCTTCTTGTACCTTTGACCTTTTATTGAAGAAGAAAATACTGTCTAACATTGTTGTTCTTCTTTTGTTCTGATGATTGATCATGTCCACCCAATACCGTCTTCCACTAAAATTACTGCATATATATGTTTTTTTGGTTTTTGGTTTTTTTCCGTGGGAAAACCCACTAAAAATGCTCAATTGGTTAAGCTTTGTGGTACTTCTTTTTACTGCTGATCAGGTTGAAATGAGCAACTTATGAAAAGTTTGAACAGTTGAAAGAGATTGATGACTCCAACTTGAAACAACTGTATAAACCAAAGCTGACTGAAAACAGTAAGGGAGGTTTAGAAGCATATAAAAATGTTCTTGCATGAGGCCCACTGCCAATGCAGAAAGGGAATTAGACGTTTAGTTTTGAAGCTCTAAAATAACTGACTTTCCAGTCTCTTAAATTGCACCTCTCCTGTCTTTATTACTTGCTTGTTGTTGTTAACTGTACAACCTGTTTGTTGTCTTGTGGTGAACTTTGTCACTGTTCTATCTTTTTCACTTTCTCACATTTTCACATCTTAAAGTCCTCACAGTCATTTTTACCTTTTCACTATTTCCTGTCTCTCTGTCCTCATGTTGCTTATTCTACGTCTCCCCCTTAGGAGTTCAGCAGTAACCGACCTTGTTTTTATGACGACGAGTACTCTGGCCATGTATCTGTCATGTTCTTTAGGCAGCAGCCAGGTCCTGCAGAAATTATACAGCTAAATATGGCTTTAATATTCTGACTACTGGAGGTTTGCTTGATTTATCCCAGCTGAAACATAAACAGCCTCTGAAGTGAATACCTAACATGTAAGATCAGATAAATCAGGCTCAAACTGCCCACACCTGGCAGTGCTAGTGTCTCGCTCTGTACTTGGCTAAACAGGGCATAAAAGAATTCAACCTTCAACCTTGCCCAGTACTCTGAACTACACAGGGAAGCTGAGAGTTGAACCTTTAACCCACTTTCCATCAGGACAGAAACTAAACCCAACTTTTGCAATGTTAGTGCCTTGCTCTTAGAACCTTTTTCTTGGGAATTCAACCTCTAACCCCGGTGGTGTTAGTATGTTTTTCTTAGAAATTCAACTTCTAACTCTGGCGGTGTTAGTGCCTTGCATAAAACATAAGATTCAACTCAACTTTTGCAATGTTAGTGCCTAGGGTCCAACCCTAACAGTGCAAATTACTTTCAGGTGTATATGTTTAGCTCATGGAACTTTACATTCTCACCATGGCTGTTTTGATGCCTTGTATCAGGCAATTAAACCCTTAAAAGTGCAAACTGCTCTTTCTCCTGAACTGAACATGTGTCTCAGTTTTCTTTTTTGTGCATTTACTGAGCCACAAGATTTTACTTTTTACATTTTATCCATATTTTTGTTGAAATATAGCCTTTTTGTCATCTTTAGAGCACTTTGTATCTTTGTTTGGACTCTAGCTCTACGAATAACATTTATTACTGTCTGGAAACTGTCAAACAAAAGAGAAAGACCATAAAAGAGAAAGAGAAAGACGAAGAGACTGAAGGTGTGAGGCCAGACAAAAGGCTTCCTCTGAGGTCAGTGGGATCAAATCTACAGTATCCCTGGAGATCCAAGCTCTTCTCCAAGCTGTCAAATGTGCACATAGAGGTAGTAGAAAGATTAAATGCTGCACTTTTGTCCATATTTATCAAGCATGACAGTATTTCTGTCTCAGATGGATGGAGGGATGGATCAGACCATAGGATGGTTGTACTAGTTTGGAGTCATCTTTTTAAATGTGGAAGGTATTTTGTACCTGAAATGATCTAGTTTTCCCCAGAGAGCAACATTCAGAGATGTTCAGGGGAAAACCTTGTCTATACTGAGATGATGGATGGTTGAATGTGAGGTATGGGTCACAGCATTTAGATAACAGGCCAAATTTAGACATCACACCATGTCCTGCAATGTGTTGTCATAATATGGTAAACCTTCCCCAATAAAGGTCGGGATTTGATGTCTGGCTCTCAGAGTCAGAGTGGAGGCTTTGTACCAGAGCCACCATTTTGGAAATTGACAGCCATATGGAGGTCAAACTAACACAGAAGAAGTGACAGAGTACATCATATACACCCTTAAAGACACACACAAATGTGTTGGATCAGACTTAATAAAGGTGGAAACTATCTTGACGTTTTGAGACTGGATATTTTCTCCACAGATATTGATTAATTTGGGGGGGTTTGTTTCAGGATATGTTGCTGGATTTAAAGTCATGTTGACAGACTTGAAGCTTCCTCCAGGTCACATAGACCTAACCTGTCTGTTTCCAGATAACCAAATAAGCCACAAGCCGACAGCTAAACGCAGCTCAGGGGAGTTATATTTTTTGGTCTGGATGAGTGGTGGGCTGGATGGATGAATGTGGAAATGGGGGGAGAAATTGATAACTGACTCCAAAATTAAGTTTCCACAAAAAAAGGAAAATAGAAATTGATTGATAGTGTTATGATAGTTTCTAAATAAAGCACATAACTTTGACCTCTGGTTGATATAATGACACTGACTCAGTTCTAGTGTTGCACGGTATACTGGTACCAACGGTAGACCACGGTACTAAAACTCCACGGCACATATGATACCATAATGTCGGAGTACCGTAGTACTACGGTACCTCATGGTACCACTACAGTGGGATAAGTTCAAAGTCAAATTGCAAGAGGGTGAGTGTCCATGTGCCGTTCAATAACAGTGTGCGCTGGCCACCTGGCACTCAATATGCTGCTGCAGTAGTTTGTTTTCAACTGACATTTCAGGTATTAGCCAAGCTATTGAGTATCTTTAAGCAGTGAAAGTTATTATTTATTTATTTTTACTTGTAGGCAGTGATTTGTTTTCCACAGAGCTCTATGTGCGAGCATTTTACTGACATTTGCGACTAAAAATAGTTTTGTGCGAGCAGAAGAAATCATTCAGGAGCACGCTGTGCGAGTACAGATTTCAACCATTAGCAGAAACGAAAGGCAAATCCCTGCCGGTTGTGGGTTGAACCAGGGTCACAGACAGGAATATGGCGGATGATTTCTTGTATTCCTGTCAAATACGGAGGCCATAGTGCTCCGCGGTGCAAGATAACGGCTTACCGGCGACGGAGAAGCCCGGCTCCAGGTCCAGTCATTTCCTCTTTCATTGGTGTCATGACTGCCCAGAAGTACCTGGACAGCCAGGACATGGCAGCACACAGGTATATGGTGTGGCAGAGGAGAAACGAGCCATTCACATTTCTCTCTTTGTGGCAGGTAACGGTCCCCAAACCTCACTGCACTTAAGGGACTGTTCTTAACTTATCAGAGGAGGAGGGTGGCTGGTTGATTTTTATTTTATTTATTTCTTTTATTTTGATCCCCCCTTATGTTAATCGTTTATTGATGCTGTTTTTGAAGTATGAATAAGTCAATAAGTAATTTATTCCATTGAAATATCATTGATGTATTATAGAAAAGTGATTTATCTTTTTGTAAATGACAAAAGGCACATCTGCCTAATTTTTGCTGTGGTATCGTGATACTACTCAGAACCGTGATACTCTCACTGGTATCATACCGTGGGTCCCAATTTTGGTACTGTGACCACACTACTCAGTACTTCATGAGTCAATTTATAGTCATTACTAACTTTATTTAGAATGGTCATTTCAGTTATGCGACAAAGTTGTATGTTTATATGTGTATGGATGGATAAATAGCCAGCCGTCCTTTTCTTTCTGAGCATCACCTGATTGATGCACCCTTCTGCCTGAGTGGAGAGGCCTAAAAACCTTGGATTGGTCATCAGTTGAATTTAGAAGCACTGCCTCTGTAACTTCTCAGTTTTTGTTGTGCACGTCAGTGCTTGCAATCACATCAACTGGTTCTTTCATCAAGGAAGAAACCTCAAGGAACTGATCACATATAGCAAGCAAATGGTTCTACAGTGAGATTAGGTCAAAGAGACTGCTGTTTGAGTTAGCTCTTAATGAACATTAGAATTAGTACAATCAACAATATGAAAAGCAGAGTGACAGTGAGAGGTGTGAAGTGCCCTGGTGGCCAAGGGGTTAAGGTGCCGACTGTGTACCGCAAGGTCTTTGGTTTGGTTTGGTGTTAACTACTGTTTTAAAGCCTTGGGTTAGGCATTTTGGCTGTCGCTGTCTTAGATTTTTGGAGAAGTGACTATACGTAGATGAGAGGCTAGAGCTGCAGAGAAGCGAGGCGTAAATATTTCTTTCAAAATTATTTTTATTGAATTTTCCTTGGATGCATGTTTATATCAACTGTCAGGGCACACAGGATTTCATCCAAAACATCCATAAAATAGGCAAGTACAAAAGTAATAATAATGATACCAAAATTATAAAGAATCAAATACAAAAACAATGCAAGTAGAATACAATATGAATGTAATGCCCTGCTAATTTTTGTTTACATATTGTTTCTTTAAATATGTTAATTCAGTTTCATTTATACTGTAATTCTGGTAAATGCCTCAGTCACTGTTTATTTGGGTTAATTTTTTGGCATAAATAAGAAGAATGTGTGATTTTGGAAAAGTGTTGAAATATCCCACGGTTTGGGTAGACCTTGAACTTTTCAGGTCCTGTTTCTGTTATACCTTGGTCAGTCAGATGGCACCATGTTGTTATAGCCAATCAGTGCCAAGTCGGGATAATTTTGGTAACCTACCGGATTCTTGGCGGGGCGGGACTTAACACAGAATGCGCTGCAGACGTAAGTGCAGAGAAACAGGAGAGAAACAGGAGGAAGAGAGAGATGTCGAGCGCTGTTTGTAAGTTTCTTAAACTGTGTTAAATTGCTATATTTGGACATAATTGAGAGCTGGTTGTTTGTTAAGTGAACGTAGCCTGTTAAGACGAGAGAATTAGCCGTGTTTTGAAAGAATTATACAGTCCGAAATGTTGCTTTGTTAGCACGTTTATCATAGCCACATGTGGACTTCTGTTCGCTAGCTAGCTGTGGCCTTGCTGGATTGGGGGAGAGCGAGACTGAAAGCCTGTGAGGAGCACGTTTTTTTTTTCCAAGCTTCTGAGTGAGTATGGATTATGGAAACTGTAAAAAAGTGTAAATTTATGGTTTGCCGATAGTATATTTATTAGAGGTTTTGAATCTTATTGATAGTGTGCTTCGGACACTGCCACACACGCTGCTGAGTAGAGGTGCTCGGGGCTTGCTGCTGCCAGAGAAACTTGCTTCCTGCACACGCGGACCAGGCATCAGGGCTGCTTCTCCTCATCACTCAGCAACCGATGGACACAGGGGTTTGAAATGACTGTTATATCTGCTTTCTACTATGTCCATGGGACTTTGAGTACAAACAACTCTCCACCAGAGGTCTTCACATGAGCTCCAACAGCGCGCCAACGGTTATGGTACCAATAGACTGAGTAACAAATCCCGGGTATTATTTAAATATGATTTAATACATTTCTTATTTCATTTGGGGTTTAAAATAAATATTGTTATATTTTTGCATAAAAGAATCCTTGTGTTTGACAGTCATTTATTTTCAAAGTGATTTAATTCATATGAAGGTTATGTGATTTATGGTTAAAGTATAAGTTATGGTTTGTTAAAATGTGATGCATGGGAGTTTAAGCTCACACAACAGTATAGCTATTCAGTAAGCTAACCGGGCCTCTTTGCACTTTAGTGGAGGTCATTTTCCTTTAATTCTTATAGTACTGTAGATCCCAAATTGATTTGTTTTCTTTGTAGCTCTCACCAATTCATCTCCCATGCAAAAGGACAGTAAAGGTGTGTGTCATAAAATCTTTTTCTAAACAAAAATAGAATTGAGTGAGGGGGGGCTACATGAAGGATAACCATGTATGAGCAAAAAAGAAAAAAAAAATGAAATGAAACGGAAATAGAAGAAAAAAAAGGTGGGGGTGGGGGGTCCAGTTGCGCGTTGAATTAATCGTCTTTGTACATGAAGTTATAATGGGTCAGCTGGAAGTTTATCACTAATTGAAGCCCATCTAATTGCTTTACAAATACAATAAAGCCATCCCATGTCTTATGAAAGTTCTGGAGAGCACCATCAACAGTATACCTGATCTTTTGTAACTTGAGATTACACATGATACTCTTGATGAGATGTGTGTGGGTGGGTGGAGCAGCATTTTTCCAGTTCAGCAAAATCAACCGCCGCGCTAGTAGGGAGGAGAATGCCATAGCCTTGCATTGACAGGAGGTTGTAGATATGTTTTCTGAGGTTACACCAAAAATGGAGGGGGCAGTTTTTTAAATATTTTAAATATTTTAGAGAATAAATCAAAAAGAGGACCAGAAATTATCTAATTCAGAGCAACCCCAGAATATATGATATAAAGTCGCAGGAAGCATTTTGCATCTGTCACATAGGAGGTCAATGTGTGGGTAAATATTTGTCAGGGCAGTCTTACAATAATGTAGGCGGTGCAATACCTTGAACTGGATAAGATTATGACGTGCACATATGGATGAGGAGTGTACGCGATCCAAGGCCGCGTCCCAAATGTCATCCGAGATGTCAAAGCCAAGCTCCTCCTCCCAGTGCTGTTTTATAAGAGTTAAAGTAGGCATATTAATCGAAATTATGAATTCATAAACTTTGGCCAGCCTCCCCCTTCGAGAGTGTAAAAGCGTGTTAGTTATATGATCAAGATGGGTTTTAGGTGGGAGAGAGGGGAAATCTGGGAACTTCTTCCTAATAAAATCCCTCACCTGCAAGAACTGAAAAAAAATGAGAGCGTGGCAGATCAAATTTTCTTAGAGCTGTGTGAAACTGGCGATGACACCATCTATGTACAAGTGCTCCAGTTTTTGATGCCCTTGGCATGCCAGATTTTAAAAAGAGAGGAATAGCTACAGGGGGGAAATAAGGAGTTGTTAGAAAGTGGGGAGAAGAGAGACATGCTCTGAAGGCCAAATGGAAGTTTAAATTGTTTCAGAATTCTTAAAGAATGCCACAAAACAACATTATGTTTTGGATTTGAAACTGGGAGCGGGAGCGATGCCCCTAAGGAGCGAGGCGTAAATCTGACTGAGAGGCTGAGAAAACCACAGTGGAAGCGACTTGTCAATCAACAAGGTAGCCAAGCCCTAAAGCATACCCTGCTTTGTCAAGAACATCATGCTGTATTGAAGAATTGAAAACCAGTGGCTGAGATTACAACAAGGTTCCTGTAGTTCCATAAAAAGTCCTGAAAGGCATTCAATCAATCAATCAATTTTATTTATAAAGCCCAATATCACAAATCACAATTTGCCTCACAGGGCTTTATAGCATACAACATCCCTCTGTCCTTATGACCCTCGCAGCGGATAAGGAAAAACTCCCCCAAAAAAACCCTTTAACAGGGAAAAAAACGGTAGAAACCTCAGGAAGAGCAACTGAGGAGGGATCCCTCTTCCAAAACGGACAGACGTGCAATAGATGTTGTACAGAACAGATCAGCATAACAAATTAACAGTAATCCACATGGCACAATAAGACAGAGAAAGAGAGAGAGAGAGAGAGAGAGAGAGAGAGAGAGAGAGAGAGAGAGAGAGAGATGTAGGTAATGACAGTAACACCATTATTGAAAGTAATAATATTATAGTTATAGTTCTGGCTACTGCGGTACAATATCTTGAAAGTATGTATTAATTTATCTGGCAGTATACATATGTGACAATAGTCATATGTGTATAATAACAGTAGAAGTATGACTAATGACTAATGATGGCAGCAGCAGCAGCAGGAGGCATCTGGCGGGACCACGGCAGCAGCACAACCACACACGTCACGCTATCCAGGCACTGCTGCGATATGAGTTAACCTGAGAGACAGTGGAGCACACACAAAGGCTCCGGAGAAGAAGCCCAGTTAGTGACATCCAGAATGGCCGAGTTAGCAAGATGCAGTAATAGGATACGAGAGAGAGAGAAGGAGAGAAGGTGCCGGTGTATTATGGGGGGGTCCTCCGGCAGACTAGGCCTAAGTCAGCCTAACTAGCGGCTGGTACAGGGCAAACCTGAGCCGGCCCTAACTATAAGCTTTATCAAAGAGGAAAGTCTTCAGTCTAGTCTTAAATATGGAAACGGTGTCTGCCTCCCGGACCGTAACAGGAAGATGATTCCACAGGAGAGGAGCCTGATAGCTGAAGGCTCTGGCTCCTGATCTACTTGTGGAGACTTTAGGGACCACGAGTAACCCTGCGTTCTCAGAGCGCAGTGTTCTGGTGGGATAATAACGCACTATGAGCTCTCTAAGATATGACGGAGCTTGACCATTTAGAGCTTTATAAGCTAACAGTAGGATTTTAAATTCAATTCTGGATTTTACAGGGAGCCAGTGCAGAGAAGCTAAAACAGGAGAAATATGATCTCGTTTCTTAGTTCCTGTTAGTACACGTGCTGCTGCATTCTGAATTAGCGTAGTTTTTAAGGACTTACTAGAGCTACCTGATAATAGAGAGTTACAGTAATCCAGCCTTGAGGTAACAAAAGCGTGGACCAATTTTTCTGCATCTTTTTGGGTCAGGATAGGCCTAATTTTCACAATATTACGCAGATGAAAAAATGCAGTCCCTGAGGTTTGTTTTAAATGAGAATTAAAAGACAAATCTTGATCAAATATTACTCCGAGGTTTCAGCATTGAATTCATTGATCTAAAATTAAGACCTTAATTGTTATTTACAGGTCTGGGGCAGCACAGTGGTGTAGTGGTTAGCACTGTCGACTCACAGCAAGAGGGTTCCTGGGTCAAACCCGAGAAGGAGCCCTTCTGTGCATGTCCCCGTGTCAGCGTGGGTTTTGTCCGGGTCATGCCGAAGGTTGGGGATCGGTTAATTGGTGACTCGAAATTGGCCGTAGGTGTGACTGTGAATGGTTGTCTGTCTCTATGTGTTAGCCCTGCGATTGTCTGGCGACCTGTCCAGGGTGTACCTGGCCCAATGTCAGCTGGGATAGGCTCCAGCCCCTCAAAAGGATAAGCGGTTATGGAAATGAATAAATGTCTTAAATCAACATTTCAAATGTCTTAAAAATATCAAGATATGCTTGCTAGCTGTCACTGCAACCAGGAAGTAGGTAAGGTATGCACAAATTCAAGAAAGTTGACTTTTTAGCCAAGATTTTGCAGCATGGTTTAAACCAGTACAAATACGAGACTCTACGTATTTTATATTTTACGTGTTAAAAACTACAATATGCTCGGAAAACCTGGCATCAAACACCACAGACTTTCCAGTTATTTTCTACCCTCATCTTCGCCACGCCTTCATGCCCATGGGCAACACCAACATGTTGTCATCCCAAGTTGTCACATATCGCAGCTTTGTCAGTGGCATTTCATGTCTACATGTTATGCGCTAGGTGTCCCCCTGCATCTGCTGTTGACATTCTGGGACACCACAACCAAGCCAGGGCGTCAACAAAAGCATGGGATTAGGTTTAGAAATAAGCGTCACGATTTGACTCTACATTCATTTGGGAAGCAAACACCAGGCTCCTGGGTGAAAGTCTGGGGTTTGTTGGACCCATCCGATACCACTCCCATCCACCCTATAGGGACTTTTCAGCTCCTTAAATTCTATTGTTACTGGCAGCATTTTAACCTGACTCCGTCCACGGGTGTGTCATACTGTTACTCAAGTGTTGTCTGGCCGACTGACAGCATATTATAACACCGCAAAAGGTTCATTCCAACCATGTTACCAACTGATGCCGCCCAGCAGTGTATCATACCGCCACAAAAGGTGGCTTTTGGTGTCAGACACTGAAATCACAGACAAAGCCGCAGTATTTGATGAATTTGGAATGAGCTTGAGTTGGCAATACCAGCATGAGGGTCAGCAGTGACAGATCTCTGAACGACATTCAGGTGTCCACCTACATAGAAAACGGAGTTACTATGGTGTCTGAACATGGTAACAAAACACCAATCGTACAGTCAAATGAGGGAGTAGGAGACCTATTCTGCGCAATGTTCATGGACTAATCTCTGTAATTAATGTCAGTTTGTGATTTGTTTTGTTTTTAGCTTTTTTCCACAGTTTTGGCATTGTAAAATTGGTCGTAAATATTATTCTGAGTGGCATCAAAAAAGTCTTAAATCTAACTTGCCTTACGCTGCAGGGACCCTGCATAAACTGCATAAAATTAGTAAGATGATTACTGAGGTAATAAATCAAGTGAGAAGTGGTGTCAACAGTGGTGTATAAACTTTAAAACGATCAGACTTCTGACCATATAAGAAGTTTTGCAACATGTAGAATCATTTCCTGTTGGTCATTAGAAAGAATACAGGCAGGTAATCGTCTTGTCCAAGGACATTTATTCACAGCTCGTAAAGACTAAGCTTCCTGGCTCACTGCATCACTTCTTCTTTGTCAGTTTTTTGGCTGATCACTTCAGCGCATCCAGGTGAATTTTCATTTAATATTTGGAAATGAGAAACTTCCCTTTCAATAAAGTGGCAAATTCCAACCTGTGTTTACCTGACAAGGACCTCTGGTGGCTGTGTGAACGCTTGTCTGCCAGGAATATAGCAGGAAGTAGGGTGATTGTGGTGCTTTTACACTTACACTGGATTTTCTATATCCATACCCTGTGCATGCTATCATGCCTCTGGCACATATTTATGTTTCTAAGTGGCATTGCATCCTTTTGATATCTGATCATTTCAGATAGAAGAGAAATGAGTGAGGAGGTCATGGGGACTCTCATCCTTAGTATCTCCTTGAGAGCCAGGCAGCAGCTGAGGAAGTAGACAGTTTAGTTTTGGAAAAAGAAATGATGTCAACAAAGCTTTGTCTGTCCTCTTGGGGGTATTTAGGTGGTTTGGAAGACACCCACCCGGCCTCTTCCAGAAAAATCGTCTTTGTCTGTCAAACGATAAATTGCTCTGTTATCAGTAGGAGTGCTGAGTCAGTAGGGAGCGCTTCTTATAACTCTGCTGTGTGTGTAGTTTGGATGACAGACTGTATTATTTTTATTTTTTTTGCAATGGACCCAGCAAGATGCGTCAAAGAATGAAAAGTAATGAGAAAACACACATGTAGGTAAACGGCTAGGGCCTCTTCTTTGGATCACACTGCTGTACTAATACACTGGAGCTGACTTTTGAAGGATGTAATCGGTGTCCTCCTGGGTGGAAGATCCATCACTTTTGGATAGAAATCACAGATGACTACATGAAACTAAAGGACTGCTGCTTAGAAAGTACAACATGACCTAATTAGAAGGGCTGACCTTCGAATCCATTTATGGACATTCGAAGCTTCGGAGCTCAGAACAAATGTAATTCGAAGCATTCGGCGACGACAACGACGGTGGGGGGGCGCACAACGAGAAAAAAAAAAAAGGTCAGCGATAAGTAGTGTTTAACTTTTGATTGAACACTAAATTAAAACCCTCGGCGAATACTGCAGCACAATCAAACAGATGCGCAACTTAGAGCATCAGAAATGTCTCTGACACCAGACTCAGAGCAGACCGGTGGAACTGGAAAATGCATATTTTACATCAATAAAATCTATTTTATCATTATTTTGAGTCACATTGTTGAAAGAATTTAGTCGTCTGTGTTCAAGCAGGATAATAGCAGGTCTCCATTGTGCATCAGGCTTTCTATTTCCTTGTCAGAGATTTTTTCTTTTTTAATTACATGATATATAGGCTCTTCTCCCTTAACTCACCAGTAAAAAATACCTTGATCCATTTCAAATATTAGGCCTATTAGTTACTACTTACGTTTTTCAAGTGATTTCCCAAATTTGTCGTTGAGTTGTGATATGCCAATTGCTTTTGGCAAATCTGGCACTCTGCTTTCTGGGGGTTGTCAGGGCATATTTTAAAGTGCAGCCACACATCTGATGAACCTCTTGGACATATCTGCCAGCTCTGAGCGCGCTCGTTGTCAGTATCGGACTGGTGGGGGTTAGTGTTAGCGTTTAAGGCCTACAAGCCCAGAAAGTGTCACAGAGGTCAGCTTATGATCAGTCTTTAATCTAATTGCTAATTTGAACACTTAATATATATATTATGTCCCTCTCTCACTTCAGGAAGTCATTACTGCCTATTTTGTTTATTTTCAGCTTGGCTGCTATTTGGTAAATGGACCTGCATTTGTACAGCACCTTTCTAGTCATCTGTAGAAAGCGCTTTTTTACATTACGAGTCACATTCACCTATTCACACACACATTCAGACACTGGTGACGGAGGGTACCATACAAGGTACCACCTGCTACTCAGTTTTTAACACACTTGCACACCGATGGAAGCATCATCGGGAGCCATTTGGAGTTCAGTATCTTGCTCAAGGATACTTAGACATGCAGACTGGAGGAGCCGGGGATCAAAGTGCCAATCTTCCAATTGGTGGACAATCCGCTCTACCTCTGAGCCTTTAAACACATACATTTCAGATTTCATTACAGGCTACTTATCACTCTGGAAAATGTTTTTGTACTTAATGTTCACTTGTTGCTATGTTCTTTTCTGGCTTTTGAGATGGCTCCTGTTGAGATGTAACAGATGAATATGGTTAGACAGGCCTCAGGCACCTCAATATATTGGGCTAATTTCAGCTCATTCATTGAAGTTATGTCAGTTCTCCTAAGTTAGCCCACACCATCATTTTAAACACACATCTAATAATATTTACCCTAATGATAATAAAGCTAGTCTTACTACAGCCTGTCTGACTCAAATACAAATTTAATAAAAAAAAAAAAAAGGATGAGCAGACTTGTGTAATGCATTTAGTCAGTCTGCATTTTTTGCCAGTATTACCCCTTTTAGTGAATACCACTTCATATTCTTCATAGAGCTCCATCAGCATGTTTGTTCTGCTGGAGAGAGGAACACAGCTCTTGTTTTTCCTTCCTTTTATGACTTAATATCCTCTGTTTGACAATCATTTGTTCTGGGCTGCTTGTATACTCCATGTGGGTGCTCAGTTGAAGCTTTTTCAAGCCTCACTAGAGTTAACGCTGATCAGGCCAGGCTGATTTGTGTTCATGGAACGGCCTAAGCCCTAAATGGAAGTTGACAATAAGTCAAACAGGGCTTTTTCATTTAATCACAGATTTCCTTAGTTGCGACGATGAAATAGCCCCCTATTGTTTTGCCAGTCAAACATGGACGCCACCTGTCACATGTTATTTTACTATTCAAACATGGACACCACCTGTCACATGTTATTTATCAATCAAACATGGACACCACCTGTCACATGAGGCGTTTCTCAATACTCAAGGTCAGCAGTTCGGACTTGTTGACTTGGCAAATCCACGCGAGAGTCCGGACTTCCCAAGAACGGGAGGACGGGAGTACAGTCATTTCTGCTTTTGGAACAGCAGCGAACTTCATGATGTCACCACCCCTGCTCGTCTTGGCTGTTGTACTGTGTTGTATACATGCATTTAGAATAAAACAATATAAACACAGCCCAGCCCTGCATCTTTTCATTGTCATTGTAAGAAATTAATATGTATATGGGTCAAAGATGAATAAGGATTTGAAAATTGAAAATAAATCAAATTGGCTAAAAATGCCAATTTAGGCACTTTCTATCTTTATCAGTGTATATAACTCAACAAAAATAATTCATTTTAAAAATGCAAATAACATTTTTCATATGATTTTTTCATCATATGGATAATTCCATGGAAAATGTCCTTCCTGGGTAATGGGAATGGAATTGAAAATTAATTAAAATGTCTACCATTGTTGGCATATAAAAGTTTATAGATAACTATAGTTAGAGCTCAACAAACAATTACTGCTCAGAAAACAACATTTTCATCACAATTAATGTAATATATTTGGATATTTATACTGAAATGGGTTCATTAATTGCTGTTGATCACACAATGTTCCATGCCAAAAAGAGAAAAAAAGATGGAAAATGTCTTAAAATGTTTTATAGTAAAGGTAAAAGGGTTGTATTGTATCCTCAACTCAAGAAACATGACTGAGTAATATAACATGAAAATCTTGGTTAAATTACTTGACTGTGTCATTGTTACTCGGAATGACATCCTGTTATCCGGAATGACATACTGCAAGATTTCAAAGTAATTATCATTAAAGGCTGTCTCAGGAACATCATTTTTTTCAACAAACATACATAATACAAAGAGACTGACAGCTGTTAAAGATCTGAAAAGATGTTTTTTAATCTTTCATTTCATGCAACAATGTAAATCATTTATCATGTAATGCAATGATGTTCCCGGGTCAAATTGACCCGGTGGATAAAACCATCTGAAAGTAGTTTAAAACTCGAAGAGCACCCAGAGAGTGCAGACCTCCGACAAGTAGGTGATATTCACTCCCCCTCTGGATCAGATTTTGCAGCCTGCGTCACAATTAGGTTTCTTTGCATCACTATCATTATTAGGTTATATATGCCTTCACCATGGAGACACTGTGGTGTATTTACTTTGTTTTTATTTTGTAACAACGCAGAATATAATCTTTTTTTGTATTTTTCACAGTTTATTTGTATTTGTATTTTTCACAGTTTTTTCCAACATAGAACATTAATTTCAACTTTAGAATTTAACAATATTTAGCAAGTAGAACAAGACGTGCTTTCTGGCCACCAGATGGCGTTATTTTCACCGTCTTCATTGCTGCTGAGGCTGTCAGACCATAGACTTTATTTATTATTTTATCCACTTTGCTTCAACCGATCACCACCACAATTTATCATCTGTTCCTTGTCCCATTATCCACCTTTCCTGGAAATTTCGTCAAAATCTTTTTTGAGTTATTTTGCAGACAAACAAACAAACAAACATACAAACAAACAAACAAACAAAGAGAACAACGCCGGCGGAAACATAACCTCCTTGGCGGATGTAAATCTATTTTTCTCTATAAACATTATCGTTAGCTCAATTGACATTAATGTAATCATTATTTAATGTAATCAAGTGTTTCACCCCTTACAGATCATGGTTTACTTATGAGAATTCACTCGTTTTTCATTAAAAAATAACTTTCAAACTGATTTCTTTTAGTACACTGGCAAAAATGAGGCATTCAATATTCTATTTGGCCATTTTTTTATATGAATGTTTCTCTTGGAGTTGATGGTCTGAAAATTCATCATCATGATCAGAGTTGATCTCAAGATCATCTTCATTTTCAGACAATTTGTCCTCAACTTCACTATCCTGATCAAGGATGTTCCAGAGCCTCCTGGGCTGTCATTCTCTTCTCTTGTGTCTCGATTTGCAAGAAATGTGATATTTTTACCCTTCCTCCATTATTACTGTCGTGTCAGTAGTCATTTTCATTTACATGTTCATTACACTAATCAAGTCCAGCAGAAACAGTTTCATGCTCCAAAACTTAAAAACATGTTTTCTGTGTTCTTAAACGTTGAAATGGATCAATTTGACCCACAACATAACAGGAGGGTTAACTAAAACATCTAAGTCTTTTGCAATATATGTAAACCTATTTTGATATTTTCTTTTTCCTTTTTACTGATCTGCCTTCACTAAATCACAATACCTTGCTCTCTTTTCCTCAAGATACTCAGCCCTAGCTTGTGGATCAGCATTCTTCCTAGCCCTGTATAGTCTCTGCCTCTCTTTATCAGACAGTGGCATCTGGACGAACAAAACTGACCCTGAAACATCAAAAACTGTACTAAAACCTTATTAAAAACATAAAAATTAGATTATAGCATTATTATTGGTTCATTTTTGGACTATAACTTCACAAAAATCTACGATAATGGCCTGTGTTCATTGAATCAGATAAATTCAAGATAAATAACAGAAAATGCCATAAAAGTTTAAAAAAAATACATAATATTGTTATTAATATAATATATCAATATCAAGTCAATGCCTAAAAAGCTACAGATACTAATACAAATCTGCACTGATAAACATGTCCACTCTGGATAACAGAGGACATGTCCTGGGTAACAGAAGATCTTTGTTATCCAGGGAGGACATATCCTTATCCAGGAAGGACATCAGGCTTTAACTAGACCTACTGTGGAAAACTATAACTTATACTTCAATGCATCAGTGTAATATTTCACATGAAATAGGTAGTTTTTAAATATATAAACATCATGTTTTATTAGCGTAATCCAGAAAGACACATGATTTGAGGACATATTGCACCAGTGACCGAAAAGGTCAAAATATCAACATTTTAAGAGAGGCTATTTGACCTTATAATGTGTTTTGGGGGTCCTTCAGAATCTTCTGGCTGATACAACAGTCTGTCACATGACTATCCAAATCCAAATATGGCAATATATAGCCACTATAGTCTGTTACCCAGGAAGGACATTATGGAAATCCAAATATGGAAACAAAAGTATTTCTTGCATTAAAATGTAAATAAGCTTAGCATTGTTACTATATTTGCATATGTCATTGCAAACATTAGTACAATTATGCCCCAGTAGATAATTAATCCTTTATTAAGGTTTCTGACATTTTTTGCATATTTTTGTACTTAGATTTAAGCGGGGACGTTACCCAGGAAAGATAATTTGGTACTGCTCAATAGCTCCTTAAATTTTCATTTCTTATAGTGAATACTCATATGACTAAGTAAAGAGGGGAGAGTTGAGAAACATAATGCAGTGTTTTGAAATATTTATATATTTTTAACATTATAAATATGCTTTGGATGCCACGTCTTTGACCCATATCTTTTTAACGTTTCAACATATATAACTGACATACAAAAACATATAAATAGCCAAAATATTTTCATAAAATGTCTTTTCCCAACCTTTTCCCTGCAGCTGGCTTCTGATTATGTGTAATCAAAACAAAAGCATGGTGTGGGGGGAAAAGTGGAGAGTTGGTGCTTATTGTGATTGTGAGCCTTGGCGAGTTGGAAATTGAAAATCAGCAGGATTGCTGTATCTGCAGGCTGAGGAGGAGGCTGGCCAGCTGAGAAGGCAGAATCAAGAAAGACAGCGGAGAATGAGGTGGAGGATGAGGATGAGATGTGCTATGCTTGCATGTCTCAATTGTTTGATATGTTTGTCCAGTTGTGGACAAAGTACCCAGAAAAAGTAGTAATATCACAACAAAGAACAAAAACTCAGTCACAAGTAAAAGTTCTGCGTACCAAATCTGACTTGAGTAAAAGTATATGGGTATTGTCAGCAAAATGTAGGCCTACTTAAAGTGAAAAGTTAAAAGTACTCATGATGCAGAGTGACCCAATTTCAAGTGTTGTAATCATCATATACATGAATATGTATTGAGTATTAATTGATCAATTTACATGTAGGCCACATGTAAGCAGCATTTAAATGTTGTCATGGTAGAAATAATTTGAACACCTTTCACTGGTGTACTAGTCTGATCTATAACGCACATCAATTTGTAAAAATGAAACTTACAACATATAAAAGAAACTATCTGAAAAGTAACTATAACTATCAAATAAATGTAGCTTGAGTAGAATGTACAGTATTTCCCTCTAAGTATAAAAGAGTACAAAATGGAAGTACCCAAAGTACAAGTACATCAAATTTGTACTAGCTAGATACTTGAGTAAATATACAGTACAGGCCAAAAGTTTGGACACACCTTCTCATTCAATGCGTTTTCTTTATTTTCATGACTATTTACATTGTAGATTCTCACTGAAGGCATCACAACTATGAATGAACACATGTGGAGTTATGTACTTAACAAAAAAGGTGAAATAACTGAAAACATGTTTTATATTCTACTTTCTTCAAAATAGCCACCCTTTGCTCTGATTACTGCTTTGCACACTCTTGGCATTCTCTCGATGAACTTCAAGAGGTAGTCACCTGAAATGGTTTCCACTTCACAGGTGTGCCTTATCAGGGTTAATTAGTGGAATTTCTTGCTTTATCAATGGGGTTGGGACCATCAGTTGTGTTGTGCAGAAGTCAGGTTAATACACAGCCGACAGCCCTATTGGACAACTGTTAAAATTCATATTATGGCAAGAACCAATCAGCTAACTAAAGAAAAACGAGTGGCCATCATTACTTTACTAAATCTTGCAATCAAGATGGTTTGGGGTGAGCTGGACCGCAGAGTGAAGGCAAAGGGGCCAACAAGTGCTAAACACCTCTGGGAACTCCTTCAAGACTGTTGGAAAACCATTTCAGGTGACTACCTCTTGAAGCTCATGGAGAGAATGCCAAGAGTGTGCAAAGCAGTAATCAGAGCAAAGGGTGGCTATTTTGAAGAAACTAGAATATAAAACATGTTTTCAGTTATTTCACCTTTTTTTAAGTACATAACTCCACGTGTTCATTCATAGTTTTGATGCTTTCAGTGAGAATCCACAATGTAAATAGTCATGAAAATAAAGAAAACGCATTGAATGAGAAGGTGTGTCCAAACTTTTGGCCTGTACTGTACTTTGTTATTGTCCATCACTGCATTTGTCTAATCATTATGCTTTCTGTCTACATTTTTATGGAGACCTGACAGTTTACTTGGTACACCAAGAAAAAAAAAAGCTGTTTAATGTTGTGTTAAGTGTAACATTTTATTGAAGTGTTGAGTTGTAGATTGTGGTGCTGTTGAACTGTACAGACTATACTGACAGCAGTTTCTGATTTAGCCTATCCTCACCAATATAAATGGGATCAAACAGGTCAGATGTTAAGAGGGAAGTTTTATTCAGCCACACTTCAGACATCATGCAGGTATACAATTCATATCAGACAATCAGTATTTAAAATGCTGTTGAATAAATACTACAATAAACACAATTAATTTTTACATAAAATAAATAAATTACAATAAATTCTTAAAATCATTATTGAATGGTAAAAACACATAAATAAGCAAAAGAATACATACAAAGAACAACAATTACATTAACAATGTTACATCATTTAATAATATAATAATATATCTTATATATCCTACTGAGAATGAATATTGCCCATTAGACATACCCCAAACAGATTACATTTCATATTTAACCACTACAGAGATATCAGCAACAAATTTCAAAAGGACTACCCGAGAGAGGCTGCTCTTGGTGGGGCAGCCTGAGCGCTCATACACACATGTTTATTATCTATGAGCGCTGACACCGCTGTCATCTGGCAGGACCTTACATTCAAGTGGGCTCTATATTAATACATCGACCAGGGATTTGAAGTTTAAACTACACATGAAAACTCTCCATTCCATGACAAAACAACAGTAGCATATCGGTAATTACAACTTACAATTGTGCGCCTTTCCCTCACTCGCCATTTCTGATGATTGTTGCGAAATGCATGCTGGGATACCTGGCTGTCTGAAGTCCACACAAGTCTGCTCCGATGCATCCCAGGTAAAAGGGGCGTGGCAAGAACGCATCTGGGCATTTGGACTGAACTTGGCTAGATGTGAACTTTGAATTGGAACAGTACTTGGGCTGTGTCTGATGACGTGTCACAAGTCCACAAGAACACAAGTCCGCACAAGAACGCATATTGAGAAACGGCTATGTTCTTTTACCAATCAAACATGGACACCACCTGTCACATGTTCTTGTACCAAATCAAACATGAAAGCCAATTGTCATGTGTTCAAACACTGATCCCAACTAGCAGCTTGTTTATATGCAGCAACATTTGTGCTGAAGTGACCAAGAAAGATGTAAACGAGCTCAGAGTCTGGTTACATCCTGGATCAACATCAGAATCAGAGATTACACTCTTATCACACACTATATGATTTTATCAGTCAACACCAGCTGACTGAAACTGACCCAATCCACATCATCATCACAGATACATTCCTAATGTGCGACAGCTGTGTGTAATTGGGATGCTGCTCTTCCTGCACAGGAAAATATGTCAATTATCAAAGTCTGGGCAGCAATCAGATTTCCTACAAAAAATATTTGACATAACTATTTAGTGAGGTCTAAAAGTATTTTGCAGGATACATATCATATATAAGATTTGCTGCTTGCCTTCCACCACCCTGAGCTCTGTATTGTGTCTACAGCTCCATCTGAGACTATTCCAGAAATGACTGACGGGTGTTTTCTGGCAGGAATCCCTCCTGGTTTGTCTCTCAGTGTTTTTATGAGAGCTCTTGAATCCCTGTAATTCCAGCAGTTTTGTTTCTTCCAGCGATTACTGCCTCTGTGTCTGCTGAAAGAATGATGGCCTGAACACATTTGTCTTTTTCTGTCTGTGAAGACTCTTGAAACTCAGTTAGTGGAGGATCTGTTCCAGCCCACTGCTGTCTCTTGCGACTAATAGTTCTTATCATCTGCTGAACACAATGATGGATGTATTCCTCTTTCTAACTGTGTATGATGACTCTCCTGTATATCTGTGTGTGTTTTGGAAATTGACTATTTTATTTCATCCCAGTGATGTTCGAAAGAGGAATGGAGTGAGTTATATACGGACTGAAGTTTTTCTCACCCTAGCAGCAATTATTTATTTCAACAAATTGAACCTGCCTGCCTTTAACTATATTTCAGTTTTTAATGTCAGGTGCTTTTTAGCACAATGGACCAGAAATGTCGCAGAAATTCAAATGTGGAATGTTTGTTTCCATAAACGAGGCTGAAGTGAACAAACAGACTTCCTGAACGTCAGAAAGACATCTGTGGAAAAAATGAGAAGAGTATTATAGGTCAAATAACATGCTCTCATATGAAAAGGGTAATGAAGACATATAGTTGTTGTCATGCTGAACTTTTCGGTTGTTGATAATCTTTATGTGCTTAGATTTCACTGTGACTTTGAAGGGGTGGTTCACCTCTTATTAAGAATACCTTTATTAACTTAATTCAGGGTCATAAAGTCTTTTGTTTTGAGATTTTGGAAATGATACATCTTTAATGATGTATGTGTTTTTGAACCATTAGAAAGCACCAGGAAGGAAGAGTTAGGGAATGTGAAGGCTAAGGCTGACTCCAAATGTCCAGATTTCACTGCACTTGCACACTCATGGACTTGACAGGCATGTTCCCAGGAAGTCTGTGAGTGCAAAGGGCTGTCCACATTTCATCAATTCCACAAGGGGACTCAAGGGGACTCTCTGTGGACTTCCAGAGAGTGTGCTTGGGGTACAGTTTTCTCATTAGGGCTGATTAGCATATAAATTGTGATACCAGTGCCCTTAACAAGATATCAATACTAATAGAGTAATTAATTTAATAACTTTTTTTCTGCTTCATTCAATACCCATCATGTGAATGGAAGCATTTCAATTTCAATTTCAATTTAATTATTTAAAAAGGGACAGTGCATATTAATGAACACATACACGTAAATATGCCAGATTATAGCCGTAGGCTAGTTTCCATCTGTAGTCCCTTGGCAGGTTGATATTACATCAGATAAAATATAAAAAAAGAAAAGAAACAGAACATACACAATTTAAGTACACGGTTCATTCAAGACATATACATACAAGTACACAGAACAGAGTACAGAGACCAGTCGAGCTAGTGTGTAAAAAAGGAAAGTGCTTACCATAAAGTGCTGGTGCATGTAAATAAAGTGCTGTTGCATAGATAACATATGGATTGCACAAATTTAAATAATACAAATCTAAATTGCACAATGCTCTTATAAAGTGCTAGTGCATATTAGGTAAAGTGCTACTGCATAACAGAAAACTGACCAGTACTAAATGAAGATTGCACATTGTCCTACTACATATTACTAATAAATAGTACAGTTATAAATATGAAGTGCATACTTAGTGGCATAAAATTCAGTTATACTTTATAACATTTTGGTGGCATTTCTGCATGCTGAATAGTCAACACTGTCAAACTCATCATGCTCAACTTCACAACAGACTGTACGGGTTGTCGCTGCTGCAGCAGCGAACAAACCAGAATCAGAAAAGTTTTATTGCCAAGAAACTTCGCACTTACAAGGAATTTGACTTGGTGATGATTTGGTGCATAACATTTAAACACAGCACAAAAATATAAAGATATAAATTAAAATTAAGACAATTAAAGATAAAATATATAAAAAATAAATAAATAAAAATAAGAAGATTTTTGCACATATTAGACAATGAGGCCCAATGAACACTGAGGTAGTTTTAACCAGGAGAATTTTCAGCTGGTTGCAGGCTTAAGCTGAAGAACAGTTGCAGGTATTGTTTGACTGGAGATGCATCAGTACTATTTAGCACCAGGTTATTTTGGCAGATACCTTAAAAGTATTGAGTTCCAATACCCAGCTCTACTTCATTCATGTCCAACACTGTTTTGAATTTTTAAAAAGACAGTTTTAGCCACATCAGCCACACATCTATAGAGATGCTAATGTCAGTTAGTTGTCACTTTGTTCCAGACTGAAATATCTCAACAACTGTTGCACTGATTGTTTTGAAATGTGGTTCATCAGTCATGCTCTCCTCAGGATGAATTGTATTAACTTTAGGGATCCTCTGACTGTTCATCTAGTGCCACCAGCGGGTCAAGATTTTAATGTGTTCAATACTTTGGTTTATATTGTCTGTATTTCCTGAATAATGTAACAATAGTAACAGCAGAAAAAACAACTCACTTCCTCTATGTCTCTTTCTTTTTCATTAGAAACAAGAAAAACTAGTTTTACAATTTGTACATAAAAAGAAAGTCAGGAAGAAATAAAGTGCATTGTGAAATGCATAATGCATTAACATCAATGTGCTACATAGACATTCTACATTATATGAAAGCATCCTGCTAGATGTCCATATCTGTTATGTTATACATGAAGTGACCAATACATATTTAACACTGGAACATTTGTTGTTGTCAGAGCTGCTCAAGTCTCTTTTCGGACAGATGATCCTCCCTGTATTCTGTTGCTATTGACAGTCTCTGACGGCTCTGTGAAACAGCAGAGTCATTTTCTGTAGCTTTTTTATGAGGAAGTCAGCTCTGCCGCAGGAGTGTAAATCAGGCAGTCAGATCACCTGTAATTGATCTCAGAGGTCAGGTGAACCTCCTGTCAGTCTTTGATAATTCAGAGCCTGTTCATCTGTCAGCACATCATGAGCATTTCACCGTGGTTTGGAACAGGAAGAGAGAGGACCTAAATGATCTCAGCCCGTCCTCTTGTTTTTCATGGACAGAGTGATGGCTCTGCATTCTTTTTTCAGGCTGCAGTGCTCATTGCTTGGTGCTATACAACCTGTTCCCTCTTCACAGTGATTGGTGTCCGTAGATGGAGTGGCTGAGCTGTTTATTTCTGAAGACACTTCACTTCTTGTAGAACATCGGCTCTCAATCAGAGACATGTTCAGGCCTCCAGTTTAGATCCTGATAAAAGACAATACTGATGTTTTAACATTGTAACAACAAATAATGTGAATGTTTAAATGCAGGCAGTAGAGTTTTACATGTCAGGTTGTTTAAATGTGTTAAATCTGTCTGGACCCTATTTTCACATGTTTTTGTGCCTATGTGACTAATGAGAACAACAATGTTTTAAATTGGGTTAGTACTGAGTGAGAAGGTTGCAGGCAGCTCTGGGCATGTTAACACCATCAGTGTGTTCACTAAAGGGTTTGTTTTTGTCACTTGAAAGGGTCAGATTGTTATTCTGAGTATCCGACAACATTTAGGAAAGGATCCTTACAGATCCCTGCATTATAGTGCAGCTGAGGAGTGGCAGAAAACGAGGGACTGAGAGAGGTTTGGTGTCAAACCAGGGTCACTTCAAAGGACTCAGCCTATATGGAACGCACAATCTACCAATGAGCCAGAGGTTCCCCAGACCTTGTTTGCTTAAAGAGTAAGATCCTTTATGTTTAACCAAAAACAGCCCAGAGGTCCACCAGACTCCATTTAAATGAACAATGATTTTAGTGTGTACAGAGTCAACATATTTTCTCATCTAACTGAGTGAATTAAGGGTTTATTTTAAACTAAACTAATGAAGCATAGTAGTCACACACATCCAAGAGCCGTTTGAAGCAGGTGCTGGACAATAAAACATAGCAATAAACAACATGAAGAATGGTCCACAAGTGCAGTTAATTAGAACATGCACAAGTGATGTTTTGAGGTGAAGCTTTTATTCAGGCCTGGAAAAGTCATGGAATTAGTAAAATACACTGCTCACAAAAATTAAAGGAGCACTTTAAAGAAACACATTAGATACATCAGATCTCAATATGAAGTTGGATATCTATACAAATAACGACAGGGCAATGTCTTAGGAACAAAAGGATGCCAAGTCTTTTAATGGAAATAACAGTTTTCAGCCTACAGAGGGCTCAATTGTGTAGACACCCTAAAATCAGAGTGAAATGAAGATGTGGCAGGCTAGTCCATTTTTTCAAAAACTTAATTTCTGCAACTCAAAATGCTTTTCAGTATCTTGTGTGGCCCCCACGAGCTTGTATGCATGCTTGACAACGTCGCGGCATGTTCCTAATGAGACGACGGATGGTGTCTTGTGGCATTTCCTCCCAGATCTGTGTGAGGGCATCCCTGAGCTGTTGTACAGTCTGAGGAGCAACCTGGCGGCGCCTAATGGACCGAAACATAATGTCCCACAGATGTTCTATTGGGTTTAAGTCAGGGGATCGTGAAGGCCATTCAATTGTTTCAATTCCTTCATCCTCCAGGTACTGCCTGCATACTCTTGCCACATGAGGCCGGGCATTGTCGTGCATTAGGAGGAAACCAGGACCTACTGCACCAGCGTAGGGTCTGACAATGGGTTGAAGGATTTCATCTCGATACCTTATGGCAGTCAGAGAACCATTTCCTAGGCAGTAGAGGTCTGTGCGTCCCTCCATGGATATGCCTCCCCAGACTATCACTGACCCACCACCAAACCTGTCATGTTGAACGACGTTGCAGGCAGCATAACGTTCTCCTTGTCTTCTCCAGACTCTTTCACGTCTATCACAGGTGCTCAGGGTGAACCTGCTCTCGTCTGTGAAAAGTACAGGGCGCCAGTGGCGGACTTGCCAATTCTGGTGTTCTTCAGCAAATGCCAGTCGAGCTCCACGGTGCTGGGCAGTGAGCACAGGGCCCACTACAGGACGTCGGGCCCTCAGGCCACCTTCATGAAGTCTGTTCCTGATTGTTTGGGTAGAGACATTCACACCAGTGGCCCTCTGGAGGTCATTCTGTAGGGCACGAGCAGTGCTCAGCCTGTTCCGCCTTGCACAAAGGAGCAGGTATCGGTCTTGCTGATGGCTTGAGGACCTTCTACGGCCCTGTCCAGCTCTCTGAGAATAACCACCAGTCTCCTGAAATCGCCTCCATGTTCTGGAGATTGTGCTGGGAGACACATTAAACCTTCTTGCTGCAGCACGTGTGGATGTGCCATCCTGGAGAAGTTGGACAACCTGTGCAACTTCTGTAGGGTTAAGGAATCACCTCATACTGCCAGTAGAGATGATTACTCAAGCCAAAACCAGCATGAGTGAAAAATCCGCCAAAAAAGATCAAGAGGGAGAAACTTGAAATGACCTCCACATGTAAAACCAGTCCTGTTTTGAGGGTTTTCTAATTGTTGCCACTGTGGTGCACCTGTTGTTAATTCCATGAACACCAATACAGCTGAAAGTGATTAACGATGCCCTCAGCTGCTTAACCAACCAGAAAATTATCAGACAGGTTTAACTGATTTCATGCCAGGCCCAATAAAAAAAGTGTCCCTTTAATTTTTGTGAGCAGTGTATTATTGAAAATGTTAGAAAAGTAATGGAATTTTGTTTTGTGTAATAAAATTGTTGGAATAATCTTTGGTGGATAATCTTCCTTGTACTGTAACATAAAAGCATTTTCTGAGGCTGTCACCGTAACATAGATGTAATATGCTAGATACTGGATTCCTTTTAAAATTATTTCCCATCCTGCTCCTGGTGGAAAATGTTACACCAAACTCCCTTTTGAAAAACACAAAAACACATAACTTGAGAAAAGACATCATATGTGGACAGTATTCTTGTGAATATGGCATCAATATAATCTGTAGTTGATACAGAACTGAGCATAGCGTTAGTTCAGGCAGGACACAATGTCAAACTCAGCTCACATCCTAGTTGCATCAGCTGATCTCAGGCAGCCCAATCAACTGATTGATCAGCTGATTGATGTAAGGGAGTCAGCTGATCACATGATTCTTTTCTATGCAACCGATTGGCAAATCTCATTCAGTGCATTCAGGTCTGACTTATCAGTGTCATTTCTAGGGGGTCTTTGCTGTTGCTCTCCCTCCTTAGGCTTTCCTCATATGCACATGGAAGGGCAGAGAGGTGTGCTCTCTCCGCCTTAGGCTTTCTGCATTGGCCTGTGGAAAGGCAGAGAGGCCCCAAAACAGAGCCATACCACCAAATATAATAGGGGAGACCAGAGATGGTTGAAACACTTTTTGCTTGAGCACAAGTAACTTGATGAGTGTTTGAGCTAGATCTCTCAAACTTTGATACATGGTTGCCATATGGGTCTACTACAAATAAAATCACTTGGAGGATACTACACAATCACAGAGTTATGGGAGTTAATGTCACATACCCCCATAACCCTCCCCACTACCATGGTAGGTTGTAACACTAGCTGAGGATGGATGTAACAATAGGTATTAAGATTAAATAAGATACACACTATCCAATTTATGCAACAAACTTTAATGAAGAATAAAGAATAAACAGTTTTAAAGGAGTAAACAATTTAAAGTGTCAAAAAATTAGCACAATAACAAATGTGTTTGTGTGACTGTGGACCGCGTTTGTGTGTGTCTGTGTATGTGCAGGAGAAACAGCTAGTTCCCGAGCAATCGTTCCTGAACAATGGAACTTCTTTCTATGTGTGTGTGTGTGTGTGTGTGTGTGTGTGTGTGTGTGGACTATAAGAACCAGTAGCAACAGGCAACAGTTTTGAACAGTGTTGTTTTGAACAAAATGTATATGTGTGAATGTGAGTGTGTGTGTGTGTGTGTGTGTGTGTGTGTGGACTGTATTCCTAAATATGTAGGTGGCACCTTTCCCTGGGGTGCAGGCTTTTAAAACCCTACCCGTACCAGCAGCCATTACAGAGCTAACATTTTTCAGCATGTGCTTGCTAGCTATCATGAAAGCAATGCATCAAATTAAAGCAGAGAACCTGACACTTAAGGTGATATAAGTTAAACAGTTGTATCTACAGCACATTGGATATGAAGGAAAAAACAATAGGGATGACAATATTTGGTTTCTTACCTGAAAATTCATTTTTTGTGTCCAACATCAAGAACTTTCCTTACAGAGAGTTGAGGTTTCTGATGTGAACTCAGGATGGAAAGGGGAGTGTACTATATCGATGACATCACCACAGCTCCTTTCTAATTGGTCAAACTGTAACTGTCAGAACCCTACCTGTGTTACAATCATCTCCGGTCTTCCCTACTGCAAATGGAAATAAATGTTCCTTTGACTAAAGTGGTCCTGACCGAACTTTACATTTTGGATTTTGTTGTCTCAACTCTACCCCCACTCTACTGTTGGTTAACTGCGCTATTTTAGTGGGAAGAGACAGTGGGAATGAGAGGAGAATTGTTTTTAAAACACACATGAATAAGTGCTGGTTGGTGCATCAAATACAAATTAAACTCTCTTCTCTCTCTTCTTCACTCCACAACTCCAACAGTTTCTCCTCTTTTTCCACGGAACAAGAGAACCGAGACTTGTTCATGTTCTTGCTCCTCCCTGGAGTTCCCTCCATGTTTACTGTCTACCCGGCAGAGAGAGCAGCTATTGGTTGTTGACATTGTTCACATAATTGAACTTCAGTATCTGCATGAGCCAAGACTCAAAACTTAAGATAATATTAAACATGTTTGATTTTATCGGAACATCAAGATGAGAAACATACTAAAGACAGCTTGGACTGAGTTTGTTTTTTTGTGTTTTTTTTTTAATATAACATATTTTTATTGTTTTTTTTAAGAACATATAAGCTTCTATATAGCACAGCATAAGGAAAACAAGTCAAATAAAAATTACATACCCATGTATACATATGCACAGGTACACCCATATACAGATACCTGCATACATACAGAAGCTTTAAAGGAACAGGCAGTTGCATGAGATAAGAGCCAAGCAGGTCCTATCCGGTTATGATCAGCTACAAGAAGATGTAAACCACTAACTAAATTTGACTTACTTCACTTGGAGTTATCATCAGTTAAGTCAGGGTTTAGAGTCTATTATATATTCCATAAATGGATTCCAGATTCTAATACATTTAATGTGAATCTTAGTTTCCAAGCTTGAGATGTTGCATCACTTCTCTCAACTACTCAACCACTGAGTCCATCTTAGTGGATGAGCATTCTTGCGGTGGAGAGGAATTAATCTCCATTCTAATAAAGTGACACATTTTCTTATTTTGAGTTAAGATCCTGAAAGATTCTTATTTTCCCTTCCTGCTCTGTCAAAGATATCTGTCAAAAGGTCTGGGTGACTTTTCATTTTAAAAATATCTGATAGTGTTAAAGATTGAATTCCAGTAAGTGGACAAATTATGCCTGCCAGCCAGAGTGTGCTAAAGATGCAGGAGACAGTCTGCACCTGTCATAAGTGGAATCAATATATGGGAACATTTTAGAGTTTGACTTTAAAGAAATAAAGGCAATGCAGCAGCTTAAATTGAATGAGGCCACGCTGGGTGCAGATAAAGGCCTTGTAGAGCCCCTAGGGGGCTTTCCCCTACTGCTCCACTGGCACAGGACTCAGTTTTATCAACACCTCAAACCAAACCATCGAAATCACAGGAGCAAAACTCTCATAATTTTATTATAACATTGGAAATTTATCAGTGACAGTGAAGTCATCATATCTGCTTATGTTGGTTAAAATTTGCGGGCAGTTACCTAAAACAGTATTCCTATTTTCTTTTGTTAATATTAGTTTATCCCTCTTCATCCTTTTCTCTCATCTGCTTGTTTCTGTTGTCCTTCCTCTTCCTCTTTTCTTCTTTCCTCCGTCACACCCATCACTTTGTTCCTCCTGAGGATGGCCTTTGACAGGAAGCAGGATTATTAATCATCCTAACATCATCCAGAGCTCAGGGTGTGTGCTGTCTGGTTGTTCAGAATGACCTGGTCAGAGGTCAGAGGTCACGCTGTGATTACAGGCTGCCGGCCAACAGTGGCTCATTACAGGACGGAGCAACAGCTGCTCGTTAAAACTTTATTTATCTGGGGAGATCTGACAGAGCTCTGCCCTGCTTCTTCCACATCCACATATTTAAAATGTGAGCAGACCGGTGCAACCAGTTTGCTGCTGCCACTCACTGGGCAGCATCAGTCAGGAGGAAGTTTGATGATGATGATGATGATGATGATGATGTCTCCTGCAGCAAACATATGTGTGCTTGAAAAATGACAACAGCACTCATACATTGGGCCTCTAGTAAGAAGTGATATACGGACAAATTTTCTCTGGCTTTTGTTCGTATCCACAATTTGTTCTTATTTTGTTAATACCCAGTGATTTCTGGGATTCACCAATGTATTCTTCCTTATGCTCTTCTTTTAGCTCAGAGAGCATTTAACGAGTAGTTCAGAGCACTCTGACCAAGATAAGAGAAAACATCTTGTTTTCACTGTCCAATAAAAGTTGATCCAATGTTAGGAAAAATAGTTGTTAAATTTATGAAACACAAAAGAATGCATGAATATCACGCAATAGATATTAAGATTATGATGTGTTCAAAAGGAACTATACTAATTAGGCTATTGAATTCATGGGCGAAAGAAATATTACTATAATTGGTCCATTGATCCAAGTTACTGTACTTTAAGTTACTGTACTCTCTGCTGACCAGTGCTGAAATGTAATTAAGTACATTTACTCAAGTACTGTACTTAAGTACAAATTTGAGGTACTTTTACTTAACGTATTTTAATCTCATGGCACTTTCTACTTCTTCTCAACTACACTGCAGAGGGAAATATTCAACTTTTTGCTCTGCTACTGTTTTATTTGAACTTTAGTTACTTTGCAAAGTAAGATATATTTTGCTTGCACACAAACCACAAATATAAAAAAAAAATAGTTGAATCATTAGAAGATTAATTGGAAACTATTTTGATAATTGTTAATTTTTCAAGCAAAAACATTTCATGGTTCCAGTCTCTCAAATATGAGGACTTGCTGCTTTTTATTTTAGTTTAATTATTTAGATTTTTTTTCATGCATTGAGCACTTTTATTTTTAAGACTTAATCAATTAATCAATCGATAAATCAACCAATCAATCAATTTGATTTATAAAGCCCAATATCACAAATAATAATTTGCCTCAGATGGCTTTACAGCATACAACATCCCTCTGTACTTTGGACCCTTACAGCGGGTAAGGAAAAACGCCCCTTTAACAGGGAAAAAAATGGTGGAAACCTCAGGAAGAGCAACTGAGGAGGGATCCCTCCCAGACAGATGTGCAATAGATATTGTACAGAACAGATCAACATGATAAATTAACAGTAATTGACAAAATGATAAAGAGCTAAAAAGAGACAGAGACCGAGAGAGATGCAGGACAGACAGTTATGACAGCTTACAACAACATTAATTTAAGTAATAATATTACAATAATAATTACAGCTATTGTGGTACAATATGTTGTAGGTACATATTAATATATGATAGTACGTGTGTGACAATAATCATACGTGTAATGACAGTAGAAGTATGACTAATGATAACAGCAGCAGTAGGAGGCATCAGGCAGGACCACGGCAGCAGCACATTCATCATTTCTAGATTGAAGGAATTAAAAAATTGCTATGTGAAGAACTAGAGGTGTAATTTCATCTCGAGTATAGCATGACCTCACACACCCTCTCTCTGTGTTGATCTCCAGCCCATTGTTTACAAGCCGGTCCAGCTGCACGTTCCTGTACGTTCATGTGAATCCCCCCCCAATGGCAATGGCAGCGGTTATTTTCGAAATGAAATGGCAGGGAGCAGAACGTCCACCTGAAGAAGACCAGGATCTGACATTACCTCTAAAGAAATAACGGTTGTTGGCGAAGAAGTTGTCGGATAAAGAAAGGGACAAAACTCGGATTAACATTGGCCTTGCATTTCCAAGGTGGAGAGCACTGCGAGAGCTAAAGGGGCTACAATCTGATGCAAAGCTAGCTCTTCTTCTCCTGGACAGGTACAACATAAAGTCAAATGTCTGTTTCAGTTAGTGTTACAGTAACATTGATTCAATTAAATTAAATTTAATGTTACAATCGTAGCACGGGTTAATGTCCAGAGCTTCGGTCCCAGCAATGGGTCAGGCGTTTCGGTTGTGTTAGGTGTGTAGCCCGGCAGCCCAGCTAATTTGCAGTTAGCATTGTAAAATGTAGCCCGGCAGGCAGTCTGGTGGCTTGTTTAGCTATTCCCCTGCCTACTTCAATGGTGATGGTACCTGTAATAAATGTAATATATTTGCTGAGATGGAAGCGAGGTTCAGTGACTAGAAGAGCTGGTAGAAGCGCTCCATAGCTGCAAGCTACTCCAGTAGCCGTAGTAGCTCTAGTGCTAACTGTGGGAGCTAAAGCTAACATTCCTCTCTTCTAAGGGGCTCACGGTGAAGAGTTAGAACGTTAGCATAGCAGCCGACTAGTGCTAAGGCTAATGTCCCCACGCCAGAGCTCACCGGAGCCGAGAAGCAGGCTCCCGGAACGTTAGCATAGCAGCCGGCTAACACTAACGTCCCCACGCTTCTCGGCTCCGACTCATTGAGCGTGGCAGCTGAGTAAGTGCTAATGCTAATAGGAAAGCAGGGAAATAGCTAAACACAGCAAAGACCGAGAGTGAGTGAAAGACATTGCTAACTGCTAAAGTATGTTGACTGTTTAGATTTTATTTCCTCGCCCTTGTGGTGAGTGAATCTGCCTTCAGTGAAAGCGGGGGCTAACCGGTGCTTCCTCCTCAGGCTCCACTTCACTCAGCTGCTAACACAGCCAGTTAGCCTCCGCTAGCTTCCCAGCTAGCGGGTCTCCGTATGGATTCAGAGCACCAAGCCCTGGTTTGTTATTCAGGTTAATGTGGTAAGAAGCAACGGGTATATCGGGCAGCTGAGTGAAGCGGAGCCTTCAGAAGAAACACCGGGACCGTCTGGATGTGATAGTCCGTGGAGGTGCTGCGCTACAGGCAGTGCACAACAGCCTAGCGGTGAACGATTTTGCTTATTACCCCTTCAACCTGCCACACAATGGAGCACAAAGGCTCCGGAGAAGAAGCCAAGTTAGTGACATGCAGTAATAGGACATAAATGTTAGCAAAGGAGAGAGAGAGAGAAGGAGAGAAGGTGCTTGGTGTATTATAGGTGGTGTATTATAGGAAGTCCCCCGACTAGGCCAGTGTCAGCCTAACTAGGGGCTGGTCCCAGGCAAGCCTGAGCCAGCCCTAACTATAAGCTTTAACAAAAAGGAAAGTCTTTAGTCTAGTCTTAAATGTAGACAGGAAGATGATTCCACAGGAGAGGAGCCTGATAGCTGAAGGCTCTGGCTCCTGATCTACTTTTGGAGACTTAAGGGACCACGAGTAACCCTGCATTCAGAGCGCAGTGTTCTAGTGGGATAATATGGCACTATGAGCTCTCTAAGATATGATGGAGCCTGACCATTTAAAGCTTTGTAAGTTATTAATAACAATAATAATAATAATAGTAATACTAGTACTACTACGACTAATAATAATAATAATAACAACAATAATAATAATGATACAAAAAATAAATAAATACAAATAAAACAGCAGGTGGGTTGTGATAGTAATGGGAGAATGACATTGTAAAATAAATTCAAATAAAAGTAAGTTTGATATTTATATGTGTCAGTTTGTAGTATGGAGGCAGCCTGGTAAGACCACCCTGATGCTGTGAGCTCAACATTTTGTTTCAGTCTGGACTCGGCCAAACACTTTCAGTGGGTGGGAATACTCACCTTGACAGACAAACTCCTTCAGCATATCAGTGCTGAAACAACATTGGATTTGTATCAATCTGTTAATTGTGGCAGCTAGCTTAGATTTAGTCTTAGTCTTGAGACAAAAGTGCTTATTAGTTCTAGTCACATTTGAGTGATTTTTATCCTTCATAGTTTTAGTGTCGTTTTAGTCGATGAAAAATCAGAATATTTTAATCATTACTTTAGTCACTATGTGTTCTATATGTTTTTTATATTTTTTTCCTGATATTTCCAAAAACAGCTAGATATCCAGATATTAGAATCAAGAGGACAGGTTGTATAAAAATTTTCTTTTAGACAATTTTTATGTACAACTACAAGTATTTTCTGCACACTTATAAACTGTCATTTCTCCAGCAGTTTTTGACAGGTTTATGGGGTGATTTACAAGCACACACTTACTAATCATCTTTTGAAAAGCTCAACATCTCTCTATTTATGGTCTCAAAAACTTTGACACCACAAACAACTAATCTGAGACAACTACCGTGGGATTTTTACCCAGGGTCACTGTAAACTCTGATTTATCCATCTCACCGTTAACGCAGAAAAATAACTTTATTAAAGCCTGAATTATTTCTTAATCTGCAACATGTTAGTCTGGAGGTTTAACTCATGTCCTCTCAGAGAGCTAGTGATTAAAACTAAACTTTCATCTCTGTCAGAGAAAACTGCTTAGAGTTCAGATTGTTAACTTATAGCACAGCTACACTCACAGATAACTGAGCCTTCTACCTGCCTGTCAAACAGCATCAAATCATCAACCTTCTCAAGTCCAGACTGAAAGGAGTCCTGCAGGGATCAGATGTGAAGTCTGGTGGCCGGTGCCTGCTTGCTATACTGCCATTCAGCAACAGCCAGCGCTGCAACTAACAAGCGCGGTTGCTGATTTACTGTTGAATTTCAGCTCACAACTCGCATTAATGGCTGACATTGCTCGAGTGCGATTGTTTTTGCTGGTGTGCGAAACATCCTGGTGCAGACTATTTACTGAGATTTATCAGCCGGTCACTCATGCAGCATTTGAAGATGATAACAAGCACGGCCATTCTCGGATTTCAATGTCTGATAGTCTGTAACATTTTCGTCACTGCAACGGAAATTAAACATTGATTTCATCTTAGTTTTTATTATTAAGATCTATTTTTAGCTAGTCATTAACTAATTTCCATAATGGTAACAAAAAAGGTTGTTGACAAAACAGTTTCATGATAGTTTTCATCAAAAAAATGGTATCACTGGTATCAGAGAACAGCGTAGCCACAAATGTAGCGACTTATTCACAACATCAGGGTAACAGCAAGAAATGTATTCAAACACATTTCATAATCATGCATGCTGTGCAGAATAATCGCAGTCCGCAGTTCCTCTGCTGAGTCTCTCCCCCTCTCTTCTTTTAAGCAGCAGCACTGCACAGGGACCAGCTAGGCCTGTGGCAGGCACAGGGTAAGTGGGTTTGGGTGGACGTCGCTAAGCATCCTTCATGACTCAGCCTTCTTTGAGAACTGTTTGTTAATAATCTTATGCTCCCAGTCTAGACAGGCAGACAAGACAAACGGCACAGTTAGGTCAGTTCCCAAAGTCACACAATAACACAAACTAACAGCCTGATTAAGGGACAGCAAAAACCAGAGACTGTCTGTGGAATAAAATGTTTCTATCAATGGAGTCTGGTAGCTTTGACGAGAGCATAATGTTGCATTTGGTGTGTACACTTTGTTTTTAAGGTGTTCATATTTTATGTTGCTAAAATGTGTTTTGCTGCTGTCCCTGTCCAAAGTCACCAGACTCCTTATACAGAAACACAAATTCAGTCAGGAGAACAGTGAATAAGCCTTTTCCTCTAAGAAACCCTGTAATGTATAGTTGTGTTTTTGTTTAATTGTTATTGGCTTTAATCTTGCAATAACTTCACTTAGTACTGTGTTTACTCCGCTGACGTCAGAGCTTGTTGCTTCGGGAGCTGCCATTACTGTTCTGCAAGCTGCAGCCTACATTTTACATTATCAACTACAACGCAGTCTCTGATTGGCTGCTTACATTGTCAGCTACGATGCAGAACCTTCATTGGCCCGACTGACTAGAAATTTTAATTTCTAGAAAGTTTTTAGCGGAGCAGCGAGTCCAGTCTGATACAGAGAGAAAAAGAGAGTGCTGATCTCACGTCATTATGATGGTCTTACTAGGCAAGTATCAATGGCCCTCTGAAACCCTGTTGTACATGTTAATGAAAGACCCAAGAACACTTTTGGTGCTCATCAGATCCATGAGGACAGTGAACAACATTTAGACATCATTATAACAACATTAGACTTTACAATTCCTACACCACCCCGATTACAAGTACACCACAGGGGTTCAGAGGTCAGACATCCAGAACATGGCTGTGACCTCTGAGTGACTGTGTGGAAAAGGAATAAGCCGGGGTTCTTTGTTGACAGTAATCAGAGTGGGAGAAGGATGTGATGGAGCTGAGGGAGGGTAATGTAAGGAATTAATCAGTTGGAAATCCTCAGTGGTCATAGGAAAGCAGTTCTGGGACATCTGGGAAAGTGCGAGAGGTGAATTTGATAAAATCCAGGTATGCTATGAAAGTATGAGAACCTTACAGAGTGAATATGAAAACATGTAGTGACAGATGATGTGGCGGAGAGAGGAGGAGGAGGAGAAGGAGGACGCTGAGAGTTAGAACAGATAACATGAAACTTGATCTGAAAGGCGGGGATGAACTGAGGCTGACTCTCTTAACCATCCTCCAGCCATGATGTTATTACTGCTCTGTAAGGAGCGAATGGTGACCACATGACATCATGTTATTTACATGTTTATGCCTGTGTTTCTTATTGTTTAGCCTGCAACCAGTAATTTGTGGATCTCCTCATTTCTGCTGTCATTCTAAATGCAGCCACAACCCATATTCATTATTATCATTTCAATCAGGAGAGACTCGTTTTTAATGGTAAAATAATATTTATTAACATGTGAATGTATGAATAAGAATGTGGAAAGTCTTTGGCGATTAGGCCCCATAGAGATGGTTTGATTTAAGGAGGGTGATAAATCCATAGTCATACAGGGAACCCCCCAAAAGAAGAGTAAGGAGGGGGAGGGACAACCGGCCATTTGACATGAGGTATTCTTTACCTTACCAGCAGGCAACAGGATTCTAATAAATAAGTAAAGATAAAATTAAGGGGAGAGCGTAGCTAGAGAAACGCACATGAAACAAATGTGAAAGACTATGAAATAGATACATGTATAGTTAGGTATATGACAGAAATAAGCCCTGAATGAGATAATACAACTCTGATGAGAAACGTGTGGTAAGAATATGTCTGGAATGACAGCTAGGGAGCAGCAAAATAATGGATGATGATAGATGATACATTGAAAAGGAAAGCAGAGAGCAAACATGTTGAGGTCTAACCACCAAACAATATAAAAGCCAGAGATTAAGTAAACTGTGACGAGAAATAATGGTGATATGCCAGAAAGAAAGGCTGAAAAGTGCATGGTTCTGCAAACCATGGGTGTCTATATTTTGAACATAATAAAAGGTCAATGAGGACCAACTGAAATAAAATGTCATAAACAGAAATTAAGGTCAGAAGACCAACTTAGATAAAATGCTAAAAAGAACATTAAGGTCTGGCGACCAAACTGAAATTACCGTGACTGGTGTGAGGTCCTAGTGACCTGGGCCTATATGTAGAACATAATAAAAGGTCAACGAGGACCGAACATAAATGAAAGGTCATGAGACCCAACAGAAGTTAAGGTCACGAGACCAATTCAAATAAAATTAAAGCTGCAAGCAGAGATGAACGGGACCTCGGGCTCTCACTGTCGGCCTCCAGCCCACATAGACAGTGTGAACTATTTGTAAGAGTCAAAATGTCGATAAAACAAGCAATGTCAAGAGAACGCAAGGTCATTTATGGCAATAGAGGGACTTTATATTACAATACATTACAATATAAATTTAATTTTCAACCAATGTATTAACTAAAATGTAACTGCGATATGTCAGCTATGGAAACAAAATGTCTTGTCCAAAACATCCACATTGAAATGAAATACACTGTCATGATTAAGTAATTATATAATTTCAACAGCAACTAGGGCTGTACCCAAATATTCAGATATTCGAATATTCGTTTCTGTGGGTAGGTATTCATTATGAAAATTTGTTATTCGGTATTCATTTTTTTATTTACTTATTTTTTTCTTTTCTTTTATTTTTTTACATATTTTTTTGGTGCTAAATGTAGTCTTTTTGTTGTTGGTGAATGTAGGTTATCAATAAAAATCAAAACTTTTAAATTGCATCGTTAAAAATGTGAAAATATAGTATAGCAATGGATCAATGCCAAGTTTTACCACTTTATCACTATTCCCTCTAACTTGTAGCTGTTTTTCCATTATCTTTTGAATTTAGTATGAATTATGGAACCGTTTTTGTCAATGTTTATTTCCCCCATTCTGTACAAACAAGTTTCTTTTGGAGTGCGTGACACAAGTGTGTTTTGAAAACGGCCGCGGACTGTCACCTGGTCAATGCATCAGTACCTTCAGATGCCATGACAGTAATAGATTATAGATTAATAGATGATAATAATAATGTCAAAACATCATTTACAGACTTATTTAAAAGACAATCACTGCTGCCCGACCCACAGGTCCATTTGCGGGTCCCGCGGGTTACGGGTCGACCCGCACATCACTACTCAGCTCAGTTTATAAGGCTGTACACAACAGTAAGGCTATAGACATTATGTTCTATTCAGGCCGGCAGAACCAGCAGCGCATCGGCTCTAAAGTGCACGGCACTGCTGATTAACCATTTTAGTGTCTGCCAGCAACCAATTACTTGCAGAGGCTTCCTACAACTTGTTTCAACAGTTCCGATTTAATCAGAAGACAAATTAAACAGGATGACTAGCAAATGTGAAAATCAAAAGAGAGCATAGAATAATGTACTGAAGGAGACTGTTGTGCCATCACATTTTTTTGTGGTTTGAGAGCAAAGATCTGGTCGCTGCTGTGCAAAACTCAATACAAACGCAATACAATTAGGTCCGAAAAAACCCCAGAGCCCGCTCCCAGAGTGAAGCCATTGTTATGCTAATTAATGACAGCATGTAGTTGAGTGAGAGGAAGGGGGAGAGGCCAAGAACTTTGATGGCTTCTGAAAACCAAACTACTGACGAGGACATCAATCAGGGGCGGACTGGCCATCTGGAGGTTCTGGAGAATCACGTAACGGCCGGTACTCCAGGAGGGCCAGCAGCCGCCACGCAATCATCACCATTTTTTTTTTTGTTTGTTTGTTTTTCCTTTTTCTCCCTGATAATCTACTGTTCCATGTCCAGTCCGCTAGGTGGCAGCCTTTAAATTGGATGCCAGCCGGCCCATAGATATCTATGAGCCGGCCGGCCACCAATCAAATTGAAGAAGAACGAAGCGCATACCGTATGCGCGCCGGTTGTTGTAGGCTGGGCCAAGTCAAAGTCCAGGGCTGTTTTTTAGTCCCAGTCCACCCCTGATATCAATCAATCAATCAATCAATCAATCAATCAATCAATCAATCAATCAATCAATCAATCAATATCACAAATCACAATTTGCCTCACAGGGCTTTACAGCATACAACATCCCTCTGTCCTCAGGACCCAATGAGACAGAAGGGGAGACAGAGCGAGATGCAGGACAGACGATAATGACAGTACCTTACAACAACATTAATGAAAGTAATAATATTATAATTATAATTCTGGCTATTGTGGTACAATATGTTGAATTAATATCTGATAGTATACATATGTGACAATAATCATATGTGTATAATAACAGTAGAAGTATGACACACAGACAAACAGACACACACACACACACAGTCTCACACACAGGCTTGTGTCTGTCAGAATGAAGCCATTGTTATGCTAATTAACGACTGCATGTAGTTAGGTGACAGCCCAGGCACTTCAAGATGAGTTGACTAATGACTAATGATAACAGAATCAGCAGGAGGCATTTGACACCACAGCAGCAGCACAACCTCACATGTCACACTATCCAGGCACCGCTGTGATAGAAGTTAACCTGCGAGACAGTGGAGCACAAAGGCTCTGGAGAAGAGGCCGAGTTACTGACATGCAGTACGGCCGAGTTAGTGACATGCAGAGAGGGACAGAAGGGAGAGAGAGGAGAGAGGGGGGAGGGAGTGAGAGAGATAGAGAGAGAGAGGGGGGACAGGGAGTGGAGAGTGTGTGTGTGTGTGCGTTGCTAAAAATTGCAAATTATGAGCTGCAGGTTGCTTTAAGGTTACATTATTTTTTTCTCCATGTCTCTTTTCTCTCTCTCTCTCTCTCTCTCTCTCTCTCTCTCTCTCTCTCTTCCTCTCTCCCTGTCTTTCTTTCTCATATATACACCCACAATGAATATTTGGTATGTATGCTCTGAGTAGGAGTTAAAATAGAAAAAAATATTAATATTTGTATGGTTGTTTTTCAACAAAGACAAAAAAGTCCTGAAGGGGAACAGTGTCTGTTTTTATTGAAAAATTGAAACTGCCCCAAAATATGATAATGCATCAAAATTGGTGTTGTTATTTATCATTCATATATCACAGACTGTGATAAATAAAATAAAAATATCCATCCAGCATTTATTATATAGGTAATCTTAATTCATGTTTTTTTTTCATTAAAGTAACAGTGACTTCATGTAAATAAAATGGCAAATAAATTGTGAAAATCCTCAAAAGGAATGAATATTTGATATGCATAATCTGAGTAGAAGTTGGTTAAAAGATTTAAGCAAAAAAAATGTAGAGAAATATATTAATATTTAATATTTGTATGGTTGTTCACACCGTCCCGAAGGGGACAGTTTGGTAAATGTTATACTGTCATGTGTGTGCATAAACACATACACACACACACACACACACACACACACACACACACACACACACACACACACACCGTGGGTCCAATCTTCAATCTGAAAGCATCACCAGATAGATAAACCTGTTCTGAACGCAGAAATATAAAGCTTGTATGTCTATGGACTCAAAAATGTGTAATCACAAGTTTACAGTGTGTTGGCCCTCGTTTTTTCTTACAGAGATCATCATGAGGATTTGTGTCCTGCACCTTAGAACGCTTCTAAAATCCAAACCGTTTCAGTAATGACAAAGTCCTTCACAAGTAATGTTCACCAGGAATGTAGCTGTAATATCTGCAAGTTTGAAGCAGTTATGATAAATGGTGTAGGAGCAAATATTTTTTGAGAGACAGAATTTGTGAAAAAAGTCATCTTACATTGAAAGGGAAATACCGCACTTACTGTTGGACTTAGGTCAGGGGTTGCAGTGTGACATTTGTAGGTCTTGATGAGACGAACAAGCCTGTGTTGGTTTGGTTTTTCTACGGGGTTCCTACCGGTCGCACCAGGCATTTTTATTGTGTCTAGGTGGCAAAAAAATCATCAGGAGGTTTTGTAATACATCACCTGGAAGATGCCATTAAATCCAAACCATTCGAGTGATGAAAAAGTTATACAGAATATTTGATAAGGACATGTTGATCAACAATGTGTGCGAGTTTGAAGCCGATACGATAAACGCTGTAGGAGGATTTGATGTTTTAAGGAATTCTTAAAAGAGCATTTTTGAGGCGAAATCTTACTTTGAAAGGGAAATAGCTCACTTCCTGTTGGGTTTAGGTCATGGGTGTGAGTGTGTGATTTGTAGGTCTTAATAAGACGAACAAGACAGTTTTGGTTTGATCTTTCTAGGACATTCCTAGGGGCCACAGCGGCCATTTTAGTGCACCTAGGTGGCGCTAGAGAGCCCATTTTGGCACTTTAGGGGTTCATTTTTTGATTTTCTAAGATTTCTCACTGGGTCTAACATGCGTGCCAATTTTGATGAGTTTTGGAGCATGTTTAGGGGGTCAAATTCCAGTTTAAAGTGGCGGCGGATGGCGGAAGAAGGAAAGAAATAATAACTGAAGCTGCGAAGCAGTGTTGAGCGGGACCTCGGCCCCTCGCCATCGTCCCCCAGCTCAAGTTGTAGACATAAGCCATGTGACTTAATGAAACTTTGACATGTGTGATGATCAAACAACACATCCATATTCATTTGAAATCATGTGACCTAGTAAAAGCTTGATTAATGTGTACTGGCTGTTGTGAGGATCAGAAGTGCAGCAAATAGACACAAATATATACTAAGTCCTACAAATGTTGAATTAATATCTGATTGTATACATATGTGACACTAATCATATGTGTATAATAACAGTAGAAGTATGACACACACAGACAGACAGACATAGACAGCCAAGTTTGCGACATGCAGAGAGGGAGAGAAGGGAGAAAGAGGACAGACGGGGGAGAGAGAGAGAGAGAGAGAGAGAGAGAGAGAGAGAGAGAGAGAGAGAGAGAGAGATGGGGGAGGGCGGGGACAGGGAGGTGAGTGTGTGTGTGTGTGTGTGTCTGTGTGTGTCTGTGTCTGTGTGTGTCCGTGTCTGTCTGTGTGTGCCATACTTCTACTGTTATTATACACATATGATTATTGTCACATATGTATACTATCAGATATTAATTTATACTTCCCATATGTTGTACCACAATAGCCAGAATCATAAGTCAAACTCAATTTTAAAAACTGTAAAGGGTCCTTATGAAGGTGGTGTGAGCGTATATTTTGAAAGTTGTAGACATAAGCCATGTGACCTCATGAAACTTTGACATGTGTGATGATCAAACAACACATCCATATTCATTTGAAATCATGTTACCTAGTGAAAGCTTGAGTGATGTGTACTGGCTGCTTTGAGGATCTAAGTGCAGCAATCACACACAAATATATACTAGTTAATGTCAGTGGAGAAAGTGAGCAGGACTACATGTATTCCAATTCTTCATGAGATAAAAGAGTTTCACCAGGACATCTTGTATTTACAGGTTTTTGGTATCAGGCATTTCTTTCAAAGTTTTTGGAATGAGCTCCATGAGCTGGACAGTTTGGACAGCTGGACTGTCAGAGTGAAGCTTTTGTTATGCTAATTAAGGACTGCATGTGGTTGACAGACAGACAGCAGAATGGGTTCAAAGTTTCTCAAACTAGTCCTTCCAGATCCCAAACCATGGGTCCCATCTTAAATCTGAAAGCATCGCCAGATAGATAAACTTGTTCTGAATGCACAAATATAAAGCTTGTATGTCTATGGACTCGAAAATGTCACCTTAATCACAAGTTTACTGTGTGTTGGCCCTCATCTTTTCTTACAGAGATCAACATGAGTTGAGTCCTGCACCTTCTAACGCTTCTAAAATTCAAACCGTTCAAGTTATGACAAAGTCCCTCACAAGTAATGTTCACCAGGGGTAGAGCTGTAATTTGTGCAAGTTTGAAGCAGTTATGATAAACGGTGTAGGAGCAAATAATTTTTGAGTGACAGAATTTGTGAAAAACGTCATCTTACATTCAAACAACAACAGCACACTTCCTGTTGGAGTTAGGTCAGGGGTTGTAGTGCGACATTTGTAGGTCTTTATGAGATGAACGAGACAGTTTTGGTTTGGTCTTTCTAAGTGGTTCCTACCTGTCACACCGGGCATTTTAGTGTGTCTAGGTGGCACAACAAATCGTCAGAAGGTTTGGGAACACATCACCTGTAAGACGCCATTACATCCAAACCATTCGAGTAATGGAAAAGTTACGCACAATAATCGATAAGGACACGCTGATCGATATTGTGTGTGAGTTTGAAGCTGATACGATAAACGGTGTAGGACTAGTTGAGGAAGTTGAGGAAAACTCTTACTTTGAAAGGGAAATACCTCACTTCCTGTTGGATTTAGGTCATGGGTGCGAGTGCATGATTTGTAGGTCTTGCTGAAACAAACATGGCTGTTTTGGTTTGATCTTCCTACGACGTTCCTACTGGCTGCACCGGCCATTTTTGTGTTTCTAGGTGGTGCTAGAGAGCCCATTTTGGCACTTTTCGGATTACTTTCATCATTATCTAAAATTTTTCGCCAATCCTGACATGCGTGCCAATTTTGGTGAGTTTTGGAGCATGTTCATGGGGTCAAATTCCAGTTGAAAGTCACGGCGGATGAAACAAAGAATAATAATAATAATAATAATAATGATAGCAATAATAATAATAATAATAAACCTTACAAGAACAATAGGGTCCTCGCCCTTCAGCTGAGGTCCCTAATAATAATAATAATAATAATAAACCTTACAAGAACAATAGGGTCCTCACCCTTCAGCCGAGGTCCCTAATTAAAGCTGCCCTTTTTTTGAGGATGAGATGACAAAAACAATACAAAAGAAAAGAAATCTACTGTGTAAATATGTTCAAAATGTTCTTTTACTGAGATTTATGAAATCCAATATGGCCACCGCCTAATGATGCCACAATATGCAAATTAGATGAGTTAATTTACTCCCATGACAAACTTTGGGTCATGATGAATATTTTTGTCATTTACAGTATGCCTTTATCTCTCACCACTTTCAAGCCACAGTCTTTTGAAATGTTGAAATGAAAATGGAATATTTTCCTCAATAAACTCTGGCCCCTAAAGGGTTAAAATGGAGAATGTGCCCCTGTTATGTCTGCATGTAAGATGTAGACACACATACACACACATCATGTTTCTGAGAGTTTGTGTGTGACAGCGGTTGCCATGCGCACCTGGCAGAAGAGCAGAGACAGACAGAGACAGAACACAGAGAAGAGACCTGTTTCAGTGGAGATTTAACTCCTTGAACAAGTTCTCCCCATTCCCAAACCGTTGATAAAGTTATACAGAAGATCTGTTTAGCAGCAGTTGAGGTGGCATGTGTGCTGCTTTAAAGCCGATACAATAAACAGTGTAGGAGGAGATGTTTTTTAAGAGCATGTTTCAGGCGAAATCTCACTTTGAAAGGTCAAATAGCTCACTTCCTTTTAGAATTAGGTCATGGGTGTCAGCGCGTGATTTGTAAGTCAAACACACCAGTTTTGGTTTGATATTTCTAGGACATTCCTACGGGCTGCAGTGGCCAGTTTAGTGCACCTAGGTGGCGCTAGAGAGCCCATTTTGGCACTTTAGGGGTTAATAATGTGTATTTTCTGTTTCAAATGAAGTTTCTGCTGCTGTAATCTGTGCTTTAAAGATTGTGAGACACACAGACAGAGAGAGCCCTGTGTGCGTGTCTGTGTTTGTGCAGCCGTTGTCATGGCGATTAATGACTTGCCTGCACCTGAGGTGCACACACAGAGAGCTCATGAGAGAGCAGATCAGCAAAGGCTGTTTAATATGGGTTTTAACCCCTTAAACAAGTTCTTCCCATACCCAAACCGTTGGTCCAATGAAGAAAATAAAGTGATGGTGAGAGAGAGCCACTTCTTGTGAACGCACGTGTCGTGTTTTATAGTTTTAGAGTGAAAAATGTGGTCACCGGAGTGAGTTTAAAATGTGTTGCACCTCAGCTGTTTCCAGAAATTTCTCCTCTTAGTTTACATGGGAGTCAATGAGAAATCGGCGCTCCCTTCGCGTTGGAGCCACTCAGCAAAAATGTGTACATGTGAGAGATTCCATGTCAACATATCTGTGACCAGGACAAATTTTCCTACGTTTTTTGGTATAAATTGTGTATGTACAGTGAAAATTGTGGCCATAGCAGCGAGATAAAGACAAAAGTTTTAGACGATTTTTAGAGCCCTCTCCACTCTAGCTCACAGCGTTCCTTGCAATACACACCCATTATAACCTGACAGTGTAGGAGGAGATGTTTTTTTTAGGAAGAGCAATTTTGAGCCAAAATCTTACTTTGAAAGGGCAAATATCTCACTTCCTGTTGGATTTAGGTCAGGGGTGTCAGCGCGTGATTTGTCGGTCTTGATGAGACGAACACAGTAATTTTGGTTTCATGTTTCTACAACGTTCCTATGGGCTGTAGCAGCCATTTTTGTGTGCCTAGGTGGCGCTAGAGAACCCATTTTGGCATTTTAGGGGTACATTTTTTGATTTTCTAAAGTTTTTCACCAGGTCTGACATGCGTGCCAATTTTGGTGAGTTTTTGGGCATGTTTAGGGGGTCAAATTCCAGCTCAAATAGGTGGCGGGAGAAAGAATAATAAACGCAGCAAAGGTCCCTAATTAAAGCTGCAAGCAGCGTTGTCGGGACCTTGGCTTCACGCTTTTTTGGCTTCCAGCTCACGTAGAGATTTTGAATTATTTGTGAGAGGCAAAATGTAAAACAAGCTATGTCAGTATAACGCAAGGTCATTTTTGGCAATGAACCCATGAGTTGGGAGTAGAACTTTGATGGCTTCTGAAAAGCAAACTACTGACGAGGACATTAATCAATCAATCAATCAATATCACAAATCACAATTTGCCTCACAGGGCTTTACAGCATACAACATCCCTCTGTCCTCAGGACCCAGTGAGACAGAAGGGGAGACAGAGAGAGATGCAGGACAGACGGGTTTAGACCAGAAGTGCAAGTGTGTGATTTGTCGGTCTCCATGAGACGAACAAGACAGTTTTGATTTGATGTTTCTATGTGATTCCTACAAGCCATAGTGGCCTTTTTAGTGTGCCTAGACTGCTTGGTGGCGCTAGAGAGACCATTTTGGCACTTTTCGGATTAATTTCTTCATTGCCAATTTTGGTGAGTTTTGGAGCATGTTTAGGGGGTCAAATTCCACTTTAAAGTGGCGGCGGGAGAAAGAAAGAAAGAAAGAAAGAAAGAATAATAAATGCTACAAAAACAATAGGGTCCTCGCCCTTCAGCCGAGGTCCCTAATGATGAAAGCAAAATAAGGCCTGGCAACCAAACAGAAATTAACGTCATCACTGACAAACAGAAATTATGGTTCGACGACCGAAAGGAAATTACCGTGTATGAGCATGAGGTCCTGTAGACCTGGGTGCACAAATTGGGCTCCTAAAGACCATCAGTAGAACAAAATTAAAGGTCAGAAGACCAACAAAAATAAAAGGTCATAGACCGAACAGAAATTAAGGTCTTGAGACCAACTTAAATAGAATGGTGAAAGTAAAATAAGGTCTGACGACCAAACAGAAATTAAATCTGTATGACAAATAGAAATCGATAGTCGCACGACCAGCAAAAATTAAGTGTTGCATGGGGTCCCGAGGACCACGTATGAGCATTCAGAGGGCAGTCCCGAAGATTTGCATGAGGTCCTGAAGACCATGGGTGATAGAGGATACAGCATGAGGTCCCACAGACCATGATAGAGCATTTGCATGAGGTCCAAAGACCGAGGGTGTAAGTGTATACAGCATGAGGTCCCACAAACCATGATAGAGCATTTGCGTGAAATCCTTAATACCAAGGGTGTTAGTGCAAACAGCACTGAGGTCCCACAGAGCGTGACTGTGCATTTGCGTGAGGTCCCGATGACCATATAAATGAGTGAGCAGCATGATAAAGGTAAGCAAGGTAAATGGAATTGAACCAGTAGAATTGCATTAATTCATGGTCAACTTGAATAAATGAGTACAACAGAAAAGGTCCTAAGACCAGCAGACAGAAATTGTGATTAGATAACCAAAATGAAATATTCATGGGTGATGCATGATTGTGGATTAAAAAGTGATAGACGTGAGCAGGTAGCAGATGAGTGGGTGCATGCAGCATGTAGTTAGAGGACCATAGATGACTGTGCATATGGCATGAGATTGTGTAGAACATGGGTGTTGTGGGAACATGTGATAAATGACAGCCATCCAAACTGAACTGAGGCAGACAGAATTGGAATCATATGAACAAGCGCAAGGAAAATAGGACTGAACAGCAGGCAAATTTCAGGTCACCAATGACAAAATAGCGATATGACAACCAAACAGAAATGGCAAATGGCTGATGCATGACTGTGACTCCATCAAATATGAAGGTGGGCAACAGGACAAACCATAACTGAGATTTGATTGAGAGGTAGCAGATGCGAAAACCCCAAAAGACCACCACCAACTATATGAATGACTTAGCGAGAAATTAGGGAGCAGAAACCCATGTTGGGTGCTTTGCTAATCTGCTGATAGTAGAAAAATTCTGCCCTGGCAATTATTGTGACAGTTGAGATTTATGATGATTGACATAGGGTCGCCAATAGCCAGAACAGTTTGAAAAAGGACAGATGGCCATGCTACTGGTTTTATTTGGTAGAACTGACATTGTTAAATTTTGCTGTTGGCCCTGGCTTAATGTGAGTAGGGGAGAGTCTGCTAGCCGCTAGGCTACTTTATGTAACTTAAAATGCCATAGGCTTGTGCTCAAACATTGGCATGATATATTTGTGGAGAAAATGTGCCCAGTAAAAGACAAGTGCTATGTCTGTGAATGCTGCGAGTTATAGTGAAGCCGATTGCGTACTTGTGTTCGAAATCATCGCCACTTAGCCATGTCCAGTGCATATTTCAGGTGTGGCTTCAACCAGCCACACTTCATAGCACTCAACAGGAACCCTGCTGCTGACTAGTGTGTTTGAGGAGTAACATTGTGCAGCTGCATGTTTTCAAAAATGGCTAAGATCCCTGTCTTTGCATTTTATTTTGATCATTCTTTTAATTGCTTATAACATCTCGAATATGGCTTGACTTACAACTGAAGACACCAAAATAATTACGGTGTATCACCAGTCAGCCTGAAACAAAGAGATATGAATTTATTTCATATATGTGAATATTTTAAATTTATTTATTTATTTATTATTTATTTATTTTTATTATTATTATTTTATTTTTATTTTTATTTTTTTTCACGCATTTTGCTTAGCCTTAATAGATACTACCAACACTTGATTGGGAAATTCAATGCTAAATGCATCTATCTCAACAATAAGTGGACCAAGATTATTGCCCAGTGAGATGTAGTGGGTCCTTTATGACAAATGCGCCACCACTGTACTGGACGAGTGTCACTGAAAGGATTATAGATTGCATGGGCATCCTCGAGTGTATACTGACTGGCTGTATTTCCCGTGTAGGCAGTAGACGAATGATGCTCTGGATCACTGCTGAATACGAACAGAGCATCTATGGCGCAATGATGTTATCCGCATATGAGAGGACAACCACGCGGCCATCTTGCTGATGCTCAAAATGAGTTACCAACTATTATGCATGCCCTTAATGTGCGTGAGATCGGGAAAAGGTCAGGCTGATTAGAGGCTGCCCTACGTTCTGCTCTACATTAGGGCTACACGATATATCGTTTGAACATCGCCATCACGATGTTGTTAGGTTGAGCTGTAGGCTCTTGGTAGGCACACATTACTTCCTTCTCATCTGGCTGGCTGGTAGTGGGCGGGGCTTATCAGTTAACTCAGTGGTCCAGGTGTGATAATGAGCGTCTTCAGAGAGAGTGAGGGAGGACTGCACTACCGAGAGGCCTGGGGACAGCACCTGGGTTTTTCACTCTGTGAACCTGACCACCGACTACCTCCAGGTTTGTGTTTTGGTATTTGTTTTGACCAACCCTTTTATAAAAATCTGAACAATATCTGTCTGCCACAACATCACCTGGGCTGGCCGCTTGTGGGGAGCCTTGTCCGAGCTCGCCGTTGTTGCTGTTTAAGGTAAGCCCCACGCACAACCCCACTGCAAGCCAGCCATGTTTCCTCTCGGCACACTCTATGTTAGAGAATGAAGTTGCCTAGACACAACCTGAGTCAAATTATCAGTCATTCTTGTAACAATGTGCACATGTGCGAAAGTCACATCACAGGACATGCAATGTTTTCTCCTTTTCTAGAACATGTAAACATTTGTTTTGCTTCAGGAAAGCAGCTCTGAAGAGAGCTCCTTGCTCCTCTCGCCTCTTTGAGCACTCAGCAGCCCCTGCCCCTCTCATGCACACGCTGCAGTCACACACTGAAAATGAGCGACATGCAAGAGGGAGAAACAGTAAAAAAGTGCCATCTTGACTTTTATTCCATCCTCAGCTGTTGGAGCTATGCAGTTCAGCAAACACAAGTTTTCCACACACACACCGCCACTTCTGCTCCGCCTCCTCCACACACAGCGTAGTTGTGACAGCTGATCGTGCTCCACAAACGCTGGGTAAACAGGCTGGATACACCGCAGCTGACATGCCTAAACCAGATGATCATCACAATCCCTGGCAAACGGACCACTGTTTAAACTCTTCAGCAACGCATTTATCTTCACGTTTGTCAGAGCGTGAACCACGAGCATGCCCACATCGCCTGCGGATCCTTCTCCGAGGCAGGAAGACCGGCTCACGGCGAAGCAGCTCCTCCGGTACCATAGCTAGGAAGGGTGGAAGTCTTGAGGAATGTTCTCCACTGTCAAAACGAGGGAGCTCAAAAAGTGCCTGGCGCTCATAAACCATCAATGATTGAGTGTTAGTAACAAGCAAAGATGCCACTACAAGCTCAACAAGTGCTATAAACAGTGGCGATGGGAGAAAAACAGAGACAGAGAGACGGCATGCCATCACAGTCGGCGCCAACATCATCTTCTAGAGAAGGATTTATGCCTGGTACACACTACAAGACTTTTCTGCCTGTTCTGAAAGTCGTTATGTCACATAACACTATTGTGGAGTCATAAAATCGTGCCGTGACTTGGCTGACAGACACATCACACTACACAATGGTACACACCAATTATCCCTGGTCGTCTTTCACGACGTGTGTGATGTCATCAAGTTATTCTTGTCCTATTTTTATTACTTTTACTATTATTTCACTCACTGTGTCTGTTCATGTGCCAGCCAAAATGTTGTAGTCACCTAAAAAGCACCAGCAGACGGCAGGAGTGACATTTGAATTACCGTACGCAAACATACAAGTCACCGAATCCTCCACAACAAGTTCCTACAAATGTTTCCCAATAAAAGCCTGTTTAGAAAATGGAGGGATTCTCTCAGCCGAGGTTATAAGGGGCTTTTAATTTGAAACAAATTCAGGAAGTGTTGAGTTTGATATGATGGCGTGATGCATTAACTTTATCAAGGCAACTGGAGCGGATAAAAAGTAAAAATATAAAGATACAGAGGGAATAATAAATAATAGCCCTTTTATAATGTAGTCTGTTTCAAATGAAGCTCGTAGCCAATGGCGCCACCAGGGGGTGGCCAGGGGTGGCCACAGCCCCCCCTATAAATTTGCTGGCCACCCCACTCGCCAGTGGGGACCAGACGTTGGTGCGACCTCCCATAGGTCCGACTACCCATAACTCCAACTACCCGCTAATCCGACCATGCAGGTCTACGGCGAGTTTTATCGTTTTAGTCCCATAATGTCGACCGCCCATTTAATGCCATTATTCCGACCGTCGGATTTCATACCCAGGAGTCCGACCGCCTGTTAGTCCGACCACAGCACTTCCAACACAAAGCAGTCTGTGCATTTCTCCCTCACTGCGCCGGCACGGACTGTGAGGACAGTTGCGTTTATCTCATCGAAGGGAAATCACATCCATCTGCTATATGTGACATACATGCCCTTATTTGGATAACACATCCCGGTATTCCCCACACATAAAGTCTATTGACAGCGTAATGCACTCTGGCTGCAGATGTATATTAAGCATTAATCCGTTCTTGCAGCACGTCTTCAGAAAGTATTTTGTTAGAGACAAACCATCTGTCTGTCAACTCACCTGTACTAACGTTTTGCCTAGCCTTGACCAGCGAATTCATCAGCTCGTAACAATTCGCCAACAACAGAAACTGAGGGTTATGTCACAACGCTACATTTACAGGTCACTGGAGGCACAGGTTCACGGTACCAAGCTGAAACCCCTGATATAACATGAACCCCCCAAAAAAACATAACTCTTTTTGCTTTCAAAATGCAGCAATAAATTGTATAAAACGAAAGGGACTCGTATGGTTAGTTTAACTCAACAACTTTAGTGTAATTAAATTAAATCAAACTCAAATTAACACACGTCCGGCTGGGACGATTCACTCAATTAACACAGCGCGTCACGCCGATACAGAAAATGAATAACCCCCACTGTGCATTTACTGCTTGTTTGTTAATTCCAGTCACGTTTTATGTGTGTGAGATCCTGCTTGTGTGTGCGTGCACCTTGAATATCATATGTGAGGCTATTTCATAACTAAAATGGTGGTAAAAATAGACGGCATTTCTCTGAGCCATTTGTTAAAAGGAAATAATTTATTTGCTGTGGAAAGAAGGCAACATAATGTGGAATTATAGGTTCAACAATCGGGCGTGAGGCGAATTTTTCAATAAGATTACATACAAAGTCAATGTAAAGACGCAAATAGATGTGAATTTGTGCTAATGACGCGACGCGAATGGAGCAAACACGAGAAATTCGCATCATTCGCCTCTTCGTGCAAGTTCAAAATATTGAACTCGAGCGAAATATTCGCTTGATGCTGTGTCAGGGCAGCCTATCAGCATTGAGATTTTCCTGTCATCACCAACGTCATTGACGTGCTGCTGCCGTTGTAGTAAACAACATTCATTCAGGCGAAGGAGGACAAGCTAATAATAGCTGTTTGTGGCCACCCTGAGCTTTATGACATGACGTCCCCAAATTATAAGCTTTGGACCAAGAAAGACCTGGCGTGGAGGAAAGTGAGTGAGGAGGTCGGTCTGTCTGGTAAGTTTTGAAAATTGATTCCAACTATCGGCTGTACGTTTCTATCAACAAAGTTAGCACTAGCATTAGCCCCAGTTAGCACAACCGATGTAGCTTGCTTTCCGGCCGGCATACTTGTCTTTATTTTATTTTATTTACTAGCGGTGTGAACACACTGTTACTTGCGTGAATGACTCGCGTGAATGTCGCAAGTAAAAACAAATATTCCAGCGGTCAAACCAGTAGAGCGAGGCGAATATTTTATTCGCGCCCGGTGTGAACACACTGTAATAGTAGCTGCAGCAGCAACAACATTAGTTGCCAAAAGCTGTCTTGTTTTTATTTCTTTATTACAGATATGCAATGTTATTTGGCCATGGTGATCATCGCTTGCTGTTGGTTTGCAGGACTTCTATTTTTATGCTGATGTTGTTTTTATCTATGTACACTGTCTTGGTTTGTCATGTCAGGGGTAGTGAGTTTTGGAGTATAGACATTTGTTTGTTTTTGCATCTTCAGCACCAAGGACAGCGCTCAAACTACAGTAGTTCTTGTCTGCTTTTGTCATGTGGTGAATTCTGCTGGCCTCCTTATGGAAAAAATGTAATAAAATTTGCATTTGTTAGATCTTCTTAATGTTTTATTTGTGTGTAGTTTATGGCAGCCAGTCAGCAGCCTAGTGAGTGGCGATGTGCTATACAGCAAGAAAAAAAATACAATGATGTCACTCATTCATTCATTCATTCTGTTGGCAGCCCCCCCCCTACTTAAAACATCTTCCTGTGTGTGGGGAATACCAGGATGTGTTATCCAAATAAGGGCATGGACGTCACATATAGCAGATGATGTGATTTCCCGTCAATGAGATAAATGCAACTGTCCTCACAGTCCGCACATAAAGACATTGCAGCTATTTAGTGGTATTGCTGCTCTGTGTTTACTGAAAGGGGAAAGTTGCCTGGTCCCCCCTGAAATGTAACTTGATCCCTGGTGGGAAATTCTTGTTACATAAAGCAAAGATATGAGTATTTCTGTACTTGCTTCTGTTTGTATCTGCCAGTACCTGCTTTTTCCCAGTAATTCTTTTGATTACAATAAATGTACAGCTTTAAATTAAGCTGTATATGTGTCTTTTTAAGGAAAAGGATAACTAGCCTATTTTAAAACAATTACTTGCCTAACCCATATACATAACACAATAAAACAAGATTATTGTGGAACTCAAAATGTTAACTGTACTGTTATTAGTCTATGCACATTAGATCATTAGTAACATTAAATGCATTCTTGGAACCCATCGGCTGTATTCGGCGTCTGACTTCCGGCAAATGGCGATACAGCCTCTGGCAGGGTTCCTACGCAAGTATGGAAAGTATGGAAAAGTATGGAAATAAATTTGATCAATTTCCAGGTATTAAAAAGTATGGAAAATAAAATATGGAATATGGTTTCCAGACTATTACCACTATTCTAAAATACTGTTTTCTAAAATAGAAAATTAGGTATTTCCAAAAATAATTTAATCAATCCGGATCATGTTTTATGCCGGGCCAGGCACAGTTTGTGCGAGAGCAAATGTCTCAGAAAACATACCGCCCCTTTTACCTGATTGACAAGTGGTATGTCCAGTCCGCTACATGCTGCACTATGTAGAGGAGAGGAGAGAGCTCTGTCTTACGTCTTCATAAACTAAAGTCATATTATTTTGCGTGACGGACGCTTCATATAATAACATAGCAATATACTATTTATGGAGTTCCGCCACACACAGGTGAGCACATTAGAGCGGCTCGGGCCACATTTTCCTGACCAAACCTGACCCCGAGTCTGGTGCAGTTTGTTAGCTGACAAAGTTATTGTTATGGACACTGTGTAAATAACCATGAACAGACTGCTGTTACGCACAGACAAACACGCTGCTCACACAGCAGCGCAGCACGGCACTGTTGGTGCTGGGCTTGTGTTGTCTTCAGGCGTTGTCACGTAAATAACAACTTCCAGCATTTAAATAGGTCATAGCACAAAACAGCAGGATGTCATGTGACTTTTTACTTTTATTATATTCAATAAAATTGTATTTTCCTAAATCTTGAGACGCCTCATATGTAAGCTAGACAGACATTTCACCTGCTCATCACTAGGCACACATGTACTGTATGTACTTAGTCCTAAAGAGCCCTTCTGGTGCCAGTAGATACATAGAAACATCCCAGCAGGCTGTGCTTTGCAAGCATACAAAAAAGTTTCACGCATGTGAAAATTATTTTTCATGTGTGTGCTTCACCTCCACTGCTACAACTCCATCCTAGGGGAAACACTGCTGTGTGCGTTTTGTGCAACAGGTGGATGTGGTAGTCTACTGGTAGAGTAGAGAGAGCTAAATAGCGTTGAAGTAGAGTAGAGTAGAGCAGGGCAGAGAGATGGAAGCAAAATATATTAAACCTGGTGTTAATACAGCAGAACTGGAGAGAGGGGTGAAAAATAAATAGAGGTGGGCATGGCTCAAGCAGGGCGCAAAATTATAGACGGAGAACGATTGACAAAGATTGCCACTACCCCCCCAAACCCTGCCCCCAGATTTTAGGCTCAGGAAAATTTTTCACTTTAAGCCCTGACACTGTCATTTTTGTGTAGTAATTAAGCTACAATACATGACGTATGTTGTTTTAATTAATAAATACAGTGTGAATAAAGATTACATAACATAAAAATAAATGCAGTCTTTGTTATTTGATAGCCGCTTAAATTAAACAATTTTTATAGGGCAAGTATATCTCTGAACCAACTTGCCCGACCGGGCAAGTGAAAAAGAACCTTAGCATTGAACCCTGCATTGCCAACATGGGGGAGAAAGCGATTCTGAGCCACATGAAAGGAAAAACACCGACCTCTCGTTACTGCATCGCTTGCACCCAGAGTCCCAACCTTTTTGCCTCAGCCCAGACATTGAACTTACCTGAGTTTTTATTTCCATGCCATCATGGTACTTGGCTACAATCACCTATTAAGAATAATTAAATATGATGTGAAATATGATACACTGATATATTTACTCAGATGTTGCATATTCTCTGAAAAAAAAAAAAAAAACAAACGCTGAGAAGTCTGGAAATTAGGGTATGGAAAAGTATGGAATTTTGAAATTCCAAATATGTAGGAACCCTGCTTTGGGGGCAGACCCCTGATTTTTTGGCATTCTGGTTTGATTTGGGCGGAGGAGGCGAATTTCCATTTCTGACTACATTTATATTTAAGTAAATATGCTATACCATTGCGATGGATTCAGAGTTTGCAGTGACGCCAATTATGTTCCGCCTCGTTAGTTCACCGCACAGACCATTTAAACTGGCAACAACTGCAGCCGGCTCAAACATGATTGGTCAATATCACGCGGACTACAAACAGCCTACAACCGGAAACCAGGGCTCTTCCGCTCTTCTTCCAGAGGCAAGATCTCCGGGGTTTCCCTCCAGACTCTACATTCACTGAATGTAGAGTCTGTATATAGAGACTACATTAAATGTAACACAATAAACCAAAGTATATCAGTAGGTGTTTCCTTAAGTCTTTCTGATAGTTTTTTGCTAGCCTATATACTACAACAGTATAGTAAAATCCTGAAATTATGGCTTTTAGTTTTGGTGTGCCACCCCATGATTTTAAGTGGCCCCTTCTGGCCACCTCTATGAAAAATATCTGGAGGTGCCCCAGCTGGTAGCCTCTGCAGTTGTGGTCAGTAAAAGCCACTATTTGTAATTTTCTTAGTTTAAGTCATCTGGTGAAAATTCTTGTATTTTCTAATATCGCAATATATATTGCAAAACAAAGCAATCGCAATATCAGTTTTTTCCAATATCATGCAGCCCTACTCTACGTGACACAGACTGAGGCACGTTCCAGGCACTGATTCATAAATGACATCATAGAATTAGTGAATCTGTGATGGATATAATTGTGAAAGACAGCTTGAATTACATTAAACTATTTATGACTGGGAATTGTGATTACCAGAGCTGAGCAGTGTGGCATACCACTGAACTGCAAACAATCTGAAAACATGACAATTATAAAATAGTACAAGGGTTGAGAGGGAGCGTATCTATGTGTCTAGGGTTCTTTGTTCCCCACTTAACCCTGCTAAAAAGGGTCTATGTTCCCTCGCTTACACAAAAAAGGTTCTATGTTTCCCGGGTCCTATGTTGCCCGCTCAACCAAAAGGGAAACATAGAACCCTTTTTGTGTAAGCGGGGAACATAGAACCCTGGAAACATAGGGATGACCCCTGTGGAAAGACATATAATTTTATCTTTAACATCTCTAGCTAAAGTTAGCCTAACATTAGCCTAACATTAGCTCCTAGCTGTGTTGTTCATCATGTCACCTTGTTTGCTGGGAGTTCATTAGCCTGTTTTGTTCTAGGTTTTGTACTTTGGTGATCGTACATCATTGTTAGCTGTTGTCCAAAGGGCTCTAGTTAAGATAACGTTAACTTCTGGACCTTAGCTTCATAAACTTATCTGTAATCGCAGAGATAACAAACGTTGGCAAATGTTATGCTGAATGATTCAATGTAAATACTGCAGCACTAAACTAACGGAGAGACACTCTTGGTAAAGATGGTAAAAAGGCCGTTATCCTTTTCTCATATTCTGAGCCAAAAATCTTAACATCAGTGGAACAATGCTGATCCTCTATCTTGTTGTCTTTGATGGTGACGGCAACGAGATGCGGTTTATCACGCTTACACTGGGACCTGTAAATTTTGGCTTGTAATTTAAGCTTTTCATCGACCTGCTCAACAAAATTGAATGATTAATATCCCTCAATGCTTAGTTTAGGCCCTTTTGGTTGCTTCTCAATGACATCTGATCGTTATGTCTCCAAAAATCATCAGTTCTGTTGGGAAGAGGAGGATCTAGATATGATCATTGGCAATAATTCATAATTATTCATATTAACTATGGATTATTAAAATATTTGATTAATTAATTAATAATTAATTAATTATTACATAAGCATAATAATCAAAGTAGTTTACAGCGGGGCACCACCGGGAAAACCCGGGCCAGTGATCAGATGTAAATTCAGGCTCAAGAGTGTTCACTTAGGAAGCTAATTCTAGGGAGATATCAGCAACTATAAGATGAACAGGAAGGAGTGGAGCTCAGGCACTGACTTTGTCAACCAGCTTCATCACAGTATACAATGAAAACCAGAGCAACTTCTCTTTGCAGGATAACAGGGTTTATTCACACTGATGACATTAATTTACAACCAACATCAACATTGCTCTATAAACCCTATCAACTATACAACACTACCGAATCAACCAGCAAGCATCAAGAAGGGTGTGTGTGTGTGTGTGTGTGCGTGCGCGTGCGTGCGCGCGTGTGTGTATGTGAGAATGTGTGAGCGGGTCAAGATGGCGGCTGTGACGCCGCAAGCTACGTCACGCAATGGCGGCTCGCCAAGAAAGCCGTGACTCAGGAAAAGGGATGGGAGCCGGTAGAGAGGGAAGTTCAAATTACTCGGCTCCAAGTGTAGGTTAGTGGAAGAGAGGAAGAGAGAAAGGGGAGCACTCAGAAGTGTGGTCACGCAGGCGGTATTGAGATGCAGTAACCCGTCTGTGTTACGCAGAGACGCGCTCGGCTCAGCGGGTGAGCGGCGTGAATCTGGACATTTAACCAACACAACCAAAGTACTGATCAATCCCGCGTGCGGGGCGACACAATAGCGGTCCGACTGGGTTGGATCACTACGTATTACTTGCAGACACAAACGGGCAGGAGGATAACAGACAGCAGCAACACAGGCAATATCTTTACAATATAAATGCAGCCAAAATCGGACGCGGCGGTCCGTATCAACAAGCCTTTATAAAACTTAAAAAGAAAACACACACTAACTAATATCTGCCCAGAGCTAAAGCCTCTTACTGTTGCAGAAGGTGGAGTGATGTGTCGGTCGTTCCTCTGCGTCCTTTGTTACGGCAGAGGTGGAGTGGTTAGCGGCTCACAGCGGCTAACGGGTCCTCGGCGAGGGGCAAGTCTCTGGCGAGGCAAGTTAATTCCGGCTCGTAGCGGGGAATCACTTGGGGAAAGAAGGGGGTCCTTGTCCTTCTTCTTGAAGCAGGCAGTCCTTGTTATCTACCAAACTTCGCATCCGCGGGCATCCGGGTGAAAGGGTCAGTCCGTGGTCTCGTACCGGGTTACTCTGTGTTCCTCGGCGCACAGAGTGAGGGAGAGGAGAGGAGATCAGCTCGACCAGCGAGGGAAATCCGTAGGCCTAAAACGCGTCTAACTGTGCACAGTAATAACTCTTTCTAAAGCGTTCGCCACGTGGGACGAGTTGCTAAGCTTTAGGAACAGTGGTGGGTACTTCTATTAGCTATGAGGATCACAGCCAGAAGCGTCTCCCTCAGGTACGCTTTGTGATGATATACCCCGGCGTGACGTCATCAGTGCGGGGTTGGCCATGGCGGATTTCACCCAATGGGAGCTGTGTATTTCAAGGGACCTCTGCTGGTCAGCTGGGGTGCTGTGTTGGGGTTGACTCAGCTGATTCACACAGAGAAAGGGGGTTGACTGATTCCTTTGTTCTTTTGGGCGCCAACATGTGGTCTCAGGCTTTGATTGTTACATGTAGGCCCAGAAGTTTATGGATAAAGTGTAGGCCTTTGTTAGAAATCCTTGTACGGCACAGCAGTTCCCTCCTGTGAAATGCTGTGTACTGTGACACCTGCCATAGTGCCCGGTCACTGAATGTTGATATTTTGTCTGAGTGAGTGGAGGGGGGGTGTGGCTTAGCCACAGGTCAATTAGTAAAACTGATTAAAAACAATTAGAAGTTGATCTGTGAGTACCAATATCACGAGCTCAATTACCTTAGAGGGCTTCCAGCACACAGCATCCTCCTGTCCTTGATTTGCTTGAATGTGTACACTATTCAATCTGCTTTAACTATACACGTAGGCCTATTAGCAATTATTGCCCACGTTGTGTTATATATTTATATATTTGTCTTTAATTCTTATTTTATTTTCAATTTTGTAATATATTTATCAATTTGAACTATACATTTAATTACTTATTCATAGAGACCAGCTGAACGCTATAACTCAGTGAATGTAAGATATAGAATATTAGCAGATTTAAAGAACTTCCACCTGATGAACAGCTGATGTAAGAGCACATGCATAGACACACATGCAAACTACACTGTGTTTACTGAAAGTAAAGGAATGTGAGTAAATACGAGTACTATAATGAGTGCGTTTTTAATTGATTGTGCTAGATAATAGTATATTCTCTTTCAGTCACCTATAAAACCCCCACTGAAGAAATCGCTGAGGGGCTTTTAATTTGAAATAATACAGGAAATGTGGTAAGATAATGGCATGATACGCATGTGAATTTATTTATTTTTGTGAATGAAGACGAAGAGGAAAACTTGCTTTCCTTGAAATGAGCGAATAACATTGTAAAGTAGAGGCCATAGTGTGCCTGTCTGGTATGCTTACTTTGATGAAGCCTAATGAATCAAAAATCGAGGCCCGTCGCTATTACAGTATTACAGTAATTGTTTTCCTATTGAAACGAGGGGTGACGGGAGAATAGAATAAATCACTTCACATTAATGATGCAGTGATAATATTTGTCTGCAGCACTGAATGGAAGGCAGATCATATGAGACACACTTAACTTAAACGGTAAGGGCGGCTGATGTTCGGTTGGCTTGAACTGCCGGCTCTCTTGCCATGAGGGATCCAGGTGCACCGGGGCTGGAGAGGTGGGGAGGCTGGAGGCAGAATGAAGCGCTGGTGTGGGGTGGACGTCGGCTGCGGAGTGGATGCTGGCCAGCTGCATGTGGTGGCCGGCTGCATATGGAGGCCTGTGGTGATGAGGATGCTGAGGAGGTAGAGGCTGAAGCATATCCAGGGACAGAAACAAGGTGTGCGTGGAAAGCTTGGCCAGAGTAACCAGGGACTGTGCGTGGCAGTCTGAGTGTACGTATGCAAAGTGTCCCAAAGAAACGGATCATGTTACGTGCAGTATTGGGCCCATATCTTGAAACCACACGTCACTGAGATCAAGACTGGAGATAGAAACGAAGGCTGAAGTTGCACGTTGACGATACAGACTCATAACAGGCAAAATTGCCTGAACTGGAGGACGTGATGAATGAGAGATGATTCCGTTTCTGCTGAGGAATCACACAAGGCTGATACTATCAACGAGCGACTGCAAAGAGAAAGGCAAGGCGAGCGATTGCCAGTGCGAAGATTCTGCCTAAAATGATGACTGGCATCAGCAGAAGAGAGAGCAGATTTAAAATTTTGCAGTGGCATCCTGATTGGCTGAGAGATCATGGCAAAGTGTGATTGGATATCTAGAGGAGTGAACACCCATAGTCAGCTGATTAGAAGCAGTAGTGAGAGTGGGATGGAGAGGAATGTGAAAGGGTGAGCACAGAGAAGGTCTTCCTGATTGAACTTACACTGAGCTTCATTATTGTCATTGTTATTATTATTATTATTATTATTATCATCATTATTATTATTATTATTATTGTTAGTAGTCATAGTTGTAGACCTTTAGTTTTTATGTTTCTGCACCAGCTATAGCTGTGGCATCAGTCATCCATCTCATTCTTGTGACTGCAATATCTCAAATTTCTTTTGCATATAAATTTTGCATGAATGTCCACGTGGACTCAACAGGGAACTGATCTGAATTTAGTGGTCAAAGATTAGTGGCACTGTGACCTTGCGTCTGTCTCATGTTTCATGTATCAAATACCTCAAGAAGGCTTTTAGGAAATTCCCAAATTTGGTACAAATGTTTACTTGGACTCAACAATGAACTGATTAGAATTTGGTGGTCAAAGGTCAGTGTCACGATGGGCTTGCATCCATCTCATGTCTTATGATAATGAACTCAATATCTCAAGAAGGCCTTGAAAGAATTTTCTCAACTTTGGCACCAACATCCACTTGGACTCAAGAATGAACTGATTAAAATTTGGTGGTTAAAGGTCAGTGTCATTTTGACCTTGCATCGGCCTCATGTCTCATGAACCTAATATCTCAAGAAGGCCTTGAGGGAATTTTCCCAAATTTGGCCCAAGCTACTACTTGGACATAACGATAAACTGATTCAATTTTGGTGGTCAAAGGTCAGTGTAACCTCAGGAAACATGTTTTTGGCCATAACGCAAGAATTCATCTGCTAATTAGAACAACATTTTACACAAATGTCTAATATGATAAAATGATGAAGTTATAACATCTTGTATCCAAAAGGTCAAAGGATAACTTCCCTGTAACATCATAATGTCATTATTCATTATCATATCTCATCTGACATTTGGTCAGATATTGAATTGATGAGTAATCTTGAAACTGTGCTGATTGTATAGATCAGTGTCTGTGTGTGAAGCATCCATATTTTCACAGTCAGGGATGTAAACTGGAAGAGAAACTTGACTGGCTCATGAAGGCATACAACCACAGGGGGTACTTCTTGGTTGTTTTTGTTGCCTTTTACACATTTTGAAAACCACTCAGAATTCCTTTAAAATGTACTGTGTAAGTGATTTGGGCAAAAGACTGAGAGCATATCTGCTCTGCTTTCACTTGTTGCTCTTGGAGTTTTGTTCAGTCTTCTAGTGAACTTGAGCTGAACTGATCATCAACACTCTGTGGAAAGATTTGGAAAACACTAAGAGGGTGGAGAAGAGGGTGGAGAGGGGAGGAGGAGGAGGAGAAAATGCATGTGTAGAAAGAGGAGGTGCTTTGTTTGTATTTACAAATAAGAACAAAAAAAAATATGAGAAACGTGTTTCTGGGAAGAAATAAAACAGCCAAAACAATCAAAGCTCTGTTAGTCCAAAGATAACTGTGAAGTGTTGAGTTCATAAAACTCTTGGACACAAACGCACAGACTGATTATATCTGATTACTGCAATGTCACACAAGCCTGTAATCTGATGCAGAAAGATTCAAACGAACTTCACACTCAGAGCTGTAATTGACCTTCTGAGCAAAACCACATGACTTAGACATAAAAAATAAAATGTGAGAATCATCAGTTTGAGACTAAAGCTATTATCATGTTCCTCTCCTCGTTGTCCTTCTCTTTTCTTCTACCTCCTCTCCTCCTCTGTCCCAGAATCAGTAAAGTTTGTTGTTTACTTTTGGAAGTTTTTGCATCACTGTTCAGGTGTTCATGTTATTTTGTCCACACCTGATGTTCCTCTAGCCGAGCCATTGTATGTGTGTGTGTGTGTGTGTGTGTGTGTGTGTGTGTGTGTATGTGTATGTGTGTGTTGGACACAACAGCAAACATCTGCCTTGCCACACACGCACAGTTTGGGGTCATGTGAGGACATGTCATACCACAACAAACAGGATGATTCACACAGAAATGTGAAAAATCTTGTTGCACTTTTTCTTTTTTATTTGTGATCACAGAGAGGGAGAGTCTTCCTGTTTTCTTTCTTTCTTTCTCTTCCTCTTTTGCCCCTCTTCTCCTCCTTTTCTTGTACTCAGCTTTTCCCTATATTCTTTCCTCTTCTTGCACCTGTTCTTCCTCTCTTTTCCTCCTCCTCCTACCCGTGTTCCTCTTTTCCCCCTGTTCTTCCTCCTATTTGCTTATTATTTCTTTAGTTTTTTATTGGGGGAAATGACATAAAGTTGCACAACTTTTAATTCAGATGCAACTATTGCAAATTCACGCTTGTTTCTATTCCTCATGAACTCGTCTTTTCCTCCCTTTCATTCCCTCCCCTCTTTCATCATTTTTCTCCTCTCATCAGCTTCCCTTCCTCTTTTTCCTCTCTACAACCTTTCGCAATTCAAATTCAACCAGCAGTGATCTAGATCACTCCCACTGATGAAAAATCAAACTCTCTGTTGCTATTGAGAGACCCGCTGGCCAACCCCCCAACGCTGGGGTTTGTGCTCTCTGAATACAAGTTGCTACAGATGAGCTGACCTAGGCGGGTTGTAAAACAGAGGGACTGCTGGGTATGCCAACTAGCTAGCATAGCACATAAAGCTCCTCTAATAGGTTGTCTTATTTTTGTTCTGATGAGCAGAGAGAGGGCAGAGCATGTGAGGCTGAGTGAATCAATGAGCTGTTTGTAGGTCTACAATTAAATAAGATTTTACCATTTTTAATAGTAAAAAAAAAGAAAAGAAAAGGAAAATCAATATATGGTTCGTACCCAAAACCCTAAGCCTATTTTATAGGCCTTTGGTCGAAAATTCCATATCCATAATGAAATGAATATCTCTGCAACCACAAGGTCTATTTGAATACTTTTGGTGTCATGGTAAAGGGAACCACTTGTGAGATTTGTTAAAGCCACAGTGTGGCTTATATGCTTATATGCTTCTCCCATCTAACGTTGAAATCATATATTGCATTCAAACGGATAGCACACTCTAGCGCCTCACTGTCTCAAATGTGTATTGCAACAACTGTAGCCGCTGTGTACCAAAAAGTTATGATAACATTGATGAAACCATGTCATCCAATACTTTATGGAGTATTCATTCAGGCTCCTACACACACACACGCGACTGTTAGCTGTTAGCTGTTTCCCAGCTACACCTCATCCCTCTCCTCACATCACTGCACCGCTGTTAGTGGCTAATGGCTAACAGTGGCACAGTGATGCGGGGAAAGGGATGAGGTGTGTGAGGTTGAGCCACTTGTAAGCCAATCAGAGTCAGCAGAACGTGTTGTGGGGCGATGTCAGCTGCTGTGAGTGGTCATTGTTTTGGACAGTGGAGTCTCAGCTTTCATTTGAGATGAACAGCGTGTGTTTTGAATAACGTGTGGTCGAGTTAGAGCCTGAAATATACCGAGTGGGTTGGGATATCTGGCTGGCATGTTCCCCACGAGCCTTTCACACTGTTGAGGGGTAATCTTGTCCCATTCTTCTTGAATTACTGCTTTTAATTTTTCTAAATTCTTTGGTTTATGCTTTGAAACAGACCTTTTGATAATCCACCACAGATTTTCAATGGGGCTCATGTCCGAGGATTGAGCTGGCCACTCTAAGACCTGGATACTGTGCTCCTGCAACCAAGTTCTACTGGCCTTGGATGTGTGGCAAGGGGCATTATCTTGTTGAAACATCCAGTTTTTACCTCGACGGAACAGTGCATGCGCAGAAGGGAGCATGTGGGTTTCGAGAATGGTACAATACTTGGTAGAGTTCAATGTGCCATCACAGACAGTGAGATGACCAACACCAGCAGCACTTATGCATCCCCAAACCATGATACTGCCTCCACCATGCTTGACAGTAGGTCCTGTACATGCTGCAAATAGTTTGCCTGGCCTTCTGCATCCCCTCACGTTAGTAGGAGGAAGATAAAGCTGGAAACTGGACTCATCTGACCACAAAATCTTCTTCCAATTCCTGGCTGTCCAGTTCTTGTGTGCCTGGGCCCAACGACGCTGGGCTAACCTCTGTCTCTCATTGATCAGGGGCTTCTTGATAGCCTTGTAGGACCTTAAGCCATGATATAAAAGTCGGCCACGTACAGTGTGGGTGGAACACTGGACACCAGTTTGGTTTGACCACTGCTGCTGAAGCTCCTGTGATGTCATTCGGCGGTTTTGCCTGCACATGCAGATCAGGATGTGGTCATTTCTTTCTGAAGAAACCCTTGGACGCCCAGATCTTGGTTTGTCTTCCAAGCTGTTGGTTTGTCTGTATTTCTGCAGAGTCTATCCAACTGCTGAAGGACTGCATCTGCACTTCCTGGCTATCTGGCGGCAGCTGTACCCTTCCTGGCTGAGAATCTTTATCTTCAGGCATGTTTCCTGCATTAGATTCCTTGTTTTAGCCATTTTTGTGTCTGAAGAACTTTCAAATGTGCTGGCTTTATGTAGACACGAAGCTTGGCAACAAAAGTTGTGTCTTTTAATAAAAAGAACGACCTTCATCACTGGTACCTAAATGACCCAATCCTCAAAATTTCTTATGTATTTTTATGGAACCAATCAATTTTTTTGGCTTTTTTAAGATTTATTTAGTATTTTGGCTGTGACTGTACTAAAAGAAATTGGACTTGAAGACCTAAGAGTGATTCTTAATGCAATATTTCACAAATGCATGGGGTGTCCGAAAACTTTTTTCCACCACTGTAGTTTAAATTAAAAATAGAGATGATAACACAAGTTGCAGTATATGTAGATCAGATGATATTGATTATTCAGAGGACAAATAGAGTCAAAACTATTTAATTCAAAATAACCGTTGCATTTTATTGTTCAAATTTATGCAAATCTTTTTCACTGAAAAAGTATTGAAAATAAATGTGGAATTGAATGCAATTGAAATCATAAAATAAAGTGCCTCAAGTTTCTTGCAGCTGAGACTACTGTAAATGTCTCAAACTAACCATTACTCTCTCTTTTCCCTGAAATACACACACCTTGTGTCACTGTTTGAATACTGAACTAAACAGATCACATGAAAATAAAATGTCTCTGCGCATACATATGTGCTCTATGTCACCCTGGGCTGGAAAAGGAAAATAAAGTGCACATAGTAGTATTCTTGTAAACAATAAATACAACTATAAATAGTAATAGTTTACAAATAATAAACTGTAAACATTCTGATACATGGATAGGACAAGTACTTGTACTTGACTTCCTTTGTTTTTAGATTTCTGTTCAGGAAGAGAATCTGATCAAGGTGCTCTGCGGTGAGTACACTCATCTGTGCAGTGATAATGTCCCCTGAGGTAGAGAAAACTCTCTCAGAGGGGACACTTGTCCCACGGATGCACAAATACCTCTTTGCAAGATTTGATAGGAGGGGATACTCGCACTCGTGTGCCTTCCACCAGTTCAGTTGATTGGTCCCCTTTGCAATTGGTATTGGAGCAGTCTCCTTGAATCTCGCCATCTCCTCTTGTGGCTGTTTCTCTGGTGTCTTCAACTTCTTTGCAGCCTCTGGAACAGTGTCCCAAAAAATAGTGATTTCTTTAAGACCACCCAAAGTCCTTTTTTCCCTACAGTTTAATGTTTGAGTTTCATGGTGCAGAATAAAATATGTGCGAGTTTGGCACTATAGGCCTTTTCAGAATTGTGTGCTATGAGCTTTGTTCTGCTCACTTAAAAAAAATCCAGACTCCTCAGAACATGATTTGTGCATGTGTGTAACTTGAATATTGAACAAATATTAAACTTAAGTGTAATATGAAACTTTAAGCATCCAGTAGTGTTACACTTGCTCTGAGGAATCTGGATTTTTAAATGAGAAGAAATAAACTTTAAATTTTGAGTGGAAAAATCTGAAAAAGGTTTTGTGTCAAACTCTGAACAAACACTATTCTGCACTGTGAGGCTCAAATATTCAACTTCAGGGATAAGTAAAACTATTTTTTGACAATAGGGGCCCTTTAAATTTCCTACACTGACCTCAAGCATATGTTTGACCAAGAAGGTCAGCAAGGCCACAAGAATCCCTGGATCTCTTCTTAGACGTGGACAGTGCTGCAGAGCTCCGCTCCTCCTCAGGACCTTGGCTGCTCCCTTCATCCTCCTCATCTGGCACCCCCAGCCCTGCATCCTCATCTTCCTCCTCTTCTCCATCAGCCTGAGTCTCTGGCTCCCCTGTCTCATCCTCTCCAGCTTCGCTCTGCTGAAAAACATCATCTCATTAAATTAAGTAAATTATATAAACCCAAATGCAATAAATGACAATTAAATTCCGACATAATCTGTTGTTCATGGATTATAAATGTTTGTTAACATTCACCAGTGTTTATTTATGCATTTTAAACTTTTAGTATTTATGCTTTAAAATATTTCTGTAATATTTGACTGTTTCAGAGGCTTCTCCATTAAAAATATTGAAAGAATATGTGAAAGCACTCTAATGTTTAATCTCATAGTTTAGCTTACCTGAAACAGCCCCTGGGTCCTTGCAGCCTCTGTGATGACTCTATCATAGACGGCCTGGCGTTCATCCTCAGTCAGGAAAGGCAAAGTCTTAAATCTGAGATCCAGAGCTGCACACATATGAAGAGTCTCCCTCTGGTCATCTAAGTACCTCTTCTCAAGATTCTGACATATGGCAAATTTGATCTCCTTTATAATGTTAGAGTGACCTGGTCTCCCCTGGAGTTGCTGAATTAGCTGGGCATGGACAGGTGCAACTGCTGACAATGTTGGAGTTCCTCCATGGTGACAGTGGCAGTCTTCATGGGCTTCATAGCAGTGATTATTTCTTCTGCAGCCATTCTGTTGGCCTCACTGAGAGTGCTGATGTCCTTTTCATTTTTCCTCACCTCATTTGAGAGCAGGGCAGCAGTAACAGCTGGCTGCTGCTCGAGAAAGCGCTGGAGCATGTCATGCGCACTATTCCATCTGGTGACAACATCAGTCTTAAGTTTGTGCTGTTCCAGATTCAGCAGCTTCTGTTTTTGTTTTAATACATGGCTGGCTATGGCGCTGCGTTTGAAGAAGCTGGTAATGCTCTGGACGGCTGGCAACTTTAGTGCGCACTGGGAAACCAAATTGAGGGTGTGCGCGTAGCATTTAAAATGCAGCATACCAGCTAGTTCTGTAGCGAAAGTCATGTTGGATGCGTTGTCTGTTACTATTGCTGGGTCCTTGTCCTGTATGCCCCATTCCTCCGTTGCCCTTTTCGGTAAATCTGTGATGTTACTGCCTGTGTGGCTCTCGTGCATTGCACGTGTCTGCAAAACATGTGTAACCATTTCCCAGTCGTCAGAGATGTGGTGGGACATTATGGTAACATATGACTGGGTGGCTTTGGACGTCCAGCCGACACACGTTAGGGCAACTCTCTGTGCAGCGTTAAGAGATGTTTTCACGGCTTACTTCACCTCTTCATACATCTTGGGCACAGCTATGTCCACCATGTGGGCGTGTTGCGTAATCTTATAATGTGGCTCCAGCGTATGTAGCATCTACCTGAAACCAGCGTTGTCAACCACACTATATGGTCGCAAATCTTTACAAATAAAATTCACCATCGACTCTGTGATACGCTGAGCACAAGGTGAGGTAGCTGGTAGGAAGTTATCCAACATAGTTTGGTTTGGCTGGACACGTTTTTGTGGCTGCTTCTGTGCTAATACCTCGGCGTGGTGTCTTGTTAGATGAGTTCTCAAGTTTGTCGTGTTCCTATTTCACGGCAGTGAGACAAAGCTTGCAAACGGCATTTTCTTTATCCAACTCGTTGCTTTTACTCCCTTTTTTGACTTGAAATCCAAAGTGTTCCCATACGTTCGCTTTGAACTGCTGAGGCATTTTAATGGTGTTAGCCATGCTGGCTTCTGTTTACCTCAGCCGCTATGACTGCCTCTACTACAGCAATCCCGCTGCACCGCACAGCAGTGACTCTTCCACGCCATCTACCGGAGTGGAGGCGCGGAGGTCCTACTGTATTCACAGCACCTCTAAATTAAATATGAATCATTATTTTCATAAAAAATCGATATTAGGAGCTGAAAAATCAATATTATATTGGGCGGCCGAGTATCGCGATATATTGCCATATCGATATTTTTTCACACCCCTAGTAAAAAGGGTTTTTGCATCCGTGTAGCCGAGGTTCTGTTGTTATACAGTGATGAGCAACATCACTATATTCTTCGTGATCAGTGTATTGTTACACACTGTGCTTGCAAAGTCGTTCTCAAAGTCTCCCAACTGGGGGACTTTTGGGTTTAACAGGTTTTAACTCACTAGGTTTTAACTTAACTTCGTATGCATGAGCTTGGTGGCTGTTCTGGGCCACTTGATTTACACTGACACTTCATCTGGTGTTTTCCGTGTTTCCCTGGAACTTAGAGCAACTAGAGTGGATAAACAGGAAATGAAGCTATTGGCAGGTGACCAAAAGAAACACACCGTTACCTTGTTTAAAATAACAAACTTCTCTGAGTTTGAACATTGTTGGAAACATTTGGAATAATGCGAGGTTACAGCTAAACAAAATACATAACAAAGGTCCATTCATTTTTCAGATGTTGTGATGCAAAATTGTTACATATTATATCTTTAGGCACATGTTTACTTTTTTTGTCCAGCAATTTTACTTTTTATAAAATGAAGCTTTTTTCAATACATTTACAATGTGAAGTCAGTGAGTACTTTGGGGAACTAATGGTCGATGTTCAATTTCCATCTGCAGCTATTACTTTTACTAATACTTTAGCTGCTTATGACGATAATGCTTCTGTTGCTACAAGTACGACTACTTCAAATTATTGACCTTGCAAAGAAATATTTCATCTGCCTCTGTTTCTGATGGGTTGGACCTCTCTCTCTCTTCAGTGCCAGAGAGTTTTGGGCCTTAGGATTTTTTCTCACATTTCATTTATGTTCTCTGCATATCAGCTTTCAGCATTCACACTGTATTTTTTGTAGGAAATGCATTTTCCAGTTTGTATTTCATCTTTGTTTTTCTGCCCATCCTCCTCAGTTTTATTTATTCTACTTATTTACTTTACAATACCTTATTTTCTTTTTTTTAAGTCTTTATTCATTTCCTCCTCATTTTTCTCTCCTCTTCACTTTGTTTTTATTTTTGATTTGCTCTCCATCCTTTCCTCTCTGCTCTCATCCTGAATTCTCACTTTGTCCCTTAATAGCACATTATATATCTCTCTTGATGAGGCACAGGAACTTCCACCTGCTCTTGGTGGATATTGTTTAAATAAATACGTAAAAAAAAAAAAAAAAAGATCAAACAATAAGCCAACCAGAGTCCTCTCTTTTCTAAACCTTCATGGTCTAAATTGAAGAATTTGGAAGCTATTATTGTGTTGCATGATGGGAATTGGTTCAAGAAACCACATGAAGGATGGATCTGAAACACTCGGCTTGATAAACCTGAGGTCCAACTTATAGTCAGAGGAGGATGAAGAAGAAGAAGAAGAAGAAGAAGGGAAAATGTCCGAGTCACTGCAGTGCTTTGATTCACAAACAGCTGCTGATGAGCTTCTTCACATCTCTGCCTCCATTAGCTGTTATATTTCAACTTCTTGTTCATAACTGGCCAAATATGGACATCATGCTCAGATGCACCATATGGCCATATGGCCAAAAGTTTGCGGACACCACTGTCTACATGTGGAGGCACAATAGACATGAAGTGCTGCAGTTTTAAGCGCTTATGTTGAGTCTTCACACATGCAATGCTACTGTATCTCGCTCTGAATCAATCAATCGTTGCAGCTCTACTCATCAGCAACATTCAGTGTTCAGCTGATGTTCAGCTCTCACAAATGGGCTTTTCTGTCTTTGTTGTGATTGTTTCTGACTGACATGTCATACAGTTCGAGACAGCAAAGGACTGACAGTGACAACACAACCACTTTTCTGAAAAGTTTTTCAACTAGAAGTGCTCAGCCTAAAAAATGCAGAGCACTCTGAACAAAGACACTGGGTGCAGTCCCTTTTCTCTCACATGGCCACATACCCTCTCTCCTAAATAGGAACAACTGGAAAAACAGGCTGGTGCTCAGAACCTATGTCAAGAGACCTATATCCTGTCCTCATCACGTACATGAGCTTTGCATTTCGATTCTTGACAGTGATTGGTCTGTAGACGGGCTCTCCCCTCCTCTTTTATCCTCTCTCTCATTCTCATGCAAAATTATTCAAGTGTATAATTTTTGTGAGGTTTTTTTTTTCCACTCAATCTTCAGAGAGTCATCAGACCAAATGTCAGTTTACCATTTGGTTTTGTCCTTTCCTCATGTGCTGTGGTGGTTTTTTATGTTTTGTTTTTGTTTGGCTCTGATGACAGCTTACTAGAACTTCCTGTATTTTGTCTGAAACTCCAAACTGTCCAAAAAAAGGATTTTATATTTATAATGAACTGAAGCATGGTTAGACTGAGGTTTGGCTGTTTGATCTGGGGAGGTTTTACTCCTGTTATTTTGGTTCGGATCGAACTGAAAGGTCAGAAAGTTCTGACCAAACAATGCAGGTGTGAAAGGACCCTAAGTGTTGATTTACTGGTTAAATCCAGCTGCAGTGCTTCAACTCTGACTCTATAAGAAAGAAACAGGACACATGTTGATATTGTTGCAGTTTGATCCAGTGAATCTTCCTGCCTGTAGAGGGCGTCTGTGCACCAGCCCACAGTGAGAGGAGGGAAGGAGAATGGAAAGAGAGGAAAAGGAAGTCAATCTGATTGGTTTATTAACTGTGTGACTTGGTAGCGAGACCTCAATCTTAAGAGACAAATCTGGGCTTCTTTAAAAGCACTCAACCAAACAAAGTTAAAAATATTTAAAGAATAACCTTGTGGACACTGGAGGTTAAATATTTGGGACTCCAAAGGGAATCAAACCTTCGACCCCAGCCGTGTCCAGTGCCTTGTCCTGCTCGTCTGGTGAAGCTGGAATGCAACTGAGCAGTTTGGTTTGTGAGCTATAATCAAATCAAAATGTGTCTGCATACTTTCCCATGGGGATGGGGATGGGGATATGGGGGTGGGGGGGTGGGGGGGGGGGGGTCCAATTAAACGGTGACACTCGAGAGATAAAGAGATGGATAATAATCAGGAATGGACAGAGTTTCAAACAAAAGCAGGCAAAATGAAAGAGAGGAAATATGTGGACCACCACTGGTATTTCACATGTTATTTTGGGACATTTTCAGGAGCTGAAATGTGTTTTTTAATAAAGGCAGCAGCTAATGAGCTAAAATACCACCATTTATTTGAAGTAAGAGATCAAACAAAAGATGGAGAAGAAGACTGATATTTAACCTGAACTACAGGTATGATACATCTATGTTTGTTTGGTTTATAGGCCCTTTCGTATTATTTAGTGCCAAGTCAGCTATATCAGAAAAATCTTGATCTTTACTTTATAAATAATATAATAATAATAATAAATAATAGACTAATCATGGTCATCTTTCAGTTTAATCGGCAGATTACAAAAGCTACACTTGCCTAATTTCAGTGAAGTGACTTACAGGTTTAAGGGGATGGATTAGTTGTATAAGATTAGTCAGTAGGATTCATCCTCTGGAGAACATGAATGTTTGAACTAGATTTCATGATGACCCATTCAATGATGTTGAGATATTTCAGCCTGGATCAACATGTTGATAAGGGACTGTTCTTTACTTGTCAGAGGAGGAGGGTGGCTGGTTGATTTTTATTTTATTCATTTATTCATTTTATTTTGATACCCCAGCCACAAATATATTTCCTTGAGCTTTTCAAAGTGACTGATGGAATATGCATGACCCTTCACCGTGAATTAGATTTTTAAAATTTAGCTGAGTTCATCCGATGCACTGCTGCTCTTAGTGAAAAAGGTTAGCGTAGAGCCCTAGGCTAGTTTTAGCTAACAACAGCACATGTCACTAAGCCATGTGTTTGTTCTTAGCTAGTTAGCTTGCTGCTAACGCTAGCTAACACTAGCCTAGTGTGCTAGCAAGCAATTGCACAAGTCACTAGCAAGATAGTCTCACTAGCCAAACCAGTTGACTTCCAGCCGGACTGTCTCCTTACAGGTCCATGTCATTGGTCCGACAGCCCATTGGTTCGACATCCCATTACTCCGACTGTCCGCGGTGCTGAACGGCTCGCAGCATCATGATGATTTCAGAACTTCGGAACAATGAGTTTAATATGGTCGAAACAATGGGATGTCGAACCAGTGGGCTGTCGGACCAATGCGCAGTTCCCCTCCTTACTCTCTTTTCAGTGGAAAGTCTGGCTCCGAGACTACCTTTTTTTCGCCCTGTCTTTTCAGAAGCCACCTGCAGTATCTTCGTCAACAAAGCAGCCCACCTTAGCCCTACCAGAAGTACTACAACAACAGAAGAAGTATGACAAAAGTTCCAAGGAGGCCAAAATGTTAAACAGGGCAGTGGCAGAGTTTATCTGTTTGGATGAAGTTCCCATATACACTTGAAAAGTCTGGATTTAGAGAACTAGTGAGGAAGCTAAGTAACAGGTACCAACTGCCTGGCAGGAATTTTTTTATGTTCAACGAAATTCCCAAGCTCTACACAGAAACAAGAGAGGCAGTCAGGTCAGAACTTAAAGAGTCAAAGTACTTCTCCTGCACCACTGACCTCTGGACCAGCAGAGCCATGGAAGCATACATTGCTGTTACTTTCAGTCAATCTCAGCAAAACTGGGAAATGCAAGCTTGGTGCTTAGGTTGTTCTGCAATAAACAGTGACCACACGACAGAAGGTGTGAGGGAAGCATTTGATGAGATTATTGATGAGTGGAGCTTAGAAATCTCAGAAATGTCTGGACTCAGAACAGACAACATATCAAACAACATCAAGACCTTCTCTGATTATCCCTGGATTTCGTGTTTTGGGCACAGCTTGGATTTGGCCATTGACAAAGCACTTCGCATTGATCGAGTCTCTGACACCCTGTCCAGGCTACGAAAGACCATATCTGCTTTTAGTAGATCAACCAAGATGACCAGGCAGCTCTCAAAAAAGCAAACAGGCTTGAACTTGGCAAACCACAAACTCATCCAGGATGAAAAGACGCGCTGGGGTTCTGCTTATGACATAGTGGAGAGGTTTGTAGAACAGCAACAAGCAGTGTGTGCCGTGCTGGCAGAAAACCTAAAAAAGTGGCCCAAGGATACTGACATCACCACTATCGAAACCATTAAAGAGGTGCTTGGCCCATTGAGAAGATTTACAGATGCACTGAGCGGAGAGCAACACCCCACTGTCTCTGCAGTCCAGCCACTTGTGTGGGAGATACAGTCATGTCTTACAGTCTCTGAATCTGACAGCAACCTGGCACGTGACATGAAAGAGAAATTAAGTGTTGATCTCTAAAACAGATACCAAGACAGGGAACTACAAAAAGTATTAAACTGTGCCACATTTCTTGATCCTCGATTTAAAGATTCATTTGTTTCAGTGGAACAGGAGGTCAAAGAAATGCTGCTGGAGCAAGCACGTACTCTCCAGGACTCCAGACAGACCACTCGACAACCTGAGGGAGATACAGAGCCAGGGAGCAGCAAACAAGCCAGCAAACGGGCCAAGTCAGACATGGGAGGCCTTCTTTCAATCATAAAGTCAAAGAAGTAAAGAAGCAAGCACTTGGATGTCAGTCGGTGAGACCTCTACACTTGGACACAGGGAAAAACTTCAGAATGAGATCGAATTCTATTGCAAAATGGTGGAGATTGGTGCTGAGGACAGCCCACTTAATTGGTGGAAACAGAATGCAGGAACTTTTCCTCTGCTCGCATTGTGTGCAAGAAAATACTTACGCATTTCTGCATCGCGTTGCACCTCAGAACGGGTGTTTAGCATCTCAGGGACAATATGCAACCCAAAACGAGTTAGGGTGACACAAGAAAACATGAATATGCTTGTTTTCCTTGCAAAAAACTTGCCTGAAGGGAAGCGACATCAACTGTAAAAGTACTGCTAATGCTGCTGAGTGGTTAACCCAAAGTTTACTGGTCTTGTGCCTTGTTTTCCTGTGGGAAAAAAAGAAGAAAAAATGTAGCCTACCTGAAGTATAAAGGGGTTGAAGGCTGTTAACGCTCTTGCATCTGAGCTGCTGAGTATATCAGGTTAATTTAAACGTTTACATATGTGTGCCTTGTTTTCCTGAAGTGAAAGCGATTGAATTATAAAAGCACTTGTATTAGCTGAGCTGATGAATATTATTATTATTATTATTATTAATTTTTTCATAGCCTAAGCCTTCTAGGCTACATTTGTTCAATATGCTGCTACAGTGCTTTGTGACCACTGTATTTAAGTGCTACATTTGTTCAATATGCTGCTACAGTGCTTTGTTTCCACTGTATTTAAGTGCTACATTTGTTCAATATGCTGTTTGTTTTCCAGTGACATTTATTTTATTTTTTTTTACTTGTAGGCTAGATTTGTTTATATATTTGTTTACTGTATTTAAGTGTTAAATAAAGTGTTAAATAAGTTAACAGAAAAAACTGGTGTGGAGTCTCTTCATTTTTACTGCAAGTAGTTATAACTACATGTTAATCACTTATTGATGCTGTTTTTGAAGTATGAATAAGTCAATAAGTAATTTATTCCACTGAAATATCATTGATGTATTATAGAAAAGTGATTTATCTTTTGATAAATGACAAAAGGCACATCTGCCTCATTTTTGCCGTTGTATCGTGATACTACTCAGAATCGTGATACTTTCACTGGTATCGTACTGTGGGTCCCAAATTTGGTACCGTGACAACACTACTAAGCAGGTACAGTATACCTAAGCAGGTAGAGTCCAGTGTACAGGTAGAGTCCAGTGTACCTAAGCACATACAGTGTACCTAAGTAGGTAGAGTCCAGTGTACAGGTAGAGTACAGTGTATCTGAGCAGGTAGAGGCCAGCATACCTGAGCAGATTTAGTACAGTGTTCCCGAGCAGGAAGAGTACAGTGAACCTGAACAGGTAGAGTAAAGCATACCTGAGCAGGTAGAGTCTGTGTGTTTGTGTCTATCACTGTGTAAGAGAGTTTCATATAAGGAACACACACACACACACACACACACACACACACACACACACACACACACACACACACACAGACATAATTTACTATTATGTTGTAATAAACTTTTTCAGCTTTAACTGTTTCCTTTTAATTATCTCCCCTTTCCTTGTTTCCTCTCCTTGTTTCTCTACCTTGTTTCCTCTGCCCATCCATACCATGCCTTTTTCCATCATACCAAGTAAATGTATTTTTGTTTTTGCTGAGTCATAATGAGTTGACGCAGAGCTGTCATTGGTCAGGAGGTCAGCAGAGGTTATGTGATGAGCTAATCAGAGCAGTTTGCATGTGTTTATGTCTCCTAAATGCTGTGTAAACTTAAATGTAAATCAGTTTTCCAGATGAAGTTATGCAGTGTGTGTGTGTGTGTGTGTGTGTGTGTGTGTGTGTGTGTGTGTGAACCGAAGAAATCACTCGGGAGACTCGATATTGTCTCTGGCAGGCTGTTTGTGGATCCTCAATTTAATTTGTACTCACAGAGAAACATCTGGAGACGCATCAGCAACTTTGCACTGCTTTTTAAATCCACAGTTTAAATGTAGTAAAATTCAGTATATATTTTTTCATGTTCAGAGTCCAGCAGTGAATGTATCCACATACACTGTAGTTTTGCACAGCTACTAAGCTGCACCAGAGTTAAGCTAATTTTTTAGAAGATTACTGATTAAACTCTTTGTGTTTTTAAATGTGCAGTGTGTAATACCTGATTACATGCTACTGGGTCCATGCAATCTACATTTGTATCAGCCTCAAGTTCTTTTTTCTTTTTTCTCTGACCTTTTCTTCTCCAGCTTTTTTGTTTTTAGCTCTTTCATTCATCTAGTTTGGATTTACATTCCAAGTACTCTACTCTGTCTTGATTTCATTTATCTTCTGCTTGACCTCTGACATGTCATGATAGACCGATCGACTTGACAGGTGGGGTGGGGGAGGTGACAATTGGCCGGTACCACTGCACCTACCTTACGGTAGATATGTTTCCATCCAAAAGTGATTCAAATCATTGGGAAATGTGCATTAAAAGAAATACGAATCCTGTCTGTTTCCATAAAATGTACGGACTTTGGTGAAAACTACGAACTCGTGGAACCGAAAACAAACTCGCATTCTTCTTCTTCTTCTTCTTCTACATTTTCTGGCAGTTGGCAACCAGCCGCCTTCCCGACCTGGAGTGTGGATATCACCATGGAGAGAGGTGTGCTACGTCAGACTTAATTCAAACATAACTGTTTTCATTCCCTGTTTTGTGAATCAACATTTTTTGAATCAATCAACCAAAACCTGGCCAAAGCGAGCGTATTTTAGTTTGTGCGAATCAGGGGATTCGAATTTTGGCGTTTCCATCATAATTTTCCAATACAATACTTCTAGATGCGCATCTAAACAGGCTGATGGAAACATAGCTAGTGTAGGTAGTCTACTGAAAATTTTTGGACCATGTAATGCCTTATCAGGTGGGCCGCAGCCCCAGGTATTTCTGTTTTTTCCTTACAATATTTTTCAGCTTTGCTGGTGGCGGCTTGGCAGCCCACAAGATAGGCCGGCCCATCTAGCATTTGCCAAAATTTGCAGGGAGTGTCACCTAAAGCCACCACTAACGCTGCCTCTGTGTGTCATTTTCCTGCATTGCAGACCCACGATTCACATGTTGTATGTTTGTGTTGGTAGTGTTAAAGCTATCTGTTGTCAGATTGGCTGGTATTTTATTTTTAGGACCATCACACTGTCCTGCATCTGTTCTTGGACTTGTATCTAGATTTTGTTTTTGAGTGACCCTGTCTTCCGTCTGTGATGACACATCAAAGCCTCCATAAAAATCAATTTGATCTCTGAACACTTTCAAACCAACTTTATCCTCCACAAATCCTGGATCAGTTCTGCGTTCATGCCGACTATATGAGTTTATCTCTTCCATTTCTGCAGACTCCATCACACTCGTCTATAAGCATGGGTCTGCATCAAAGAACTCTCACCCTCGCTTTCACCTCGTCTTCCATCCATCCATCCATCCATAGCTCATTATATGCCTTTATGTTACATCCATGATGTAATGTTTATTTCACTCTCATCTTCCTGTTTTCTTTTTATCTCTCTTTTTGCTCTCTTTTTGCTGTTTTGGTTTCTCACTTTCTCTTTTTACACATCTCACATTCAGCCACTTAAGTGTTTCCATCTTCCAAACTAGTCAGCTGCTCTGTGATGTGCAATGACTATGAAAATGATGCTTGGGATCTGGTTAATTGTTGGTTTCAAATCAGTAGGGGAGCAAAGTAAGGATGTAACAAGTTGATTGTTTTGGGAGGTAACTGTAATACAACATTTTATTAGTAATTAGTTTCATTACTTGTTGTAGTGTGATGACTTTCACTGAACACATGAGTATCCACATTTCTTATTGCATACTGTATCTTTACTTCTGTGGTGACGCGGGTCCCTGAGTAAAATTAAAAATAGGAGTGAAAATTAGATTAGATTGTAAGGTTATAACGAGTATATGCTTTTGGAGTAAGTGTAATATTATTACTGACATTTTACTTTAATTCATTTTACTATTAATTACTATGAAAACGAATACATATCTTGTAACGTATTAAGCAGGATTCATACATCTGCATTGTATCAATGCCATACGTATGGCATAGACTCTGCATAGACGTGTACCCTATGCTGTAGCCTGATCAATCAATCAGTCAATCAATTTTCTTTATAAATCCCAATATCACAAATAACAATTTGCCTCAGAGGGCTTTACAGCATAAAACATCCCTCTGTCCTTTGGACCCCCTAAAAAAACCTTTAACGGGGAAAAAGAAATGGTCAAAACCTCAGGAAGAGCAACTGAGGAGGGATCCCTCTTACAGGACGGACACACGTGCAATAGATGTCGTACAGAACAGATCAACATAATAAATTAACAGAAATCCGTATGACAAAATGATACAGAAAGAGAGACAGAGAGAGAGAGATGCAGGACAGGCAGTAATGACAGCTTACAACAGCATTAATTCAAGTAATAATATTACAATAATAATTACGGCTATTGTGGTACAATATGTTGTAGGGATATATTAATATATGATAGTATATGTATGTGACAATAATCATATGTGTTTAATGACAGTAGAAGTATGACTAATGATAACAGCAGCAGTAGGAGGCATCAGACAGGACCACGGCAGCAGCACAACCACGCGATCCAGGCACAGCTGCGATACGAGTTAACCTGCCAGACAGTGGAGCACAAAGGCTCCGGAGAAGAAGCCGAATTGCAGTAATAGGACGTTGATGTTAGCAAAGAAGAGGGAGAGAGAAGGAGAAAAGGTGCTCAGTGTATTATAAATGGTGTATTATAGGAGGTTCCTCGGCAGACTAGGCCTAAGTCAGCCTAACTAGGGGCTGGTCCACGGCAAGCCTGAGCCGGCCCTAACTATAAGCTTTATCAAAAAGGAAAGGCTTAAATCTAGTCTTAAATGTGGAGCCGGTGTCTGCCTCCCGGACAGAAACAGGAAGTTGATTCCACAGGAGAGGAGCCTGATAGCTGAAGGCTCTGGCTCCTGATCTACTTTGGAGACTTTAGGGACCACGAGTAACCCTGTATTCTCAGAGCACAGTGTTCTGGTGGGATAATAGGGCACTATGAGCTTTCTAAGATATGATGGAGCCCGTCCATTTAGAGCTTTGTAAGTTAGGAGAAGGATTTTAAATTCAATTCTGGATTTTACAGGGAGCCAGTGCAGAGAAGCTAAAACAGGAGAAATGTGATCTCGTTTCTTAGTTCCTGTCAGTACACATGCTGCCGCGTTCTGGATTAGCTGGATAGTTTTCAAAGACTTACAGTATTAGCGCTACCTGATAATAGGGAATTACAGTCATCCAGCCTAGAGGTAACAAAAGCATGGACCAATTTTTCTGCATCTTTTTGGGACAGGATAGGCCTAATTTTCGCAATATTACGCGGACGGAAAAACACGGTCCCAATGTTTTCCCATTGTCTGAGCACAGTTGTATGAACTCTTTTAAAGTGAAGCAGCCAGATCACTAATCACTTTGTACACTAGACTAGCAGTAGATTAAGCCTTTGAATAATGTTACAGTGGTGATAAAATAATGTTTTTTGTCCACTGTCTTGGTTGTTTGATTGTTTAGTATTTGCAGTGGGACAAGTGTTGTTTTTCCAGCTTGTGACCAGCCTGTAATGCAGTTTAAAATATGTGAAAATTATTGAGAGCATGCATATTTTTGCTGCATCTAAGGGGAGGTGGTTTCGAGTATGTCGGAAATTCCTTAAATTGAATTTTACAGTTTTACACACCTGCTTCACATGTTCATCTGCTGTGAATCAATAGTAATTCCTACATATTTATAATGTGATACATTTGTAGGGACAAAAAATCAGTGAACCCTGTGAGTTATAATGAAGCCAATGTGTGTACTTGTATTTGAAATTGTCTCTATTAAGCCATTTAGCTAAGATTAAGCTCAGGTTGGGTGAACTACAGGGTATAATGGCTTAATGACAACAACAGACAGGATACAGTGAATGTGGTAAATGTCAAACCCTTCTTTGGGGGTTTTCCTCTGATGCTGGTGGCAGGGGGGTACAGGATTGTTTGAGGGTTTTAAAATAGAGTAGTCCTCAATGTGTCTTGCAGTGTCTCCCTCTCACCCCTGCTCTATCTTGTTGCCACCTGTGAGTTAACTGGGTTCAGGTGTGCTGCTGCACACAGGTGAAGGAGTGTGGCTGTTAGAACAAAGGAGCAGAGAATTGTTTGGGAGGTTTTTTTGTTGGCCAAAGAGGAAATCAGAATGGTGGTGGTGGTGATTCCTCGACCGGGTGTGTGTGGAGGACCATAAAGGAACTGAGCCAACAACCAAGTAGGACCAAATTGCTTTTTTTGTTTTCATTTTAAGTTTTGGACATTGGACATTTCTTTCTCACTGGGATTACCTTAAATTGGATGAAGGAAATAAATATAAAAGGGGACATTCCTCTGATTACCTTTTTTCAGTTTTTTATCCCTTGTATTTTTTATTTGGGGAGTGGAAAAGTGTATTTTAAAAATTCATGTGTGGTTCTATTTAGGTTTCCTTTAGTTAGTTTTTCTGCTGGTGTCAGTAGGGTCACTTTTCACGTCCTGTCCGGGGGGTGTTTATAAATTGATGATAATGTCCGGTTTTCCGTGTGTGTGTGTTAGACAGTTGCGGTTCTAGGCCAGTTTCAATGGGGGGGGCCAAGCTAGGGCCAGTCCTTTTGATACAGGGGCACATACAAATATGGTCAAATATCTAAGTCTGAACAATAAGATATATATATATATATATATATATATATATATGTACGGGGTTTCTGGGGGCATGCTCCCCCGGGAGAAAATTTTGTATTTGATTTAAAGGCATCAATCTGATGAATTCTGAGAGTTATGATGGCAGAATATGCCTAGATTTCAACATCTTTGTGCTTTTTATGTGTGAACAATGTTCTATTTTTACTGATAAAAACACTAGTGGTATGTTATGGTGAAGGGTTACACTTAAAATACGGCTAAGTATTAGTGGTTAAACATTTCAGTAATCAAAAGAAAAATGACTGATGTATTGATCTGCCTCTGGAGGGCTATTTTAATATTTAAAATCATGTGCAGACAAAATATTCTTTTAAAACTCTCACACTCACAAGTATAGTTCCAGATACGCAAAACAATACAAAATACGCAAAACAAAAGGAAAACAAAAGGTGAGATTCAAATAAATTACACACAAACAGGCACAAATTACTGCTTTCCTCCCTCCCTCTTGATTTGCAAGTACAGCACCCTGAATCAGAGCATTTCAAAAGCCCTCTGGTAATTGAATGCCTCTGGGACAGGCCTGTTTATGGCAACCCACTGGATCCGTGGCATGCGCGATCCGGCCGAGGTGCGGGTGCCGGAGCTAATAGCAGCCATTCAAGAAGTTGCATTCTGTTTTTTTATGCCCAAAACCGAACCAAGCCTGACATTATTTAATTACTAAAGCACTGAGTTTGTGTCACACAGTTGTTTTGGTTACAGGCTATTTAACAGGCCAGGCGTGCACTGTGGGTGCGGAGAGGGAGACCTCCGTGTTTGAGACAGGAGTGGGCGGCGGGAGGTCTGAGGTTTCCAGCGAGGGGAGAGGGAGAAATATAACAAAATAAGATAAAATAGGAAAACTTGTCTCCCCCTTATTTTATTTTCAGCGTTTAATCAAGGTGGAGGTGGAGGCGGGCTTCCAGCGAGAGGAGAGGTAGAAACAAACAGCCAATGTGTGTGTGTGTGTTCTGTTCAAGTGTTGTCACGTAAATAACAGTGCCCAAGCAATAAACAGGACAGACAATAAGATTTTATTTATTTTTACACTACATTTTCACTGAAAGCTGACCGAATCCGACCCAAGCCCGAATACAATTTATACATTTTTGACCGAACCCGGCCCGACCCATCTGGTAGGCCTACCGTCGGGACTTTAAATATATTAAAATTATAAGGCATCTTTGAGTAAGCTGCAAATATCATTTAAGTAGACTTTCTCGTGGCCGGGCCCCTTATTGTGTCCACCCCCTATAACCAAGATTCAGTAATTACTGTAGCTTTCAAATTTAACTCATTACAAGGCTTTAAAGGTAGTTTATGAGGTGCAACTGCAGAGTGACACAGACACACCAACGCACAAGTATAAATGCACACAGTGACATAAGCAGTGACTGTGTTACACTACAGTGTTGTGCAGTAATGTGTTTCTGCCTATCACTGTACTGTAACTGCTCAATACCAATACTAAGTAGTAACAACTACTTTTATTTTTAACTCAACAATTTACAGTTAATCTGGAAAGTACACAACCTCTTTTCAGGTACACATTTTGGTGGGATTCCCCAATGACAACATGCTCATTTTACCTCAAAATATTCTGACTTTTTCCAGTTGATTTAGCTCCCCTCCTCAACAACATCGAAGTGACTCATCTCTCCAGGACAGCAGTTGCTGTATAAAAAGCACTGCCTTTGCATCTGCAAAAGAGGGTGAAAAAAGCATGGAAGAACAAGCATTTGACAGTCTGCCTCTGAGCCAGAGCCTGCCCCTGAGCCAGGTCTTTTTCTGAGAGCTTTAGGAGACTGTAGTCACTTCCTCTGTCTCCACCATTACAACGGTGAATGAGACATGGAGGACAGATGGGTCTATGGATATGCTGCTCATGAATGACCAAGTGCTTGCTGAAGGTTTTGATGAAAATATGTTTGAGCTGCCCCAGGAAGATGTGTTACACCTCCAGCTTCCACTGTCCTGGTTACAACAGACTTCCAACTTCGATTTCAAAAGTCTGGCATGGCCAAGTCTGCTACTTTCACTTACTCAGAGCTGGTCAACAAGCTGTATTGCCAGCTAGCCAAGACCAGCCCCGCTGAAGTTCTAGTGAGGAAAGAGGTTTCTCCGGGTGCTGTAGTGAGGGCCACAGCAGTTTACAAAAAATCAGAGCATGTGGCAGACGTGGTCCTGCGATTTCCACATCACCAGAATGAAGACACTGCGGAGCATCGGAGCCATCTGATCAGTAATGCCTTCTCCTCAGGCCTCTCAAGAAATCTTTAAACAGACTGCAGATGATCCAAAATGCCGCAGCATGTCTACTCACCAAAACATTGAGAGCACATTATCTCAGTTTTGAAGGGTCTTCAGTGGCTTCTCGCTCATTTTAGAATTCAATTTAAAATTTTGCTTTAAGTTTTTAAATGGACTGGCTCTTGACTATTTACCCTCATCTCGGGAACAACCTTCCAGAGGATGTCAAACTCTCTGATTCAGTAGACAGCTTCAAACGAAATCTTGAAACCTATCTTTTTACACTTGCATTTTTGTAGCTTTTATTGAATTAATTGGTGTGTGTGTGTGTGTGTGTGTGAGTCAGTGTGTGACTGGATCTTATTTACTCTATTTTATGTGTATTTTCTCATTTTATTATGAAAAGCACTTTGAGTTGCACTTGCTGTATGGATTGTGTTATATAAATAATAATAATTATTATATTATTATTAATATTATTGTTCAATGATTGAATTCAATTATGAAGTTGGGTGTAGAGTGCATTTTATAAAGGTGCCAGAGTGCATTTTATTAAGAGCATTAAAATAGAGCTTGTTCACTGTGAAAGTGATGGATATCTGGTCAGAGGTTGTTGAGATGTTTTGCTCATCAAATGTGTGACTGACAATAATCATTATTTAGAACATAAATCAGTTTTTAGATTTGGAGTGATTACACACAAGGTTTGCTTCAGGCAGCTTTGAGTTGAGTTTAAACCTTTCTGTTTTCCTGTAGATTAATGTGTCAGGTCAACTGAACTCTGGTACAGTTTATTTGTGGTGTGGCATTCTGGGAGATGTAGGAAATGACTGAGGTAGATGAGTCAGTCTGAGGGGAGGAATGACATCAGTGGATGAGATGTGAGGATCATTTATCTCTGTCATTCCTCAGGTCTCATTTTACCAGCCATGTTGGAAGTGTCACTGTCACCTTCACTTAGACTCTCATAGGTCCCAGCTTTGGGATTCACTTCTCCACACAAACTATGAAATCATATTTGGCTGTTTTCATCAGTGGGAGTTAACACCGTCTGCTGCTCCTGAACAGCTCCCTGCTGACACGAGGTTACTGTCTTGCTGCACACCTGGAGCCCAGCTGCTGTTACACACAAACACACTGCTTTTCCCCGCAGTTTCTCTCCATATGGGCAACTCTTCGATCCAAAACACACACATTCCACACGCCAAAGTTTCCATTTCATACGAGCTTAAACACACACAGACTCACAGTCATACAATCACACAAAGTGTTTTTTAAACTCCAAAGACCTTTTTGTTTAGAAAGAAATTTCTGTTATCTTCTCCTAAACACTTTAATTTGCTTCTAAATCTTGTGGTGTTCTTAGCTCAGCTTTGATCCAGATTGAAATATCTCAACAACTGTGAGAGAGATTAAAGGGAAATTTCAATTTATTTCAACCTGTCTCCTATCGTCCTAAATTTGTTTCAAGTGACTAGTGACATAAAGTGGCATGTTAGTCGTTAGTCTAGATACAGTCGGGGCGCATAGTAGCGTTAGAAGCTCTTCGTCAGTGTATTCTGGCTCAAATAAATAAGGACAGCCATCAAACTCTGCAAAATCAAATTCCTCCTCCACAAAGTCGAAGTCTAGCAAAAAGTCAGCCATTATTCTATAAATTTTTCATAAAATAAATGAATGAAATTTTCAGGCTACTGTCCGGTTCTGCCTTCCAGCTGTTGCTGCTTATTCTCGCGAGATTTCAGACACGATATGAGATCGCTACTTGTTCTCGCAATATTTCGGCGCTTTGGAAAGCAGAGCTAAATGGTAAACAAACATGGCAGCACACCAGTAAGGTAAGACAACACGTTTACATGTCGTTTTCTGTATGTTCTCTGACATTTATCCTAACCATATGAGGCGGTCTTTGGGGAGAAAAAGCTTGTTTAGTGGACTAACTTTGCACTTGAAGGTTGCCCGTTCACTTATGTTTGAACAGGTCTAGCGCTACTATGTGCCCCGGCTGTATCTAGGCTAACGGCTAACATGCTAATTTAGGACGATAGAAGACAGGTTGAAATAAAATGAAATTTCCCTTCAACACAAAATTTGGTTCAGACATTCATATTCCCCAGAGGATGTATCCTACTGACTTTATTAATCCTCTGACTTTTCCTCTAGTACCACCATGAGGTTAACATTTAAAGGATATTTCCCAACAACTATTGGATGGATTGTGATGAAATGTGGTTCATCATTCATGTTCCCCACAGGATGAGTTGTGATAACTTTTAGTGATCCTCTGACTCTTCATCTTGCGCCATTATCAGGTCAACAATTTAACACTCTAAAAATGGATGTCCCTTATTTTGATCCTGTTTAAATCAATCTAAAATATAAACCCTAATTCTTTTTGCAGCAGAAAGTTAAGGCTTCTGTCTTCTACACCATTGCATTATCACATTTTCTCACCTTACTTGCAGTGCAAACGTGGTGACAATGTATAGGCGTGCCAGTATTTCCCCAAAATGGTGGCAGGTGATTGCTGTTTACATAATCCTGTATATATCAATCTAAAATTAAAACCATGATAGCTAGAACATTAATTCTTTCGGCAGCAAAAAGCTAAGGCTTCTGTCTTCCCCATAATCACATCATGACCTTACAATACCTTACCTTATGGCGGTGCAAACATAGTATTTCGTTGTAATGATGCTGGTGTTCCCAACAGGCTCTCATCCCAAGTCTTCGCATATTGTCGTTCTGTCAGTGGACTTTCATTGCCACATATCATGCATATTACAGCATCTACTGCTGACGTTCCAGGACACCACAACCATTGCCTGGATGTCAACAAAATCACGTGGTTAGGTTTACGCAACTAAAGCACATGGTCAGGTTGTGAAAAAAAAACATCATGGGCTCCACTCCATGGTGAAAGTCCAGGGTTTGTTGACCCATCCACCATTATGTGCCCACCCACCCTACAGAGATTTTCTAGCTCCTTATATAACGCCATATAGTACTGTGAAAGGTGAGATTTGGCATCGGCATCTCCAAAACCACTGACAAAGCAACAGTATTTCCCTGTAATGGCCACCGAAGATCATTATAAAAGCTGAGACTTCTTTGCTCAGCATCATCATGTCATGACCCAGTGTTACCTTACCTTATGTGCAGCACAGACATGGTGACAACGCAGGATGGTGCTGGTATTTTCCCATAATGGAAACAGAAGACCATTTTATGCATAATCCTGTTTAAATTGATCTTAAGTAAGAGTCATAATATCTAGAACATTTATTGATTTAACAGCAGAAAGTTAAGCTAAGCTCATCACACTGTACACTTGTGATGATGTCATTATACTGCAATACATGTGGTGCAAAATCACGCATAATGTGAAACCAGATAATGAATCTATCAAAACACCTTTTCACTCTGCTCATAAAAATGAGCAGATCTCAAAAAATAAAAAATGTACATAGTTCAAGTCACTTATGGGGTGTTGAGAAACTACTTGGTTTATTGACTTACATAACCTTTTAGCTTAGAATATATAGATTTTAGTGATATGAAGCATTTGAAGATACTCCAAGAAATGACATCACAAAAAGCAAAATACCAGTGTAAGCGGAGGTGGACATTTCTGTTGCAGAGTTTAAAGTGGTTCTAATGTACCCAAGGCTAAGGCTAAACTCAGGTGTAAATATGCTAAACATTGTACCTGCTAAATATACAAATACTAGCATCATCATTTTGAGCATGTTAGCATGCTGATGTTAACATTAAGCTTAATGCAGCACTGTGTCTGAGTGCAGACTCCTATGACTTCTAGCAGGACTGTAGACTCTGACTCTTGTTAATGTGTTTTTGTCTGTTTGATGAACTGAAATTTTTGGCTTTCATTTGATGGTGACAGCAGAGATATAGACAGGAGACATGGGTAGGAATATGGGGGTATAATGTGACCTTTTTAGGTCCCTGGCTAGAATCAAACAAGGGACATTGTGGTCAGTTAGTATGTGTCTTAACCACCAGGCATGTACTGAACCTTTAAATTGTAGACTCTCCTTTGTATTATTATCAAAGTCTTTGTCTGGGTCATCTGTCCTTTATGGGGACATAACAGGAAGTTGTACTTTGTGAAAAAAGATGGAACACACACACCAAAACTGTCCATTGCTGAGGTTGTTGGGTGAGCTCTTGACTTTTCAGTGAGATTTCACCAAAAAAAAAAAAAAAAAACGAGTGGCCATCATTACTTTAAGAAATGAAGGTCAGTCAGTCCGGAAAATTGCAAAAACTTTAAATGTGTCCCCAAGTGGAGTTGCAAAAACCATCAAGCGCTACAACGAAACTGGCACACATGAGGACTGACCCAGGAAAGGAAGACCAAGAGTCACCTCTGCTTCTGAGGATAAGTTCATCCGAGTCACCAGCCTCAGAAATCGCAAGTTAACAGCAGCTCAGATCAGAGACCAGATGAATGCCACACAGAGTTCTAGCAGCAGACCCATCTCTAGAACAACTGCGCGAATCAGGCCTTCATGGTCAAATAGCTGCTAGGAAACCACTGCTAAGGAGAGGCAACAAGCAGAAGAGATTTGTTTGGGCCAAGAAACACAAGGAATGGACATTAGACCAGTGGAAATCTGTGCTTTGGTCTGAGTCCAAATTTGAGATCTCTGGTTCCAACCGCCGTGTCTTTGTGAGATGCAGAAAAGGTGAATGGATGGATTCCACATGCCTGGTTCCCACTGTGAAGCATGGAGGAGGAGGTGTGATGGTGTGGGGGTGTTTTGCTGGTGACACTGTTGGGGATTTATTCAAAATTGAAGGCACACTGAACCAGCATGGCTACCACAGCATCCTGCAGCGACATGCCATCCCATCCGGTTTGCGTTTAGTTGGACGATCATTTGTTTTTCAACAGGACAATGACCACAAACACACCTCCAGGCTGTGTAAGGGCTATTTGACCAAGAAGGAGAGTGATGGAATGCTGCGGCAGATGACCTGGCCTCCACAGTCACCGGACCTGAACCCAATCGAGATGGTTTGGGGTGAGCTGGACCGCAGAGTGAAGGCCAACAAGTGCTAAACACCTCTGGGAACTCCTTCAAGACTTTTGGAAAACCATTTCAGGTGACTACCTCTTGAAGCTCATCGAGAGAATGCCAAGAGTGTGCAAAGCAGTAATCAGAGCAAAGGGTGGCTATTTTGAAGAAACTAGAATATAAAACATGTTTTCAGTTATTTCACCTTTTTTTGTTAAGTACATAACTCCACGTGTTCATTCATAGTTTTGATGCCTTCGGTGAGAATCTACAATGTAAATAGTCATGAAAATAAAGAAAATGCATTGAATGAGAAGGTGTGTCCAAACTTTTGGCCTGTACTGTATACCAACAAGAAAGAGACTCAAAAAGACCAGAAAGAGATGCAAAGGAACTGCAAATAGTCACAAAACAACTGCAAAACAGGCCAAACAACCACAGAGACACACAACCACAAAAAGATGCATTACAACTAAAAAGAGATGCAGAACAAAAACTAAAAAGTGACATAATCACCACAAAGTCTGTGTGTCTTGATCCTATATAAGAGAGGAGGTGGAGTCTTTTACAGATCTGTGGCCAGGGGCCCATTTTCTCATTATCTGCCCATGCCCAATGGTACCTTTTCTCTGAACTTTATATTCACTGTATGAACAAAAATGTTATTACACAAAAATAATGATACATTGAAGAAAATAGACCAAATGCTGAAACTATCATGGCAGATCGTCACTGCTGCGAGAGTTAGACTCACTTGACAGCCAATGGAGCAGCAGCTGAGCTCTGTGACTGGCTTCCAGTCCATGTTTGACAGAGAGAATACATACAAATGAAGTTGTACCATTTAGTCATGTCTTCCAGCTTTGTTTTTGAAAGCATCAAACTACAGTCATTTTACAATATGTCAAACGTCAGCTGTTTATCACCAGTTTTCAAACGCGACCTCCCTGTCATACATTCTCGTGTCAGCACAGTGGACACAGAGCCTCCAAGCATTCCTTTGAGACAGCGCTGAGCAGGTTTTTTTGTTTTTTCATGCAGCAAAGCGAGACAGTCATTGGATAAATGCGACAAAATCATCACATCCAGGGAGGCTCAGCTTCCCTGGGACCTAATGGAGTGGTAGGCTGGAGAAGACGCTCGGTGTATGCATGATGTTTGGAGGAATTCTCTAAAAGGCTGAACCCCTTTGTGGGGTTGACAGCGATTTGGAAATGCACACCAGCATCATCACATTTCGAATTCAGTCCCATGCGGATATTTGCGAGTGGAGTGTAATGACAGAGTGCCGTCCGGAGTTCCTTATTTCCATAAGCCATATAGGCCTAGCTCATTTTCACCGTTTATACAACCCATCTGAAAATCTTTGAGGTGTGTTTTGCTGTGGTTCTATGGCATGATTGTGGTTGAAAAACGGCTTCAATTAAATGTTTCTTTATATAAGTTACTGCCTCGCTACAATATGACAAATTTTATGATGTAAACTTAAAGTGAGCTTCCCCTGTTTGAAAGACCAGCAACCGCCACTGATGTCCATGTATTTATGTAACAACTAGAAGCTGTAATATCCTCCTGGTTTAAATAAATGGCATAGGTCATGCAAATGAGGCAGAGGAGGAGGTCACTGATCTTTATACCATCTGGCTGATAGATGGATGAGATGCTACAGATGGAAACACAGCTAAAGGTTGGTTGGACTCAAACACAGCAGCCTCAAAATACTGTACATTTATTCAGCTTCAGCAACACTGAACAAACTTAAATCGTGTGTTAAATAAGTAATATTAGAGTTTCACCCCAATCAATACACTGTGCCAAAAAAAATGTTTTTACCTGAAGCACTGTAAAGTTCATTCCTTCCTCCTCCCTCTGGTGGTCTGCCTCTGCCACAATACAGTGGGGATGAATGAAATTTAGTGTTGCTAAAATTAAAATTTATCTGGAAAACAGTCTGTGTTATTCTGTTGCAGAGCTGCAACGATTACTCAATTAGCTGTCATCTTTTGAAATAATAGCCAACTAGTGGGATAAGAAGGGAAAATCAGGGGTGCTGGTGGCTTAGTGGTAGAGCAGGCACCCCGTGTACAAGGCTGTTGCTGCAGCGGCCCGGGTTCAACTCCAGCCTGTGGCCCTTTGCTGCATGTCACTCCCTTTCTCTCTCCCCCCTCACACTTGTCTGTCCTATCCATTAAAGGCTAAAAAGCCCCAAAAAATATCTTTAAAAAAAGGAAGAAGGGAAAATCAGTCAAAATATTTGGATTCCAGCTTCTTCAATGTGAGTATTTTCGGTTACTTTCCTCCTCTGTGACAGTAAACGGAATATATTTGGGTTTTGGACAACACAAAACATCTGGGGATATCATCTTTGGCTTTGGGAAACACTGTCAGACATTTTTCACCGTTGACACTGTATTGACCAAACAACTCAGAAATTAATTGACAGATTGATGAACAATGAAAATAATCATTAGTTGTACCCAGTGATGGGAATAATGGCGTTATAAATAAACTACATTACTAACGGCGCTACTTTTTTTCAGTAATGAGTAATCAAAAAAGTTACTGTCTCCCCTGTTATAATGCTGTTACCATTACTCACAATTAAATGCGCCGTTACTCGGCTTTACTTGACTGAAGCGGCTTTCACCCAAGCAAGCTCCTTCTCAGCTCTAATTTTTTTTTTCTTTGGTGAGGGCAGTTGAGGGGGAAGGGAGGGAGAGACAACCGCATAAGTGATGATGATTGGCTTAGGGAGAGTAAGATAAGATAAGATACACCTTTAATGGTCCAATAATTGAGAAATTCCAGTGTTACAGCAGTCAGGGGAAAGAGTCAGATTAAAGATGTCAATATTTAAAAACTTAAAAAACTTAAACACTAGGCATGCAAAAAGTACAAAAAAAATACAGAAAACAGCAATAAATAATAACAATAATTATAATGAGCAGTGGATAAAAAAGTGAGCAATGGGTTAAAGTGAACATATTTAGTGCAAAGTGAATATTGAATGTGCAAATAAACAACAACATGGGGGACAGCAATGCTCATAGTGGTGTTTATAAGAGTCCGTGCAGTTTACTGTGAGCAGTGCTGGTTGTGAAGCCTGACAGCAGCAGGCAGGAAGGACCTGCAGTCCTTCTGCAGAGAATGGGAGTCGTTAGTCCTCAGAGCAGAGTCCAGAGAGCATCCCACGACAAAGCTGGCCTTCTTGATCAGCTTGTCCAGTCTCTTCCTATCTGCAGCCAAGATGTTGCTGCCCCAGCAGACCACTCCATAAAAGATGGCTGATACCACCACAGTGTCAAAGAAGGTCTTCAGGAGCACCCCCTGCATTCCAAAAGACCTGAGCTGCCTCAGCAGGTAGAGTCTGCTTTGGCCTTTCCTGTATAGTGCTGTTATGTGATCAGTCCAGTCCAGTTCATTGTTAAGATGAACACCCAGGTACTTATAAGATGTCACCATCTCAATGTCCTTTCCCTGGATGTTCACCTGTGTTGGGGGGAAGAGTCTGCGCCTGTGGAAATCCACCACCAGCTCTTTGGTTTTCCCCATGTTGATCTGAAGGTGGTTCCTCAGGCACCAGTCAACAAAGTCCTGGTTCAGTTCTCTGTACTCCCTGTCATCCCCATCTGTGATGAGGCAGACGATGGCAGAGTCGTCAGAGAACTTCTGCAGATGACAGGTGGGGGTGTCATGTGAAAAGTCTGCAGTGTAGAGGGTGAAGAGGTACAGTGCCAGCACCGTCCCCTGCGGGGCCCCCATACTGCAGACAACCAAGTCCAATACACAATCCTGCGTCCTGACATACTGCGGCCAGTCTGTGAGGTAGTCCAGGATCCAGGATGTGAGGTGATTAGCCACCCCTATGTGCTCCAGTTTGTCCCTCAGAAGTGCAGGCTGTATGGTGTTGAAAGCACTGGAGAAATCAAAGAACATGATTCTCACAGAGCTTCCGGGCTTCCCCAGGTAAGAAAGAGCTCTATTCAGGAGGAAGATGACGGCGTCGTCCACCCCAATGCCAGGCTGGTAGGCAAACTGCAGCGGGTCCATTGAAGGGCCTACTGCGGGGTGGAGATGAGACAGGACCAGGCGCTCTACTTGTAACAGAGTGGAGAATGTCACAAGCAGACTCAGCCTTTGCAGACGGGGGGACATACACTGCTACCATAATGACACGAGAAAACTCCCTGGGTAGATAATATGGTCTCATGCCAACAGCCAGCAGCTCAATGTCTCTGCAGCAATGCTGTTCCTTGATAGTGATGTGCCCAGAGTTACACCATCTATCATTCACAAACACAGCCAGCCCTCCTCCTTTCCTCTTACAGCTGTCCGCTGTCCTGTTGTGTCTGATGAGCTGGAATCCATCAGCACGGCGATCGTGTCCGGTACGTCTGCGTTCAGCCATGTCTCAAAATTTCATCATAAACCAATCAGAGGCAGAGTAGGGCAGGTATCCACAAGCAAACAAGCAGGGTTGACAGGTCTGCTTATTAGCCATGACTTTGGGTTTGTTTTTTTGTAAAGTCGCGTACAAATATTGGTATTCGCGGGTTGCGTTTTTTTGGGCTTGTTTCAAAAGTGGAGTTGCTTATTTGGGCTTGCTCTCTAAACATCGCCTTTCTCTATATATATCCGTCTAATAAGTTATTTAAACGCATGATAGTATGTTGGACTGTAGGATGTTTCCACAGCTCCACTTCCTTCGGCCCTCTCCTTCTCCGCACACACACAGCTGATGGTCAGTCAATGAGACTTTTCACAATTTAATTGTGTGGTTAATGGAGGTTATTTTGCTAACAAGTGGCCGAAATATGTTAAGAATACAGTAAAGATTTGTAGAAAGAGAGGGGATTAAAAGATTCGACTTCAAGAGGGGGACGATTCAAAGGCAGTGTGCAGATTCAGATTTTGTGTGAAAAATGTACTCATCATTCAGATCTTGTCCAGTATACCAGCACTGTCAGTGAAAGTAAAACGGCTCATTATATGCAATGTCTTTCATTCATTCATGACATATTTGAGCATTTTATAAATTAGTAACGCCATAGTTACTTTTCCAGGTAATTAGTTACATTTATAGTGCAGTAACTCAGTTACTAACTCAGTTACTTTTTGGGGAAAGTAACGAGTAACTATAACTAACTACTTTTTTAAGGTAATGTTCCCAACACTGGTTGTAGCCCCACTCTAGTGTGTAACATAGGTGTATTAACACAACACACTCACAATTGCCTAAAAAAAAGTTTAACCTGTTACCCCACAGTATACCAACATTATAAAATAGAGTGTCATCTGCATAGAGATCTAAATCAAACAGTCTTAACCAAGAGAACCAGGTCAGCCATGAAGCAGGAAGTTAAAGTTCTACTGAAAGCTGAATCTGTGTTCTTTATTTAAACCATTTTGGATCCTCTGCCCCAGCTAGCATTCTGCTTATAAAATTCCACTGACATTCAGCTACATTCTTAGGGAAATCCAATGCAAATGTAGCCGTAGCCTCAATATAATATCCACAGCCATTAACAGAAATCATATCCGTGTCTTCCCTCAGCTTGTTCTGATTACACCAGATGTAAACTTTGACTTCACTCGCTGTCTGCCATGCAAATCCAACAGGTGAGTCCAGTTTAAAATGAGCTTGTGGTGAAACAAATGAGAAACAAAAAACAAACAAATTACCAATGGGAGATCCTCTTGAATGCTAAACCAAGAGAGGATGGAAGTTGTTTAGATGCAACACTTGCCTGGAAACACACGTGTGATGGAGGTGTGGGAAAACCTACATGTCCATGTTTTTCATAAAGCTTTTATCTCTGTTTAGCGGATTGCTCTCTAACTGAATCTGTGTATACTTAGTGATTGGGTAGCAAATATATAACATATATAAAAGCCCTTTTAAGCATGTTAAAAAGCACTCAGTGAAAATATGAAGCAGCTTTAGTGCTTCTTATTCCGTTTAAAAACAGGACAGAGGGTAGTAAGGTTCAGTCGTTCTCATTCCAAAGTTGTCAAATACTGCTGCTTTGTCAGTGACTCAAGCATTTGACACAGACGCCAAAGTCATTTTTTGCAATGGTATGATACGCAGTTTGAAACGCTGCCAGTAACGACGTATGGGGTACTGGAAAGCCCCTGTAGGGCAGCTGGGAGGGGTGGTGGATGGGTAAGTCAAACCCAAGACTTTCACCTGGTACGCCGCTGTTTGCTTCTCGAATAAATGTAAAACAGAACCATTATGTTTTTTCTAAACCTAGCCACATGCTTTTGTTAATGTCCCAGTGGTGGTTGTGGTGTCCCATAATGTCAACAGTAGATGCAGGAGAATACCTAGTGCGTAATATGTAGACATGAGAGACCACTGACAAAGCGTCAAGATGTGAGGACTTGGATCAAGAGCATGTTGGATCTACTTACAAACAGTTGACTTGTATATGAGCCTTTGAAGGCCATTCATCGAAGGGGGGACACCAGAACTGATACTTCACTGCCAAGTCGATGCCAAAATTCTAAAGCATGACATTACTCCTTTTGCCAAAGGAAGGACAACATTACCTACCAGCACAAAAGAAGAACAACAACATGTGGAAGATGGCAACAAGTACCAACTGCCTCAGCCTCAAAAAGAAGAGTTTTTTTATTTTGTTGATTCTCTGCAATGGGAGCACCACTTATTTGCCCTCTGCTATAAATGCCAGCCGTATGAAGAGGCACTGAGCATGTATTCTGCACTAGGTGCATCATGTTTGGTGTCAGTAAAACTTAAAAAATGTTTAACTCTGCCCTTGTAACTGTCGCTTTTTACCCAGTCTGACTCACCCAATGTAGACTGTGGCTATAACCACTGGGCTGCTGATATCACCAGAAATTCTCCCTTCCTTCAACTATCTGGGTGTTACAGTTTTCAAAATCCCCTTCACGAGAAACTACAACAACAGCCTCTGAGCTAAAAATGTACACACCCCGACCAATGCCTCAGGGACTTTGCATACGGTTATAGGGCAGAAACCGGAACCGGAAACCGGATATGGCAGAGACGGAAACAGTAAGAAGGATGATGAACAACTGTAATCCCTCCTTAGTTACTACCTTACAAGAATCTTGCCATACAGTGGAACAACTTGTCATGGTGGGGCAAATGGTGGAAAGAGACTGCGCAACCAAAAAAGAGTATTGGGCTAAAGTGAATAGCCAGAGACCCCCCGACAGGGCAAAGAAAAAAGTGGGCCAGAGACTCAGAGATGGTCAAGACAACCCCCCCTTCCAACACATTGCCTTAGCTGAAGCTGAACAACAACACCTTTTGGTGGTTTTCATGGAAACTCGGGACTATACAGGTAAGGCTGTTGTGGACTCAGGCAGCACTTACACCCTAATGCAGAACAGCCTGTGGCAGCAGGTAGCCAGACTGGGGGAAAAAATGGCGATTATTGAAAATCGGCCTTTCCTGTTGGCTGATGGGAAATCGCATACTGCCATGGGAATGGTGAAGTTGGCATACGTTTGGCATGGTTTGGTCTGGCCAGTTGAGACTTACATCATGGATGACAGACACCTGGCTTTCCCACTGATCCTGGGGCTGAACTTCATGCAGAGGACTGAGGTTCAGATTAATGTTGCCGAGTGCAGACACGGACTTGAGATTAAAGGAAGATGGACATATTTACCCTTTCTGACCCCAGACAGTTGGCTTGGTCTTCCTGTAGAGCAACACCTTTCCACATTAATCTATACATTGCTATGCCTCCATCTCCACCTCCAGGTGGGGTCTCCAAAGAGACATCCTCGAAACCTGATTCAGAGTCTACCTAAGGAGGTGAAGCCCCTTATCCAGACACAGCCCTTAGATTGCTCAGAGAAGATTGGTAGAACCACTGTTCTCAAACGCTCCATCCCCACAGTGGATAACATCCCAGTCCTCTCCAGAGCCCATAAGGTCACACCAAAGAAAAAGGAAGTCATTAAAGAGCATTTGGAGAAAATGCTAAGGGATGACATCATTGAACCTTGTCAATCCACATGTGGAGCCCCAGTGGTGTTGACAGATAAAGCAGATGGGACCCCAAGTTTTTGTGTTGATTTTAGGGGTCTAAATGCAAAACCCCCACAGGATGCCTATCCCATGCCTTTAATCCATGACATCCTGGAGTTCATGCGTGGAGCAAAGATTGACCCTGATAAGACAGCAGCAGTGACACACTATCCTACGCCCATCAATGTCCCATCACTGGCGAGATTCCTGGGACTTGTAGGCTGGTATCACAAGTTGATACCCCACTTTGCTGATTTAGCTGGCCCTCTGAACCGGCCGCTGCGAAAGGGAGAAAAATAAGACTGGACTAAGGAATGCCAGGTGGCAATGGAGAATTTGAAGTCAGCCCTGGCAAATTCTTCCATCCTCACCTAGCCAAAATGATCGCTCCCCTTCCAGGTTCACATTGATGCTAGCTCCGTGGGCTTGGGTGCTGTCTTGACCCAGAGTGATTTTGTTGGGGAAAGAGGAATGAGAACAGAGGTGGAGTGGAGACAGCCTGCCTTGGAAGAAGAAAAGTTTTCTTTGGACTCATGTTCTTGGTGTTTCCTTGACCGTGTTTGTGTGGAGGACCAGAAAGAGATGGACTCCTCGACCAAGTAGGACCAGATTGTTTTTGTTTACTCCACTCTGGTGAGTGTGATTCCTCTTTTTTTCTGAACATTTTTCATTTTTGGCAATGCCTTTTCCCAGAGCCTGTTTGTTTTTTTTCATTGTAAGCATTGGACAATGGACTTTTCTTTCACACTGGGATTATCTTGAGTTGGATGAGAACAATTACTATTAAAGACATTCCGCTAGTTGCCTTTTTTTTTCAACTTTTTTTTCTGTATTTTCATTTAGGGAGGGGCACAATCTAAAAATAAATCATCCTTGAGTCTATTTAAGTTTTGTTGACTATGTTAATCTGCTGGTGTCAGTAGGGGGCCGGAGTCAGGCCCCTTATTTTGTCTACGCCCCGTTAACCAAGGTTAAGCAATAACTGTAGCTTTCGAATTCAACTTATGATGAGGCTTTAAAGGTAAGCTGATTGTTGTTGATAATGTGATGCCTGCTTTGTTCTGTTGTTCAGTGATTTTTTTTTAAGATCTACAAAGAAAAAAACAACTCCAGAACGCACCTCAGAAAAGCATAGACTCCATCTCACAGGATTCTGGTGTCTGATGTTGATCTTTTTCTGACACGACCAGTCAGAGATGATTTGCCACATCTTTTGAAACATCTCCAGCAAACCAAACCTGAAGATATTCCTTTTTGCTCAGGAGTCTGATCTCAGAACACCCAAATTCCCCTTTGAATCAGCAGCCTACTGTTGCTGCCGTCAGCGGAGCTGCTCTCCTCCCAAAGAGTCTGCCTGGTTAGTACAAGTTAACAGAGTAGCAGCACTAACATCCAACACTGAGATGTTAAACGGTACCATCAAAATCACACTGATACCGACATGGCTTGACTCTGTCATCGAACCTGTTAATAACAGTTAGGTAACGTTAGCTGTGTGACGCTAACAGTTTGCCCCATCACTATGTGTGTTTCCCTGACACTATTCTGCAAAAACACCATCCTTGGCTTAGTGCCACTCAGGACAATTGTGATTGCTTTAGAGAAACAAAAACAAGAGAGTGTTTTTCCCCCTACAGCAGAAAGATAATCTGTGATTCCACCGCGCTGTGGAGAAAGGTCCTGTTATGCAAGAATACTTTATACCCACCCCTCCTATCACAGTGATGACAAACAACATGCCACAGAGGCTAATTATCACAATTTCCATGTATAAGGGTCAAACAAAAACAATAATTGAGAAGAAATATGTTGATATACTCTGGGCTATATACAAATATGTTTTCTTGCCCACAAAATCTTATGAGCCCACACATACTGGTATTATGTGTTTAACCCTATGGGCCCTAGGCGTTTTTTGGGGTATTTTTACTGCCTTTACTTTTAAGCTCATATCACAGTCATTATAAAGGCTACATACACATGCTATATCTTGTTTTTTTTCATGACAATGTGGGCTATCCAGATTTGCCATCATTACATGTCCTTCTATGTGCCTGTATTTTATATTAATTTTTATATCAATGAACAAACAAATCTGTGTTACTAAATTCTTACATTTTTACATGTATCTCACCATAGCAAGTTGGAAAATGACATTCTGCCATGTCTGAAGAGGGGAGACTCTCTGGAATCTGGCAATATAAGAACCATGATGGTGGGACATTCTGTCACTTCACAGCTGTCAATCAATCAATCAATCAATTTTATTTATAAAGCCCAATATCACAAATCACAATTTGCCTCACAGGGCTTTGCAGCACACGGCATCCTTCTGTCCTTTGGACCCTCACAGCGGATAAGGAAAAACTCCCCAAAACATGTGGTTTGTGCCAGACGGACATGATTGCCAGTATTTTTTCATTATTGCAAGTAATTCCATTGACTCATTCACAGGTCAAAAATGTGTTTTATCTGAAAGAAACATGCAATATTTACATCTAAGATAATAGAAAAATATTCAACCAAGTGCAATGATGTCCTCCAAGATAATATTTGCCACTTTGTTTGCAGTAAACAAAGTTTGTTGTTTTTCAGTTTCGGTTATATACTGGGGGGGCATTTTGGGCATTGGGGGGGGCACATGTCCCCCTCAATGTATATGGTGATTACGGCCCTGTCATGCATGTATAATTAGGCCTCAGTTTTCTGGGTGCACATCTTGAAAGCTGGACTACAAATGTGGATAGACAGGGAGAAACACACGCAAGCCTAAGACATGGTAAGATACGATATTCCTCACGATATGAAGTGATTGATAAAAAGATCTGTATAATGGATTGTAAAGAAATTCATCAGGTTTTCATTTTGTAGACAATTAATCTGGATTTATAGCATGATGGAATGACAGCACAATGGACGTGCTGACGTACTGCAGTATGCGAGTTGTGTCATTTCCAGTGTTTCTGTGACAGCGTCTCTGTACTGCTCTGGTGAATTCTACTAGCCTGCTTTATGCTTTCTCACTTAAGTTGCTTTAACGTCGACTTCAAGTCTCAACCCACACTAGTTCTGTTTAAGCATTTATAGCTCTCCTCCTTTCTACGACTTTCTTGCTAATCTCTTAGCTGTTGTTTGCACGTTAGTAGCCTTGGTAGCTACATTAGCTTTACAGTTAGCGATGGCTTCTCCCTCTGCTGTTTCTTGCTCGGTGTGCCAAATGTTCAGTTATGCCTCTGCCTCCATTAGCGACAGTGGTAATTGTAACAAGTGTAGCTTATTTGCTACGTTGGAGGCGAGGCTTAGTGAATTAGAAGCGCGGCTCCGCACCATGGAAAACCATTCAGTAGCTACAGTAGTTAGCCAGCCCCCTGTAGCCGGTGCAGGGCCACTTAGCATAGCCCCTGCTAGCAGTCCTCCGGTAATGCCTGTTCAGCCTGGAGGTTGAGTAACCGTTCGCCAGAGGCATAGCTCCAAGCCGAAGCCCACGGCTCACCACCAGCCTGTTCATGTTTCCAACCACTTTTCCCCACTCAGCGACACACCCGCTGAGGATAAAACTCTGGTTAGCAACACCAGCGGCCATAGTCAAATGTATCCCTGGGGCCAGAGCGGGCGACATTGAATCAAATTTGAAACTGCTGGCTAAAGCTAAACGTAGATTCAGTAAGATTGTTATTCACGTTGGCGGCAATGACACCCGGTTACGCCAATCAGAGGTCACTAAAATTAATGTTGCCTCGGTGTGTGAATATGCAAAAACTATGTCGGACTCTGTAATTTTCTCCGGACCCCTCCCAAATCTGACCACTGATGACATGTTTAGTCGCATGTCATCATTTAATCGCTGGCTGTCCAGGTGGTGTCCAGCAAACAATGTGGGTTTCGTTAATAATTGCCAACTTTCTGGGGAAAACCTGGTCTTATTAGGAGAGACGGCATTCATCCCACTTTGGATGGAGCTGCTCTCATTTCTAGGAACCTGGCAAAGTTTATTAGTAATTCAAATCCCTGACAACCCAGAGTTGAGATCAGGACTCAGAGTCGCAGTCCCATATGCTTCTCTGAGCTTGTAGTTCAGTTACCCAGCCATAATTTTCATAGTTTTATACAAACGGTGTCTGTCCCCCGACCACCTAAATTATTTAAATCTAAAATTAAACAAAGAGGAGTTGTGCATAACAGCCTCATAAAAATTAAAACCTCTTCTGTGACAGAAAGACAAAACAGGAGAATTAAATGCGGACTGTTAAATATCAGGTCTCTATTGTCTAAAGCCGTGTTAGTAAACGAATTAATATCAGGTAATCATATTGATTTACTCAGTCTCACTGAAACCTGGCTGTGTCAAGATGAGTCTAAATGAGTCCACTCCTCCCAGTCATAATAATACCCACATTCCTCGAGGCAGCGGCCGAGGAGGGGGAGTTGCAGCCATTTTTAACTCTAGTCTGTTAATCAGCCCTAAACCTATACTAGATTATAATTCATTTGAAAGCCTCGTTCTTAGTCTTTTTCATCCGACCTGGAAAACCTCGCAGCAACTTTTATTTGTTATAGTGTACCGTGCTCCTGGCCCGTATTCTGAATTTGTATCTGAATTCTCAGTGTTTTTATCCAGTCTAGTTCTTAAATCAGATGAAGTTATTTATTGTAGGCGATTTTAACATTCATGTCGACGTTGATAATGACTCCCTGGCTACCGTGTTTATCTCATTATCCATTGGCTTCAGTCAGGGTGTACATGAACCCACTCATTGTTTTAACCATACCCTCGATCTAGTTCTGACGTATGGAATTGAAATTGATAACCTATCAGTCTTTCCACAGAATCCCTTGCTATCGGATCACTACCTGATTACTTTTGATTTCTTTTTACTCGATTACATGCCACTCAGCAACAGTTACTAGATCTTAGTGCGGCGTTTGACACTATTGACCATCAAATTCTACTGCAAGGACTGGATCACTTAATTGGCCTAAAAGGTTCTGCACTAAGCTGGTTTAAATCTTATTTATCTGATTGTTTTCAGTTTGTTCACGTTCATAATGAATCATCCTTACGTTCTAAAGTTTGTTTTGGAGTTCTGCAAGGTTCTGTGCTCGGACCAATCCTATTTACTCTATATATGCTTCCTTTAGGTAACATCATTAGAAATCACTCTATAAATATATGCGGATGTATGTGGATGATACACAGTTGTATTTAACGATGAAGCCAGAAGAAAGTAATCAATTAACTAAACTCCATAACTGCCTTAAAGACATAAAAACCTGGATGAGCATCAATTTCCTGATAATTTCAGACAAAACTGAAGTTATTGTTCTTGGCCCCAGACAACTCAGAGACTCTGTATCTGATGACATAGTTTCTCTAGATGGCATTGCTCTGGCCTCTACCACTACCGTAAGAAACCTCGGAGTAACATTTGATCAAAATTTGTCTTTTAATTCTCATTTAAAACAAACCTCAGGGACTGCATTTTTTCATCTGCGTAATATTGCGAAAATTAGGCCTATCCTGACCTGAAAAGATGCAGAAAAATTGGCCCACGCTTTTGTTACCTCAAGGCTGGATTACTGTAACTCTCTATTATCAGGTAGCTCTAGTAAGTCCTTAAAAACTCTCCAGCTAATTCAGAATGCAGCAGCACGTGTACTAACAGGAACTAAGAAACGAGATCATATTTCTCCTGTTTTAGCTTCTCTGTAAAATCCGGAATTGGATTTAGAATCCTACTGTTAACTTATGAAGCTCTAAATGGTCAAGCTCTGTCATATCTTAGAGAGCTCATAGTGCCATATTATCCCACCAGAACGCTGCGCTCTGAGAACGCAGGGTTACTCGTGGTCCCTAAAGTCTTCAAAAGTACAACAGGAGCCAGAGTCTTCAGCTACCAGGCTCCTCTCCTGTGGAATCATCTTCCTGTTACGGTAATTCAACTTACCTAAATCTAACTTGCGTAACTTTAAGTAAAGTAAGGAACTTGGCAATGCCCAACCATGTTTTTTTTCCCCTAAAGCTATCGTACAAACCTTTACATAATGTTACTTGCCTAAATCTAACCTATGCAGCTTAAAGTAAAGTACATAACTTGACGATGCCCAACCATGATTCTTTTCCAAGACCTAGCAATACTTAACTTTGGGTTAAGTAACTTACCTAAATCTAACTTGCGTAACTTTAAGTAAAGTAAGGAAGTGGCAATGCCCAACCATGTTTATTTCCTAAAGTTATCCTACGTAACTTTAAGCAACGTTACTTGATTAATCTAACCTATCAAAATTTTAAGTTTAGGTCATTGACATTGCCCAACATACATAACGTATGTTACATTGCTTGCCTAAAGGTATCCCACAACACTTTAAGTAAAGTATGTAACTTCACAACGCCCAGCCATGTTTGTTTTCCTATAGCGATTGTACGCACTTTTACATAACATCACTTGCCTAAATCTAACCTATGTAACTTTAAATAAAGTACAATAAAGTACGTTACCTCAATCAATCACTAAACCATGCCCCCCCCAAGCTATTCTGTTTAACACTACCATTAAAGTAGATTAAGTAGAGTATGTAACTTGATGTTGCCCAAGTGTGATGTTTTTCCAAAAGCTATCTTGTGTACCTTTATGTAACGTTGTTTGCCTAAATCTAACCAATGTAACTTTAGGTAAATTATGTAACTTATTGATGCCCAACCATAATTTAATTCTTTTCCTGAAACTTTCCTACATAGCTTATGTCATATTACTTGGCTAAATCTAATTTACACAACTTTAAGTAAAGTACGTTACTTAATGACACCTAACCATGATTCTTCACCTAAATCTACTGTATGTAACTTTATGCTATGTACATAATTTTTACGTGTACTACTTTATGTAAGACACCATTTGGGTGGGCGCTAATTAGTTAGATTTCCTACCTGTTGTATGTGCAGTTTCCTAAGATATCATACATGGAGAAATGAGCACATTGAAATCTGTTGATATCTATGGCTGTAATAATGTGTTTGAACTAAATATTTCACTTCATTTAGATCATCTGGACCTTTGCAAATGTATGAGGACAATTTTTGTTGGAATATTATCAATCTTTGGATTATGATGGGGCTGAATAGGTGAGTTAGAACTGTGTGTTTGTTTGTTGGTGGTCTGACAGAAGTGTTTGTTGTAACTGCTGAGATGGTTGTATCTTGAGATGATCAGCATCAATCGCAAGAAGCTTTCTAATGATATTTTATGTGTAACAGCTTAATCCTTTAAAAACAGACATCTATCAGACAGCTTTGGGAGATCGTTGTTTGCATTATCCTTTTTAAATAGATATAAAACAAGAACTTTAATTGCTTTAACATTTATTCTTCTTGCAGCAGAAAGCTAAGGCTTCTGTTCTGCTGTGGAAGCCTGGTATTTCACTGCAGTTATGCCGGTATTTCCCCATAATGGCTGTGAGGGACTGTTATTTGCATAATCCTTTAGCTATCAATCTAAATTGAAAACTATTTTAGTTATAAAATTCCATCTTTTTTCAGCAGAAAGCTACAACCACAGCCTTTTCCATTATCATGTCTTTACCTTATGTTATCTTACCTAACATATGATGCAAATGTAGTATGTCCACAGAATTACACAGGAATTTCCTAGTAATGGCCACAGAAGAGTAGTTCTTTGCATAATCCTCTATATAGATTAATTATTCTAGTTTATTGACTCACATAATCTTTAAACTTGAATTGTACAGATTTGAAGCATTTGAAAAATACTCCAAGAAATGACATCACAATAAGCAAATATACCACTGTAAGCACTGGCAGACCATTTCTAGCAGTGGACTTCCAAGGGTTATACATAGCAGTTGTTTACATCATTCTTCAATAAACTGCAGGTCATCTCATAGTAAGGAGACTCCTTTCATGTTGTCTTTATTCTCAACAATCTGCACCACCATCAGAAACTTGTAGGAAGTCAGCCCAAGATGACCAATCAGTCGGTGTTATCTCCATGTGGTATCTGTGGTGTGTCATTACATGTGGCAAAGCTACAGCGCATGCATGCATGCATGCATGCATGCATGCATAGGCCCAGTGTTTACATGAAGCATAATGAGACTTTAATACATCTGGTTTGCACCTGTTGCTGGAAGGTAACATTCAGATGAAACCCTCTCTTTACCCAGGGTGAGTTAGCCCATGTGTTCCAAACATGAGACTCTGTAATGTAGCCTCAGAAACACAACTGTCACTTTTTTATAGTATATGATCCGTGAATATCTAATCTTTTTTTATGATGCGTTTGAACAGGAAGTCATGACTCCTCGACTCCTCCAGTGTGACACGTTGCTGCTTTACTCTTCCAAGTTAGAAATGAATATTTCTCCGACTAAAACACACTCATTTGCAGAGCATGATGAAGAGCATTATTCATGTCATGAGGCTGAAATCATGAAAAAGCAAAACACCTGGGACCTTTAACATCTGGGCTGCAGCTTTATGTAACACATCTAAAAATCCTATTAAGTGCTCATATGAGCGCGTATATAGGAGGAAAAAAGTGCTCTGATACTTCACAGGAATGAAAATGCTGCGATATTCAGAAGCTGCTTTGATTGTCGAGGTCAAACTGAGAGCAGCAGGTTCAGACAACCTCAGATCTTCACCAACACACACATATACACAACACTACATACATCCTGCTGCACACATACTCCATCCTCCTCTCTTGATGTTGCAGTAACATGATGTAACAGCGGGCCTGGATGGCTCCCATGGGTTTCTGGTTAGTTGAGTTGATGGACTGCCACAGCTAGCTTCAAAGACTCGGAGAGTAAAAAGAGTAAAGAGTGATGGGGAGGGAGAGGGAGAGGAGGCATAAAAAAAGAGTAGAGAGAAGCAGGAGGGTGAAGAAGTCATCGTCTGAGTCAGTTGATAGAGCGGTGACAGAGTTAGGGAGATGTTATGATGATTGTTTTGTTCTTTAACTTGTAACTCAAAACCAGTTTTTTATAGCCCTAATCAAAAGGCTGTGGGTAGAGTCGTGACCTCATTGTTGAGAACCTCCATGTGAGCTTCTTCTGACCAAACTTGTCATATTCACTGTTCACTCACTGAGAAGAAGAAATAAAATACTTTAACAACAACAGTGTGGTTATTCTCTTCATCCCTCTGTTGTGTAATTACATTTGCATAATGGTAGTTTGCTCCCTTTTAGTGACCACTGGTTGCAATTACTTTTTTTGTTGTGTTGGTAGCTAATCAGGTGCAGTGTTGGGCTCGCTCCTCAAAAAATGTAGCTTATCACTCATTACTCACTCCTCTTTTGAAAAGTAATATTATCACTTTACTTATTACTCCCTGCCAGCAGTCATTCATTACAATACTCATTGTATGTATTTTCAGTTACACCCCACAAAATTACTAATTGCGTCCTTTCACCATGAAAGAGTTTATGTGCTCTTCTGTTATCCCTTTTAAACCAGTTTACTTCTGATTCTCAAACCTGCTCCATTCAGGACTCTTGGAACATTGGTCCAGCCCACATTTTCACCAGTTCTGTGCAGAACCATTATAATCAAGGATTTGCCATCAATAAAGAGTACAGCTGTTGTCACCACATCTCTAGGACCTAATTGACCCATTAAAAGCTTTACATAACTCTAACTTTGAAGGCTTGCAACTGTCTTGCTTCTTGTAGTTCAGTGCTACCAGTACAATATTTACTGCTAGTGAGTTGTACATGCAACAGTCTGCATACAGTATGCATTTCACTATTTGATGCAAGATTAAAAGCCGCCATAAAAAATGTGCTAAAGGCCATCTTTTACAGTCTATATGTAATTTTTATTGTAAAATCCTCAAATGGAAAATTCTCTTAACATTAATGAAAGACTTAAAAAAATAACTTAAATCATTAACTTTTCATTGAAAATAAATTAAGATCATCATCTCAAAATAATGTAAACAGCAGATTTTTGATACCAATAAATGAATGACACTAAATCCTACAGATTTACATTGACCCACATTACCTGCAGTTCAGTATCACCACCACTAGATTACATACATTAGATACATGTTTTTGTTTTTTTGTGTGTGTGTGTGTGTGTGTGTGTGTGTGTGTGTGTGTGTGTGTGTGTGTGTGTGTGTGTGTGCGCGCAAGCTGCTCAAATAAATTGCCTTTCATGAGGGAATAATAAAGTCTGTATCTATAGATGTCATTTAACGGCCATAATTCAATCGAAATGAAAGCATCTAACTGGATTATTTTAATATTGCCTGTAACTTTAAAACAGGCTGAGTTAGGCTACTTAATGTTTCCAACTGTCCAGCATCAAGTGCAGACAGTTGGGTAACACTACATAATACGGCCCACGTCCTTACTGTGTACCTCCCGTTCACTTACCACCTACTTGACCCCAACTTCCACAAACGTACAGTGTAACTCCTGCTCACTTCCTGCAAGTATTTCCCCGTGTCTTACAGTATAACTAGGCTGCTTATTAGAGGGTACCTCCTGTTCACTTTCCACCTACTTTACCCCAACTTCCACAGACGTACAGTGTAACTCCCGCTCACTTCCCGCACGTATTTCCCCGTGTCTTACAGTATAACTAGGCTGCTTCTTAGAGCGTACCTCCTGTTCACTTACGTCCTGCTTTGCCCGGACTTCCAGTGTAACTCCTGGTCATTTCCCACCTATTTTCTCCAGTCTTACAGCATAACTCCCGGCCACTTACCATGTAATTTGCGGAACTTAAGGTGTAACTTCCGAATCATTTTAAGTATATTGAATGAAATAGTCTACTGTACAATATAAACAAATGCTTTTGCTTTTTGCTCATGGCAGTTGTGACAGTCATTTTTTTCTAAGCGTCAGCAGGCAAGCTTCACTCATATTCCAGGGCTTTATTATGTTTTGTCTTATAGCCTACTTAATTGTATGATTTGGAATAAGAATATGTTGAGAAATGGGAACATATTATGGAAGTTGGCTCATAACAGGCTGGCTAGTATACAAAGCAAACTTACCTCTCTCAAATGCACATCTGTGGAAGTCTTGCATTGTCATCCCATGACAAAACACAAACAAGTGATGAACAGTAATGAAAAAATATACATATTTTTTTAAATGCACAATAATGAGTCATTCAGAGAGTTATAAAATGGTTTTATTATTTAATTACACAGAAACCACATGACAGGTGCTATTCTCTCATCCATACTCTGTAAGTACAGTAATGTAATTAGTGTTTAAGTAGAGCCTACTTTCCCTGGAAGTACAGACTAACACTGGGGAACTGGCAACCTGATCTCACAGAAATATGTGAAATGACCACGACCTCTTAACACCGCATTCCGTGGTGGCAGCACGTAATGGGTTGAAATTACATGTCGGTACCATGGAAACAATGCCAGTGTAAAGTCAATTAGGATCCATTGTCGTGGTGGACACACGAATTCCCTGATTCAATAACATCCTGTATACACAAAAAAAACTCTACGAAAGTGTTCTTGATATTAAAACGGCAAATATATTCCTCTGTTATAATTTCCCACCAATAATAATAATAATAATAATAATAATAACGTGATAGTTCGGCTGTACTAGATATTTGATATAGACCTATCATCAGGGGAGAGTGTGTGGAGAGGGTCTCAGTCTTTCGTTTCCTGGGTGTCCACATCACAGACAATTTGTCATGGGGCAGAAACACAGCAGAGCTGGTGAATAAGGCCCAGCAGTGACTGTATTTCCTGAGGATTCTAAAGAGGCACAACATCCCTCAGAAGCTGCTGGTGTCCTTCTATCGCTGCTCGATTGAGAGCATCTTGACGTACTGCCTCTGTGTTTGATTTGCCAGCTGCACAGTGGCACAGAAGAACGCGCTGCAGGGAGTCATTAAGGTGGCCCAAAAGATCATCGGCTGCCCTCTTACACCACTGAAGGAGCTGCACAGCTCCCGCTGCCTCAGGAAGGCCCTCGCCATATCACAGGACTCATCACATCCCAGACACAATCTGTTTGATCTGCTTCCATCGGGCAGATGTCACAGGGTCATCAGAACACCACAAACAGACTTAAAAACAGTTTTTACCCCACAGCCATTGTTACATTAAATACTGCTGGACATTGAGTGACTTACAAAACACATGCACTTCCGTATAACTGGTCATACACTTTATATGCACTTTATGATACCGTGCCCATGTGTTTTTATATTGTTTTTATGTGTTCCTTGTCTTCTCTTTTTTTTACTATTTTTTTATTCTATTTATTAGCTCATTTTGTCAAGGACTGCACTGAAATGTCATTATACCTGTTACAGTGACAATAAAGATATTCTGATTCTGATATTCTGATTCTGATTCAAATATTCAGCCCCAAAAATGCTGTTTCTACAGTACTAGCTAAATTATTTGAAATTAACCATCATCCTTACTTTTTCTTAACATAGTTCATCAAGGTGCAGTGTCATTACTAGTTTGGCTTTACTAGACATTTGATATATTCAGTTGGTCCCATGTCTGTACCCCCTTTTGTTGCTGAGTTATAAGCCCTCAAACATGCACTGAGGTCAAGGTTCAAAGGTGAATAGCTGAAAGCAGGAGCCATGTAGAATTCATACTGACATATGTTACTCTCCAGGTTGAGACCTTTCCACTGGTGTATTTGGTTTAGCTCTTTGACAAAGTTTTGATTTTTTCATTTTTTGGACACAAGCCATGCCAGGTCTAGTTTCAGAGAGCACTTTGAAGGCCCAGTGTATAAAATGATTTTTGTTTGTTTCTTCGACTCTTTTTTTCCTTTTTTACTGTACATAGTTATTAAAATGAGTCATCCTCAGAGAATACAATACTACTAAAAAGTAAAACCAATAATAACAATATGAATGCTGGGTCTGTGGTGCTGGCTTGGGGTCCGCTCTCCCCTGGTGGAGTGGAGGGTGGTCGGGTTGCTGCGGCGGCCGCCTCCCTCCATATGATGGTGTTTCGTCTCTGGGTCTACTGTGCTCAGCCTTATTTATTTATTAGTGGTGTTTGGATTCGGTTACGGCAGACGGACGGTAAGCTGAAATGGAATGAAGCCCACAGACGGCAGACAGTAGCTCCAAAACAGTAGTCGAACGCGCCCCATCCGCCCACAGCACAATGCTCTTAAAGCCCTACGCTATCAAAAGCTGGTAAAATACATTTATTTTATTTTATGGCCTTGACATTAACCTGTCATATTGTTGAGTTATCAAGGACACTTATGTGTTTTTGTGTGTATACAGAAATGTTAAAGATATCATTAAGGAAAATGAGGTTGACGTGACGTTATTGAATCAGGGAATCCGTGTGTCCACCACGAAAAAGGATCCTAACTGACTTTACACTGGCATTGTTTCCATGGTACCGGCATGTAACTTCAACCCATTACGTGCTGCCACCATGGAATACGGTGTTAAGAGGTGGTTATTTCACGTATTTCTGTGAGATCAGGTTGGGAACTGGGCTGGATTATGAAGTTTGCACTGTTCTCCCCTCCTTAGTGTGTAAGTAGAACCTACTTTCCTTGGAAGTACAGACTAACACTGGGGAACCAGGCTGGATTATGAAGTTTGCACTGTTCTCCCCTCCTTAGTCTGTAGCTTGGCACTCAGATGTTAACCCTTTAAACACAGTTCAATGCTTCACAAGGTAACAATATTACCAGAAAATGATACAAAGACAAATCAAAGTGTCCCTGACAAAAGATAACAGAGTTCCACTGGTTGTCTTGTTCAAGTTCAGTTTTGTTCCTTCTGTTATAAACTGTTCCATTTAGTTTTAATTCTTTATTGTGAGAAATGCACTTTTTATGTCAGAAGTCAAGTGGAAAAGGTCGTCGTGATACTACTACCACACTGGAGTGTGACGCTCAAGTGATGGAGATGGAAGAATCGATGGGCTCCTGCGGATAAAAGGTGATCTTGATCCAACTCCTTGGGTCAAGGCAGAGATCAGGTTCATGGGTGGCTCGCCATCTCTCTCGTCAGGAATCTCAAATCCGTATCAGGGTTCAACGCTAAGGCAATCTTTGTCAATCGTTTTCCGTCTATAATTTTGTGCCCTACTTGAGCCTACTATTTATTTTTCACCCCTCTCCCCAGTTCTGCTGTATTAAAGCTGCTACAATGAACTTTTAACTGGATATGCAAAAGTCTCTCATTTCTTCTGATGTCTGTGCGTGACCTACAACAGCAAATGAGACCATCAGTGTGAAGATAAGCTATTTCTATATAGTCTATATCCATACCTTTAGGAAACTGTCTCCGGGTCCGCCCCAGGTCGCTTCCAGGACGAAACGATTTACGGCACTCAGACGGCACATGTCATCTTACCTAGCTGCTTACATTTATAGTGTCTCTTATAAATAGTCACTATTCCTCCTCCTCCTCGACCCAATGTCCGCGGGGAATTAAAATGGCAGCAATCAGCCATGTCTCAGTCACACAGAGAAAATCCAGTCCTCGGGAATTCAGGAAATCCTTCAGGATAAATGTTTTGTTCACTAGCGATTTAGCATTTACCATCCCAATCCTGGCAGGAGCCGGCAGGTCCACAGCGTTAGCTGTCTGGGGAGCCACACACAGAGGCCGCAGGTTGCGCAGATTCACCCCGTGCCAGCGGGGATGAGAAGAGCAGGGGCCGCAGGGCTGGAACACCTCATCTGGGCCAACGACAAGTACCAGCCAGGCCTCGACAGGGTCCAGCGAGTGCCCGAGAAATAAAGAGGCGAGGCACCGCTCCATACTCAGTCCAAGAAGCCGTGAAAGTGTTCGCCAAACAGGCCTTCAGCCTTACCAGCCGACCGCTGTGTTTACCCCGGCGGCAGTGGCGCTTACGCCGGAGAGGTGGAACTGCGGTGTGGTAGAGGTGAGCTGGGATCCCCGATAGGAGCGGGGGCAAAGTTTTCCCCTCTTGTTGTTTCATTCATCCCCAAAACAAACACATGCGCGAGCCAGGTAAGCGTCTTTACGACAATACGCACTAGAGCTCATGGGAAATGTAGGATTCATTCCAACAAAACACTATCACTTTTGTCCACAGGGTCGCCAAAAACAACTCAAAATGATAGTTCCTTGTAGGGGCTTTAACACCGGGTTTAATATATTTTGCTTCCATCTCTCTGCCCTGCTCTACTCTACTTCAACTCTACTTAGCTCTCTCTCTACTCTACAACATCCACCTGTTGCACAAAACGCACACAGCAGTGTTTCCCCTAGGATGGAGTTGTAGCAGTGGAGGTGAAGCACACGCATGAAAAGTAGTTTTCACATGCGTGAAACTTTTTTGTATGCTTGCAAACTACAGCCTGCTGGGATTTAGGACTAAGTACATACAGCACATGTGTGCACAGTAATGAGCAGGTGAAATGTCTGTCTAGCTTACATATGAGCTGTCTCAAGATTTAGGAAAATACAATTTTATTGAATATAATAAAAGTAAAAAGTCACTTGACATCCTGCTGTTTTGTGCTATGACCTATTTAAGTGCTTTAGTTCAAGAAGAGGTAAGCCAGAGCCCTCTCCTCTCCTCTTATATGCTGTGCTTTCGGACATGCACACACAGTGCAGCATGCAGGGAGGCTTCAGTGCTGATTGGCTTCACTTGTGCCATGCAACCAATCGATGGTGGCTGTGGGCAGGATATTGTTACACAGCGTGTAAGAGACCACTGCATAAGAGCCAAAGGAGCACATTTTAAAATACATTTATTTGATCAATTAGCCTAGTTACTAACTTTTACTATTTTTAGCAGCTTGCCCGATTGGGCAAGTGAGTTGTTAGTTTACATGCCCGACCTTGAGTTTTACTTGACCCGGGCAATCGTTATTGTTGAGCCCTGCATATGTAATTTTCCATAGGATCTCAAAAACCTCACCTGTGTAGAAACAGAGCTATTACTATTTTGCGTCATCAACTTCAGTCAATTTTCTCAGCATAGAATACTTTATCCCGTCTTTACATTTCACATCATGAATTATTCGCCTTTAATCCATAACGTGATTATTAAGCATATTAATCAATTACAGATAATACGCATTTCCTTTTGAACTACAAAGTTAATGTTTTTAACCATTTGTTTAACATTTTTCAACTTAATTATGAATAACAAAATCATGTATGCTATTAACACACATATTTCTAAACTGTAGGCTACACCAGTACACACACTGTGTTACGCTTGACTATTCATCGTTAATAACATCCATAACCAACTGTTATGGTGCAAATGTATACAGTACACTACTAACACAAATACAAACGGCAACGACCTCGAGGCAAAACAACTGTAGCACTTTGCACTTACGAGTAGGTCGCAACGCCAAGTTAGTGTGGTATAGAGGGAAGCACACACTTTACATGGCGGGCGCTGATATCGTTTGCAGCACGAGCTAACATCGATAGCTGCGTTAGCATTAACTCACCAAGACGTTGATAAACGCGGTAAAACTCCCATCGCACAGGTCCTCGGTTCCTCCTTTAAGTCTCCTGTGAGTATCTTGGAGTGTTAGCTTTGTGTTTACATCAACATTTCTTACTGTAGACATTGTGTAATTTCATTCGTTTCTCTTTGTCGTCTGCTCGAGTCATTCCTGTGCCTATGAGTACAAGCTCCTCGCTGAGAGGTGGGACTTTCTACCTTTAACCAATTGGAAGTGTGCACCTCCCTGTTTGACCAGTGACAGCTGGTCAAAGCAGAGTGACTGTGATTGACACTTTGTTTGATCAATAAGACTATGCCAGAGCGATGTGGTTAGATTGACAGGTAAAATCAAACAAACAAACAAACATTCAAGCAACTTGAAGACAACTGAGGGATGATACGGGAATATTGTAAGAAATAACTATACTGTACACTGTACTTAGAATGTACAACTGGGTCACATATTGACACCCTTTCTTTCCTGTATACTGTACTTTCTTCCTCTCTCTCCTTTCTCTCTTTCCTTTTTTGAAAACCGGATTTTCTTTTATTACCAGGTAGCATGATGATGACTGTAGCGTTCCAGCGCTACTGCTGACTGCTACTAGGCACCATCACCGTCAGTGCGCAAAGGCAGGACCAAACCATTTCATGCAGATACAGGGGGGTGGTCAGTCAATATGGATGTTTACTTTTTGTCAATGGGGATATTCAACTTTTACTACCAAAAACAAGTAAAAACAAAGAGATCATTAATTTTATTACTGTATTTGAAAAAAAAAAATATTCTTAATGATGATGGTTTAATAATTTTATATTAATGTTTACCTATTTTTGGGGCCCCTGCTTGGAATCGTCCTAAGTTTTCTCCCCAATACGGTGCCACTGCCTGGGGGTCTTCTGTTGCCTGTGACCATTATTTTTCTAAGGATCTGTATGAAAGATGGACAGTCAGTTGTGGAGATGGGCAATATTTTAACCGTCACCTCAGCCACAAGCTTCTCTAGTTCTTTGTCTCCTGTACCCTACAATCATTCATGATTAAAATCCAGTTTTGGTTGCTTAGCCAGTGTAGGGCTTACAGTCATCCTCCACGATGAGGAGAGAAATAGAAGAGACTGAAAAGGGAAGGAAATGAAGGCAAACAGGAAGCAAGGAGGAAGAGAAGGCACGTGGCTGAAAACCACAAACACTGTTCTGTGATCAGTGTGTGTCTTTTGATCAGGCCTGGTAAGTGCCTACAGACTCTTGCTCTTTCTGGCTCTGTTTCTCTTTTAGGCTCTTCCTTTTCCACCACTGCTGGCAAAAGAACAAACATGGCACACACACACACACACACACACACTCATGCATGGCAGGTGAAGCTTTAAGGCATGCAGCCACAGATCAATAACATTTAGATTAGAATCACACACCATGTGTTCCAACACACACTGCAGCACAGGAAGTGATCCTGCAGCAGAGCAGTGTTTGATGTCCCGATCCAGCTTTTTCACTTTTGATCCGATACCGATATTACAGCCTTGAGTTTTGGCCGATACGGATACCAATCCGATCCAAGCGCGTATTATACATACTCATTGATTTTGTAGTCAGTCATGTTAGAAAAGGTTTGATCAAGCGATATTACTCTAACAAGAACATCTACTTAACCTTGTAAGACCCAGATATAGAAAAAAAATGTGCAATTTTTTTTGACCTCTCAGATATTGTTTTAGGAGGTTTCTGATGTAGAAATCGAAGAGTTTTCAAATTTTTTACATTTAAGTAAGTTTTTAGGGAAATGTTGTAAATTTGCAACGTTGGGCACAGTTGGGAGCAGAACTTCTGTGTTTGTACTCACTTTGTCTGAACAGATATACAGAACATTTAAGTATTCATTTGCAGGGTTGATTGTTTACTTAGCCCCATAACAGTATATATCATGAGCAATAATCACACAACAATCATAGTTTTATGAATAAGCATTTATAAATAAAAATATTGGAAAAAAATGTATTTACAAAACTTTTTCCTCCATCACTTTCAATGTGGTTTACTACATTCAAACAATACTGTCTGGCTGGCCTATTATGCTCTCTACTTATCATACTAAAAGGAACACATGCGTCCCCCCAGAGCACTTACAGGTTCACATTCAAAACCATTCGCACCTGTCCCTGAACAATGCAACAGGCATTGGATCGTTAAATTCATGGGCTAAAGAGATACTGTTGGTCCACTGATCCCAATTAAGATGACAAAAACCTGTGGATGATGGCAAATACATTCAGTCTCTTATTTTCATTTTCAAGACCATATCACATTACATACAATAACAGAAGGATGGCACACGGTGTGGCCAAAGTACAACCAATGTTACTCAAACAGGGGAAGAACGTTCTTTAGACAAAACACCCAGTTAACAGATGACTTTAGATGGACGGTTCAAATAATACTTTGGCTAATACCTTTCTCTGGAAGTCATTAAGCTTCATTCTGACATTCAAACTGAATATGAAACTCATGTCCCACGCCATTATCATCATCGTCATCACCATCACAGAGGTTACAGATCCTCTGGTTTCTGTCCAGCCCGTCACATCTTCACTGACTTCAGGACTTCTGGTGTTATTTACTCTGAAGTTACAAACAGCCTTTTTTGTTTTCATGCCACAGATCCTTCTACAGTTTAAACTATAAATAAATATATATTATATACCACATGATGTCACACTGCTGAGCTCACTTTATCACTTTTGTATTAGCCTCTGTTCATCAGTTAGTTTGAACCAGCTGATGTTGTTACACTTTGGTGTAGCGATGGGCAAAGCAGTTCTTTAGTTGTTACTGAATCACTAAAGGAACACATGCACCCCCGAGAGCACTTACAGGTTCACATTCAAGACCATTCGCACCTGTCCTTGAACAATGCAACAGGCATCCCCCAACAAATCCAGAACATTCAGAACCCGTTTATCTATCTCCTAATGCTACAAACTGATGCTTGGGCAACATTGAGAAAAATAGCTCAGGATCATTTAGAAGTTAAAAAACAAACAAAAAACTACAAGAATACAGGGAGTTTCAAATACTGCTACAGATGTTGGAGTTTCAAATACCCCATATAATTTATTCATGTGTTTAATTATGGTCTAAGCTAAACTAAGTAAAAATTTAACAGAAAAGGACATTTAGAGCTTTGTTACAATGAATCATCTAATACATTAAATTTCTACGACATTTTTTTTTCGATTTGTGACCATGTGAGAAGTGCAGTGACCTTATATAATGTGTAAGGAGGAGCACAGGCTATTTTGACTACCACACTGACCCAACGTTGTAGAACTACAACATAGACATAACAAGCTATAAATCAAATTTGATGAATGTTTTCCAAAATAACTAAATATGTACATGTTCTAGACATTGTAATAAACACAAAAAAATATTTAAGGAATTTTACTTACTTTAGTCCTGACAAATCCAGTCATGCAAAAAATGGAGATGAGCTCAACAGGAAGTTTGCAGGTAGAGTGAGTTCATGGCCAGATGACCAGACCTATACACACTTCTTCTATCCAATAGCATTGTGAGGACAAACAATAGGACCCATTAACTATGTAAATGTGGTCTTGAGAAAAAAAAAACATTTGCAGGCCTTTTTTTGGAATTGTTAAAAGTGATGTTGTAAATTTTCAGCAGTGGGTTTTACAGGGTTAATCGGGTTAGTTAGAATGATCCACAACAGTTGGTATGAGAAACTGACCTGTTTATTGTTAACAGGGTTAAATAAACAAACTTTAAACTTGAACATTAACATTAAATAAAAAATATAGCTGGTTTGCTTTGGCTGCTTTGGCCCCCTAATAAATAAAAAATAGATTAACACCACAAGACATTGTTGACATTTAATAAACAATGCAGCCTTTCTTTTTCAGTTATTTTTGTAATGTCAGTGCCAGCCTGGTGCTGCTGTTTCCTGTGTGTCTGCATGCTGGCCTGATGGATTGATAGTAAGTGCTGGAGCGGATCACTGCAATGGACTGCTTGAACCGCGGAACGCTGGGCTGACCGGAAGACCTGGATCGGACTTTATGAAAAACTGGATCGGAGTTCTTGGATCGGCATTTTTCCATGCAGTCCGATCCGATGCCGATGCACGTTTTTTGCTAATATCGACGGCCGATACTGATCCGAATATCAGATTGGGACATCCCTACTAAAAGCCATAATTTCAGGATTTTATTACACTGTTGTAGTATATAGGCTAGTAAAAACTATCAGAAAGACTTAAGGAAACGCCTACTGATATACTTTGGTTTATTGTTTTACATTTAATGTTATTAATGATCTAATGTGCATAGACTAATAACAGCACAGTTAACATTTTGAGTTCCACAATAATCTTGTTTTATTGTGTTATGTATATGTGTTGGGCAATTCATTGTTTTTAAAACAGACTAGTTATCCTTTTCCTTAAAAAGACACATACAGCTTAATTTAAAGGTGCACATTTATTGTAATCAAAACAATTACTGGGAAAAAGCAGGTACTGACAGATACAAACAGAAGCAAGTACAGGAATACTCGTATCTTTGCTTTATGTAACAAGAATTTCCCACCAGGGATCAAGTTACATTTTAGGGGGGACCAGGCAACTTTCCCCTTTACACTAAAGTTGTTGAGTTAAACTAACCATACGAGTCCTTTTCATTTTATACAATTTATTGCTGCATTTTGAAAGCAAAAAGAGTTATGTTTTTTGGGGGTTTCATGTTATATCAGGGGTTTCAGCTTGGCACCGTGAACCTGTGCCTCCCTTGACCTGTAAAAGTAGCGTTGTGACATAAGCCTCAGTTTCTGTTGTTGGCGAATTGTTACAAGCTGATGAATTCGCTGGTCAAGGCTAGGCAAAATGTTAGTGCAGGTGAGTTGACAGACAGATGGTTTGTCTCTAACAAAATACTTTCTGTAGACGTGCTGCAAGAACGGATTAATGCTTACATCTGCAGCCACAGTGCATTACACTGTCAACAGGCTTTATGTGTGGGGAATACCAGGATGTGTTATCCAAATAAGGGCATGTATGTCACATATAGCAGATGGATGTGATTTCCCTTTGATGAGATAAACGCAACTCTCCTCACAGTCCGTGCCGGCGCAGTGAGGGAGAAATGCACAGACTGCTTCGTGTTGGAAGTGCTGTGGTCAGACTAACGGGCGGTCGGACTACTGGGTATGAAATCTGATGGTCGGAATAATGGCATTAAAATGGTCAGATTAATGGGCAGTCGACATTATGGGACTAAAACGATAAAACTCGCTGTAGACCTGCATGGTCGGAGGTCTAGGAGTTATGGGTAGTCGGACCTATGGGAGGTCGCACTAATGCCTCGTCCCCACTGGCGAGTGGGGTGACCAGTGGGGTAAATTAGTTATAGTGACCAATACTGTTTTCATACCAGGCTGTAAACATGTTTATTTCTGCTGTAAAGTTGGACATGTTAACATGGGGGTCTATGGGGATTGACTTGCTCTTGGAGCCTGCCTCAAGTGGACATTAGTTTCTACAGTTTGTGGCACTTGTGTTGGCTTCATTTTGTAGAACCATAGGTTGCAGCTTGATACAACCATATTAATACATGGTAGACAACGACAAAAGTGCCTGAAAGATCTAACAATACTGAGAGTCTTACGTGCTAGCAGCTCTCTGAGGCTGTACATTAACACAGCACTAATATCAGCATGCAAACATGTTAAACGCCATAGATTAGCATGTGAGCATGCTAACAGCTTAAATGAAGTAAAAGTACAGCAGAGGCTGAGTCGATTGTCATTAGTTCTGCAGGCATTTGGTCACAAACCAAAGTATTAAAAGGGGTGGAAGTAACAAATCACATTTACTCACGTTACTGTAGTCATTTTTTGTGCACTTGTACTTTTTTGACTATTTTTAAAAATAGGTCATTTTTCTTGTACTTCAGTACTTTTTATCATGAGTGTTTTGCTACATTTCAAGTTGCATCTTTTACTGAGTAAAAACAAGTCACAAAAGTCAGTCCTAAAAACTGTGAGAATGGAAGAAATAACAAGAGATAGATCAGCAGCTGCAGCAGAGAAGAAGCTGCGGGTATGTCTGAAACCACGGGAGGGGAGAGCTCCAGAGAGGTGACGCTGCAGTCCAGCACATGCTTATCCAAACACATCAATTATTGCTGCTTTGTCTTGAAACTTTCATGTCTATATATTACATGCTAGGTACCCTTGTGCGTCTGTTGTTGATGTTTCGGGACACCATGCCAATTTATGCTTATGCACTGTGTCTTTTCAAAATACACTTCCCTTTTTCACAGGAAATGTACAGTTTCTACTCAGTAGATGCACACAGACTTTTTCAAAATAACTTACGTCAGTAAAATACCTATTTTTTTTACATTTCTTTCCTTGTGCAACAGAAGCAAGTTGTTGGGTTTAGGGAAAAACATTATGTTTTCATTGATTCAAACAACATTGAAACGGGAAGCAAACAGCGGGCTCCCAGGTGAAAGTCTGGGGTTTATTTGAACTATCCACCTCCACTCACGCCTGTCCTATAGGGACTGTCCAGCTCCGTACATTGTGGTGTTACAGGCGGCATTACAAACTGCTGCCTGTGTTACAAACTGCCGCAGGCTAGTGCGTGTCATAACGCCACAAAAGGTGCATTTGTGCATCGGTATCTTACATGGACATCCACTTACAGGGCTGGTATTTGACAACTTATTTTGATGGCCGCTGCATCAACAACTGCTGCCACCTGTTGCTACACCGCCGTGAAAGGTGCCTCGGGGTCACTTCCGGTGGGATGTGAAGGAGAGTAGACGTGTGAGGGGGAGGCTCCTGCTATATGATATTTATATCACAGTTTATATCAAATCAACTTTATTTATACAGCACTTTTCATACAACAGTAACACAAAGTGCCTCACAGAGGTTAAAAACAACAAAGATCCAAACAGAAAACAAAAAGAAAAGAGAAAACCCAACCCTCTCACCCAACAGAAAGCTATTTAGCTCATAAAATTGAGTTAGTAGCTAGGTAAGAATGATCTAAAACAGAGACATAAAATGCATCAAAACTAAAACCTATAGGCTAACTAAAATAACAAAAGATAAAGGTTAAATGAGATAAGAACGTAGAAAGAGGAAGGGTAAGAATATAAAAAATAAATAAAAAATAGATAATAGATGGATAAATCGGTTATAAGAGGAATTTAAAATAGATAAATAAAGAGATCAGTTAAAAGCCTGAATAAAAAGATGAGTCTTGAGCCTCTTTTTAAAAACATCAACAGTCTCTGAAGCTCTGAGGTTCTCCGGCAGGCTGTTCCACAATCGGGGGCCATAATAATTAAATGCCGCCTTCCCATGTGTTTTAGTCCTAACTTGTGGTATCGTTAAAAGTCTGGTGCCGGAGGACATCAGGGTCCGCCAGGGTTGATATGGTAACAGTAGGTCAGATAAATAAGAAGGCCCAAGACCATTAAGACATTTAAAAATGAATAAAAGAAGAAGAAGAATTTTAAAACTGGTGTAATGTGCTCCCGCCCTTATAGTGACATACACGGCCTTTTGGATAACAGTGGGTGTAAAGTGTGGACCATAAATGCTTTTTGTATGAAATTTGTCAAGAATCAAGAAGCAAAACCATCAGACAACATCAGACCGAGGAGTCCAACATGGCGACAGCTCAGGATTCAGGGCCCACAGTTTCGGTGGAGTTGCAGCAGGCTCTACGGGCATTGCTCATCAACGACATGAGACAGATGATTGAAACAGCGATTGGGAATGCCATGGAGTCATTCAAAAAGTCTCTGGAACTTCTGGAATCCTATTGTGGGGATCACAAGACAGGTATCATGGAGCTAGAGACGGGGCTCAGCGGCTACAGTGACAGGTTGGCGGCTCTGAAGGGATTGTGTGAGAAGCTTGCTGCCGGGAACAAGACCCTCCTCTGCTGCGCGGAGGAGGCTGAAGACCGGAGCTGTAGATTCAATCTAAGGGTTACCAACATTGAGGAAAAATACCCGGAGGGGCAGAATGCTACTCAATTCATGTCCAAGTTCTTCGCAGAAGTACTGGGTGATGTATTCCCGACCCCCCCAGTCTTAGACATAGCCCACAGAATTGTCCCACTCCGGTGTGATGACAAACCTAGGGTAATGATCATGAAGTTCGATTACCTCCAGGATAAAGTCAGAGCCCTAGCGGCCAACCGAAATCAACTGGCGTGGAGAGAAGGTCAGATTTTTCACCGACTACAGCCCTGCCACATCCAAGCAACGCGCTTCCTATGCAAAGGTGAAATCCCTATTGTTCAACAAAAAAATCAAGTTTCGCCTCGTCTACCCGTTCTTCGTGTGGAATATGTGAACCAGAGCTACAACTTCAAGTCATCAGAAGAGGCTTAGTGGTTCTATGATCAACACTTCCCTACTGGATAAACGATATTTCCCTAGCGGTGGATGGATATTTCTCCTCATGAAGCACAAGTGGTGTAAGTAAAGACTAAATAACAATAATGTTATTATAACATTGAACGTTATTGACACTAATCCTGCTGGCGATGTATATGTGTGTATATATATCTATATATAGATATATATATAGATATATATACAATACAGGCCAAAAAGAGGTGTTTAGCACTTGTTGGCCCCTTTGCCTTCACTCTGCGGTCCAGCTCACCCCAAACCATCTCGATTGGGTTCTGGTCTGGTGACTGTGGAGGCCAGGTCATCTGCCACAGCACTCCATCACTCTCATTCTTGGTCAAATAGCCCTTACACAGCCTGGAGGTGTGTTTGGGGTCATTGTGCTGTTGAAAAAGAAATGATCGTCCAACTAAACGCAAACCGGATGGGATGGCATGTCGCTGCAGGATGCTGTGGTAGCCATGCTGGTTCAGTGTGCCTTCAATTTTGAATAAATCCCCAACAGTGTCACCAGCAAAACACCCCCACACCATCACGCCTCCTCCTCCATGCTTCACAGTGGGAACCAGGCATGTGGAATCCATCTGTTCACCTTTTCTGTGTCTCACAAAGACACGGCGGTTGGAGCCAAAGATCTCAAATTTGGACTCATTAGACCAAAGCACAGATTTCCACTGGTCTAATGTCCATTCCTTGTGTTTCTTGGCCCAAACAAATCTCTTCTGCTTGTTGCCTCTCCTTAGCAGTGGTTTCCTAGCAGCTATTTGACCATGAAGGCCTGATTCGCGCAGTCTCCTCTTAACAGTTGTTCTAGAGATGGGTCTGCTGCTAGAACTCTGTGTGGCATTCATCTGGTCTCTGATCTGAGCTGCTGTTAACTTGCGATTTCTGAGGCTGGTGACTCGGATGAACTTATCCTCAGAAGCAGAGGTGACTCTTGGTCTTCCTTTCCTGGGTCGGTCCTCATGTGTGCCAGTTTCGTTGTAGCGCTTGATGGTTTTTGCGACTCCACTTGGGGACACATTTAAAGTTTTTGCAATTTTCCGGACTGACTGACCTTCATTTCTTAAAGTAATGATGGCCACTGGTTTTTCTTTAGTTAGCTGATTGGTTCTTGCCATAATATGAATTTTAACAGTTGTCCAATAGGGCTGTTGGCTGTGTATTAACCTGACTTCTGCACAACACAACTGATGGTCCCAACCCCATTGATAAAGCAAGAAATTCCACTAATTAACCCTGATAAGGCACACCTGTGAAGTGGAAACCATTTCAGGTGACTACCTCTTGAAGCTCATGGAGAGAATGCCAAGAGTGTGCAAAGCAGTAATCAGAGCAAAGGGTGGCTATTTTGAAGAAACTAGAATATAAAACATTTTTTCAGTTATTTCACCTTTTTTTGTTAAGTACATAACTCCACATGTGTTCATTCATAGTTTTGATGCCTTCAGTGAGAATCTACAATGTAAATAGTCACGAAAATAAAGAAAACGCATTGAATGAGAAGGTGTGTCCAAACTTTTGGACTGTACTGTATATATGTGTGTATATATATATATATATATATATATATATATGTGTGTATATATATATATATATATATATATATATATATATATATATATATATATATATATATATATATATATATATATATATATATATATATATATATATATATATATGTGTATATATATATATATATATATATATGTATATATATATATATATGTATATATATATATATGTATATGTATATATATATATATATATATATATATACATATACATATATGTATATGTATTTGTGACCTTTGCTCCTTTTGTTTAGTTGATACTGAGAGTCTCCCCTAAGCGATAGGGTTAGAGTTTAGTGAGATAGGAAGTTGTGATTAAGGATCAGCCAGTCATGGACAGCGTACATGTAAGTTTTTTGTGTTTTTGTTTAGGACTCGGTGGGGTTGGGGCGCTGGTTTAGAGTGCTACGTATTGTACAGTAATCACTTAAGGGAGGGGCAGTGGTGTCAGGTACCAATAATTTTCATTTTTTACCTTGATACAGGATAAGTCCAGGGGTGTGAGCTTTTGCTCGTGGAATGTTAATGGTGTCAATAATCAAATAAAAAGAGGTAAGGTGCTTTCCCATCTAAACTCCTTACAGGCAGACATTATGTTTCTGCAGGAGACACATCTGTTGAATGACGCCCATAGTAGATTGAGATGTAAATGGATAGACCAAATATACCATTCTAAATTCTTGACAAAAGCCAGGGGAACAGCAATTTTGATCCGCAAGGGAGTCGCTTTTAAACATTTATCTACAATTGCAGATAAAACTGGACGATACATGATGGTTTTGGGGGAACTACAATCTGTGCATTTAACATTATTGAATATATTTGGGCCAAATTGTGATGACTGAATTCTTTAGAAAAGTTTTAAGCTTAATCCCAGATGTATCAAATACAAATTTAATTAAAGCTGCAAACAGCGTTTGGCGGGACGTTGCAGTAGCGCCCGTTTCGGCCCCCAGCATATGTCGTCATTGTGAATTATTTAGAAATATCAAACATATTGCCACAAACATCAGAAAGTCCTTACGGAGCTGAACGGTCTGATGTTTGAATGCTTTCTGTAGCTGTAGGTATGTATAAGTGATGTCACAGTATGCAAATTAGATGAGTTAATTTACTGCCATCTGATTCCTGTTCCTTTATTTTGAGGATGAGATGACAAAAACAACACAAAACAAAATAAATCTACTGTGTAAATGTGTTCAAAATGTTCTTTTACTGAGATTTATGAAATCCAATATGGCTGCCAGCTAGTGACGTCACAATATGCAAATTAGATGAGTTAATGTACTCCTATCACAAACTTTGGGTCATGATGAATAGTTGTGTCATATATAGTATGACTTTATCTCTCAGCACTTCCAAGCCACAGTCTTTTGAAATGTTGAAATGAATATTTTCCTCAAATAACTGGCAACTAAACGGTTAAAATGAAGATTCTGAGCCTGTCATGTCATCAGGTTAGTTTTAGAATCACACACACATCAATCTGACACATGCACTCAGTGTACTCAGAACACTGCAGACACCTACTTTCATGCACTCTGGTTATGTTCACCTGTCACACTTCTGGTCAACAGTCACTCAAAAACTCTCCTCCATTTTGGACTGCAGGATCCCATTATCTCCCAACCTGTGCTTGATTGGTGACTTGATGACAATTGACCTCCCAAACAGCCACTGCAACTCTCTTCTTGTAGCTCTCGCCATCGCCAAGAAAACAATCCTTGTCAACTGGAAAGATAAACAGACCCTCAACATCAACCATTGGCTGAATCTCCTTGTAGAACATATTTCCCTGGAAAAAATATCTGCTGGCCACAGAAACCAGTTAACATACTTTACAGAAAAATGGTCACCATTTATTCACTCATTAAACATGTCTGTATAGTACCACTCAGCCTGTGAGCATATGCCACCTGTGCATATAAATATTACAACTCAAGAAAGACTGTTGTGTAATATGTAACGTGTTTCTGTTAATGATGTAACCCCTAATCCCTCTATCTCTCTCACCACAATATACCACAGCGGTTCATCAGAACTCAAGGTCTTAAGCATGTATTAGGTGCACCTTCTCCCCCTTGAATCCGGGCCTGCTCCCTGGCTCTGTGGGGGATTGCGGGGCCGGGCGGTTTCCCCTGGGGGCGGGTGCGTCTGGACTGCTCGCCCTGTGTGCCTGGGGGGGGGGCGGGGTCTCCTCGTGCTCCCTGGGCCCGGGGCGGGGTGGCCGGTCTCCCCTGGAGGGCTGTTTCCGCCCCTGATGGAGGGCTGTTTCCCCCCCGTCACTCCGCTCCCGCCCTTCCCCCTCCCTCCTCCCGCCCCCCTCTCCCCGTCCCTCCCTGCTCCTTTCTCCCGGCCTCGGGTGGGCCCGGGGTCCTCCCCCGGGCTGGGGGGCCTGGTGTGGGGGCTGGGGGCTGCCCGCGGGGGATGTTCTGGTGCTGCGCAGTGTGGGCCTGCCCGTTGGTATGTGGCGGGCGGTGGGGGGCGGGTGGGAGGGGCTGTGGGTCGGGCCTTGGGTCTGTAGCAGTCTGGGGGGGGCACTGGCGGGGTTGCGGGCTGGCCTGTGGTCCGGCATGTCGGGGTTCGGGGGGGCTGGGTGGGGCCGTCCTCCGTGCACCCTGGTGGCGCGCCTCGTCCTTCTGCAGAGGGACGATTTGCTGCGAGCGGTGTGGCCTAGGTCGGGACCATTGCGGGGGCCTGACGCTGCAGTTGCTTGGGGGGCGGGTTTGGGTGGGGGCCCGTGGGATTTCCTTGGGGCCCGCCTGGCCTGCTGTCCATGGGCGCTTGGGGCCTCGCGGCGCCGGGGTCTGGTTGGCACCACCATCTAGCCCCTCCCATCCATCCCTCCAGCCCCCGGGCCGGGCCCACACTGGCCTGGCCTCCTAAACCACATTTAGCTCACTCTCGCTGCCTTCCGGTCCGGCATCTGCTGGTGGCCGGCACCTGGTGCGGGCCCATCTGGTGCGGTGCTGGTTCACTCCCCTTTGGAGTGAACCGATGGGATCACTCCAAAGGGGCCCACTTGCTTCTCAAACCTGTGGTTTAACCCGTGGCTGGAGAAGCAAACCACCACATCGCGCTGGCTACTCTTCTCTACAATCGGGCTTTCCCCCTCCACCGAGACTCTCACATTTTTGGTGTTCAGTAGACTCTTATGTCTTTATTTTTCAGTACAGTATAGTAGACATGTATATGTTTATTTTTGATAATCTGCATGGAGCACAACCACGTCAAGGCCACAATACATCAGCTACACTGCCTGTTTCTCCCGTTTTGTTTGTTTGTTTGTTTGTTTATTTGTTTGTTTGTTTTTCCTCCTTCTTCTCCACATGCACTGGCACTATATAACTTAGGACTTAAGCACCTGCCCCCTCCGCCTTGCTTGTTTCCTTACTTTCCCCTTGACATACTTTGGTGTATCACGGCCCTCTCTGGCTCATATTAGGAAGTTTTTCCAATAAAGGCTGCTAGGCTAGTCTCCAGGGAGGGTGGGTGATGGTCACAACCACGCATTATGGGTATAAAATACTTGACTGCAAGACTAACAGTGCATCAATCTTCACAAGAAGCTTACACCCTTTTGTGGCGCTAAGCTATGAAGACCAATGCAGACAAGTAGGAAAAAGAGAAGAAGAAGAAAAAAAAAAAAAAGAATCACACACACATCATGTTTCTGTGAGTTTGTGACAGTGGTTGCCATGTTGACTAAGTAGGTGCAGCTAGGGTCAGAGTTAGAGAGACAGAACACATAGAAGAGACGTCTTTTAGTTGAGATTTAACTGCTTGAACAAGTTATTCCCATTCCCAAACCGTTGGTCTTACCTTGAGAGGGCAAATAGGGCACTTCCTGTTGGATTTAGGACATGCCAGTTTTGGTTTGATCTTGATACGACATTCCTACGGGCTGCAGTGGCCAGTTTAGTGCACTGTAGGGGTTAATAATGTGTATTTGCTGTTTCAAATGAAGTTTCTGCTGCTGTAATCTGTCCTTTAAAGATTGTGAGACACACAGACACACAGAGCTGTGTGGCATCTTTTTTCTCATTCACTCCTCGGCAAGGAATGCTCCTTGAGCAGTCCTCTGCCTCTAGGCTCGGTCCCTAATAATAATAATAAACGCACCAAAAACAATAGGGTCGCCTTCGGCAAGGCCTCTGCCTTTAGACTCAGTCCTCAATTATAGGGGCTGACCTTAACTTTGTATTTGATCCACATTTGGACAAATCTGACGTTCATAGAATAACTCCCTCCAGCTCACGCAACCTTGTGAAAACATACATGGAAAATATGAATCTGGTTGACATCTGGAGAACACTTAATCCGTCGGGTAGAGAATACTCATTTCATTCGAAAGTTCACAATGTTTACAGCTGAATTGATCACTTTCTGGTAGATGGGAAATTGCTGCCGTATGCTTTTAATCCAAATTATCATAATATTATAATCTCTGACCATAGCCCTGTCAGTTTTTCATTAAAATTAGACAATTAAAAAATTAAACAATTGGACTCAAACAACACTCAAAGCCTGACAATTGAAAAGCATAATGAGATCTCTGAACTCAAATATAAACTTAACAATTTGTTATCTGACCAAATAAGTAGAGCCTTTCTATACACAAAACAAAAGTTTTTTGAATTTGGTGACAAACCGCATAAACTATTAGCGAATCAGTTACGCAAATTGGAAAGCGACAGAAATATTCATAAAATAAAATCAGAATCCGGTGCTCTTTATACTCTACATGAGGACATTAATGCAGAATTCAAAATGTTTTACGAAAGGCTGTACTCGTCTCAAAGCAGTGCATTACCAGGAGTAATGCAATCGTTTCTGGGAGCCTGCAAACTGCCAAAGTTAGACCAGGAGGACCGTAAATATTTAGATGCAGAGATCTCCTGTGAAGAGATCATAGAATTTCTTACATCGCTCAAGAATGGCAAAAGCGTGGGGCCAGATGGTTTAAGTAATGAGATATATAAACAGTTTAGTGAGGTTCTGGCCCCCTACCTCTTGAAATTATATAATAGGGCCATGGAAGATGGCGCCCTCCCTCCTACCATGAATGAAGCCATTATCACTCTAATTTCCAAGAAAGGTAGGGATCTAGAAGTGGGCTCATATAGGCCCATCTCTCTTTTAAATGCAGACCAAAAGATCTTAACCAAAACTCTAGCAAGACGCCTCAGTACATATATGGGCAAAATGGTGCACCCTGACCAGACAGGCTTTATGCCTAAACGGAATTCATTCTACAATCTTAGACGCCTTTTCAATATAATACACTCCCCCAAAGACCCTAAGGAGGAACTCATAGTTCTTAGTTTGGACGCAGAAAAGGCATTTGACCAGGTGGAATGGTCATATTTGTTCTCAGTAATGGAAATTTAAAATTGGAGACAAGTTTATCGCATGGATTAGATTACTGTACAGCAACCCTAATGCTAGGATATTGACCAATCAGATGCTGTCTTCACAATTTGCACTTGGTAGAGGCTGCAAGCAAAGCTGTGTATTGAGTCCTTTATTGTTTGCTTTAGCCCTGGAGCCTCTTGCACAAACAATTAGAACACACACTGACATACATGGGTATAACACAGCTTATATGCAAATAAGATCTTTCTGTACGCAGACGACATACTGTTGTATGTAACCCAGCCCAAGACCACAATTCCGCAAATTTTGGAAGTAATTAATCTTTTTGGAACTTTCTCGGGGTATAGAATCAATTGGGATAAAAGTGAGCTCATGCCAATACGATTTACAGATGACAGATGGTTGAAGCGGCTCCCTTTCAGAATAACGGCTGAGAAATTCACCTATTTAGGAATTGTAATCATGAAAAAATTTGAAGCACTGTTCGATGCAAATTTACTCTTTATGCACTTTATTTTGTAGCCTAAAGATGCAGTAAAAGACAAAATGATATTTAAGTAACAGCACTTTTACATGGGTATAATATTCTAGTACTCCTTCCACCTCTGAGTATTAGACACATCAAAGTGTTGACCTGAGGATGGTGCTAGATGAAAGTCAGAAGATCATCTAAGTCACAACAATTCACCCTAAGGGGAACATGAATGATGGATCAAATTTCATCACAATCCATCCAGTAAGAGCTGAGGAGATGTTTCAGGAGATGGCTCTGGTGAAGTTTTAGAGTCCTCACATCCCTTGCGGAGATCGGCGGGGGGAGCGGCTAGCACACCTAATGGCTGACGGCACCCCAGACTAACGTCCAAGAACACAAAATTGAAACCACAGAATATCTCCAACATGCTCATACGTAGTGATCCAAGTGTCCTGAAGCCCCTACATAAAAAGTTGTTTCGAAAAACGTCATCTGAACTCTGTTTTTAGCCTCATTGTAGCCTGTAGCTCTGACTGCTTCTCTGTGCTCCGCATGCACACATGCACGTGCTTGCGCGAGACCAACGAAAGCACGAGCTTTGCTTACCGCACCGCAGGGAGAGACAACAGTAACTACATATCCGAGACCAACGCCATTGTCCGCCTGAACTACGGTAGAAATGAATGACTTACTCCTTTTGAAAGCCTGCCATCTGGTCCTACGGGCCTCTGCCTTTTCTTCCAGCTGATCTTGGGGAAGTAAAAATATGTCTCCAGAACACCACGGGTCAGTAGTGCTGGAAACTCAGGGTGAACGGTGATGCACGGTCTCTGAAGAGCAGCAGTCTCGTCAGTACTTATGTCCAGATTCTCAAGTGCAGGCATCGCCAACTCCCAGTCTGAGCAGCAAAGACTTTCCTCATCCGTTGGCATTGCTTTGCATTTGAAATAATTACACCACCAGGTTTCCAGTGCTCAACTCCAGTATTCTGCGGCAGCTGCTTCGTCCAGTAGCCTCCAACAAGTCTTCAGACATGTTGGGCTGTCCTTTGCTAAAAGACCGTAGTGCAAATTATCTTTTAGCTCTGTGGTTACTGTTGTCTCTCCCAGCAGTGCACGTGTCACGTGATGTAAACACGGGTAAGCAAAGCTCATGCTTTCGCTGGTCTCGCACAAGCGCTCACACGTGAGTGCGGAGCACAGAGAAGCAAGTTTTTATGTCAGGGCCTTGGGACACTTGGATCACTACGTCACTACGGCATGTTGGAGATATTCTGTGGTTTCAATTTTGTGTTCTTGGACGTTAATCGGAGGTGCCGTCAGCCATTAGGTGTGCTAGCCGCTCCCCCCGCCGATGTCCGCAAGGGATGTGAGGACTCTAAAACTTCACCAGAGCGTTCTTCAGCATGAGGGTGAGTAGATAATGGCTGAATTTTCATTTTTGGGTGCACTTTCCCTTTAACATCCATAGAACCAATCTGCTAGCATGGCTAAAACCACAATAGAAAATAGAAATAAGCAACAGACAATCAAGAAAATGAGAAAATCTTTGATATATGGCGGCTGATCTCATCCTCTGCTCAGAGGGTAAGGAGCAGAGTGTGGCACGGCCCGCATATTTCTGTCCGAACCCGACCGAGCCTGAGAGAAAAGTACCCGAACCCGTCCAAACCCGACAGTCATTCTGTTTTGTTATGTCTGAAACCGAACCGAGCCCGACATTATTTAATTAGCCTACTAAAACACTGAGTTTGTGTCACACAGTTGTTACGGTTACAGGCTATTTACCCTGGTTACACCTTGTAAATGATCGTAAAAAGGCATTGATCTGTGCTATTCTGTTAGTAGATTGTTTAAACACACACACATTATGCAGTGTCATCAGCAGTTAAAAATATATTAGCCGTTCTCACTCGAGCAGCTGAGTGTGTGGGAGCCCGGCGGATGTTTGCAAGCTTGGCTAGAGGGTGTTGAAGTGTGCGCAGCCCAGTTCTGTGCTCTGGCCCATAAGGAGAACCACAAACTGACTGAACTGCTACAGAACTTCTTGCGCTGCCGCAGACAGCTGACCCGGTCACACACGCAGCTACATACAAAGTCCTCTGACTGCAAGAACACTCAGAATTGTCTCTGGAGCTTCAGAGATGAACAGCAGAAACAGCCAATGTGTGTGTGTGTGTGTGTGTGTGTTCTGTTCAGGTGCTGTCACGTAAATAATAGTCCCCAAGCAATAAACAGGACAGACAATAGGATTTTATTTATTTTTACGCTACATTTTCACTGAAAGCTGACCAAATCCGACCCGAGCCCGAATACAATTTATACATTTTTGACCGAACCCGGCCCAACCCGTCGGGTACCGTCGGGACCCATCGGGCTCGGATCGGGTAGCCACACTCTAGTAAGGAGCTCCTGGACCTCATTGTTTTCACTATTTTCAGCCGCTGTTCTTCTTATTTGAGTTAGCTGCTAACTGCTAACAGCTGCTTTGTAAATCTCACAGGGATAGCTCTCTCTTTTACATAGGTGTCATTTTGGCGCTGTTACTACCTCTGCTGCCAGCTTAAAGGTGAGACAACTCTGTCTCCCCATTCTGCAATTGTACCTTTTACAAAGAACAGCGAGGTGGAATAATGGTGTGAAATTCCTGCCTTGAAAAGGTTGCAATGGACTCTTACTTTTTTACCTTTTACTTTTTATTTTCTCTTAATATTGTAATAATAATATTGTATGTTATGTATCTGTGCACCAAAAAACAAAGCAGATTCCTTTTAAGTGAAAACTCAATTGGTAATAAATCTTATTTTCTAATTTTCTAATTGTAAAAAACTTTATTCCGTACCTATAAATACAGAAATAGATAATACCAGAATATACAAATTACATTTTTTCGTCATTAATTTTCCAAAACTATAAGACAAACAACAGGAAACGCAACTGCATATTCACAATATACGTAAACTTCCACATTAGCTCTAAATTCAGCACATAAGTCTTACATGGACAGTTTTGGGGTAGGTTATATTTCCTTTTAATAGAGCAAGATTAGCAGGGTTTTTTTTTTAGCAGCATTTCCAGTCCCTGTGCTAAGCTAGGCAAAGAACAAGAGCAACAGTCCTTTAATAAAGCAACAAGGTCACCACAAAGCATATTGTTAGATTTATCAGAGGCTTCAATTGATTACAGCAATGTGACTGCAATACCATCACAAAAATGCTGTACTCATTTACAGTAAATATGTCTAGGAACTTTAAGTATGTCCTGTTTCCTCCTCACTGGTCACTGTTTTTACTGTTTTAAATTCACAATCTGTCAGTTTTATTCTTTATCGGTTTTGTTTGTTGAAAACAAAACAAAAAAAGCGAAATGAATGCAGTTTGACCTCTGAGTGTGTGTGTGTGTGTGTGTGTGTGTGTGTGTGTGTGTGTGTGTGTGTGTGTCTGTGTGTGTGACCATATGGATGTAATGATACCATGCATAACAAGCAGATAGGATTACACACGCACACACACACACATACACACACACACACACACATGCAATCATACTGTTACACTTGTATGCATGTATGCACAAATATAGGCACACACATCAAACACAGATACTGTATATCGGGATATTAAATGGAGGAGTCTTGTGTTAACCCCTTTTCTGTTCTCTAAAACTTTTATTCAGCTGTTTCACAAAACCACAGATAATCAAGGCAAAAAGATAGTTATATGTGCAATAATACAACATCATCCAGGTTTGTTTCAGTCTGTTTGAGAATCAAACTGACTTCAGACCACTTATTTTCAAACTAACTTCAGCACAATGATTATCAGCATGCTGATCATCAAACTTACTTCAGCCTGCCGATTTCAAACTAAGTTCAGCATGCCATTTTTCAAAATAACTTCACCCTGCTGATAAGCAAACCATCTTCAGTGTGCTGACCATCAAACTAACTTCAGCCCGCTGATTTTCAAACTTACTTCAGGGGTGGCTATGGCTCATGAGGTAGAGCGGTTGTCTACTGGTCCTGGTCCCTGCAGTATACATGTCCTTGGGCAAGATGCTGAGCTTCAAATTGTTGTGATTGCATGTTAATGTTTTATCTGATGAGCAGGTGGCAGCTTGTATGAAAGCCTTGGCCACCAGTGCATGAATATTTGTTTGAGTGGTTGAATGGGGCTCATGATGAGAAGCGCTCTAAGTGGTCGCTAAGACTGAAAAAGTGCTAAATAAATGTAGTTCATTTACCCTTCAACTTACTGATTATCAAACTAACTTAAGCCTGCCAATATTTAAACTGTCTTCAGCCTGACGATTATCAAACTTGATTCACCCTGCCAATTTTCAGACTCAGGGTTACCAGATTGTGATAGCTGCAGAGGTATGGCATTGTCCCAGCGCTATCCATCGCAAATTCTAGCCGACCAACAGAGAAGCAAAACCAGACAGGCAGAAAAGGGGCTAAAAAGCCACACAGAGGTTGCCACTTTCCATCTGGACAGGTAAGCTAATGTTTGCCAACTAACGCAGCAGGGTTGTAAAAAGATATCTCTGCTGAATATATCTATCTAGTAAAGCCAAACTATCATGTTATTATTATTATTGTTATTATTATTATTATTATTATTGGTGGGTTATAACAGAGGAATATATTTGCCGTTTTAATATCAAGAACACTTTCATGTTTTTGTGTGTATACAGGACGTTGTTGAATCAGGGAATCCGTGTGTCCACCACGACAAATGATCCTAATTGATTAATTATTTTAGCATTAGTGATGAGTAGAGTTAAAAATGCTTTACAGAGATTGTTACAGTGTGTTACAGGGCGCACAAGAGAGGATTCATGATTTATTATTATTTTTTAATTACTATTTCACAAAAGACTCTTCACTTGACATCGCTGTCTCCAGTGTCTATCGTTTACGAACCTGGCAACCTATAGACCTGAAGTGGAGCGAGAGTGGGCGAGTGTGAGTGTGACACCTACTGAATGGGAAGTATGAATCCTATATCTATCACCTTTAACAGCTGTGGAGCTCAAAGTGTAGTTTGTCCTGATGGTGGCGCTAGAGGAATACTCATTGTCATTAGAATCCACAGTGTTCATTCTTTGGAGAGCAGGAAGGAGAGCAGGATATTTATGACTGAAATGTGTCTCCAAATGAACTAAAAGTTGAAACTCGAAACTAGCTCTGCGCGGGGTTCGCCACCCTGCGCCACCCTGCACCACGCCGGGAAACTAGAGGCCAATATCTCAACAACACTGTAAGGGAATTGGACTTGAACTTAACAGTGAACTGTTTGGATTTTGGTGGTCAAAGGTCAAGGTCAGTGAGATCTTGCATCTTTCTCATTCTCGTGAATACAATATCTTAATAACACCTTTCAGGAAATTTCTCTAAATTTGACACAAAGATCCAGTTGGACTTAAGAATAAACTGATTACAATTTTTTGGTTGAAGGTCAAAGGTCAAGGTCAGTGTGACCTCACAAAATGTATTTTTGGCCATAACTCAAGAATTCATATGGTAATTATAAACGAACTTCACACAAATGTTTACTCAGACAAAAATATGAAGTGATTTTATATCCAAAAGCTCAAAGGTCAGCTTCACTGTGACATCATAATGTTCTGCATAAAACACTTTTCTGGCCATCTCAGGAACAAAGAAAGAGACAGTTGGTCAGATACTGAATTAGTGACTCTAATCTTGAAACTGTGCTGATTGTATAGATCCTCTGAACTATCGGGTGGATATTGGGTGTGAAGCATCCATGTTTTCACAGGCATGCATGTACACTGTAAGAGGAACTTGCCTGTTGTGCAGAGGCATGCATTTGCAGGGCGCTAATTCTACTTTTCAGTCTTATCTTTACATTGTAATGCAGTAAATCTTTACATAGGAGACAGTGGAAAAAAATGTTTTAATGGTCAAATTACTTGGTGATTGAAGATTATTATTGTTTTGCTCAATGTTATAATTATTCCTACCTTGAAATCTTCATTCACATTCATGGAAGTAAACCAAACTTTACATATTATATAATACACCACTTTACAGATTTTCGAAATATCAAAAAATTGCACCCATATTGCAGCAAAATGTTTTACTGTAAACGGCTTCTGCCAGTTTTTGCTTAATAAACATCCAGTGTTCAGGAAAAAAAAGAACTGCGTGTTATACACAGACTATAGATAACTACCCCATACAGCCCCAGTTCAAAAAAACCCAACTATACCTTAATAGTCTTTCTCCTCTTCCTCCTTAAAATGCCAAGTCTGACTCACCACTGCCCAGCAGCTGATTGTTTCGGCAATCTACATCTGAACAATCTCTGTGATTCTTCACCCTGTCAATAGATTATTAGAGAAATGATCAGGAATGTGTCAGATAACAGGATTTAAAATTCTGAAGGCTCCCAGCTTCCTGTCTTTATCTCTCATCGGAAATAATTCATCTTTATCTCCGACACAAGGTACGTCATTTGCTGTTTTGTTGTGGTCTTCAATGATTCGGGTGTTTTTGTCAAACCAGTCACAGCACACAGCAGTCCGTCAGCAGCTTCCTGCCTGTGGTCTTCCTTTTTTAGCTCCCCTGATGAGAGATTTGTCTGAATCTGTCACCACTTGTAGAAACTTCCAGGTCAATGAGACCTGATCTCAGGTCAGGATGACCGGGGCAAAGAGTGTGAGTGTTGTTAGCTCTTGATATGAACATATATTAGTGTTTTGAACATGACCTCGAGGTAAAGATGTTACGACTGAAACATCTGATCTTAGAATTGTTGTTTCCCCTGGGTCTTTGTTCCTTTACTTCTCTTCTCAATTACATGTTTCACAAAGCATAAAACATTTTCTACTTTTGTAGACAATATGTAAATCAGAAAGATTTGCAATGGTTGGAAGGTGGGTTCTTCCTCTTTTGATGGAGCTAGCCTAACAGTTTCCACCTGCTTCCAGTCTTTGTGCTACGCTAGGTTAAACCCATCCTGGACCTCTCTCTTTGCAGCTCTCTTAAACTGTGATCCCTGTGTTAGTTTTTGGACAATGACAGAGCAATAAATAAATGTCAGATGAAGAGTCAATTAGTCAGTCAAAATACAATTAAGCAACAACTATTTGGATAACAGATTAGTCAGTCAAGTAATTATTTGAAGCAAAAATGCCAAATCTTTTAATGGTTCTTGGTTCTCAAATGGGAGACTTAGCTGCTTTTCTTTATCATGTATGGTAGTAAATCGAATATTTTGGGGTTTGGGGCTGTTGGTCAAACAAAACAAGACACATATGGATTTCAAACTCATTTGGCTGTTGTCCACTTAAAACATTGTCACATCAAATTTGTCATTCACCATTGTTAGTAGGGCTGTAGTCAACCAAAGAAAATCTTGGTCGACTAAAGTTGTACATAATCTTCAACTAATTGATTAGTCGTGGGGAAAAAAAAAATCTGCACATTATTTTTACTTCTGCAGTGGTGTGTCTGTGTCACTTTGCAGTTACACCTCCAAAACAGTAGTCGGCGGTGGAGAACTCTTAAGTGCTGTAAAGTTTAGTTGATACAAAACACACATTAAATATGGCTTAATAGAGACAATGTCTAATGCAAGTACACAAATCAGCTTCACTATAAATCACAGAGTTGACAGACAAACACTTGTCTTTATCTGGACACATTTCCCCTACCAATACAACATGCTAACATTAATAGCACAAGTCTATGGCATTTTACATTGTATAAAGTAGCCTAACGTCTTGCAATCTTTTCCTCTTCTCATATAAAACCAGGGACAACAGCAGCATTTAACAAAGGTAACGTCACACAATTTGGCTCCATTACAACTCAACATTCACCAACAAAACAACCGTCACACTAAACACGTTTTCCAAACAAATACAACATGCTAACATTATTAATGCCAGCCTATGGCATTTTACATTGTATACACTAACCTAGCGACGAGCGGAGATTTCCTCTGTTCATATGAAGCCAGGATAAATCCCGAAGTATAAATCCCTGAAGGATATATCACACACTAGACTTGAAAAAATGCTATTTTAGTGGAGGCTTTACTGTCTTCACAATTTATTGATTCTTACCTGTGAAATACAAGTAAATACAAGCTTTGTTTCCACTGAGGGAAATGGTGTCAGTATACAGAAACTCATATGAGGTATTTTTGGTGTAATTATGGCAAAATACCACTTTTACCCCGCACTTAGGGAAAGGTGACCTAAGGTTATAACATGACAGGGAAGACAGAAGGCTTAGCTTTCTGCTGCAAAAGCATGTTTGCTTTATCTATTATTTATCTATTATCTATTATGTTGGTATTTTAGATCTATTCAAACAGAATAATGAAAACAATGATCTCCTGCGGTTATCCATGGGATGTCCATTTTCAAAGTTCCATCAAAAAAAAAAAAAAAAACAACTCTGTGCATTGAACAGATATTGACATCCAAATCCAGCACTCAAGTCCTCATGCCCATTCCTTATTTGTATGGCATTGAGATTCTGATTTCATGTACAACATAGAAAAAGTAGCAATCAGGTGGTTAGCTCAATCAGTGAACAGTTAAGTCTGTTAGTTCCCATTAATAGTCACATCGAGAGGTTTTGGTTCCTCACAGTGGAACCATCTACACATAGGCCTGCTTTACACTACATGGTTCAAGTGACCCAATTCCGATTTTTTCCTCTCAAGTGGCACAGATCGGATCTGTAACATGAACGTGTAAACAGGAAAAAAAAACGCATGATATTGGATATTGTCAGATCAGATTCAGGTCTCCTTCATATGTGGAAATATATCGGATATGAATCAGATATCTGCCAATAGGTCTGCAATCTAAACAGACAGATTGGATATTTCCTGGCAATTCACGTTGTACGTCATGAATGACGACAGCGCATTTTAATGACGTGATCATGAGCGAGGGAAAGGAAGGAAAGCCGAATAAATCGCACGTCAATCAAAAACTATGAACCAAAAAAAGCACAATCTATCCCGACTGAGACAAACTGCTTGATCCCCGTCTCCAGTTTACCAGCAGAGAACCTGCAGAACCGAATCAGCGAAAAAACACACACAGCCTCTCTACCTGAGCAGCTAAAGCTGCAGTTCCCACCCTCGACACACAGACACACAGACGGTGCTTCTGCATGCCAGCCAAACTTGTGCGCAACTGTGAGAAATAAATATGTGAGCTGTACGCTGCTTTTCTATCTTTTGTTTTTATTATTATTTTTTCTTTCTTTCTTTCTGTCAGTGACATACACTCCTAAGACAGGACGGGTTGTTTTTATTGACTGAGTTTATTATTAAGCCATAATGATGCATGGATCGACTCTGATAGATGGATGAGGAGGATGAAGAGGAGGATGAAGTCGTGCGTGCAGAACAAGAGAGAGAGAGGAAACCACCTAACTCGCATCATCCCTGACTGCACAGAGAGAGCATGTGTCAAGTGTCTGACAGTCTGCATGTTTCCTTACATAACCGTGTGCTGTGTGTCAGATTTCCTGCCCATCCGTAGTCTTAAGAGGTATTACATTCAGTCATCAAAAATAATACCTTCAATTAAAATTTCTTAACTCAATCTTTTAAGGAAGATTGTTTTAGTCATTTTTTCTGACTTTGCATTACAAAATCTCAAAACAATAATAATAAAAAAAATTACCAAATGTCTCTCTCGCATTAACATCACAATTACAACATGTAAACAAGATTTCGCAGATGAACCATCACAAGTCAGTGCAAACATGGCTTGGTGTATTTAATGCAAAATGTGTTTCAAACTTGGCACGATGGGAATCAAGTCAGTCAAATCCTACTTGCAGAGAGACAAACACAATATCACCAACAAACCCAAACGACCAGTTCTGTCTTACCCTATTCTCCATTACGGGACAAAAAAAGCCATGTTTTTTTTTTTTTTTTTACAATAAACATTTGTCCCTAACCTGAATAACTGGTGTTGGTTCATGTGTTGTTTTTCTTCGATTCTGGTTCTTTTTAAAATTGGTGTTAAATTTTCAACATTTCAACATGAAACAACATTTCAGGTGGCATTAAAGTCTTAAAGGGATACATTGCTGTTTTTCAACCAGCTGTGTATCAAAACAATGTAGGTAGTATGTGTAAATGAACTGTAGTAACCTTCCCTCCATCTAAGAGGTGTCTAGATCTCCCTGCTCCCCTTCCAGTGAAACTCCGCCGGGTGACTCTGACAAACCAACGTTTGTCAGAGTTTGGCTGGCTCTCTCGGGCTATTGCTCGAGCTACTACCATTATTACTTCAGTACTTTTGTACTGCCCACCACCCATGCCACCTCCACAGAAACATACAAACACACATAAAGAGTATGAAAGACAGACTTGCCTCTCTCTCTCTCAAACTTGGACTGAAATCCCATCAGATGGTAAAACAAGGTAGGGCTAATCAAATTCAAAACAACACAAAGTTTCTACTCTGCATATTTCTTGACTTAAATGTATTCAAAAACATTACTTTATTGTCCTGTTCGGCTGTAATAGCGAGAGTGTGTGAACAGGAAGTGGGTGTCATACTGTTTCCTGCAAGGTGAAAACAGAGGCCAAAAAAACTGAGATCAAACAGTAAAACTGAGCAGCACTGATCAAATATAAACCTAGATTTTGTTGTTGTGTTGCCTGTTTCTCACTTAATGTTTTCAAAAACATAGTTTATCTTACTGTTTAACTGTAATAGGAGATTACAGAGATTGCAGATTAATAGGAGATCATTTGTTAGCAGCTGGCCGCCATTGTGTCAAATGGATGAGTTTGCATTATTTCACCCAGCAGTGGAAGAATTTGTTGGTCCAGTATGATGCAGTGCATTCTGGTAGTTGTAGGTTTTCTCCCTCTTGAGGAGGGGTCATCCCTATGTTTCCAGGGTTCTATGTTTCCCGGGTTCTATGTTACCCACTTAACCCTGCAAAAAAGCCATCCCCGCTATGTTCCCCGCTTACACAAAAAGGGTTCTATGTTTCCCGCTTGGTTGAGCAGGCAACATAGAACACGGGAAACATAGAACCTTTTTTGTGTAAGCGGGGAACATAGAACCTTTTTTGCAGGGTTAAGTGGGGAACATAGGACCCGGGAAACATAGAACCCTGGAAACATAGATATGCTCCCCTTGAGGAAAAGTGAATGCCACAGTCCTTTTTCTCTGTTTTCTCTGGTTCTGTAGCACCAATATCAAAATTATTTGTGTATTTCTACTGCAGAGACATCCTAGTTTTATGTGAGGATCCTCTTTATATCAGTAAAATACTACTTTTAAAAAATCTTAGATTTAACTTGCCTTGAGCTGTAAGAACCCTGCTGTGTGTTGGTCCTAAAACACTGACACTCAGAGGGAAACTTTATATTTCTATCCACTGAGTAAACAGTTGTTTGCTTCATCCAGTTTCTCTCCATCTTCCTCTCAACTCAGTGCAATTTTTTTACCCCAGTTAAATCATTTCCATCTCACACAGACATATCTTTGCCACAGCTTGCGCTGTCCAGATCGAGTTTGCATTGGTTTTAAAGCTCGAAAGCCGATTCTCTGCCCGAGCCCAATGGGCCCGAACCACAGGTGCTCCAGCAGATTGGGATCTGGGTAATTTAGAGGCAGTTCAGCAGTTTTTGTGGTGTGGTGTGGTGCATTTAATTATAGTTGTAGTAAGCTACTGTCATTACCGTCTGTCCTGCACCTCTCTCTGTTTCTGTCTCTCTTTGTCTCATTGTGTCATACGGATCATGTTGATCTGTTCTGTACGACATCTATTGCATGTCTGTCCGTCCTGAAAGAGGGATCCCTCCTCAGTTGCTCTTCCTGAGGTTTCTAACATTTTTTTCACCCGTTGTGATGTTTGGCTTTATAAATAAAACTGATTGATTGATTTATTGATCTACATGAATGTGAGGACCCAAGGTTTCTCAGCAGAACATTGTATTGTAACAAGTTACTCACCTCAGAGTCAAAATAAAGTGCAGTGTGTTGATGAAGGAACATGTGTGGCTCACTGATGTGCTTTCTTTTTAGCAAACATGAAGGAAGAAGATACATCACCTGTGATTTCACCAGACTGATGATACTTCTTGTTGTTTGATTATTTGCAGGTTAAACACAATGGCCTCATACAGGAGATGAACCATCCGACAGCAGGACACATTGCTGTACCCGGTCAGCACAAACACACACATACACACACTGATGGTTTCTGCTGAATTCAAGTTTACTTATCTTTTTAAGTAAACTTGGCCTTTGCCAATATCACAATCACAATTTGTCCTCAGAGGCTTTTACAACATCCTTCTGCCCTTGATATCCCATATCAGTCTAACTACGGGCTGGTGCAAGGAAAGCCTGAGCCAGCCCTGAATATAAGCTTTATCAAAGTCTACTTTTAAATATAGTGAGATTATGTCTGCCTCTCAGAATCAAACTAGAAGATGATTCCACAGAATCATCCCCCCGGTTTTTGCATCTTTTTGAGACAGGGTATGTCCAATTTTTGCAATATTATACAGGTGAAAGAACACAGTCCTTGAAGTTTGGTGATATGGGAGTTAAAGGACAAATCTTGATCATATATTATTCCGTGGTGCCTTATGGTCGTGCTGGAGGCAGGGCATCTAGATATACAGCTGTCCTCTTTCTAACTCTTAACTCTCAACCTTTGACACCAACTTGTTAAATTACATTTTTCAAGAAAGAATTGGCGTTTGTCTGGGTGCTGAGGCGCTTTTAGTGATGTCCTGCTGACATACACACACACACACACATTCCAGTGGGACAGTACTGAATTTCCCTGCAGACACACAAACAAATATTTCTCATTAGAATTAGGCCACTAGATCGTGTTTAGCAGCTGAACGCACACACACACACACAGGTCTGTGGGGACTCTCCTGCTCACTTGGTTTGATGGATCTCAGTGTGTTTCCACCAAAAGGAAGCTGTTTTTCCACCACCGTTTATTTACAGTATAATCTGTCTTCTAACCCATGTGTATTTGTGTGTGTGTGAGAGACGCAGCAGGAAGACATCCATAATTAGCAGAGCCAGGTTGTGTATGTTGTGTTTGGTGTGGATCCAGCCGACTCAGCGTCAAATTATTAACACAGACGTTCTGATAACAGAATCCATTTCAGGACCACAGTGTATGTCCAGACTCATGAATCTGTTGATCTGCAGAAGGTCAGATGATGTAGAAAGATAAAAATAGCAGTTAACATTAATACTGGGCATAAACAGTAACATGTCCTTGAGTCTGAGGGTTTATCAGGGGCTAAAACACAGAAATTACAACAAAGCAATGATTGTGAGGCAAACAGTAGAAATATTCAGGGATATGACCTTTAACGTATTTGGAAGCATAGTGCCCACTGTCCACCCTCCAGCCTCCACTAGCTAGATAATGTTAGCCTTGGCTGCTCTGCAGTGCGCACCAGCGGGGGTTGAGTGGAAACTAGCTAACAACACTGCCCATTTGCAATTAATGCTGGCAACGCTGGCAATGCTGGCAACGCTGTTTCGGTAGTGGGATGATGTTGCGGTGAAAACATAATGGTCACCCTCCAGTCTCCTCCCAGATCACCCTGTTGAGTAAGCAACTTGATTTTGTGCCCCAAACTCCCTTTAGCATTGTTAACTATGCCAGCACCACTAGCTGTGCTTACACTGCTAACAGAGCTAACAGTGAAGTTAACAATGCCAAAGGGGGTTGCCAGCTCAAAACTGAGCTGCTTAATCACTGGGGTGACCTGAGGGGAGACCTAAGGGAGGCCACCATGTTTCCACAGCAAAACTGTTGGGCTGGGACAGCGCTGCTAGCTAGCTCCTACCTAACCCGATTGGAACCGGATCTCACAGAAATACGTGAAATGACCACGAACTCTTAACACCGCATTCCGTGGTGACAGCACGTAATGGGTTGAAATTACGTGCCTGTACCACGGAAACAATGTCAATGTAAAGTCAATTAGGATCCTTTGTCGTGGTGGACACATGGATTCCTGATTCAGTAACGTAACAGTAGAGGCTGACATTTTTTCGGGAGTCCCATGGGTCACGTGATTCCCATGGGATTCCCATGGGACGGGAATCAGTTTCACTATTTGTCACGTGATTGGGACGGGATGGGAAAAAAAGTCAACGGGAGTGGGAGGGACTAGGAATCATAATTAATAATTTTCACTATGTGCGATAAGTCGGTTAATTGCACGGTAAATTAAAACGGATTAATTGCCATATTCATGCATGTTTGTTTTCCTCGTCTCTGTCCACCAAAGAGACTGGACGACAAGAGCGCTCACTGCCGTGCATCGTCTGGCAGCCAGGTGAGTTGGTTCATTAGCGTAATGAACGGAGGGAAAGCTCTTGTCATCGAGTGTCTTTGTCTCTGTGGGGGAGGCGGGGCTATGGGCTACATCCACACACACAGTGTGATCTTCGTGAGGGGGAGTCGAGGCAGAGAAAAAAAAAACAGTTGAGCGTAAGAGAAATGGACATGGAACTTGTTCCTAAACCAAATGCCACGGGCCCTATGTGGGAGTATTTTGGATTTAGACCAAATGACAGAGGGGAGCCCAGTAATTTGGATGAGCTGGTGTACCGGGTTTGTTGTAAAACCATCTCAACAAAAAGAGTGAATACGACCAACTTAACTGCACACCTGAGAGCGAGAGACTGAGAGTCTATTTTTTGTATTTATTTTGATATTTTTACGTGTTATTTTGGATATTTAAATTTTCTTTTTTTGCATTCCGAAATATTCTTGTTAAATAAATGTTTATTTCTCTTTAAAAGGGTGTACTTGCATCAATATGCCTGTATTATCATTATATAAGTTTAAAAAATGGTCTAAAAACAGCAAAATTACAACTATAAAAAATGGTCTTAAAAGCACAATATTACGCAATATTATCACTTATCACAATAATTTCTGACGCAATTAATCGCCCAGCAAAATTTGTTATCGTGACAGGCCTAAGTTTTTATAAAGCAGTTGAAACTAACTCCACCTCCAGCAGCTACAACAGTAACATGCTGCTCTAACACTGATGCTTCAGTATTAATAATCTAATGATGATCAGTCAGAGGAACCAAACACTACTTTTACTGCAATACTTTAACTACATTTTTCTCTCTCAGAACTGGTTCTTATGACATGTTGTCTGACCACATCAGAGATCAAATGTGTTTATCATTCTGAACAGCTTCAAGGTGGAGTTAATGTTAAAATAATTAGGCAATAAACATCAAAACACAACATTAAATGTCATATTTGGGTTTATATTCAACTAAGGTAGGCATTATGTGATCCATGTAATGCATTTTTTTTTCTAACTGAAACACAACACGGGAGCGGGATGGGATTTTTCATGGGACTGGGACGTGATGGGATTATTTTTGTGGGAGTGGGATGGGACAGGACTGAAAATCCACTCCCGTGTCACCCTGTAATACACACAAAAACACGAAAGTGTTCTTGATATTAAAACAGCAAATATGTTCCTCTGTTATGATTTCCCACCAATAATAATAATAATAACATGATATTTTGGCTGTACTAGATGTTTGATATATTCAGTAGATTTATTTTTTTCCGACACTATTTGACAACTCTACAACCAGAAGATCCCCCGTCCCAAAAATGTTGTTTCTAGATTACTTGCTAAAATATCTGAAATTACTTTTTCTTAACACAGTTCATCTAGGTGCAGTGTCATTACTAGTTCGGCTTTACTAGATTTTTGATATATTCAGTAGATCTATCTGTTTACAACCCTATTTTACAACTCTATTTTACAAGCCGCAAAAAACTACTGTCCCAAAAACGCCATTTCTAGAGTAATAGGTAAAATAACGAAAATTAGCCAACATCCTTGCTTTTTCTTAACATAGTTCATCTAGGTGTAGTGTATTTACTAGTTCAGCTTTACTAGATATTAGATATATTCAGTAGATCTAGCTTTTTACAACCCTGTTTAGAACGAGAGAGCACTTTGAAGGCCCAGTGTATAAAATGATTTTTGTTTCTTTGCTTGTTTTTTTCTTTTTTTACTTTAAATATTTACTAATATGAGTCATCCTCAGAGAATACAATACTACTAAAAAGTAAACCAATAATAACAATAATGAAATAAACAAAAATAATATTAAAATTATATTGAAATTTTAAAATCTATTTACAGATTGGAATGGTAGCCTAATAAATTACTTAGATACTATTTAGCCTATTATTGTATTTTTCATTTGCTATAGACTATATGTTTTAATTTATTTAATAATGAATTTATTTTATGTTAGGCCTACATCTTAATATTTTATGTCATTTATCATATTTTAGTTCTTAACTCCAGTGTTTCCTCAGTGGAAGCTGTCTGCACCAGGGGTGGCTGCTGGTACTGTGGCGCTGGCTTGGAGTCCGCTCTCCCCTGGTGGAGTGGAGGGTCACCTCCTGATTCAGACGGCTCCATGTGATGGTGTTTCCTCTCTGGTTCTTCCGTGCTCAGCCTTATTTTTTTGTTCTTGTTTATTTCTTTATTTTTTCTTTTATTTTTATTCTTTTCTTAATCACATCGGGATGGGGGTGAGGGAGGTGAGGGGGTCTGTGGGGGATCTGTTGGGGACGGGGAGGCTCTGCTTTTTACATGTAAGCACTTTGTGCTACATTTTATTGTATGAAAAGTGCTCTAGGCTGTAAATAAAGATTGATTGATTGATTGATTGATTGATTGATTGATTGATTGATAATAGTCCGGAAATCCCATCTTCATCCTATTTATATTGCCATGATGCAGTATTTGATGCACACACACATACACACACACACACAATATCTTTTCTTAACAGAGATAGTGGCGTTTGGATTCGGTTATGGCAGATGGATGGCACTGTGAAATGGAATGAAGCCCACAGATGGCAGACAGTAGCTCCAAAACAGTAGTCGAACGCACCCCATCCACCCACAGCACAATGCTCTTAAAGCTCTATGCTATCAAATGCTGGCAAAATACATTTATTTTATTTTGTGGCCTTGACATTGACCTGCCATATTGTTGAGTTATCAAGGACACTTCCGTGTTTTTGTGTGTATACAGAAATGTTAAAGATATCATTGAGGAAAACAAGGTTGATGTGACATTGTTGAATCAGGGAATCCGTGTGTCCACCACGACAATGAATCCTAATTGACTTTACATTGGCATTGTTTCCGTGGTACCGGCACATAATTTCAACCCATTACGTGCTGCCACCACGGAATGCGGTGTTAAGAGGTCGTGGTCATTTCACTTATTTCTGTGAGATCAGGTTGCCCGGTTGGGTTAGGAGGGATGCAGTAAGCTCTATGCTTCTGCATGTTAACCCTATGGGCCTGAACAACGCATAGTGCGTCCAAATTCATACCTCTTCTTCTCTATCGATTTTCTCCGTGACCATGAGTGGAACTGTAGCTTTCCGACAAGACCAAGCACTTGTCGGTATACCAATGTTTTCACAGTGAAAAAAAATGATAAAGTTACACTAAAATGATGTATAACAGAGCTTTCATACAGCTTTGCACACTCATTACTCTTAGATGGACTCTTAGATGTGCTGTCATCCCATCATGCTGTAAGTACAGATTAATTGTCTACAAAATAAAAACCTGATGAATTTCTTTACAATCCATTATACAGATCTTGTTATCACTCACTTCATATAGTGAGGTATATCATATCTTACCACATCTTAAGCTTGCGTGTCTTTCTTCCTGTCTATCCACATTTGTTGTCCTTTCAAGATGCAAATATCTCCATATTGTCCAGTTGACACTCCATCAAACTTTGTATGACAAGACCAGCGCACTTCACCTTTGCGCACCCAGACAACAGTAGCCTAATTATGCATGCCTGACAGGGCAGTAGTCACCATATACATTGAGGGGGACACATAGTCTCCCCTCTTCATATATGCAGAATATGTCAACTTCCAACTTGCTATGGTGAGATACATGTCAAAATGTAAGAATTTAGTCACACAGATTTGTTTTTTTCATTGATATAAAAATTAATATAAATTACAGGCACATAGACGGTCATGGAATGATGGCAAATCTGGATTGCCCAAATTGTCTTGAAAAAAAAAACAAGATATAGCATGTGTATGTAGCCTTTATAATGACTGTGATATGCGCTTGAAAGTAAAGGCAGTAAAAATACCCCAAAAAAGACCTAGGGCCCATAGCCAACTGTCTGTCTCCCACCAGTCTTGGGTGGTGCGCATTGCAGTAAACTGAAGAATAGAAAAATTAACTTATAGACCGGCATGTGTAACCACTCAACCATATTCTTGGCTGTTAAGTGATTAACGGTTAACCGATGACATCAGTACTCTGAAAGGTCACTGTTAAGAATGTGTTTGTCTATCTATTCAGCACCTTAACAATATGCTTTTCTTTGCTCTCTTCTTTCCTGTTCCCTCCTTCTCTGTTTAGTAAACAACACTACACACAAATGTTAGTTTGTGTGTGTGTGTGTGTGTGCCTGTGTGGCTTGGAGGTTAATTGAGCGTGAAAACGTGCAGCTCAGAACATTCATTGGCTGGCCTGTTTGTGACATTCCTCTGTGTGTGTGTGTGTGTGTGTTGTTTTTCTTTGAAAAGAAAAAATTCTGAACAAACAGTAAAATGGTGTGTTTCCATTAATACAGGCTGATGTTATGATTTAATACAGTAAAAAGGAGCTAGAAGTAAACAGGAAGCCTCAGCAGTGGATACAGTACAGTATGTGATGAGGTCACAGCATATGGTGTTTGTTAAAGGCTGTAAAAATGTACATATGGAATAAACAAAATGAATAGACTATCAGTCAATATATTTTGAATGAGTTTTTGTCGCTGCTGGAACACGAACTGAATAACGAAAAAAAAGATAGATGAATAGATTAATTACATAATCTTACTTCTTAATATTTTGTCCTGACACCCTAACCAACACACACACACACACACACACACACACTGATCTTGACACTTGTTGAGTGTCATTGAAGGGGAAAACGGTTGCTAATGGGGTGAAAATAGAAGCACTGTTCAAAAACACAGTCATGCGTGAAACATGATGCAGGCCAACACACACACACACACATGCTCATGTGATCATGCACGTGTGGGCTGACACACACACACACGCACACACAAATTGACTGTGAGAGTTCAGCTCATTAGTGCCGAAAAAACAACAACAGAGGATTGTTGTTAGTTTCCCAAAATAAACTGTTTGTTCCCTCAGCCAGCTGATTCCTTCCTGTCTTCCTTCCTTTCTCTGTTCCATCAGTCTTTACTTCCCTTCCTTGCTTCTCTTCTTTCTTCCATCCCTATTTTCCTCCCAGTCTTTCTTCCTATCCTCCATCCTTCTTTCCTTCCTCACTTTTGTCTTTTCTTCCTTTCTTTTGTCCTTTCATCTTTTCTCTCATCAATCCTTCTTTCCTTCCCCTCATGCCTTCCTTCTCTCTTGACGATCCTTCTTTTCCCCTCTTCCTTCTCTCCATCTTTCTTTCTTTCTTTCTTTCTTTCTTTCTTTCTTTTTCTTCCTATCTCTTCCATCCTTCTTTTCTCCCCTTCATTCCCTCCTTGCTTTCAATTTCAATTCAATTCAATTTTATTTATAAAGCCCAATATCTCAAATCACAATTCGCCTCAGAGGGCTTTACAGCATATGACATCCCTCTGTCCTTTGGACCCTCCTCCCCCCTTCCTTTCCCTCTTCCATCCTTCTTTTCCTCCTTTTCTTCCTTTCTGTCTTCCTTCCCTCCATCCCTCTTTCTTTGTTCTTTTCTTCCTTTTTCCCCTTTCTCTCTTCCATCCTTCTTTCATTCCCCTCATTTCTTCCTTGCTTTCCTTCTTCTCTCTATTCTGTCCTTTCTCCTTTTTTCATCCTTATTTCTTTCTTTCCTTCTGTATTTCCTTTTCACTGTCTTTTCTTTCATCTCGTCTCGTCTTGTCGTCCTCCGCTTATCCGGGTCCGGGTCGTGGGGGCAGCAGCCTCAGCAAAGAAGCCCAGACAGTCCTCTCCCCCGCCACTTCTGTCAGCTCCTCCGCAGGAACCCCGAGGCGTTCCCAGGCCAGCCGGGTGATGTAATCCCTCCAGCGTGTTCTGGGGCGGCCCCGAGGTCTCCTCCCGGTTGGACATGCCCGAAACACCTCCCAAGGGAGGCGTCCGTAAGGCATCCTTACCAGATGCCCGAACCACCTCAACTGGCTCCTCTCGATGCGGAGGAGCAGTGGCTCTACTCCGAGTCCCTCCCGGATGTTTGAGCTCCTCACCCTATCTCTAAGGCTGAGCCCAGCCACCCTGCGGAGGAAACTCATTTCGTCCACTTGTATTCGCGATCTCATTTTTTCGGTCACTACCCAGAGCTCATGACCATAGGTGAGGGCTGGAACGTAGATCGACCAGTAAATTGAGAGCGTCGCTTTCTGGCTAAGCACCCTCTTCACCACAACGGACCGGTTAAGCATCTGCATCACTGCTGACGCCGCCCCAATCCGCCTGTCAATCTCCCGCTCCATCCTACCCTCACTCGTGAACAAGACCCCGAGATACTTAAACTCCTCCACCTGAGGAAGGACCTCCCCCATGACCTGGAGTGGGCAATCCACCCTCTTCCGGCTGAGGACCATGGCCTCAGACTTGGAGGTGCTGATTCTCATCCCAGCCGCTTCACACTCAGCTGCGAACCGCCCCAGCGAGAGCTGGAGGTCACTGTTCGATGGAGCTAGGAGGACCACGTCATCCGCAAAAAGCAGGGACGAGATCCTCCCGTCACCGAACCTGACACCCTCCCCCACTCGGCTGCGCCTAGAAATTCTGTCCATAAAAGTTATGAACAGAACCGGTGACAAAGGGCAGCCCTGGCGGAGTCCAACCCTCACCGGGAAAAGGTCCAACTTGCTGCCAGCCACGCGAACCAGACTCATGCTCCTTCGGCACAGGACTGGATGGCCCTTAGCAAGGGGCTACCAACCCCATACTCCCGGAGCACCCCCCACAGGATGCCCCTGGGGACACGGTCGTAAGCCTTCTCCGAACCTGCGACCCGCACAGAAGTCCAATGACTGAACACTACTCGGGTTCGGATCGGGCAGGCCGTTCCTCCCAATCACGCCCCTCCAGGTCCCGCTGTCATTGCCCACGTGAGCGTTGAAGTCCCCCAGCAGAACAATGGAGTCCCCGGTTGGGGCACTGTCCAGCACCCGTCCCAGGGACTCCAAAGATGGTGGGTACTCTGAACTGTTGTTTGGTGCATAGGCACAGGCAACAGTCAGGACCCATTCCCTGACCCGAAGGCGCAGGGAAGCAACCCTTTCGTCCACCGGGGTAAACCCCAACGTACAGGCAGAGAGTCTGGGGGCTATCAGAGAGCCCACCCCGGCCCTCCGCCTCTCACCCGGAGCAACTCCAGTGAAGGAGAGAGTCCAACCCCTCTCGAGGACTAGGGTTCAAGACCCGGAGCTATGTGTCGAGGTGAGGCCAACTATATCTAGCCGGTAACGCTCAACCTCTTCCACAAGCTCTGGCTGCTTCCCCGCCAGAGAGGTGACATTCCATGTTCCAAGAGCCAACTTCTGTAACCGAGGATTGGACCACCAAGGCCCCGGTCTTGGTCTGCTGCCCAATCCACATTGCACCGAACCCTTCTGGATCCCTCTGCGGGTGGTGGGCCTGCAGGGGGACGAGCCCATGTAGCCGGTTCGGGCCGGGCCCCATGGGCGAAGGCCCGACCACCAGGCGCTCGCCCACGGGCCCCAACCCCAGGCCTGGCTCCATTACGGAGCCCCGGTAACCCTCCGGGCCGGGTACACGTGTCCTTGATTGTCTCCATCATGAACGGTCTTCTGAACCGTTCTTCGTCTGACCTTTCGCCCTTCTTTTCTTTCATCTTTCTTCCTTTCTCGCTTCCTTCTTTCCCCCCTCTTTACTCTCTTCCTTCCCTCCATCCTTCTTTACCATAGTTCCTTCCCTACATTCTTTAATTTCCTTCCTTGCTTCCTCCCTTCTTTGTTTTCTTTCATCTTTCCATCCATCTTGCCTTTGCTTCCTCCCTTCCTCGCTCTCTTTCTTTGCTCCATTCTTATTCCTTCCCTTCCTTCAGTCCTTCCTTTCTTTCTGTCCTTGTGTCCTTCCCACCTTCCTTCTTTCCTTTCTTCTATCCTTCTTTCTTTCCCTCCTTCCTTCCCTCTTTCTTTACTTATCACCTTCATTTCATCTTACTTGCTTTCTTACTTTCTTCTTCCACCCTTTCCTTCCCTTCCTTCCTTCTTTCCTTACTTTCTTTTTTCCTCCCATCATTCTATTTTTCCCTTCTTTTCTTCCTGCTTTTCTCTCATCCTTCCCTCTCCCCTTTTTCCTTCCCTTCCTTCTTTTTTCTCTTTTTCCTTGTTTTCTTCCTTCCTTTCTTCCCATACTTCTTTCCTTCCTTTCCTAATGTTCCCTCCCTTCCATCTTTTTTCCTTCCTTTCCTTTCTACCTTCCTTAGTTTCCTCACAATGCACATGTCATGTTTTCTGTCGTATGTTGAATTTGTGAGTAAAAACTGTGAAAGTGAGAAAGTCTGGTGAATATAAATGAAAGGTGAGCCGTCTTCACTTGCTCTTTTTCTTTGTTTTTATTTCTTTGTCATCTTTAAAATGCACTTTAAGTAAAATATCCACAAACATTAATACACAAACTAAATACAGAAAAGATCATAAAATGAACATTTTGTATGTAAATAAGCAAACAAACAAATAAATAATGAGACAACGGGGGCAGTGGCTCAGGGTTCCCTAAGGGGCCTTAAGATGAATCTTAGTGGACACAAAGTTGTGACAGAAATGTTTCTGTACACTGTTCTGTACTTCAGACTCATAAGGCAGTATTTTTATACTGTGGCAGTGCTACTGAATAAAAGGACTCTTTCCACCATTGATTTTGTTTTGTTTTCTTACTGTGTTTGATTATTTATTGATCATCAGGTTCATCATCAGTGTTTATTGTGTCATAACATTTCTCATGGAGCTGTTTTCTTTTCCAACCTGGCTGTGATGTAAATTATGTTTATTTGAATTTGACGGACCCCCCTGCAGGCTGCAGTGTTCATTACAGACACAACACGTCAGACAGCTGGTTAACCCTTTGTGTTTGTTTGTGTGCCAGGTCCAGCAGTGCATTACAGCAGCTTCACCCTCGATAAGCCGACACCCCCTCCTCTGATTGGCCAGCATACCATGCAGGTGCTGCGACACACTTTGTCCTACAGTGATGATGTCATCAAAGCACTGCTGGAGTCAGGGGCAGTGGCTCAGAATGAAGTGTCCTGATTGGCTGAGAGAGAGAGAGTGGGGGGAAACACTAACAATCAATCCATGAAGCTGCCTGATGTCATGATCACAGAATTATTCTGCAAAAAAGTTTAATTCATGAAAGTGGATATGAGCTCTTATTAAAAATCATGATCGACATACTGAGAAACGCTAAACAGTTGAAATAAAGGAGCTGCTGAATAATGAAGAGCAAATACGGCTCTGTAGGTTTTATAAATAATCCCACAAAATCCCACTCTATAAACATGATTATTATTTCTTCAAGTATGATTAGTATCACACAGATGGAAATCTTCTGAGTTCCTTTTTGAAACTTTTCATTTTCTTTTAAAAGAAGTAACAAACATAGGGAATATTTTTTAGAGTTAGTGAACAAACAGGATGAACTTGTTATTACATCAGTTTTAAAATGACAGAACAAAATATTTCACTGTATTTCACTGAACACCTCGTTTCAATCTTTTGACTCTTGAACTGTTTTAAAGCACTCAGGGTCTTTCTTACTTCACTACTTGTAAAAACAAATTGTGACAATTGTTTTTTGCACTCTGGAAATAAACTGCTGCTTTGAATTCAAACTGCAGAAATGTTTTCATCATTTGAGTAACAATAACAGATGGTTTGAGCTGACCAGACATCTTCCAGTCAGACTGACAACAAACTTCACACAGAATTGACAAAAGTCACACAGTGCATTCAAGGACACCCAAATATATTTTATTGGGGAAACTGACCATAGTCTCCTTTTCACATATGTCCTTGAATGCACCAACAGGGAGTTAACTCATAGCTGTGTTACCAGCCCAGTCGTCGTTCTACGTTTCTGCAAACCACAAGTATTTTTCATTTGTTCCTAACGTATCACATCACCTTTTTTAAGTGCCGTAGTATATGAGCTGACTTTGTCATCAGGAAGTGGAGGGGATGGTGGAAGATGTGACACCTAGGAAAGATGCCTGCTGAGATGAAGACCACTTTTCAACAAAAACAAACAACAAAACTGGTTGTGATTTTGCAAGTGACTGTTGTGTTTCCAGCAGCTTTTAGCCATCAAGCATGAGTGTTTTTAGTGACCTGTTGCAGTTTTTCCAGTGGGGATAGTGCCATGAAAAGCAAGTATCTTAAGCCATGATTTGGCTTAAGAGGCTTTTGTGCCTAAACCTAAACACACATACAGCACTGTTGAAGTTTCAGTGTATCTGCTACGTAATAATGTACAAATGTAACGTATCCATGATTTGCAGAAATGTACATTGCCAAGATTTTTTTTTGTGGCAATTTGGTTAGTATTATCTCACATAAATGTTTTACTTTGACAGAATATATAGATATCCAAATATATAAACACACACACACACACACACACACACACACACAGAATCAGAATATCCCCCCTTCCCCAACATTATTTATAATGGCCCTTAAACCTGGTTGTGCAGAACTCAGATGTTAAAAACAGATTCAGATCTTAATAAACAGAGATTATCCATTACAGTATACATGTCGTGGGATAAAGTGTCAACCACTGTGTTTTCCCCTTCTGCTGTGATTTCTCCCAGTGAATAACAGTAGTGGATGGAAACACTTGTTAATTTTACATTTTCTTTTAATGAATTCCTGGGAATTCATTTCAAATTTGCTCAAAATTTGGACTGAAACTTGTAAACTAGTAAATGTTCTGGAAAACTAGCCGCTAAAAGAGGCTGAAAAGCTCCACAGAGCTGCAGAGATGTTGATGGTTTCAGTCTACACATTTTGAATTATTGATTAGTACAGCTTTAAATCAACTTCTCTCTCTCTCTCTGCAGGGAACACACTGCAGATGAAGTGTAAACTGTTTGGATGTTGAGTGAGTGATTTCTGCACTCATCTGCAGATATTGTTCTGGGACAGAAGCAGGAAAATATTGGCTGTAGCTCAGCCTGTTTGTGATGTTAATAATCCCTGATAATGGCTCAAACATGGAGACGTATCAGAAATTAAAAGTAAGTAAACGTCCTGAAGGTGGATTCATCGAGATGTCTCTCTGCTTTTGGGGAAACTCTCTGAAACGTTGAGTGTGACACTGATATCGTAGGAAGGAGTCAGTTGACAGTTTGATTAATTGTGAGGAAATCCTTTGGTACAAAGTGGATGAGTCGAATGAACATGATGTTTGCAGGATTCGAGAAACTGTGATGCATCTGGACGTCAGCAAGTCGTCAGGGGAGACACAGACTGACATGTTAGTTTGAGTACTGGGGGAGAGAGGGGAAGGCACAGGTGTGATTCATCTCTAACCAGGGACTCACTATAGAGTCACCGTCCAAAAACAAACAGCACTGCTCCAGGATCAGATTACGTTTCTCTGAGAGGACTGATACCTCTGACAGAATGGCATGATGGGAAACCGATGAAACATAAACACTCTGACTGCGGCTCTATGTTTAACACAATCAACTTGAAATATATGACTCTGCATTCTTCTAGACCATGTGGATGAATGTCACAGCTACCAGAGGGAACCATCAGCTGTTGCTGTGGGGATGTTTAAACTCTGAAGGGATGGTGATCTCCTTACTGACTTAAAGGGAAACTTTGGTATATTTCAATGAGGACCCTCTTTTCTCATGTTTTTATGTGTCTAAGTGACCTGAAAGCTGCATGCAATGTAAACACTCAGGGCATGTTCACACTGTCAGTGCACATTCACTAAAAGTTTTTGTTTCTGCAACCCATTCTCATTGCAAACTCGTCAAGTGGTCAGTGATTTAAGCATCAGACACTGACGAAAAAGGCATCCTTTTGCAGTGGTATGATACCCCACCAGAGGGTGTCAGTATGAAACACTCCCGGATAATAATGTAATTTAAGGAGCTGCATAGTCCTTATAGGGCGTGTGAATGTTAAGCCCAACCATGATTTGTCTTTTTAAACCTAACCAAATGCTTTTGTTGCACAAGGAAATAAATGGTGTTTGTCTGTCCTGGAATAGGGATCCCTCCTCTGTTGCTCTTCGTTATCCACTGTGAGTGTCCAAGGACAGAGGGATCTCGAATGTTGTAAAGCCCTCTGAGGTACATTGTGATTTGGGAGTTATTTGTACAGCCCGTTAAGGCATGCTTTGACTTGACTTTTACTCATGTAAGTTTTTTTTTCTAAAAGACTATGCATCTAATGAACAGAAACTGTACATTTCCTGTGAAAGCAGAAGTGCATTTAAAGAGGACAAAATACATGTAGCAGACGTATATTGACATGGTGTCCCAGAACATCAACAACGGATGCAGGAAGATACCTAGCACGTCACATGTAGACGTGAAAGTTCACTGACCAAACGCCGATATTTGGGTGAGAGTGAGAATGGGTTTGCTCTTGCCACTGACAGGCTTAAATTGTTATTCTAAGTGTCTGACAAGATTATGGAAATGATCCCTACAGAGATATACCTTTAGGTTAAAGAGTAAGATCTTTTTGTTTAACCAGAAACAGCCCTGCAATCACCATCACCAAACACACCACACTCCATTTAAATAAACAGTAATTATAGTAAAAGAGGTTAAAAGGGAACACTTTTAAAAGATTATTTTATCCAGCTGTCATAACCCATGCATATTATTTAAAACCATTGACTCTGTTCTTAATGCCCCACAGACTGTCCGTGTGGAAGCCTCCTCTGAAATGTGTAATTCCTTTCTGCATTTTTTTATTGATAAGGTCGCCACCACAAGGGCTCTCATCTCAGATCCTGCCTCCGACCCCTCTGTCTTTGTCCCTTGTTCCACTGTTTTCAACCAGTTTGAGCCTGTGACTCTATCATTTTTAGAAGACGTGGTTGGTCATATTAAGCCCTCAGGTTCCCTGCGATGCTGTCCCACCTCGATTTTTCTAAAGAGGTTTTTCCGAGCATAGTGCAGTCGATTCTTGCCATGATTAACAGCAGTCTGTCTTCCAGTGTGGTTCCTGCAAATTTTAAACATGCAGTAGTGCAACTTTTTATTAAGAAACCTGGGCTCGATCAGACTGTGTTGGCTACTTTTAGGCCTTTTTCCAAGCTGCCATTCCTCTCAAAAATCTTGGAGAAAATTGTATATGCTCAGTCGAAACCTTTTCTGGATGAACATGATATCCGGGAGGTTTTTCAATTTGGTTTCAAAACCTTCCATAGTACAGAGTCAGCATTGTTAAAGGTCTTTAACGACATCCTCTTAGCATGTCATTCTGGTGACTATGTGAGCCTTGTCCTGCTTGACTTAACCGCAGCCTTTGATACAGTGGACCACAACATTTTAACATCTTGTTTACAGCAGCTAGTGGCATTTGTGGTACTGCTCTAGAATGGCTTAGGTCTTATCTGGCTGATAGAACCATATGTGTAAGCCTTGGTGGATTTGAATCCTCCCCTGCTCCCCTGTCATGTGGGGTTCTGCAGGGCTCAAGTTTAGGGCCCCTGCTTTTTTCTCTTTATTTACTTCCTCTGAGATCCATTCTTAGAAAACATGGTATGTGTTTCCATTTTTATGCTGATGACAGTCAGATCTATGTACCTTTAAAGCAGAAGGATGCTTTCTAAGTAAAACCACTTCTTGCATGTCTTAATGACATGAAAGCTTGGATGGCCTTAAACTTTTTAAATTTTAATGAAAAGAAGACAGAAGTGGTGGTGTTTGGACCCAGTGGATCCTGTGAGTCCCCCCCTATTGACTTGTGCCCTCATACACCATATGTGAAGCCCACAGTAACGAATCTGGATTTTAGGATGGACAGTGATTTTAAACTGGATAGTCAAATTAGTGCAGTTGTGAAGTCCAGACATTGATTCTCTTTGTTTTTATTGCTTTTATTGTATGAAATTGCTTTTGTTTTATTATGTTTATGGTATGACTGTTGCCAGAAGAAAGTAATCAATTAACTAAACTCCATAACTGCCTTAAAGACATAAAAGCTTGGATGAGCACCAATTTCCTGATGTTAAATTCATACAAAACTGAAGTTATTGTTCTTGGCCCCAAACAACTCAGAGACTCTTTATCTGATGACATAGTTTCTCTAGATGGCATTGCTCTGACCTCTAGCACTACCGTAAGAAACCTCGGAGTAATATTTGATCAAGATTTGTCTTTTAATTCTCATTTAAAACAAACCCCACGGACTGCATTTTTTCATCTGCGTAATATTGCGAAAATTAGGCCTATCCTGACCCGAAAAGATGCAGAAAAATTGGTCAATGCTTTTGTTACCTCTAGGCTGGATTACTGTAACTCTCTATTATCAGGTAGCTCCAGTAAGTCCCTAAAAACTCTCCAGCTAATTCAGAATGCAGCAGCACGTGTACTAACAGGAACTAAGAAACGAGATCATATTTCTCCTGTTTTATTTCATTAGTCATACTTCTACTGTTATTATACACATATGACTATTGTCACACATGTATATTACCAGATATTAATACATACTTTCAGCATATTGTATCACAGTAGCCAGAACTATAACTATAATATTATTACTTTCAATAATGTTGTAAGCTACTGTCATTACCTGCATATCTCTCTCTCTCTCTCTCTCTCTCTCTCTCTCTCTCTCTCTCTCTCTGTCTTATTGTGTCATGTGGATTACTGTTAATTTATCATGTTGATCTGTTCTGTACGACATCTATTGCACGTCTGTCCGTCCTGGAAGAGGGATCCCTCCTCAGTTGCTCTTCCTGAGGTTTCTACCATTTTTTTTCCCCGTTAAAGGGTTTTTTTTGGGGAGTTTTTCCTTATCCGCTGTGAGGGTCCAAAGGACAGAGGGATGTCGTATGCTGTAAAGCCCTGTGAGGCAAATTGTGATTTGTGATATTGGGCTTTATAAATAAAATTGATTGATTGATTGATTTCTACTTGTGTCATATTGTATTTTGTAGATGTATTTTATTGTTTTGATTCATTGTGTTATTGTTTGTTTTTATGTCCTATGTTTTAATATTTTATTAATCCTTGATGTACAGCACTTTGTTTCAGCTGTGATTGTTTTTAAGGTGCTTAAGAAATAAAGCTGGATTGTATTGTATTGGATAGTGTGTATAGAGCCAGCATATTTTAATATCTAACTGAGTGAATTTACTCATCACCAAGCCCCCGCCCTTTTGTGATGGTCTGTCAAGCTGTTGGAGCTAGCATGGAGCACACACTGTCACTAATTACACTCCCTGAAAAAATATTATCAAATTTTCTGAAAATCAAAAAAGTGATTTTAGGGAGAAGCAGACAGAAGGGTCTACAATGTGTTGGAAGGATAAACCAAGATGTCAAACTGACTCAGCAACAAAAACAGGTTGAAAAGAGGAAGACAGTTAAAGGCTAAAGGCTAAAGTACAGATCACAATCTAAAAGTGAGCCACTATATCAACTGGTGATCGAGATGGAGGACAATCAAAATAAAAGGAAACATTGTCAATTTTTCAACCAGCTGTCTGTCATTGCAGTGTGTGCCGATGAGTGGTGTTTGGCTTCCCTGGAGTCCCCAACCCATCCCCTGGCAGAGGTCTGGGCGCTGGCAGCATGGGGGGATGGGAAACACTGTTCATCTACACACATTGAAATGACACTCAGCCGGTTAGAAATTGGCACAATTTTCCTTCAGTTTTCTTGTTTAAGCAGGGCAGATCTTTATTCACTGTTGTAGTAATTAAAAAGCAAAAGCAGCATATGTATGCATTCAGTAGGCTATACTTTCATTAGCTAGCTAGCTAAGTGTAGGGTTAGCAAAAATACTTCCCTCTGCAAATATGTAGGCCAAACACAGTGTCAGCAAGCAAGCGTCTCTTTATCCACACTGAATCCGTTAAATATGCACTTCTGTAGGATATCAGCTGTGCGCTCCGTATCATACTTAAGATGTAACCATTGAAAAGATGGGTGACGACTTGCTGTCTTTTTACATTTGTACTTTTGAAACAGGAACTGATAATACAATAGAGTGGCTGTGGATCAGAGGTAGAGCGGGTCGTCCACCAATCGAAAGATCAGCGGTTCGATCCCGGGCTCCTCCAGGCTGCATGTTGAAGTATCCTTGAGCAAGATACTGAAACTCCCCAAACTGCTCCCGATGGCTGTTCCATCGGTGTGTGAGTGTGTTAAAACTGATTATACAACAGTTAGTTCCGGCCCTGCAATCTGATTGGTCGAGAGACAGTAAAACCGTGATGATATTGGAGTACAACATCACGGTTATTTCACTGTCTATGTATCACTCCGCCTCACAACTGATTGCAATCAACAATCAAATCAAAACTGATGGTTAGTGTCAGTTAGGTCAGCGGTTGCGTTGTAGGCTAATTAATTCATCCACTGTCAAACAGCCAAAAATATGGATTTATTTCCTAAAATGAGTTTTGAATTGAACTATGAATGGTCATCAGAGGAAGATGAGGGAGAGGACAAGCTGAATCCATCTGAGCACACATCCAGGTTTGTCAGTGTTTCATCAGCGGAGCTTAATGACTTGGAGAAAAGCAGCATACTGTCAGTTCAGAAGGCAGAGTCGGCTGTGCCTGTGAAGCCACAGTCCACCATGCAGTCACCAGAGACTTATTTCACCGGCTGCACAATTAATGGACATGTGCAGATAAATGTGTATAAAGAGTAAGTGCCTGGCGCACCATGTCTGCGTTACATAGCAACGGTGACAGCGGAGTCCTGAGGGAACTATTTTTGTTGGCGGAAGACAAACAAAATGCTTGAATTATCTATTTTGTCCTCATTTTTCAACATTTCTTAATCAGCCTTGCTTATTTAACTGTTGAACTGTTGTTTTAAAGCAATATCACACTCGAGCTCGTGATGTTATACTCGTATATCGTCATGGCTGTGATTGTCTTCCTATGACCAAATCACAGCCGTGACAATATACGAGTATAACATCACTCCCTCTTGTGTGATATTGCTTAAGTAGCAGGTGGCACCTTGTATGATAGCCTCGGCCACCAGTGTATGAATGTGTGTGTGAATGGGTGAACGTGACTGGTAGTGTAAAAAGCGCTTTGAGTGGTCACTAGATGACTAGAAAGACGCTATACAAATGCAGGTCCATTTACCAAGCAGATTGTTATTAGTGATGGTCATTAGCAGAAACTTACGCTGTTTGCAGGTTTATGGGTCGGTTTTGGGTCACTGATTGAGCACATATGTTTGTGGGTCAAGCGGGGAGGGTTGGCCCTCACAAGAGGATGGGTTCGTACAGGTTTTAAAAAACCCTAACCTGTCGTGAATACCAGCAGTGGACGTACATTGATGGTGTGAACATGCTCCGAGTGGTTACATTGCATTGTTGTTCCTATGAGACACTTCGACACAAAAACTTTGGAAAACAGACTTCAGGGTGAAAAGTCTCCTGTTAAAGAAATGAAGAAAAAAGGTCAATTCTCCTCAGACTCTGTACTTACTTCAATCAATCAATTAATCAATCAATCAACTTTATTTGTAGAGCACTTTTCCTGCACGGACATGCAACACAAAGTGCTTTGCAGAATTAAAAGCAATTAACACAATTAAAGAAAGAAAAACAATTACAAAGAAAGCCCCTCCCTCCCACCCTTCATACTAGACACATACACACACACACACACATACACACACACACACACACACACACAATCACACACAATAGGGAGACATGGCATGGCACTGAGGATCAAGGAAACGCCACCTTTGGGGCCGTCCACACTGGGAGGAGCCGCAGGCCGTGCCATTAGGGGGGACCAGCACCCAGGTCCCCTGGCTCCGACAGACAGGTGGACCCCCACTCGAAGGGTGGAGCCCCCAGCCGGCCGGGCCGAAGGGACCCAAGTACAGCACCCCAAACAGCAGACCTGACACAGCTCCCAGTGTGGAGGATCCCCCTGAGGAAATACTGGAGTTAAAAGCTAAAGACTAAAAGCATAAAATAGGACTAAAAGAATAAATAAAATAAAATAAATACAATACCAAAAATAAAATATGTAAGATTATAAATAAGATAGAATAGCTATAGTACCAGTGATAAATAAAAACAAAAAATTAAGATTAATATCATCTTAAAAAGCAAGATAAAAGCAGCAACATAAAGTAGGATAGAACCAGATAAGAAGATAAGAAGAGTTTAAAATATTAGTTAAAAGCCTGATTAAAAAGGTGTGTCTTTAATCTTCTTTTAAAAATATCAACAGTCTCTGCAGTCCTGAGGCTGTTCCACAGGTGGGGGCCATAGTGGCTAAATGCTGCCTCACCATGGGTTTTTGTTCTGGGTTTTGGAATGGTTAAAAGGCCAGTGCCGGAGGACCTCAGGGTCCGCGAGGGTTGATATGGTAAAAGGAGATCAGATAAATAAGAGGGCACAAGGCCGTTAAGACATTTCAAAATGAGTAAGAGAATCTTAAAATCGATCCTGAAGCGGACGGGGAGCCAATGTAGCGACTCTAAAACCGGTGTAATGTGCTCCCGCCCTCTGGTCCTCATCAGCACGCGTGCGGCTGAGTTTTGTAATAATTGGAGATTTAAAATACTCTTTTTGGGAAGACCAGAGAGCAGGGCATTACAGTAATCTAAGCGACAGGAAATAAAAGCATGCATTAGCACCTCCGTACAGGCCTGAGAGAGAAACGGGTGGACTCTGGCTATATTCTCAAGGTGATAAAAACCTATTTTCGTTATATTTTTGATATGTGGGATAAAATTCAGCTCAGAGTCAAAAGTCACGCCCAAATTTTTTACTGATTGGGTTGGTTTAAGATCCTGTAGTTTTGGTAAAAGTTTCTCTCTCTGGCCTTCAGGACCTATAACTAAAACCTCAGTTTTGTCCTGGTTGAGCTGTAGGAAATTCTCTGCCATCCATGACTTGATGTCTACAATGCAGTTAAAAAGGGCATCAATTGGCCCTGTGTCATCAGGAGACACGGTGATGTATAGCTGTATCATCGGCATAACTATGGAAGCTGATGCTGTGTCTCCTGATGACGTCCCCAAGGGGAAGCATGTAAAGATTAAAGAGAAGTGGACCTAAAATTGAGCCTTGGGGAACCCCACATCCAATTTCATGGGTTCCTGAGGAACATGTATCCATACTTACATAAAAGCATCGGTCTGTGAGATAAGAACAAAACCAGTTAAGAACAGTACCGGAGAGACCAGGTGTCTGACTCTTTTTAATAAAATGTGATGGTCTACCGTATCAAAAGCGGCGCTTAGATCCAGTAGAACCAACACTGTGAGCTTTTTGTTATCTAAATTCCACCTGATGTTGTTTATTATCTTTAGAAGGGCTGTCTCGGTACTGTGGTTCCTCCTAAAACCAGACTGACACCTCTCTAAAATGCTATTTCTATTTAAAAAGTCATTAACTTGGTTAAAAAACAGTTTTTCTAAAATTTTACTTAAAAGCGGTAAGTTGAATACAGGTCGGTAATTATTAAGAACGTTAGGGTCTAAGTTGCTCTTCTTCAGAAGGGGCTTCACCACCGCCATTTTAAAGGCAGTGGGGAAGACACCCGTCTGAAGAGAGCAATTCATGATGTTTAAAAACTGCTCCTCAAAGAAACCATAAAACGTCTTTAAAAGTGATGTGGGAATTGGGTCTAAAAGGCAAGTTGTTGGGTTTACTTGGGAGAAAACTCGACCAAGTGTCCTTGCATCAACCAGGGCAATACTCTCCAGTGTTTCCTCAGGGAAGGACAACAGTCCAGGTGTGTTAACAGACAAAACTTTCTTGGATAACAGGCTGGATCTGATGTCCTCGATTTTAGTTCTGAAGTGGTTTGCAAAGTCTTCACAAAGATCATCTGTTGGTGTCTTAAGAACTTCATTAAAATCAGTGCCTGTTAAAATATTAAAAGTGTGGAGAAGAGGAACCAGGGGTTGTTTTTATGGTTGGTGATGAGTTGTGAGAAATGGGAAATTTGTGCCTTCTTGACTGCATTATTGTAGGTTTTGAGTTGTTGACGTAAAATCTCATAATGAACGGTCAGTTTACTCTTTCTCCATCTTCTCTCAGCACTCCTGCATTCTCTTTTCAGTTTATTGATTTCCTCGTTTTTTCTCCACGGGGGTGTAGGTTTTCTTTTTATTGTTTTAGTTACAGGTGGAGCTACTACGTCCAGAGTTGACTTCAGTTTACTGTTAAAATTATCAACGATAAAATCACAAGGTGCAGGTAAAATTTCAGCAGGAGTGCTCTGTAAAATCCCAGTAAAATTTGCAGCCACTTCAGAAGTTAGATAGCATTTCCTCACTGTTCTCACCGGGGCCTCCTCTTGGTTAAAACTGGTGATGTTTAAAAAATACACAGTAGTGGTCGGACACAGCCAGGTCGACAACAGAGGACACACCGATGGACAGGCCATGGGTTATGACCAGGTCCAGGGTGTGTCCTCTGTTGTAAGTTGGCTGTGTGACGTGCTGCTTAAAATCAAGACAATTTAAAAGGTTTAAAAACTGTCTGGATAATGGATCCGAGGTATCATCAACGTGTAGATTAAAATCACCAGTTATTAAAATCCTGCTATAAGAGGTGTGAATGATTGATAAAAGTTCAGAGAATTCACTGATAAAAGAACGAGAGTGATGGGGTGGTCTGTAAACAGTGATGCAAAGAATCGGAGGGCTGCTAAAAGTAAAGGCATGATACTCAAATGACTTCTAACTGTTAAAAGACACTCCATTTGAGGTCAGTGTGTCATTTGTAATGGATGCCGTCCCGTCTCCTCTTCTACCCTCTCTAGTAGAAAACAAAAAATTAAAATTTGGTGGGCAGGCCTCGATGAGTACAACAGGTGCGTCAGTGCCAAGCCATGTCTCAGTTAAAAGAAGACAGTCTAACTTATTATCTAAAATCACGTCATTCATTTAAAAAGTTCTATTTAAAAGAGAGCGAACATTAAAAAGTGCCACATTGATGGTGACAGGGGGCTTGTTGATCATGGAGGTGGGTTGTGGGTGTTTTGTGAGTGGTCGAAGGTTATGAAGGTTCACGGAGTAAGTATGGCGGTGTCTGATGTGTTGATGTAGTGTAATGCTTACCGGAATGGATGAGGTGTTGGTGTGAATATGAGGTCCAAGTCCAGCACTGTGTGTATGGTGGTCAGAGGTGGAACTGAGTGGATAGAGCATGGACCTGGGGGACATCAATCGGTGTCGGACAGAGCAGCTGGTGCGGGTTTGGGGAAAATTGCATGCTGAACACCATATGCCAGGTTGGTTGAGAGCATGCGGGAACCTGCCTTGTTAAGATGGAGCCCGTCTGGCCCAAAGAGGTGTCGTCTCTCCCAGAAAACATCAAAATTGTTGATGAAGCCGACGTGGTGGGAGTTGCAGGCAGAGGAGAGCCAGGTTGAGGCTAAGCAAACAGCTGAAGCTGCCAATCCCTCTGCCGCAGGTGGGGGTGGGGGCGGAGATAAAAACAGTCACCTGGGACTGTGAGATGGAGTTAAAAAGGTGTCTAAAATCCTGCTTTAAAAGTTCGGACTGTTGCCTGGCGATGTCGTTCGTACCTGCGTGGATAATAATCCTTTTCGCCTGCGGATGGGAGCTCAGGATGTCCGGTATTTTCCCGGTTACGTCAGTAATGGTGGCTCCGGGGAACGACAAGGTTAACGCCTCCCTCATGCGGACGTGCCTCACGATAAAGTCCCCGATGACCAGGGTTGTGGGAGCGTCCGCTCGGTCTTCAGGGGAGCAAGCCAGCCCAGCCACCCCGCCACCCACACCAGGACTCCGGGTGTGATCCCTCGCCAGGCAGGGAGAACGGGAGGAGTGCCAGCGCACCGCGTCCCTCACGAGCCGCTTGCGCTGGGATGAGGAGCGAGTCGGTGCCGGTGGACGGCTCCCTGTTGGACACCCACCTGCTGGAGGGCAGCTACCAGTGAGTGGAGGGAGGGCTGTGGTGTCCGTCGGCAGGGGCATGGTGTCTGTGGCCGCAGGAACAGGTGCCGTCTCTTGGTGTGGGTCCCGGGTCGCCGGCTTCTCGCTCACGGACAGAGCCGCGTACTTGTTGGAGAGCAGTATCGGGGGGAGAAGGAGCCCCGCCGTGAGCCCCGCTCAGAGCCCTCTTTCGCCCGCGGATGACCACTTCGGTCCAGGGGGTCCCCCTGTTTGGAGTGGAGCAGGCGGGCCACTGACAGGAGGAGGACGGGTCCCAGAGAACTGTTTGTCCGAGCGCGGAGGTGGTGTTCTGCGGAGAGGACTCACCGGTCCGTGAGGTCTCCAGCCAGTTGGTCAGCGTCGGGAAACGGGACCTGAGGGTGATCAGTAGGGAATCCTTCCTCTGGAGCTCATTCGACATCCGCTCAATGTCCTCGAGAAGTTTAGAGATTTTTTGTATGCTTTGTTCAGCATTATTTCCAATTTTCCAGGCGAGTCGGCAGTGTCCAGTGTTGCCATGGCGGCTTACCCGGCCTTTCTTTAAAAACTTAAGATCCAAACGTCCGATGAATGTCACCTCTGGTTGCTGCTGGTGTTCAGACGGCACTCCACACTTCAGAAGTTTGGCTTCATCTCAGCATCCAGCTGTGTCTGTGAAGGCATCAGCGTCCTCTTTGTCTTCAACTGCTGCTCACGCCGTCATCACTACAAACTTTCTCCTTTTCTTAATGAAAGTTGTTAATATCCTTGTTGAGTAATTTCCTCTGAACTTTGGTCCACCTCCGTGTTAGCGCTAAGCTAACTAATGATCGACCTAAACTTAGCTAGCTAACATTAGCCATTAGCTATTTAGCTACCTAAACTTTCTCGGCTCTTTGTGAAACTAATTTGGTAGTTACACACGAAGGAAACGGACCTTCGACGGTGTACCGCTCAACTGACTATACCGGACAGACTGAGACCGGATCGGTTTTCTGGTCAAAAGTGGTCAAAGTCACCTCCCCGGCTTTCTGTCGGCGTCTTCCGGTGGATCCCAGTATGTACATCAATAACTGAATAACTTAAATACTACAACTAATGACTGAATAACTACAACTATATATATATATATATATATATATATCTATATACAGTATATATATATATATAAATACTTCAACTAATAACTGAATAATTTAAATAATAGAGAACTCTTAATGGATGTGTATCTAAGAAGTCAAAACTATATTTTGGGGTGCCACAGGGTTCTTTTCTCGGCCCTTTATTATTTTTGATTTACATTAGCGATTTGGCTATGACATGTAAAATCATTTTCCCTACATTAATTGCTAACGATACCAGTCTTATAGCCTCACACAATAACTTGAATGAGCTGAATAAGCTTAATCTCAGTATATATAAAAAGTCATGGACCGCGGAACGCATCTGAACAAGGGGGGTGTCACATGGAGGGGGTGGGGGGGTTATATGCATTGAAACAGACAATATTACTGATGTATTAAATAACGTTGCAGAGCACTTTTTTTTATTCCGACGCCACACAGTCACATCTACAGTACACACATGAACACGAACACATGCTTGCTCAGATTAACCCCTCTGATCCCACTCTAACATTCACACAACAGGCCAAGCCTATTTATACATAAACGCACAGATGAGGCCACAGTGGAAACTGGAGTAATTTGATCATTTTGTTTTTTCTGTTTACTTAAAGAAAATCAGATATCGACTTCTGTCTCTTCATTTTCCCAGATGCAGCCAGCGCAGGTGCCCACCGTTAGCTCGCGATACTCATGCATGACGTATTGATAAACAATGCACTTGATAGGCACACTAATATCAAATCAATATGCAGCAGTCAGTGGGAGTTTTTTTTATCGGCAGCAGCTGGTGAGAGTTAGTGAAGGTGTGTGGTGACTTGGCTCGTAAAAACACAGATAGGCTACAACTTAGGCTTTTATTCATATAAAATAGTTTGTCAGAGTAGAGCCCTGCGTGGGACTATTTTCTTCATCACACTCCTGCCCGCACCGCTGAATTTCTGACCATTACCACCCGCAACCGCAACATGTGTGTTATACTCCTGCCCGCACCCGCAATGTGTATGTCCACTCCCGCCCGCTCCCGCAAAACTCTGAGAATTTATGCCTGCATAATAATAGAGATGCACTGATTTTGTGTCTTCTCCCATCCCGCAGGAGAAAACATGTCATTTTATAGGCTATTAATAAAGAGATTCATGGGGTTGTTTGTTTCGTTCCCCTGGTCTTTTGACACACTGGTCAGGAATAGCGCTCCTATTTCGTTGTTTTCATTTAGTTTTTAATGAAATAAAGGCTGTTTCATATTCTATTCTCCTCCTCTGTATTTATTTAGGCTGTTTTTCTTCCTTTATATAATCACGCAGTGATTGAGGTTAAGGCAAGCCCGGTGCCAGGATGAAGTTACTGAGGGAGCGGTTAAAAATTACGAGGGGGCAAATCTTTATTATGCAACGTAGGTTCACACAGTGAGTTATAAAGAGTGCGCAGACGTGCGTAATAGTCGCCCGTAATGAGAGCTTGTCGCCGGTGAAACACAATAAACTGCACATCTTCTTTCATGTTTGTGTAACCCCTCAACCCCATTCATTTTAATGCGCAACTTAGCATTAGCATCTTACTAGCGCTTTCCATTCGTTTCTATGAAGCTTTATGCTAGTACTAGCTTGTACTATTGTATTGTATTGAATTGTATTGAAGTAAATGGATGGTTTCTGTGACAATACAGTATGTATATGTTTTACTTCAATGTAAAGATGGTACAGTGGTTTTGAAACCTTTTGATATTCTGTGCACTGTGATTAATGAAATGTATTGATGAACTTTTGTAACTTTTTGGGATATGTTGTGCTAAATTGTATTAATTTGTGTACACTTTTGAGCTAATTTGCTGGTCCTGTTGTTCTCACAGGCCGGGTTTTTTTCCCCCTCCCTTTGGATTGGAAATGTTTAACGGATGGCGAGCTACCCAGATTTGTGAGACGAATCATCTTCTCCCACCAGTGTGGTAGGAGATGCAGAGCCTATGCCCCATTGCACACACTCAACCCACATTCTGTTGAGCTCTCATGAAGGTTGCGAATCCTTGTACCCCTCCTTCAACAAACATTTTCATGAACTCTCATATGGACTGATATCTTTGATATTTATTGGAGAATGAACTGAACTCTGGGGTGGGATTATTTGGTTGTTGATGGTTTTGTCATTTGAATTTTGGATGCTCAACTGCTCATGATCTTTGCCATACTGATCAACTGAATGTCATGACATTTGTACATATGTAAATATCTTACCACTTAACTAATTATTAATACACTTTATTTGCCTATACTTTGACCCTGTTTCGTGTTTATTGTACTGGTCCTCAAACTCCATGAGCGAACTCTTATCTTCTGACACTAGTCCATATTGTTAATACTTACCTGAGTTATAACTTCTAGCCTAATTCTATTTATAAAGGTTGGCAAACAGCGAATTGGCCTATTTCCGCCACCAACTGGTAGAGTGTGGATCAAAATGACTATTACTATTTGCATTGGGTCCCGCCGGGTCCCAATGCAGCCCTCTATGTCAGAGTACAAACCGGGCAATGGCCCCCCTGGCCCCCCCAGTTCCGCGGTCTATGTAAAAAGTAATGAATCCTACTTCAAATTAAATTGACTCTTTGACTCTTTACCCTTGACTGCTGTAACACTGGAATTTCTCAGTTGTGGGATAAATAAAGGTGTATCTTATCTTATCTTATCTTATCTTATCTTATCTTATCTTATCTTATCTTATCTTATCTTATCTTTCAAGGATGAAGCTTAATTATTCCTAAATGGAATCTCCAAAGACCATGTGCAAAATTTTCAGGATTTTTTGTAGCTGAAAGATCAAATTGGAAAGCCCATAATGATCACCTGTGCAAGAGGTCCATGAAGATGCCCGGTATGATGAGAAGTTTGTACTTTGATTCATCCTTCGTCTCAACTCCATATTATAGTCTCACTTTTCCATATTTCAACTATTGCAATATGGTTTAGGCTGCTACATATCCTTCATATGTCACCAAACTACTTGAAAAGCAAAAGAGATTTATGAGAATTATTTTTCATTTCGGAAGATAACATCCATCTGCACCTTGGATTAAAAAATAGCCATTGCTGTCTATCCATATGGTCAATGTTTTTCAAACATGATTATGTATCGATACATGAACTGCAGGCAAGATCCCCCAGATACATCTCATAATGTTTTTAAGTTCAAACATTCACTCACATTTAACTAGACAAAATAATGATAATAATAATTGCTATATAACATAGTGTTGTACAACAAGATCTCTTTGTTTAAATCACATATAGAGGTCCACAGTTTTGGAATTCAACAAAAATGTATTTGAAATCGTTATCTTCCTCACCATCTTTCTATCTTCTTATTTTAGGTTCTGGTGTGTATATAGATCTTTTTTAGGTTATGTGTTCCTTATTTGTTTGTTTGTTTGTTGCTTCTTTTGTATTAATTTGTTGAGTAATGTCACTTTTTTTCTGTAATTTGAATAGAAGAGGACTTTGAATAATCTGTTTAGTCTTCCTTCCTTTTCAGCACTGAAATCACTTCTTCTGTACATATCTTTATTATTTTTATTAAGGTGTAAATAAATAAATATAAACCATAAACCAGAATCAGTCTAAACTAAGACCATTGAAGACACTCTTGAGGGTTAAGGATGTTCAGGACCTTGTGATGTTCAGACCAACAAACAACAAAAGCTGTTGTTTTTTGTGACCCGTTGCTGTGTTTCCAGAGACATTTTGAGTAGATAGCTGATAGGTTCTGTGATTGAAGTTACAGTTGTCAAAATATGCTGGTGTCTGCAGTAAATGAGATAAAACGGCTGTTTGACAAAGAGCTGATGCTGGTGTCCTAACCATGGATTGTATAAAATAATGACTGTTGCCACCTTTATGTCACCAACAGGTCTGTGGACTACCATTTTGAAGCCCAAAGTTGGGTTTTTTGGAACCTGAAATAATAATAATAATACTAATAATAATAATATCTTTATTTATAAAGCACTTTTTAAAAACAGGTTACAAAGTGCTTTACTTATTAAAAGACAATAAGTAGGCAGTTAGTGAAATAAAATAAATAAAAATAATAAAAATAAAACACAAAATGAGAAACAATAAAAGCAAAAAGATAATTCAAATTAGTTAAAAGCAAGTCTGAAGTAGTGAGTTGTTAAAAGGGACTTAAAAGAAGACAATGTGTTAGCTTCCCTGATCTCCTCCGGCAGGTCATTCCATAGATGAGGGGCTCAAACAGAAAAGGCCTGGTCACCCTTGGTCTTCAAGTTGGACCAAGGGATGGCCAGGAATCACCTACCAGAGGATCTCAGGTTGCGTTCAGGTTCGTATGGGGTCAGGAGGTCAGCTATATATTCAGGGACTAGCCCCACATGAGCCTTGAAAGTAATTATTAAAATTTTAAAATCCACTCTGAAATGGAGTGGGAGCCAGTGAAGGGATTTTAAAATCAGTGATCAATTCAATTCAATTCAAAATTCAAAACACTTTCTTTGTCCCCGAGGGGCAATTAAAAGGCACAGCAACACATACAGGCAATTGACAAGACAACATGGACAATGTCTACAGTGTGATGTGTTCTCTCCTGTTGGACCTGGAAATAAGTCTGGCTGCAGAATTCTGAATCAACTGTAATTTGTTTAGGTTATGATGTGTAAGGCATGAGAAAAGAGCATTGCAGTAATCTAACCGGGATGAAATAAATGCATGTATGACTGTTTCTAAGTTTTTTGTTGAAAGAAATTATCTGATTTTTGAGATTTTTCGGAGTTAGAAAAAACATGATTGGACACCTGAATTTATATACTGATTGAAATTGAGGTGGCTATCAAAAATAAGAAACCGAGGTTTCTGCAAGAGTTAGTAATGTGGGATGAAAGGGGACCGAGATGGGAGGCAACATGTGATGAGTCTGGACCTATGATGATAACTTCTGTCTTATCTGAGTTGAGCTGTAGAAAGTTTGATGCCATTCAGTTATTAATGTCTGCAGTTCACAAGTGGAGGTTGTTTAATCGGTCGGTGTTGCTATTGTCAAAGGAAAGGTATAATTGAGTATCGTCGGCATAGAAATGGTAATTAATATTGTATTTTGTGATAATATGACCGAATGGTAACATGTAGACTGAAAACAGCAGTGGACCAAGAACAGAACCCTGTGGAACTCCATATTGTAATGGTATTGAAGGTGATTGACAGTTTCCAATTTCAACACAGAATGACCTTCCAGACAGATAAGAACAAAACCAATCTAAAACCGACCCTGAAATGCCCACCCAATTTTTAAGACGTTCAATTAAAATACTATTATCAACAGTGTCAAAAGCTGCAGACAGATCCAACAGGAGTAAAACGGAGTGTTGACCACAATCAGCTGCTAAAAGGAGAACATTTAAAACCTTAAGAAGTGCCGTTTATGTGCTAAAACCTGCTCTAAAACCTGACTGGAATCTCTCAAAGAGGTCATTACCATTCATAAAAGAAATAATTTTTTCTGCCACAACTTTTTCTAAAACTTTACTGAGCAATGGAAATTTTGAGATTGGCCGGAAATTATTGAGGATATTTGGGTCTAGTGAGGGTTTTTTAAGGAGAGAATGTACAACTGCTGTTTTAAAGTATTCAGGAACAATACCAGATGAGAGTAATGAGTTGAATATTTCCATGAGAATTGGGCAAGTTATGGCAAGGGTTTCTTTTAGGAAATCCGTAGGAATGACATCGAGAGAGCAGGTTGAGTTCTTCAGTTTAGAAATGGTTTCAGTTTTGTTTACTATTTTTAGCAGGTCAAAAGAGCTTAGGGAACAGTTGGTACTGGGAGGAGAGGGTTCAGAGACAGCCTGGACAGTATGTGTAATATTGTTTTGGATGTTTTTGATTTTATCTGCGAAAAAAGATTGAAACTGTTCACATTTGGCAGTTGATGGTTCAATGTTAGCAGGAGAGGGACTTCATGTATGGCTAACCCCATTGAAGAGGAGTCTGGGATTGGAACAGTGGCGCCACCAAGCATTTTTTCTGGGGCCTCAGCCCTGGATGTTTTGACTCTAGCCCTGAACGTATTTTCGGTGATTCACACCTATTGTGAATCACCAAAAATACATTTGGGGCGCCCAGACAGGACAGGCAAACCAGGCAATTGCCTGGGGCCCCCAAACTCGAAAATGTTTTCCGACGGCCACTCATATTAGGGACATTTGCAATGACAACCATCTTAAACCTCCCAGTGCAATGGCACCTCTACAGCTCCGCAGCTCTGAAACCCCCTTCTTTTAACATTAGCTTGAATCTGATGTGCGTGAGGCAGCAAGCTACTCTGTATTACAAGTGTATTTATTCTGCATACTGGTGGCCAGCACATGCCGTGTTTTAGTCTTGTACACATAACTGTTCGTTTCGTTTTTGTCATGTATTTCCCACTCCAAACTGACCACACACACACACTATCTAAATGTGAAGCAGATTTTCTCTTCTGTGCATTGGAGGCTCTATCTCCGCAATGGATTGGTCGATTTGAGTGATTGACACCTCATTTGATTCATTAGAGCCAATAGAATGACGCTATGCCCACCAAAACAAGATTGACAGCACTGTAAGCCAATCAGAGTCAGCAGAATCGATCTACCAGGAATGTTTACCGGCAGAATGAGCTTTTCACGGCAAAAACAACAAGGTAAGAGAAATATTACAAATATATTTTGGCGAAAAGATTCCTGTTGTTGTTGTTCTTTGGCTTCTAGCTCTCTGATGGTTTGATTTTTTTATCGGCAGCAGTTGGTGAGAGTGAGTGAAGGTGTGTGGTGACTTGGCTCGTAAAAACAGAGATAGGCTACAACTTAGGCTTTTATTCATATAAAATAGTTTGTCAGAGTAGAGCCCTGCGTGGGACTGTTTTCTTCATCACGCTCCTGCCCACACCGCTGAATTTCTGACCATTACCGCCCGCAACCGCAATGTGTGTGGTACACTCCCGTCCGCACCCGCAAAACTCTGAGAATTTATGCCCGCACAATAATACACTGTAAAACCCAATAAGTTCAGAGTACTCAAAACTTTTGTGGAAACTGATTACCTCAAAATATTTAAGTTAACTAACCAAATATTTTAAATAAATACTTACTTAAAACAGATTATCAAAACTTAAACATTTTAAATTTTACTTTCATTTAATTTAAGTGCACTGTACTTAAAAGTATTGTAAGCAGTTACTAAAACTTGTATGTATACAAACTTAAAATTGTACTTAAAATTTTTTTTTTAATTTGAGTACCCTGTACTACCCCTCCTTCAAGACTGTTGGAAAACCATTTCAGGTGACTACCTCTTCAAGTTCATCGAGAGAATGCCAAGAGTGTGCAAAGCAGTAATCAGAGCGAAGGGTGGCTATTTTGAAGAAACTAGAATATAAAACATGTTTTCAGTTATTTCACCATTTTTGTTAAGTACATAACTCCACATGTGTTCATTCATAGTTTTGATGCCTTCAGTGAGAATCTACAATGTAAATAGTCATGAAAATAAAGAAAATGCATTGAATGAGAAGGTGTGTCCAAACTTTTGGCCTGTACTGTACATGAACCCAAACAACAATGCAAATGCTTCAGCCAACCTGGGGATGTTGCTAATCACAAGCTCATCTTCCACCACAATAACAATGGATGCAGGACTGAAGTCAACTGGACTTGTAGTGCTCTCGGAGACCACTGTGACAAGGGCAAAAGGCGTGTCAGTGATGTCTGGCTCAGGCGAGTCCTCCTGGAATTTGTAGGTTATACAAGGTTAACTTTAAGGAACTAGACAATTGCATTATATTACTATTTCACAAGTCATGACTCAACAGCTAAGTATTAGGTAGGTATTTCAACTGACTATTCTACTAGTCACCATCCAACAGGTAGGTATACATGTAAGTATGTCAATGTGTCTCATATCGGTCTTTTTAAAGTAATCAACCAAATTATTAGCCCTCTGGGCAAGGTGAGGTCAGGGCTTTGTGGGAAATTAAACTTAAGGATTACAGGGCTTCTATACCACATACTGTATGTATCCATATGCATCCACACTCACGCCTCCACACAGGGTTTGGAAGGTGGTTGCTATGTATAGTTAGGCAGCTTTTAGTGTTGAAAATAATGCTATCCATACAAAGCAAGCAATATCACCTCACTGATACTAACAGTTCTGCAAAAGCAGTGCATACTTACATTCCATGTCTTGAAGAACTGTGGGTCCTCCTCACACAGGTATACCGGGAGGACACGTAGGGCTGCAGTGCGTCTCATGTTGACATCTTGTTCTTGCTGAAAGGACAAGCAAATTCAACATGATGAACTTTGTTGCTGTCACTGTTGTCCGTATAACTTGATTTGGACCAAGTTCAACTTTAACTCACCTGGAGGTCATAAATATGTAGGATGTCATGCAGCGCCTCTGCTATCTTGCCGGTGCGTTGTGCCTTCTGTCTGAATATGGCCAACAGTCGTGGTGTGTGCCGGTCAAGCTCAGCATAAAACTGGCCATTTCTGTAGGAACTCCTTCACCATTGGATCCCCCTGAACAATCTCTTGGCGACGTAGGGCAAAAGTCATCTGCATATGCTTTTCTATCAACTGGAGGTTTTTCTCACTCTTCTCAACTTCATGCATAATTTCCAGCCTAATTTCTTCCAGGCTGGCCTGGTTTTCTCCTCTGGGAAAGTTTGGAAGGTAATTTACTTCAGCTCGTTTGGCTCTTTTTATGTTGGAGTGGGGATGCTCTTTGTCAGGGTTATTTGTGCTCCTTCTGCCTGCGTTGACAGACACCTCCACATATCCAGATCTGGCCAGCTTGGTACGATAATTCCCCATCTTGAACTTCAGGCTTATCTTCCACCCCTACCATCCACTCACACTTCCAGGCTCTTTAAGACACAGATGAGCTGTAATAAGAGCTTCCGCTGCCATTCCCACATCCCTGTCACTTGGGTAAGGTTTGAAGTTACGCATCACTGCAGCCATGTTCTCCAAAACGTTGTGCTTTTGGGCCCTGCTTAATTTCAGTGTCTTTCCAGATCTCTCAAATACACTGTTTCCCTCCTCAAGCACATGCTCCACCTCATATGAAAAAGTAGGCACAGGGAAAACATCGGGCCAGGTCTTGTGACGCACACTTACAGGTACATGAGGGAGGATGTCCATATCAGAACTGGCACATGAGCTGTTATCAGATTCTGATCTGACGACTCTCAATGTCCCCTTCTCTGGTAACTCTTGAATATCAACTAGACAGGTGAGTTGTCCACCAAAGTCAGGATCCTCATATTGCAAGGTAAATTCACAGTCCAATCTTGGCTTGAGTTTCCCTCGCAGTATGTTGATTAGCTCTTCTACTGACAAATTTCTGGGGTTGTGCCATAATCTGATGGACAGGTCCACGAAAGGAAGCCTGAAATGAAATGGAAAAATGGGTAGATTTAGTTGGATTCGTGCATACAAAAAAGTAACAGCTAATTATCACTTTGCACACAGTATTGTCAGTCCTTGTATTGAGTCATTAAATGGATGGATATGGGATTATAGATTTTAAAACTACACAAGCTTCCTTTTAGTGTAGCAGCACAAATCGTTTGGGTGTCAACAGCAGTTTTCCTTCAACAAAGCATGCAGAGAGGGGTGAGATGTCATTGAGCTCAGATATGCTGTGGACAGTCATATTCCCAGGGGAAAGCTCATACGACCTCAGGTGTTAACATAGCAATGCTATAGCATAGCATTTGTGTTCTTTGCAAAGAAATGTGACATCGTTGTTAACAAGGAGGATCAGTTCAATTTTGCTGAACTGAGGCAGTCCCCCCTCCTGCCCGACAGACACAAACATCCCGACAACCCAGCTAGTGCCATCAATAATTATATTTGATGTGCTGTAAATCATGTTACTGTCTGTTTTTTGTTAAATGTGTTCTTTTGCAACCTCTGGAAGCACAGACACAAAGACAGAGAAAACATTTGATGTCTGCTGATGTGGTTTAAAGAATGATGATGCAGTGAGATAGTATGCCACCATATGTTGATGTCTAGTAGCTAGTGTTTTTAACACATTTTTAAAGTTTTGTGTGTCATGTACTACAAGCTTAAAAAAGCGGTGTTTTCCCTCAAACCTCATTGTCCACAAATGGACAAGAGGCCCAAAACAACGTATGAGATCTGGGTAGTGCTCAACATAGTGATGCTTAGGGTGCAGTCTGAACTCAGGGAAAACCTCCGTAAGTATTTGTCTGTGATCCTGTATCTTAGTCTGCAAATACTGGATAGATTCATCATCAAATGTTGGGGACAGTACTAGCTCGACAATCTCTTTCAAATCCATCAATACAGTCCAAGCACCATCTCCCTCAGGAACTTTATTACCAATCATCAATGGGAGTAGTCTCAACAATGTGCTATTTTCGTGGCCATTACCACCAATGGTCCTCTTTCCAGCAAAGTTCTTTGAGATGGGCTTTGGTTTGTCAACCTTGTCTGTGTGTTGGTATGGGAATGACACAGTTTTCCTATTCAAATACTCAAGGGTGAAATATTTGAGGTGTATCATCTGCTCAATACACTGCACCAACTCCACAGGTACAATGCCCTCAAAAAGATCATGAAGGACATCAGGTGGGAAACCAGTGGTTGTATGAAAATACTGCAAATGCTCTATCAAGATGCAGTCCCCTTTGACACTAAACTGATTTTCACTATCCCCTTGCATGACATCCTGCACATCTTGGTCATGACTGTCTTTTGTCCTCAGACAAAGTTCACTATCTCCAACTTCATGAGACTGAATTTGGTCTCGGGTAGCTTTGCAGAATCTACAAATATATCCTGCTCTTAAAGACTGCATAAAGTCTGCTAATGCATGGGCTGCCAGATTATCAGATGCAACACATAAAACAGAGCCCCGAACTGACTGACCAAGGCACTCAATGAATACACCATCTTGTTCAAGAGTGCAAAGGTCTTGTAACAAAGGAGTAAGGGCTCTTTCATATCCACACCTCTGAATATCAGATGCCTTACATAGTGCTGCTAGCTGAATCACATGCAATCCTGATCTGTATTTACTTGGTAGATCAGCAACCACCCAGCACACTGAACACAGTTTGTGGATTTTCTGTGAAGTGTCAAGTGGATTTGCTATTTCAAGGTCATCAATATACAAAATCAGTGGGAGTGTCAGCTCAGAAGATGACAACAAATCATTCTCTTTGAAATATGAGCCATCTTGATGAGTCATGTAATGGCCTTTTTGTGAGATTTTGGTTTCCTTAATTTTGTCAAGGATGTCCGTATGTTTGCACATTTCTTGAATCATCTGGAGTATAGGGACATAAACTACTGTTCGTCCGGGTTCTAACTCATACTGCACTGGCATTACAACAGGGTAATTTTTCTCAATAAATGTTTTTCTTCGTTTAGTCGAAGACAACTCCTCACCTTCAGCTGTGGCACTCACAAAAACATTTGTGTCCATAACAGTATTCACTAAATCACTCAGGATAGCCTCAGTAGGAGAGACATTATGCCTCTGTAGTATCTCTTTTATAGCATCTTTGATAAGAGGTTGTGACAAAGAAAATATCTGAACCAGATGATCAACTATTTCCTGAGCTGCCATGTCAGAAACATGAAGAATAGTTTGCATTTTCAGGAACAAGGAGGACAAATTATGGTGTAACTGGGCTCTTAACTGGCTGGTGTCACACCTGTCAACCTCAGGAAAATCAAATGTTTCTGCATCCTGACACTGAGTAGGATCCTCGCCATCAAGGTCAGCAGTGTTAAGTGGGGCACTATCACCTTCTCTTGACACAATGTCATCACAGAAGTCTGAACTACCTGCATGCATCCTACTTTTGTGTGCATTAAATGACGAATAGACATTTGTGCGATAGCTACAGTTCTTAAATGGGCATGTTACATTCTCATGGTTCTTTAAGTGTCCCCTTAGATGACTGAACAGTGTTGCCTCTGAAAAGGCCTGTTTGAAGTCACACGAGGGACATGTAAAAACTGTGTGTCCTGCTTGTGCTCCTTCACTTGCACCAGCTCTACACGTGTCTTTGTGAAACCGTGATAAATGAATTTTCAGTGCATTAAATGATGGAAATGTACAAATGCAGGAGGTGTAGAGACATGGCAAAGGACTAACTCTTGAATAATGGCTATGTTTCAAACGGTAGTGCTTAAATAACTGTGCCCAGGTGTCTGAGGACACAGCACACAACTTGAACTTCCACTCTATCATTTAAAGTGCTTACTTTCAAACTAACATAATTCTCCTACAAGTGAGTTTAAATCATTTGGCTTATCAAAGAAAAAGGTCAGTGCTGGTCAATGTTCTCAACTTAATCCTGTGGAAACAGATATAATAAGCAGTAAGAAACCAGTTAAATTATGTAGGCTACTCAACAACAGCTTTACAATTTATTAACCCAGAATCTCAAGTGTTAATATAACTTACCAATAAAGTTGCTCTCAGATGATTCAAGTGACTGTAGGTCATATACAGTCAATGACATAGATCTACAAATGCACAGACAGACAGACAGACTTGATTATTACAAATAATAATAAAACGTTAGCCTATTTATGGAGGGGGAGCAGCACAAGCTAAATTTCAGTTACCCTGATTCGTGTGCATGCTCGCTTCTCTGCATCCACTTCAGCCTATGAGGAAAGAAAAAATGGAGGTTCAATGAAAGTTTGCAGATTGCATAAGCTAACCAACTTCATGTCCATGCATTACCACGGATGTAACTAGCACTGAAGTGCATAAAAGTTACTGCCACAAGTTAGCCATTAGCCTCAAAGTGAGTCGGCTAATGGCTAAACTAGCTGCAACTTAACGTTCGTCTTAAGTTAGCTACTAGGCCTACTTTAGTTCATTCGGGTGCATGTAAGAAGAAGAATATATTTACCAAATAAGGGCGCTCAACATAAATATCAGTGTCACACGAAGAAACGCTACGGCTGCTAACTGAAAAGAGTTACCGGCTAACATAATTACGTCATCGTTAACGGTAGCACAGGCGCTGCAATTCAAAAATGAGCGCAAATCACCACGGTCATTGCTCGGTACCCTAAATGTAAAAACAGTCTAACGATCAAACACTTTATTATTTGTGATATCCATGCAATGTTATAACAAGCAAAGCAGTTTTGACAAGTTTGTTTGGTTTACTTACAAGTTAATCCATGAACGAAGATGAGACGCGAACTCTTGCACACGGCAGCCATCTTGGATAAAAAAAAATTACATCGGCCAGGGCAGCAGATTCACAACGTTGTGACGTCATGACGTCCGTGTACGCAGCATTCACTCAAAAGTGATCATTGATGGGGAATACTTTACACATAAGTGCTGTGCCACAGAAAATTAAAACTAGATTACTCATTCACATCACTGAATAGTTATATGTTCTATCAACTATTAAACAGATTTTAATTAATGTGCCCTCACTCCTTATAAGTTAGTAGTACTGTTGGGGTTTACAGTGTAGAGATGCACTGATTTTGTGTCTTCTCCCATCCTGCAGGAGAAAACACGTCATTTTAGAGGCTATTAATAAAGAGATTCATGGGGTTGTTTGTTTCGTTCCCCTGGCCTGCATGTCTTTTGACGCACTGGTCAGGAATAGCGCTCCTATTTTGTTGTTTTCATTTAGTTTTTAATGAAATAAAGGCTGATTCATATTCTATTCTCCTCCTCTGTATTTATTTAGGCTCTTTTTCTTCCTTTATATAATCACGCAGTGACTGAGGTTAAGGCAAGCCCAGCGCCAGGATGAAGTTACTGAGGGAGCGGTTAAAAATTACGAGGAGGCAATTCTTTATTATGCAACATAGGTTCACACAGTGAGTTATAAAGAGCGCGCAGACGTGCGTAATCGTCGCTCGTAATGAGAGCTCGTCGCCGGTGAAACACAATAAACTGCACATCTTCTTTCATGTTTGTCTCATGAGAGATGGAGCTGACAGACAGACAGACAGGTGGAGCAAGTTGGTAGGAAAGCTGGTTCAGGGCATATTCGTCCATTTATGAATAAATATGGAGTGGAAACGCTCATGCATGTGCACCAAGTTCCTGTGTTGACATCCTGTCGCTAGGCTACATCTTCTTCTTCTTCTTCTTCGTTTTCTTCTACTGTTTAATGGCGGTTGGCAAACAGCGAATTGGCCCATTACCGCCACCAACTGGTAGAGTGTGGATCAAAATGACTATTACTATTTGCTTTGGGTCCCGCCGGGTCCCAATGCAGCCCTCTATGTCGGACTACAAAAGTTACCCAGGCCATGGCTCCCCTGCCCCCCCTCGGTTCCGCGGTCTATGGGTGCCACAGAGTCTAGAAGTAGAGTTAAAAAAAAAACAAACGAGGCAATATTAGCATTCACAGAAGAGTTAAACCCAAAGTCAGGAGATGCAAAGGCAAAGGCAAAGGCAAAGACAAAATTTAGCAGTTGAAGTGGAGTTAAAAATGCGGGAATAAGACAGGGTATTATTATTGTTGTTAACAGTGTTATGAACATAGGTATTGTTGGGATTCACAGGACCACAGATGATTTATCAATTGGTAAAATCATCACTGGACATTTAAAGGCTTTTTCCTCTGCATGCTCTTTGTCTTCAAGCAAAGAGGGAGGTTTCAACTCACACCTCAGTGAGACACAAGTCTCACAACTTGATTGGACAGTACTGTTACAGTGACATGCCCCTCTGTGATGTCACCAAACTCTAAGATAAGTCCTGCTCCTTTCAAGGCTTCTCTCTCTTGCTCTGGAGCCAAAACAGCTCACAGCTCTTGCTCTACAGATGCGGAGCAGCTCACACCTCTTTCTGGCTGGGCGTGGACCAGCACAGAGGCCCAGACCCTTGCTCCATAGCCCAAAGCACTAAAGGGAGGGCAATTGATCATAGCCTCTCTTGCAAACACAAGGTTTGCAACTAGCTTTCCAGCAACAAGGAACTAAGTGAGTTAGCACCCAGTGTCTAACTCTGCTAAACCCTGAGCGACCAGCTTCCTCTGAGTTTCACCTTTGGAACAAAGGACACAACAAAGACTGTACCTGGAACCATCTTCCCAGCCTTCTTCTGCCGGCTAACAATGCAGTACACCACCAAGTGACTCTTTCTCCCATCCATTCAAGGATCGGTAACGTAACAACTGGGCATAGTTTATCACAGCTTTACAGGCTAAGCAAGACTGTTTAACTTGTTGTATGTGATTTGATGCTGTTTACTGAGTTATTGTTGTGATAGTTTGCAGTTAGGTCATTGATTAGTTGGCTTCGGCAAGGCTAAGTGTTTAGTTTGCTAATACTGTTCACAAACAGATTCTTGCACACAACTAAACAGTCTCTGCACTAATCCAGACCGTTTGCAACAAAAATCACATTCACATAGACTCATTAATGCAATGGGCCCTAGGCCTTTTTGGGGTATTTTTACTGCCTTTACTTTTAAGCTCATATCACAGTCATTATAAAGGCTACACACACATGCTATATCTTGTTTTTTCAGGACAATCTGGGCTAACCAGATTTGCCATCATTACATGTCCTCCTATGTGCCTGTATTTTATATTAATTTTTCTATCAATGAAAAAAACAAATCCGTATGACTAAATTCTTACATTTTTACATGTATCTCACTATAGCAAGTTGGAAAATGACATATTCTGCCATATCTGAAGAGGGGAGACTCTCTGGAATCTGGCAATATAAGAACCATGATGCTGGGACATTTTGTCACATCACAGTTGTCCAAAACATGTGGTTTGTGCCAGGCGGACATGATTGCCAATATTTTTTCATTATTGCAAGAAATTCCATTGACTCATTAACAAGTCAAAAATGTGTTTTACCTGAAAGAAACATGCAATATTTACATCTAAGATACCAGAAAAATAGTCAACCAAGTGTAATTATGTCCTCCAGATAATATTTGTTTTTCAGTTTCAGTTATATATTGGGGGGACATTTTGGGCATTGGAGGGGGGGCACGTGTCCCCCTCAATGTATATGGTGACTAGTGCTCTGTCAGGCATGCATAATTAGGCCTCAGTTGTCTGGGTGCGCAAAGGTGAAGTGCGCTGGTTTTGTCATACAAAGTTTGATGGAGTGTCAACTGGACAATATGGAGATATTTGCATCTTGAAAGCTGGACTACAAATGTGGATAGACAGGAAGAAACACACGCAAGCCTAAGACGTGGTAAGATACGATATTCCTCACTATATGAAGTGACTGACAACAAGATCTGTATAATGGATTGTAAAGAAATTCTTCAGGTTTTTATTTTGTAGACACTTGATCTGTATTTATAGCATGATGGGATGACAGCACAATGATGTATGTTGTATCACTGGAAAGCTCTGCTCCTGCGCTTTCATGTGATATGCGTGGCATTTCTGTGTGACCCTGCATTCGCAAGTAATCCATTCAAGAGTAATGTGTGTGCAAAGCTGTATGAAAGCTCTGTTATACATAATTTTGGTGTAAATTTGTAATTTTTTTCGCTATGAAAACATTGGACTATTGACAAGTGCTTGGTCTTCTCGGAAAGCTATGATTCCGCTGTTTCATGTGATATGTGTGGCTTCTTGCTATGACGAACGGTTGTGGAGAAAATCAATAGAGAAGAACAGGTGTGAATTTGGACGCACTATGCGTCGTTTGGGCCCACAGGGTTAACAAATAGGCTTTCAACAGAGCTACACCCAAACAGGCATCTTAAAGTTCACACAGTCAGACAAACACCTCCCCCAACCTGAAGCCAGTTTTGATTCGGCCATCTAGTAGTTCCCTGTTGTCAGCCATTTTGTTTTGTAGGCCAAACAGCTCTTTGATCACCACACTCGCCTTTGTCTTTCTCTTTTCTCTCTCGCACACACACACACACACACACACATAGTATACACACCAAGCTTGTATATAGTTAGTTAGAATTTGTGTGTTTTGGTTTGCCTTTCTTGTTTGTGAATAAATATAATTCTTTGGAATTATACCTGCTGTCTGCTTAATGTTGCACAAGAGTGAATGAATAGTCAGCCTCTGCTGCATCAAGAACTCTGAAATCCTTCAGATGTTACTGTTAATTTTGGTTGTTGTCATTAATTTAATTGTTAATCAAACTCCAAATTAATAGTTTAGCGTATTTCATGAGACTGATATCTTTAACTGGCCATCATTTTTCCCTTTATGGGAATGGTGCCCCACGAGGTGATTTAATGTTAATTAAGTCACATTATTTAACATAATTATTAATAATTATTAATTATTTCCAATAGCCAATTAAATCCCTACATATTTGGTGTCCCTTGGTGAGACTAATATATTGACCCCTACATATTTGGTGCCGCTGTGTGAGGTAAATATATGTTGATCCCAACATATCTGGTGCCTCCGTGTGAAGCCCGAATTTATATTCCCAACAGTATGAAAAAGGAGGAATTTATGATCAGATACCACACTTTCTTGGCAAACAGCATCACTCATTATGCCATGATATAAAACCAGATCAAGAACATGCCCCTTATTGTGCGTGGGTCCTGTCAGAGCACGGAAAAGGTTAAAAGTATCAAGTAATTTTAAGAAATCAGTAGCTAAAATATTGTCAGGACAGATCACCTAAAATCACCTAAAATCAGGATAGCTTTGTATTTTGGCATGATGATGGAGAGCATTTCATAAAATTCTTTGATAAAACCACAGCATTTTGGTAGTCTGGTTTGGTAAAACACATAACATTTCAGGTGATCCTCTTAAAAGAAATCACAAGTACTCAAAAGATGAAAACATGTCGAGGTCAACCATTAAGCATTTAAAACTGTTTTTATAAAACACAGCCACTCCACCACCCCTGCCTGAACATCTAGGTTTGTTAAAATAAGCGAAGCCAGGGGGAACCGTTTCAACTAGTGGCACAGTGTTACCTGTTGCCAACCAGGATTCAGTAACCATAAAAAAGTCAGCCTTCTGGAGAGTAATAAAATCGTTACAGCTAATTGTTTTGTTCCCTAGTGAATGAACATTAAGAAGACTGAAGTTGATGGGCAAGGGAGGAGGAGGAGGTGATACTGAATTGGGCTGACACTGGATATGAGAGAGTACTTTACGATTGGCACATCTATAGGAGGGAGGGTTATAGGGCCTGTGGTTTATAATAACCGGAATGGGACTGATATTGTGATGTAGATTATTATTAACCAAACTATTAGTCTAGTCTGGGATACTGAAACTATTATTTGCCTAATCCTAACCCACATAATCAATCAATCAATCAATCAATCATTCAATTTTATTTATAAAGCCCAATATCACAAATCACAATTTGCCTCACAGGGCTTTACAGCATACAACAACCCTCTGTCCTTTGGACCCTCACAGCAGATAAGGAAAAACTCCCCAAAAAAAACTTTTAACGGGGAAAAAAATGGTAGAAACCTCAGGAAGAGTGGTATATATAAGTAAGAAGTACTTATATAAGAAGTAAGAAGTATATATTTGTATCTGGCAGTATACATGTGTGATAATACTCATATGTGTATAATAGCAGTAGAAGTATGACTAATGACTAATGATGGCAGCAGCAGCAGCAGGAGGCATCTTGCAGGACCACGGCAGCAGCACAACCACACACGTCACGCTATCCAGGCACCGCTCCGATATGAGTTTAAATGGGTAAGAGCAGGCCAAAAGGCAGCAGGACCCACTCTAGAAGAAATGGGAGTCAGAATGAAGTTGTTTGGGTCATGCTGGGATGCAAGTCAGAATGGATTAGAGGCTATGAAGTTGATAAAATTTGATACAAGTGTCCTGGTTCCTTTATGGTTTTGGTGTAAGTCATCAGATTTATAGAGATCATGTTTAGTCCAAAATGAGTCGAAATTGCTGATAAAACCATGACCTGTTGCTCTGCAGAAATTGTCTAGCCACTGGTGGAGGCCAAAGAGACAGCTGAAGCACTCCGATCTAGATGATAAGGTGGGGAGGGCACCAGATAGGAGGCAGTGTTTTCCCAGACTCTCAGGAGTTAACGCCAGCGACTCAATGTCATGTTGCAGCTTGATTGACTGTCTGGAGGACATGACGTCATTCACTCACGTCATGAAAGTTGGGGACGTTATCATACTGGCAGGGGTGGATCCGACTTAAGATATGACCGCTGAGGACACTTGCAGCAGACAGTCTGTCACTCAGAGGACCCCACCCTTGAGTATGCATACCTTTAAGCCTTCATAAAATATAAACAGGTGAGTTGTACAGTTGTCATGAATGTTGAACTTAGCTATAGAGAGCAAAGCGTAAAAAGAAAGAGTTTCAGACCTGTGTCAGGAGTCAGAGCTAGTTAGATGTCAGCATCTAACTAGCTCTAACTAGCTAGGTCAGCAGAAGATGTCAGCAAGATGGCGCCAGTGTGTGTGGCTGGCCGTCTGCTGCTCCTACAATGCTTAGTGTTTTTATTGTTTTTAACCATTGGCACTAAACAAATCGAGTCTCTGCTGGTGTATGATCGCCAGTCTCTTTTGTTTCTCCGGCAGAATGTCGGACAAATGGGTGCGTTTAATCACGGTGGACAGAGTGCTTTGCCCCCGCTCTTGGCGGGGATTCCGCCTCACCTGTACCGGGCCTCGGCCCTACCTTCTCGGCGGAGGCGTCCCCGTCGCCGCGGCAGTCGCGGTGGTCGGCTGGTGAAGCTGAAGCTCTGGCTGACACGCTCTTCGTCCATTTCCCGGACAGGATATGGATTATTATCTCCTCTCACTGTGCCCCGACGCCTCCTTGACCGCACTGACGTCTGTCTGGTGCCTGTCACCGGCTCATTTGAGGGACTCCAGCCCCGCCGCCTCTGCCCTCCTCGGCTCTCTCAGCGTGGGGTGGACCATCGGCTCCTGAGGACGTTGCCCCGGGCTCCCCGATCCACCGGACCACGGGCCCCAGCTCCCTCCAGGATTGGCTTGGTGAACGCCGGATCCCTGGCGAACAAAACTTTCATCCTGAGGGATTTCTTCAGCTCCCGTGCCCTGGATTTCCTGTGTGTGACAGAGACTTGGATCGGTGCTGGTGAGTCCAGCGCTCTGGTCGAGCTTTTACCTGCCGACTGTTCTTATTTTAACTCCCCGCGGATGTCGGGTCGTGGAGGAGGGACGGCGGCGGTTTATAAAAACGTCTTTAAATGTAAGCAGTGCACCGTCTCATCCTCAATTTCCAGCTTTGAAGTGACTTTATTTGAGGTGGGTCGCTCCGACCCGGTGCTGTGCGCTGTCATCTACCGACCCCCCAAATACAACAAGGACTTTGTTGATGACTTTTCTGGTCTTCTGGCGGAAATCATGCCGAAGTATGACCGTGCCATTTTTCTTGGGGATTTTAATATTCATGTGTGTTGTCCCGATAAGCCGTTGGTGAATGATTTTTTAAACCTTATTGATTCTTTTAATCTGGTGCAGTGTGTGTCTGGTCCCACACATGAACATGGACACACATTAGATCTAGTCCTCTCTTATGGTTTATCTGTGTCTAACTTGGAGATCTGTGATGATGCGATTTCTGATCATATGCCTGTTTTGTTTGAAGTTGCTTTCTCCTGTGCCGATGTTAAATCTGGTGCCCCTGTTCAGCGCCGTCGGCTTTTTAACTCTTTTACTGCCGGTCAGTTCTCCGTGGCTTTTAATCAGCTCTGTGTCCGCCCTGCCTCTGCTAACACAGAGGAGCTCAGCTCCTGGTTTAACTCCTCCTGCCGAATCATACTGGACTCTGTGGCTCCAATAAAAACTGTGTTGCCCAAGGCTAAAACTGAGCCATGGTTCAATAAGGAAACCCGTGCAGCTAGACAGGAGTGCCGCAAAGCAGAGCGGAAGTGGAAGAAGGACAAGCTGCAGGTTTCCCTCCAAATCCTAAAGGACTGTTGGCGCTCCTACCAGAACACTGTCAAAGAGACCAAAAGGAAATACCTGTCAAACCTCATTGAGTTAAATCGTCATAACCCGCGTGTGTTATATAAAACCATTGACACTGTTCTTAATGCCCCACAGGCTGTGAGCTTGGAGGCATCTCCTGACATGTGCAATTGCTTCCTGCATTTTTTTATTGATAAGGTTGCTAATGCAAGGGTTCTCATGTCAGCCCCTGCATCTGACCCCTCTGTCCCTGTTCCTTGTTCTGCAGCTCTTGATAAGTTTGAACCTGTGTCCCTATCATCCTTAGAAGAGCTGATTGGCCATATTAAGCCATCAGGTTCTCCCTGTGACGTTGTCCCTCCTGGTTTCTTCAAAGTAGTTTTCCCTAGTATAGGGCAGTCGGTTCTGGCCATCATCAACAGCAGTCTGTCCTCTGGTGTTGTTCCCCCGAGTTTGAAACATGCAGTGGTCCAGCCCCTACTTAAGAAACCTGGCCTTGATGGCAGTGTGCTGGCCAATTTTAGGCCCATCTCTAAGCTGCCTTTTATCTCCAAAATCTTAGAAAAAGTTGTTCATGCTCAGCTAAAATCATTTTTAGATGAGCATAATGTCCTGGAGATCTTTCAATCAGGCTTTAAAACTCTGCATAGCACCGAGTCAGCTTTAGTAAGAGTTTTTAATGACATCCTCCTGGCAAATGACTCTGGTGACCATGTAATTCTTGTTTTGTTGGACCTAACAGCGGCTTTTGACACCGTGGACCACAATACCCTAGTGGCTCGGTTACGCCACCTAGTGGGCATCTGTGGTACTGCACTAGAGTGGTTCAAATCTTATCTGGCTGACAGAAGCATGAGTGTAAGCCTTGGAAACTCAGAATCCAGCTCTGCTCCTCTGCCGTATGGGGTTCCACAGGGGTCGATTTTAGGCCCCCTGCTTTTTTCTTTGCATTTACTGCCCCTGGGATCCATCCTGAGAAAGCATGGCATCTCTTTCCACTTTTATGCTGACGATAGTCAGATATATGTACCACTAAAAAAGAAAAATGCCTTCTCACTCACACCACTTCTGGCATGTCTTAAAGACATCAAAGACTGGATGGCCTTGAACTTTTTAAATTTTAACGAGAAAAAAACAGAAGTGATGGTGTTTGGTCCCAGTGGCCTTTGTAAACCTCCCCCTGTTGACTTGGGCCCTTTGGCAGATTTTTTAAAGCCAACAGTCTCAAACTTGGGTTTTAAGATGGACAGTGATTTTAAATTGGATCGGCAAATCAGCTCTGTAGTGAAGTCCAGCTTTTTCCAAATTAGACAGCTGGCTAAGGTGAAACCTTTCCTTGCACAGCAGCACTTTGAAACAGTAATCCATGCCTTTATTACATCTCGGCTGGATTACTGTAATGCACTTTATTTTGGAGTCAGCCAGTCTTCCCTCGCACGTCTCCAGTTGGTGCAAAATGCAGCTGCACGCCTGTTAACTGGAGTACGTAAGAGGGAGCACATAACTCCCATCCTGGCCTCCCTCCACTGGCTACCTGTGCACTTTAGAGTCCATTTTAAGATTCTTTTATTAGTTTTTAAATCTTTAAATGGTCTGGCCCCACCTTACCTCTCTGAGCTTCTTCACCCCTACGCTCCTGCTCGGTGCCTCAGGTCAGCTGATCTGCTGCTTCTGGAGGTGCAGAGGTCTAAACGGAAGCTCAGAGGGGACAGAGCTTTTTCCGTTGCTGCTCCTAAATTGTGGAACGAGCTACCCCTCCACATTAGACAAGCCTCCTCACTGTCCATTTTTAAAACTCGTCTAAAAACCCATTTTTATTCCTTGGCTTTCAACTCCGCATGAGACTCTGCATCTGTTTTAGTGTTTTATGGTTTGTTTTATTTATTGTTTTATTGTTTTTAAATTGTTTTAAAAACAATAAACAATTATTTTAGTATTTATTTCCTGTTAATTATTTTATGTCCCTGTGTTGCTTTGTCTATTTATGTACAGCACTTTGTTTCAGCCGTGGCTGTTTTAAAGGGCTATATAAATAAAGTTGAGTTGAGTTGAGCTGAGTTGAGTAGTTAAAGGCTAAAGTGAACAGATACGTTTTTAGCTTTCTTTTTAAATATTTAGCGAACTAGCATCCCTGTTATTTATAGGTAGTGTGTTCCATAGATTTGGGGCATAATTGACAGAAGCTACATTCCCGATATTCTTCCGGTTGTTGCTGGGAACCTCCAATAAACCAACAGCAGATGATCGTAGTGTTCTTCGAGGCAAATATTTAACAAGGGAGTTAGCAATGTAGCTTGATCCCAGCCCTTTTAAGGCTTTGAAAACAAGGAGGAGGAGCTTAAAATTAATTCTAAATGTAACAGGAAGCCAGTGCAGAGCAGTTCAGACTGGCCTGACATACTCTTTCCTCTTGGTTCTGGTTAATAGCCGAGCTGCAGAGTTTTGAATGAAAATAAATAAATACAACTGTTACTATTACAAAATATGGAAGAAATAAAATGAAGAAAAGAAAAACTCACAAAAATGATGACAGTTTTTATTGTTAGTGTCAGAAACACACAGATTTCTAACATAAAACAGCTTTATTCAGTGTTTTTACTCATTTATATCAGCTGGTCTGTTTGTTTGGAGAGAAAGAGACCTCTGTGGATAATTTAGCTCCTGGTAAACCTCCTGAACAATGAACACTGAATGAATTCTAACCAGGAGAAGTTTCAGCTGGCTGTAATCTGCAGTCCTTACTATTATATGCCACTAAATCCCCCTAAATCTGACGCACTGAACCTTTAAACTGAGATTGTTTCATAACCAGTTAAAAATTCCTTGTAGCTGCTTGAACTTCAGAATCAGAATCAGAAACACTTTATTGATCCCCGAGGGGAAATTATTTATGTTACAGGGGAAAGATACGTGAAAACATAAGAAATTTAAACAATAGTATTTACAAATATATAGTTAAATAAACAGGAATTATTAACAAACTTAAATGTAAATATATACATATATATATATATATATATATATATATGTATATATACACAGTGGTGGAAAAAGGCTTTCGGACACCCCATGCATTTGTGAAATATTGCATTAAGAATCACTCTTAGGTCTTCAAGTGCAATTTCTTTTAGTACAGTCACAGCCAAAATACTAAATAAATCCTAAAAAAGCCATTAAAAACTTAAAATTGTGTGGTTCCATAAAAATACATCAGAAATTTTGAGTATTGGGTCATTTTGGTACCAGTGATGAAGGTCGTTCTTTTTATTAAAAGACACAATTTTTGTTGCCAAGCTTTGTGTCTACATAAAGCCAGCACATTTGAAAGTTCTTCAGACACAAAAATGGCTAAAACAAGGAATCTAACGCAGGAAACACGCCTGAAGATAAAGATTCTCAGCCAGGAAGGGTACAGCTGCCGCCAGGTAGCCAGGAAGTACAGATGCAGTCCTTTAGCAATTGGATACACTCTGCAGAAATACAGACGAACTAACAGCTTGGAAGACAAACCAAGATCTAGGTGTCCAAGGGTTTCTTTAGCAAGAAATGACCGCATCCTGATCCGCATGTGCAGGCAAAACCGCCGAATGACATCACAGGAGCTTCAGCAGCAGTGGTCAAACCAAACTGGTGTCCAGTGTTATACCCGCACTGTACGTGGCCAACTTTTAGATCAAGGCTTAAGGTCCTACAAGGCTATCGAGGAGCCCCTGATCAATGAGAGACAGAGGTTAGCCCAGCATCGTTGGGCCCAGGCACACAAGAACTGGACAGCCAGGAACTGGAAGAAGATTTTGTGGTCAGATGAGTCCAGTTTCCAGCTTTATCTTCCTCCGACTAATGTGAGGGGACACAGAAGGCCAGGCGAAGCATTATCTCCAGCATGTACAGTACCTACTGTCAAGCATGGTGGAGGCAGTATCATGGTTTGGGGATGCATGAGTGCTGCTGGTGTTGGTCATCTCACTGTCTGTGATGGCACATTGAACTCTCCTAAGTATTGTACCATTCTCGAAACCCACATGCTCCCCTCTGCGCGTGCACTGTTCCGTCGAGGTAAAAACTGGATGTTTCAACAAGATAATGCCCCTTGCCACGCATCCAAGGCCAGTAGAACTTGGCTGCAGGAGCACAGTATCTAGGTCTTAGAGTGGCCAGCTCAATCCCCGAACATGAGCCCCATTGAAAATCTGAGGTGGATTATCAAAAGGTCTGTTTCAAAGCATAAACCAAAGAATTTAGAAGAATTAAAAGCAGTAATTAATGAAGAATGGGACAAGATTACCCATCAACAGTGTAAAAGGCTTGTGGGGAACATGCCAGCCAGGATTAGAGCTCTACTACGTGCCAGTGGCAGGACTACTAAATATTAATATGATGATGTGATGGTTTATTTATTTTTTGTTCAGTTTTGAACACATTCTCTGTTATTTGTTGACTTTGATACTGACAATGTTGAGAACTGACATATTGAAACTGTCAAGAATTTAGTTTTGTTAGTTTTTCCTTGTAAACAATAAACAAAAAAATCTAATTTGTATTTGTTTGTATCTGTCTAATGCAGCCACACCTTTTGAAACACAAAAAAGATTTTTCCACCAATATTTCATGAATAATATTTGAGATTGTGTAAAATTTTAAGGGTGTCTGAAAACTTTTTTCCACAACTGTATGTATATATATGTATATATATATTGTAAGTTGAACTTCTGACCTTGCTGCAGTGATGTTGAAGTATAGTCCAAGATGTGTCAGTACACTTTAACATACCTTAAACCAGATAGTTTCTTTGCCTGAATTCAACCAAACAGTAACGATACAGATGTACAATCAGAAAACACTCAGGTTAGGTGTTGCTGTCGTTCAGTTTGGATGACCTGCTGTCCGAAACACACACAAATAGCTAAAACTGTAAAGGCCACAAAACAGATCAAGGCTAGAATGATCCTGTTTGTGTGTTGCTCTTTGCGTATGAAGTGTGGTGTATGCTGCGTCTACCCATCATCACCTCCAGAGAGATGACACATAGAGCAGGAAGTCACACCCTATCACCTCCAACATACAGACACACACACACAGGCACACACACACACACACACACACACATGCACACAGTTGTAAACTGGCTGTAGTGTCTATGACCTATCACCTGAACCTCGTAAAAAACCCATAGAAACTTGAAGATTAAAACTGCAATCAGCAGTGAACGGGCGTTCACATCTTTGGGCATGTTGCAGGTACTGGCAGTACAACGGTTGATGCACGTTTTTGTTTTTCTTTGAAAGTCTCTGCAAGAAAGAATGAGATGGTATTTACTGCATGGAGTTACACAGAACATGTTGTTGTCTATTTATTGTAGACCACACCATGTAAATTTTGTGTCTTAAAAGTCATACTTTTTTGCCAGTAGGTGGGGCAATGACTATGACACCTGGTGGCCAAGTTGATGTCTTTAGGTGTTGACTCTTACAAGACATGTAAAATTTTGGGCAGATTGGATAATGTACACGCAAGTTGCAACAACTTCCTATTTCATGGCGAATAATGCGTTGCCATAGCAATGGTGCGAAAGAAAAACTAGGTGTGAAGACTTTTCTTACCACATTTGAGCTGGATGTGGTCAACCCATTAGGAGTTGTACATCAAGTATAAAACATATAATTTCCTGTTGCCAGTAGGTGGCACTATGACTAAAACTCAATTTTGGCATGTAGATGTCACAAGGCCTTGACTGTCATCAAGCATGACAAATGCATGCTCAAGATACAACACTTTCCTGTTTTGTGGCAAAACTATGGCCGCATACGCCATGTCAACATTGTTTGACAAAACTTGCAATTTTAACCAAAAGCATCATCAAGGTCTTGAGGCTTTTCCAAACAAATTTGAGGTGAATCTGCTGGACTTTCTGGGAGGTGTATGTCAAAGTATAAAACATGTCATTTTCTGTTGCCAGTAGGTGGTGCTGCAACAAAAAGAAAAAAAAAGGCCCCTAGATGTGCTCAGACCATGACTCCTATCCAACATGTAAAGTTTGCAGCAGATGTGAGCATCCACAGGGGCATTACGAACCATTTCCTATTTCGTGACAAAACATGAAAATTTGACACCTCCCCATGGTCACATGGTTCGATAAAAATTCAGGATTTTAATGACTTTTCATGTTGAGGGTCTTTAGATAGTACAACCAAAATCTGAAGTCAATCAGATCAAATCTTGTAAATGGCCAAAAGTGCACAAAAATTGCACAGTAATTTCAAATTGGCTGACTTCCTGTTGGGGGTTAGGGTATGATCAGTATTTCTTAAGAAGTCAGTAGAGTCAGTTGGATCAAGTCCAGCGACAGGTAGAAAACCACAGTTCGCAGGATATCAGTAACACTGCCACTGAGGAGGAGGAGGGGGAGGTAATAAGTGGGAATGCAGGTGACAGTGAGGTTAGCAGGCCAGTCAGAGAGAGTACCATGGAGCAAAAGGTTAGAGTTAGATGGCCTAGGGCAAATGACAAGTAAAATTGGGAGATAGTTATTAGAGATTTGTCAGTAATCTGAAGCAGGGTTAGAGGAAATGCAATAGAAAAGTTAGAAAAGATGGGAGATATAATTTACTCATATGGTACAGAGAAGTTTGGGGTGCATGAGAGAAAAAGGAGTGAGAGGGTACAGTCAGCTAAGTCTAGGCGGCAAAGAGAAATAGAGAAGTTAGTTAAGGAAAGGGGACAGTTATGAAAGCAGTGGAAAAAGGCTACAGAAGAAGGAAGGGAGGGAATTAATGTGTTGCAAGAGGAGTTGAGAAGCAGGCTAGCAGCTCTTAGAAGGGCAGAGCATCTCAGGAAAAAGAGGAGGAAGAAGGAATATGCAAGGACAGCTTTTTTCAGGGACCCTTTTAAGTTTGCTAAAGGGTTGTTTAGCCAGGAAAAGGGAGAGCAGCTTAAAGCAGCAAGGCTAGAGGTTAAAGAATATTTGAGAAATACATAGAGAAGAATACAATAGGTTTTCGACTGGATATCCCTCCATTAGGAGGGAAAGAGCATGAGATGGATGTCAGGCCACTGGTAGCACTTTATTTTACAGTACGCTAATTAGAGGTAATAAGCTGTATTTTGTGTCAAATTAGAAAAAAACTACACCTAATATAATCTTTATTAGACAGTAAAATAGACAACTTTTCTCTAATAGGACGTAACAATCTGACCAGTGATGACATGTTTAGCCGCATGTCATCATTTAACCGCTGGCTGTCCAGGTGGTGTCCAGCAAACAATGTGGGTTTCGTTAATAATTGGCAAACTTTCTGGGGAAAACCTGGTCTTATTAGGAGAGACAGCATTCATCCCACTTTGGATGGAGCTGCTCTCATTTCGAGGAACCTGGCAAACTTTATTAGTAATTTAAATCCCTGACAACCCAGAGTTGAGACCAGGACAGAGAGTTGCAGTCCTATACGCCTCTCTGAGCTTCTAGTTCAGTTACCCAGCCATAGTTTTCATAGTTTTATACAAACGGTGTCTGTCCCCCGACCACCTAAATTAATTAAATCTAAAATTAAACAAAGAGGAGTTGTGCATAACAACCTCATAAAAATTAAAACCTCTTCTGTGACAGAAAGACAAAACAGGAGAATTAAATGCGGACTGTTAAATATCAGGTCTCTGTCGTCTAAAGCAGTGTTAGTAAACAAATTAATATCAGATTATCATATTGATTTACTCAGTCTCACTGAAACCTGGCTGTGTCAAGATGAATATGTTAGTCTAAATGAGTCCACTCCTCCCAGTCATAATAATACCCACATTCCTCGAGGCAGCGGCCGAGGAGGGGGAGTTGCAGCCATTTTCAACTCTAGTCTGTTAATCAGCCCTAAACCTAAACTAGATTATAATTCATTTGAAAGCCTCGTTCTTAGTCTTTTACATCCGACCTGGAAAACCTCGCAGCCACTTTTATTTGTTATAGTGCACCGTGCTCCTGGCCCGTATTCTGAATTTGTATCTGAATTCTCAGAGTTTTTATCCAGTTTAGTTCTTAAATCTGATAAGATTATTTTTGTAGGCGATTTTAACATTCATGTCGACGTTGATAATGACTCCCTGGCTACCGCGTTTATCTCACTATTAGACTCCATTGGCTTCAGTCAGGGTGTACATGAACCCACTCACTGTTTTAACCATACCCTCGATCTAGTTCTGACGTATGGAATTGAAATTGATAACCTAAAAGTCTTTCCACAGAATCCGTCACTATCGGATCATTATCTGATTACTTTTGATTTCTTTTTACTCGATTACACGCCACTCAGCAACAGTTACTATACTAGATTTTTATCAGCTAGTGCTGTCGCAAAATTTAAGGAAAGGATTACTCCATCATTAAATTCAATACCAAGTCCCTCAGTAACAGAGGTTTCCTGTACTGACTTTGATCATTTTGTCGATAGCGCCGTAGGCTTGCTGCGAACAACACTTGACTCTGTTGCTCCTCTTAAAAAGAAGTTAACAAAGCCAAGAAAGTTCGCTCCTTGGTATAACTCTCAAACCCGTAAGTTAAAACAAATATCGCGAAAATTTGAAAGGAATTGGCGATTGACCAAACAGGAAGAATCTCGTTTAATCTGGACAGACAATCTCAAAACCTATAAGAGGGGCCTCCGCAAGGCCAGAGCAAACTATTACTCAGCATTAATAGAAGACAATAAGAACAACCCCAGGTTTCTTTTCAGTACTGTAGCCAGGCTGACTGAGAGTCAAAGCTCTATCGAGCCAAATATTCCTTTAGCCCTTAGCAGTAATGATTTTATGAGCCTTTTTAATGACAAAATTCTAACTATTAGAGGCAAAATTCATGACCTCCTGTCCCCAGATATTTCATATCTAACCTCTAACACAGCTGTAAAACCTAATATATATTTAGATTGCTTCTCCCCAATTTCTCTTCAAGAATTGACCGCAGTGATTTCTTCATCTAAATCATCAACGTGTCTCTTAGACCCCATCCCAACTAGGCTACTTAAGGAGGTCTTTCCTTTAGTTAACACTCATATATTAGATATGATCAACATATCTTTATTAACAGGTTATGTACCACAGTCTTTAAAGGTAGCTGTAATTAAACCTCTACTAAAAAAGCCCACCCTGGATCCAGAGGTGTTAGATATTAATACATACTTTCAGCATATTGTATCACAGTAGCCAGAACTACAACTATAATATTATTACTTTCAATAATGTTGTAAGCTACTGTCATTACCTGCATCTCTCTCTCTCTCTCTCTCTCTCTCTCTCTCTCTCTCTCTCTCTCTCTCTCTCTCTCTCCCCTTGTGTCATGCAGATTACTGTTAATTTATTATGCTGATCTGTTCTGTACGACATCTATTGCACGTCTGTCCGTCCTGGAAGAGGGATCCCTCCTCAGTTGCTCTTCCTAAGGTTTCTACCATTTTGTTTCCCCCGTTAAAGGGTTTTTTTTGGGGAGTTTTTCCTTATCCGCTGTGAGGGTCCAAAGGACAGAGGGATGTCGTATGCTGTAAAGCCCTGTGAGGCAAATTGTGATTTGTGATATTGGGCTTTATAAATAAAATTGAATTGAATTGAATTGAACAATCCATAGTTTGTACCAAATTAGGTAGAAATATGTTCGCAATTTAGTCACTAAAGAAAAACAATTCTATCCTAATAAGAGTTAACAAGACGTACTTTGAAACAAATTAGACAAAAACTAACACAATTCTATCCTAATTAGGACTAACAAGACGTACTTTGCAACAAATTAGCAAAAAACTAGAGGTAATTATATTTATTAGATGTTAGACAAACACAATTATATCCTAATTAGGACTAACAAGACGTGCTTTGGAACAAATTAGACAAAAACTAGAGGTAAAATTTTCTATTAGATATTAACGCCGCTACAAGGAACTTTTAACCGGATATGCACAAGTCTCTCGTTTCTGCTGATGTCTGTGCGTGACCTACAACAGCAAATGAGACCATTGGTGTGAAGATAAGTTATTTCTATATAGTGTATATCCATACCTTTAGGAAACTGTCTCAGGGTCCACCCCAGGTCGCTTCCAGGATGAAACGATTTACGGCACACGTCATCTTACCTAGCTGCTTACATTTGACTAGTAGTGAAATGGAATAGTGACTCTTATAGTCGCTATTGCTCCTCCTCGACCCGGCATCCGTGGGGAGTTAAAATAGCAGCAATCATCGGGTAAAAGTTCTGTGAAGCACTGGACTCACCAACAGTCAGCCACGTCTCAGTCACACAGAGAAAATCCAATCCTCGGGAAGTCAGGTAATCCTTCAGGATAAACGTTTTGTTCGCTCGCGATCTAGCATTTACTAGCCCAATCCTGGCAGAAGCCGGCAGGTCCACGGCATTAGCTGTCCGGGGAGCCACACACAGAGGCCACAGGTTGCACAGATTCACCCCGCACCAGCGGGGACGAGGAGAGCAGGGGCCGCGGGGCTGAAACACCTCATCCGGGCCGATGACAGGTACCAGCCAGGCGTCGACAGGGTCCAGCGAGTGCCGAGAAATAAAGAGGCGAGGCACCGCTCCATACTCAGTCCAAGAAACCGTGGAAGTGCTTGCCAAACAGGTCTTCAACCTTACCAGCCGACCGCTGCGTTCACCCCGGCGGCAGTGGCGCTTACGCCGGAGAGGTGGAGCTGGGGCGTGGCAGAGGTGAGCTGGGATCCCCGATAGGAGCGGGGGCAAAGTTTTCCTGTCTTGTCGTTTTATTCATCTCCAAAACAAACACATGTGCGAGCCAGGTAAGCGTCTTTACGACAATACGTGCTAGAGCTCATGGGAAATGTAGGCTTCATTCCGGCAAAATACTACCACTTTTGTCCACAGGGTCGCCAAAAATCAACTCAAAATTCCTCAAAGTTCCTTGTAGGGGCTTTAAACAAACACTTATACCCTAATGAGAGAAAACAAGATGTACTTCGCAACAAATTAGACAAAAACAGGGGGTAAAAATTTTTATTAGACATTAAACAAACACCAACAAATCCCTTGTTGCCTGGATGGCTCATTCTCTGGAGTCCCATTTGTAGGTAGTAATACATAGTGATCCTTAGTCAACCTTAAGTAGATCTTATTAGAGGCTAATTAGGTATAAACTACAGCAAAACCATACTCTAAAGTGTGCATTGTTCTGCCTTATTCAACCTGAAGTAGATCTTATTAGAGGCTAATTAGGCATAAATTACAGCAAAACTGTACTGTACACTGAAGTGTATTATTCAAAGTTTTTAACAAATACAACCAATAAAAAAATTCTGGCTAAGGGTTACACAGGAAGGTGCAACACCCCTTGACACAAGGGCTCCAGGGATGAAGAGTTAATGTTGCCTCTCGTCCTCTTCTTGCTATAGCATGTTTTGTGTGTTCAGCTGCATGTCTTCAGACATTATCTGTTCCCTCTTTAAATGACTTCAGGACGGCATCTGTAAAAGTTGGAAGACAAAAAGCGTTAGCAATGCATAAGCAATCTGTTCATTGGCCCGGCCACTAAAAAAATGAAGTTTTATTAATTTCATCTCACATTAATTTCATTGAAATGAATTCACATCAATTGTACACATTTAAGATAACATAACCAACAGACTAATAATTTATCAGAAGAGAATTTTGGACTGTTGAAGCTGAAATATACATAGTGTGCCTGTATATAAAGCAGGCTATATTAATTTTTTAGATATTTGCTTTCTAATTATCATCTTTATTATTATTACTATCATCTTCATTATCTATATTACTCTTATTACAACATTTTGCATCCTCTTATTCATTAATGTAACTAAGATATTCTGGGCTTGTATGATCTGTGTTTTTCAGTGTACGACACTTGAGAATTATTTTGAAGAAACATTTTATTTGTAAGGATTGTTAATAAGGTAATATTCATGTTCAGTTAATGTGGTAAATATTTTAAGACTGTGCATTTCATTTCAATATCTGAGTTTGAGGTAATAAGTACACAAGTTTATTTCCAAGTAAAATGCCATTGTATTACAAGGGACTTCACTACCTTGAATGCTCAGGGACAGTCACATATCACGTGATGACATCAGTTAGCTTCTGTGTTAGCAGCCAAGCTGAAATAAAGTAAAAAAAAAGACAAGCTGTGTACTTCTCGTTTGCATGAGTTCATGTGTCCATTGCTTTTGTCATTCACCAAAGATGAGGTTTGAATTTAAGTAGTAATGTTACGTGGTGTACGTGGAGAGAATGCCAAGAGTGTGCAAAGCAGTAATCAGAGCAAAGGGTGGCTATTTTGAAGAAACTAGAATATAAAACATGTTTTCAGTTATTTCACCTTTTTTTGTTAAGTACATAACTCCACATGTGTTCATTCATAGTTTTGATGCCTTCAGTGAGAATCTACAATGTAAATAGTCATGAAAATAAAGAAAACGCATTGAATGAGAAGGTGTGTCCAAACTTTTGGCCTGTACTGTATATATACATACATATATATATATATATATATATATATATGTGTGTGTGTGTGTGTGTGTGTGTCCACAAAAGGTTGGAGTGCTTGTGTGACTGGGTCACTCAATCCTCTCCACTTAACAATCTTCAGAATCACCTCGGATGACGCAAAACACTATGGGCTCTAGTTTTGTAGACCGGGCGTGGCGGAGGTGCAGCGCACCTGCGCTTCACCAGCTGGGTCTGGCCAGGCAGATTTTGTAAGTATGGCACACCGTGTGCCCTGGCGCAGCTACTCCTCTATCCCACCTCGCCCTTAAATGCGCCACGCAAAGGCGTAATGAGAGTTTACTCAATTCGCCATGGCGGAAGAGAGCAGCAGCATCAGACGGCCAAACTTCTCCCAGGAAGAAACTGATTTTTTGGTCCGGGAGGTCTGCTGGCAGTGTCCGAATATACGGAACTGCAAGCAGACGTCCACGGGCTGATGATTCAAAGGTAGCCTGGGAGGAGGTCACCACAATTGTAAATCAATGTTGCGTTTCTCTTGTGCGAGCGCGCTCTCTCTTTCTCTCTTGCAATCTCACTCGGTTTCTCTTCTTTTGACTTTTCCAAGATGACAGTTGCTGAATATATACTCCCTATCTGATGCTGTGGCTGTTTGTGGTTGGCTGAGAGAGATGTGAACTCATTAGTTTGCAGCTATGTTAATCAAATCAGGTTGGGTTTCCATTACGCGTGCCAAACGTGCCAATCCCCTTTGATCTGACATCAGATGTGACGAGACAGTCGATATAGAGATACAATTATGTGCTGATTGCAGATAGTTGCATTGAATAGTGTTTTTTGGGGTATTTATTGCATCGTTAATGTGCCTGATATTCTGGAAACCTGCCTGTGAGGTTTTGGTGACGTACGCACTGTCCGCCGGTCAGCCAAACTTCGGCCTACACCGGTTGCGTTCCCCCTGCGCTGACAGTAGACGTGGTTTCAGCTGGCGAGCTTTTAGCGCACCTTCGGCAAGGCCTTTTGGGTCGAAACTGTCACTGCGCCAAGCTGGATCTGTTGACACCTCCCCCGCTGTGCCGCCACCCCATCTCAGCGCACCTCAGTCTGCCAAACTACCAAACTGAGTGCGCCTTGGTTTGCGCTGTTCGAAACTAGCTCTGCGCGGGGTTTGCCCCCCTGCGCCACCCTGCACTGCGCCAGGAACTAGAGCCCTATGTATTTCTCGACTTGAATCACACAACGAGGCAGTCACGTGATTCCAGAGAAACGGGGCCTCATTTGTCTTTCGTCACGTGATATCCTGAAAAACGATACAGGCTTCGACACAAGCTTCATTTGGACACGCCCCCTTTGCTCGACACAGGCCTCGGGACTGCAGTATCAGCTGTAACATCACTAGTTGTCGCAGCTTCGTCTTAAAACCTTAAAAATGGATGACACCCTGGTCTTAAAATTAGTGATGGTGTGATGAAGCCTCATGAGGCATTGAAGCTTTCCAGCAAATTGGTTCAGAAAAGGGTTCATTTCTCGAGGCTTCATGTGCACATGAAACCACCTGCTGGCCAAAGTGTATAAGACAGGCAGCTGTGATATTAACCATGTAATCAATCAATCAATCAATCAATCAATCAATCAATCAATTTTATTTATAAAGCCCAATATCACAAATCACAATTTGCCTCACAGGGCTTTACAGCATACGACATCCCTCTGTCCTTAAGACCCTCACAGCGGATAAGGAAAAACTCCCCCAAAAAAAACCTTTATTGGGGAAAAAAAACAGTAGAAACCTAAGGAAGAGCAACTGAGGAGGGATCCCTCTTCCAGGACGGACAGACGTGCAATAGATGTCGTACAGAACAGATCAGCATAATAAATTAACAGTAAAACAGTAATCCGTATGACACAATGGGACAGAAAGAGAGAGAGAGAGAGAGAGAGAGAGAGAGAGAGAGAGAGAGAGAGAGAGAGAGAGAGAGAGAGAGAGAGAAAGAGATAGAGATGCAGGACAGACGGTAATGACAGTAGCTTACAACAACATTAATGAAAGTAATAACATTATAGTTATAGTTCTGGTTACTGTGGTACAATATGTTGAAAGTATATATTAATATCTGACAGTATACATGTGTGACAATAGTCATATGTGTAAAATAACAGTAGAAGTATGACTAATGACTAATGATGGCAGCAGCAGCAGCAGGAGGCATCTGGCAGGACCACGGCAGCAGCACAACCACACACGTCACGCTGTCCAGGCACCGCTGTGATATGAGTTAATCTGAGAGACAGTGGAGCACAAAGGCTCCGGAGAAGAAGCCGAGTTAGTGACATCCAGAATGGCCGAGTTAGCAAGATGCAGTAATAGAATACGAGAGAGAGAGAGAGAGAGAGAGAGAGAGAGAGAGAGAGAAGGTGCCCGGAGTATTATAGGTCAGCCTATAAGTCAGCCTAACTAGGGGCTGGTACAGGGCAAGCCTGAGCCAGCCCTAACTATAAGCTTTATCAAAGAGGAAAGTCTTAAGTCTAGTCTTAAATGTGGAGACAGTGTCTGCCTCCCGGACCGTAACAGGAAGATGATTCCACAGGAGAGGAGCCTGATAGCTGAAAGCTCTGGCTCCTGATCTGCTTTTGGAGACTTTAAGGACCACGAATAACCCTGCGTTCTCAGAGCACAGTGTTCTGGTGGGATAATATGGCACTATGAGCTCTCTAAGATATGACGGAGCTTGACCATTTAGAGCTTTATAAGTTAACAGTAGGATTTTAAATTCAATTCTGGATTTTACAGGGAGCCAGTGCAGAGAAGCTAAAACAGGAGAAATATGATCTCGTTTCTTAGTTCCTGTTAGTACACGTGCTGCTGCATTCTGAATTAGCTGGAGAGTTTTTAAGGACTTACTAGAGCTACCTGATAATAGAGAGTTACAGTAATCCAGCCTTGAGGTAACAAAAGCGTGGACCAATTTTTCTGCATCTTTTCGGGTCAGGATAGGCCTAATTTTCACAATATTACGCAGATGAAAAAATGCAGTCCGTGAGGTTTGTTTTAAATGAGAATTAAAAGACAAATCTTGATCAAATATTACTCCGAGGTTTCTTACGGTAGTGGTAGAGGCCAGAGCAATGCCATCTAGAGAAACTATGTCATCAGATAAAGAGTCTGAGTTGTTTGGGGCCAAGAACAATAACTTCAGTTTTGTCTGAATTTAACATCAGGAAATTGGTGCTCATCCAATTTTTTATCTCTTTAAGGCAGTTATGGAGTTTAGTTAATTGATTACTTTCTTCTGGCTTCATCGATAAATACAACTGTGTATCATCCGCATAACAATGGAAATTTATAGAGTGATTTCTAATGATGTTACCTAAAGGAAGCATATATAGAGTAAATAGGATTGGTCCGAGCACAGAACCTTGCGGAACTCCAAAACAAACTTTGGTACGTAAGGATGATTCATTACAAACGTCAACAAATTGAAAACGATCAGATAAATAAGATTTAAACCAGCTCAGTGCAGAACCTTTTAGGCCAATTAAGTGATCCAGTCTCTGCAGTAGAATTTGATGGTCAATTGTGTCAAACGCCGCACTAAGATCTAATAAAACAAGTACAGAGACAAGTCCTTTGTCTGAAGCAATCAGAAGGTCATTTGTAATTTTAACTAGTGCTGTCTCAGTGCTATGATGCACTCTAAATCCTGACTGAAATTCCTCAAATAAATTATTATCATGGAGAAAATCACACAGCTGGTCTGCGACTACTTTCTCAAGGATCTTTGACATAAAGGGAAGATTAGATATTGGTCTATAGTTGGCTAACACCTCTGGATCCAGGGTGGGATTTTTTAGTAGAGGTTTAATTACAGCTACCTTAAAAGACTGTGGTACATAGCCTGTTAATAAGGATATATTGATCATATCTAATATATGAGTGTTAACTAAAGGAAAGACCTCCTTAAGTAGCCTAGTTGGGATGGGGTCTAAGAGACACGTTGTTGATTTAGAAGCAGAAATCACTGCTGTCAATTCTTGAAGAGAAATTGGGGAGAAGCAATCTAAATATATATTAGGTTCTACAGCTGTGTTTGAGGTTAGATAAGTAGGCCTACCATCTGATGGCAGGAGGTCATGAATTTTGCCTCTAATAGTTAGAATTTTGTCATTAAAAAAGCTCATAAAATCATTACTGCTCAGGGCTAAAGGAATACAAGGCTCAATAGAGCTTTGACTCTCAGTCAGCCTGGCTGCAGTGCTGAAAAGAAACCTGGGGTTGTTCTTGTTTTCTTCTATTAATGCTGAGTAATAGTTTGCTCTGGCATTGCGGAGGCCCCTCTTATAGGTTTTGAGACTGTCTGTCCAGATTAAACGAGATTCTTCCTGTTTGGTTAATCGCCAATTCCTTTCAAATTTTCGCGACATTTGTTTTAACCTACGGGTTTGAGAGTTATACCAAGGAGCGAACTTTCTTGGCTTTTTTAAGTTCTTTTTAAGAGGAGCTACAGAGTCAAGTGTTGTTCGCAGCGAGCCTACGGCGCTATCAACAAAATGATCAATTTGGGAGAGGTTAAAGTCGGCACGGGAAACCTCTGTTACTGAGGGACTTGGTATTGAATTTAACGATGGAGTAATATTTTCCTTAAATTTTGCGACAGCACTATCTGATAAACATCCAGTATAGTAACTGTTGCTGAGTGGTGTGTAATTGAGTAAAAAGAAATCAAAAGTAATCAGATAATGATCCGATAGCGACGGATTCTGTGGAAAGACTTTTAGGTTATCAATTTCAATTCCATACGTCAGAACTAGATCGAGGGTATGGTTAAAACAGTGAGTGGGTTCATGTACACCCTGACTGAAGCCAATGGAGTCTATTAATGAGATAAACGCGGTAGCCAGGGAGTCATTATCAACGTTGACATGAGTGTTAAAATCGCCTACAATAATAACTTTCTGATTTAAGAACTAAACTGGATAAAAACTCTGAGAATTCAGATACAAATTCAGAATATGGGCCAGGAGCATGGTACACTATAACAAATAAAAGTGGCTGCGAGGTTTTCCAGGTCGGGTGTAAAAGACTAAGAACGAGGCTTTCAAATGAATTATAATCTAGTTTAGGTTTAGGGCTGATTAACAGACTAGAGTCTGTGATACAAGGTATTTTGTTTCAGTAATGGGTGTTGGGAATGACTATTACTAATAAAAATGACAATAATAAGAAGAATAATGATAATAATAATAATAATAATAGTAATATATGACCATATAACTTTATTTTTATCAATATAGTGTATTTTCTAGTGAGTATATCAGGACTATACTGTATCAAATACATGTACAATAAACTGTTATTGTTTTGTGAATGCATCCTATGTGTATAAACCAATAATTTTACCAAAAATTGTATAGTTGTGTCGTGTCATAATATAATAATGGCAAAAGGGGTAATATTCACACCAAGGTCTGAACCGCTTCCCGAACCAGTCACATGGTACAGTCGGGCAGTGAGGCTTCGGACGTCATCAATGACGTCACTCGTCTGAACACTATAAGCCTCAATATGCACATCGCGGAAGCTCTTCCTGGATTACTTGACACATGCTTCGAAGCATCGGCACACCACGTAACATCCCTACTTAAAAATCAAACCTCATCTTTGGTGAATGACAAAAGCAACGGACATGTGAGCTCGTGCAAACAAGAAGTACACAGCTTGTCTTTTTTTTAACTTTGTTTCAGCTTGGCTGCTAACACAGAAGCTAACTGATGTCATCACGTGATACATGCCTCTCTCCGAGCACTCTGGGTAGTGAAGTCCCTTTTAATACAACGGCATTTTACTTGGAAATAAACTTGTGTACTTATTACCTCAAACTCAAATACTGAAATGAAATGCACAGTCTTCTTTTGACGAAATATTTACCACATTAACTGAACATGAATATTAAAGGTAGGGTCTGGAGGATTTTCAAACAAAACAAAATATAGACATATACAAATGAAATCCTGCTTAATCAGCACCTATGGGCTTCTACTCATGTGTGGCAGTGACTCTGTTTGCAGAGCTCCTGCCCTTTAACTTTATGTTGATGTTTTTGTGATTTCCCCAGCCAATGAGAGAGTGCAGGTGCCGTGCCCGAGTGTGTCCGAGCATACACCAGCGCGAGCCTTGCCTGAACCTCTTCTGTGAAGCCTTTTTCCGTACCTCCCGGCTCCCGGGAGAAATGGCGGATACAGACGTACCCACGAAGAAAAGAAAATTCAACGTGAGATAGGCAAAACGCCGAGCCGATAAAGCACGGGCCAAAACTCATGTTAAAATTGGTGTGGCTTTCACCCGCTTTCGAGCATTGAAGGAAAGGCTCAGGATGTACAGCGACGCAGAGTTGGCCTGCTTTCTGTTGGACAGGTAAGTCCCGAATACAGGCCGGTTAGCTTGTGCTAGTTTGCTAATTTATTAACTTTTCCATTACAACTGTAATTCCTACGTAGTTTGTTGTGGAGGCTAATTCCGACTATCAACCGATGCAAATAACTTTGCATTTAGCTAATATATGGCTTGATGTAGTGTGAGGATTGAGCTTTGAAACATTTTGTGTAACACAAAAGTCACATCAGGTTATGGTAGCACCCCCAATCCGATTTTGTAAGGTGACTGTAGGAGACATAGCCAGCAGAAGTTTTGTTAATTTGTGCATTCACGTCTGTAACCGCAAATATGGTGTAGCGTCCGCCAGGACGTGTAGAATGATGATGCGGTTATTCTGCAAACCAGTGTTTGCTTCACAGTACAGGTTACTGTTGGCCGTAACCAGGCCAAAAAAAAAACAAAAAAAAAAAAAACAACTTAGCCGTAACGTTAGCTCACAAACCATGTACCCCTGCTCTACCCTGTAGCGCACTCACACAGCTCTCATCCATCACACTCGCACCCTGCCCCCTTACCCATACAATCCCAAACACACCAGAGTACAACAGAACATTCACTGCAGGGTCGCTATAGTAGTTATGCAACTTGCATGCATACTTTGAAGCAGCACGTCTGGCCACAAACCTTGTTTTGCTAACTTGCAGGCCTGTTCCTGAATGCCAAGTATGAAAATAACTGTTTGTAGTGCATTTACAACTTGTTTTCCTCCCGTCTTTCCCACAGCTATGAGAAAGGCCCCCCAACTTCAACACTCCAAAAGCATCCGTTTTCCCTGTGCCTTTATCCCCTATTAAACCTGGACCATCTGGTAAGTAAGGTAATATCTATGTAACTGCAGTATTAATTGCTTATGAGCTATTTTCTATTTGTTTTCTGTCATTGCCTGTCAGCTCTTAATAAAAGTACACTTACAGAAAGACATAATGAATGGATGAAACTATTTTTCTCCACAAGGGAAATTTGTTACCACAGATTAATTTGAGGATAAGTGAAACGGGTGTGGTATGGACCCAAATGCAGTACACAGGCGATCAGGAAGAGTTGGTAATGACCTTTATTTTCACCACAGCAAACAAGGTACGGAGCAGACAGAATAAACATAGAATAAAGTTCGTTCTTCGGACTGAAAGCCCTCACAGTCTCTGGGGCTCAGACGAGGGGAAGAGAAGTAGCTTACTTCAGCCGATGGCGACGAGGAGGAAGCCCCGTGGCCCGAAGAGCCGGCTGCACGTGCGGAGGTGTTGACGGGGAGAGAGCAGAGGAGTGGTCGGAGGCAGGCGGCGGAGTCGTTACCAGCCGAGCGGTCAGATACCAGAAATGCTGAGGCAGAGCACGAGGTCAGGGACACAAGGCAGGTGGGTTTACCAGGAGGCAGACAAGGAGAGCAGGTCGGGAACAGGCAGAGTCGGCACTGGGAGATCAGACAGAGGAACGCTGGAAAGTCTGGTGCAAGCATCGAGAACAATCTGGCAACGAGTGAGAGTGCTGGAGAGGCTTATATGCAGGGCTGATTATGATGAGCTGCAGCTGTGTAGGCAGGTGAGCAGAGTTGGGCTGATGAGGTGGGTGTGACTGGCAGGTAGAGTGGAGCAGAGGGAGGGAAAGTGGAAAATCACTGCAGCAGAGTGACAGGAGGGGAATGAGAGACAGGGACTGTGACAATAAGTAAGACTGAAAAATGGATAAATAAAAACATACCTCTGTGAGATATGACATACAGTAGCAACACAGATACTGTATGTATTATTTTACTGAAAGATTGCCCTAGAGAAAGAACAATCTAAAATTTCATTGAGCAAAGGATAAATGTTATGATGATAAAGATGAGCATGACGACTGTCCGATAATGCTCCTGTCATTTACATGTATGTTTTTTTTAACAGACAAACGAGCGACATAGAGCCTCATCCACCTTCAAGTGCAGAGGAAGGGGAACCAATGGAGGGCTTGGAAAAAAGGTTGGCCTAGTTTTAATTTTGCTCGCATGCATTACTATGTCCAGATGTTACGGTTACTAACCACAAACTGTTTCATCCCTTTAGTCTGACATCCATGACCATCCAGGAGTCCAGTGTAGAGGAGGACCATTATAACAGCCTCATGCATACTGTGTAAGAGTTTTAAAATAAGCATAAAAACATAACTGAAATGTTACAGTGTTACTAAATGTTACTTTCTCTCATATTCATCATGTATCTGAAGAAAACTGTGTTATGTATATAGGATTATAGTATATATAGTATATATTATAGTATATAAGTGACGCTAACTGCTGATAAGGGGCAAGATCTGGAGGAAGAAGATGGTGGTGAGGTCTCCTCTGATGATGACTATGTGCCTCCTATTGCTTTGAGGTTTGTTTCTACATTATGACTTATCTTATTCTCTAAATATCACCCTGATGTAATATTCATAGAGAGGCATTTCACTTGTGTCAAAACAGGACAGGTGGTGCTCTCCAGGCAGCTCAGGTAAACCTGGATGCATTACCAGCTTTTGGGGTGGATGACAGTCTATGGCACCACTGATGACCCTGAAGACGCAGCTGAACAAGTCCCAGTCACAGATGCAAAAGAAGCCCCGTATGATGACATCATAGGTCAGCCAGCCTACATTGCATACCAGAGCAGTTTGAAGACACTCTGTTCATTCGTTGTGCTGCCAATTGATAAGTGTCCTATCAAAGATTGAGTCAGCCAACCACCCTTTGAGGTCTCCTCAAGAGGTTCAGCAAGCATTATCGATTGGGTCGGTTTTTTGTTTTTATCTAGCCTGCAATAACTCTAAAGAGTAAAATATACATTTATTTGCAAAGCTTGCATTGTGGCATTTACATTGTACTGATTTCATTTTGTTATATTATTTCATTTATTTACTCATTATCTAGTGTACTTCTTATATATAATGTTACAGGTCTGTTCAGAAGGACACACTGTCTGGACATGGAATTCCCAACCTAAACTGAAATACAGTATGCAGGCAGGAGATTTCATGTTCGCAGTTAATATTCTGCTCTCTGGAAATAATTTTGCAAATACATGAACTTGGGCATCGTTAATAGAAGTACATTCTTCCAGATCCAGATTGCCTACTACACAAGACGGTGTTGCGGCCCTTGGTGAGAATTTCTAATTTATTGGTAGCTAACAGTTATGTGTCACATTGTCTTATAGCTGTATGTTATTACCACAGGGCTCATTAAAATTATGTCTAAGAATGTATTTTGTTTGTTTTGTCAGCTGATGGAAGAATGGACAGCCCTGGTCACTGTGCACAGTATTGCACCTACACAGCCATGGACAATGAAAGCAAGGACATCATTTCGGTGATCACAGTTGATAAACGAGAAACTCAGAGAAAGTCTGTCCTAATGGAGAAAGAGGTCTTTATTAGGACCATGGATATTCTCATGAGTGAGGTCAACCTGAAAGAGATTTATACAGATGCGCATGTACAAATCTCTGCACTTATGAGTAAGTGCAATACACCAAGCAGATGTATTTTCATGGATAAAAGACTCTCAAGTAATGCTTTTCTTTCATCTGAAACAGGCAAGGGAAAATATAAGGACGCTGGCATATTTCACAGTCTGGACATGTGGCATGGTGCCAAAAGTTTTGCAAAGAAGATTGTGACAGTAAGCCATGACGCATACACACATGCATTATGTGTTGAATGTCAAATGTAGTCCTTTCATATGTATATTTTTTAATGAAAATCATTATGTTTGTCTGTTGCAGGCAGGACAGCAACGCGGCATGAACATTATCCCTCTATGGGTCAAGGACATTGTAAACCACTTTTGGTGGTACTGCAAAAAAGCAACAACCCATCTGTAGTTCATGGTAAGAACACAATAGACACACAGAGACATTATATTGGAGTTCACTGTGCATTGTACTTGTGGCCTGTTATACTGTACACACCTAGCCTACTAAAAATGATCAGTTTTTACAATGTATTGTTTAGTTGACATGAATGTGAGAGGACTGCTTATTTTATCTTCTTTAATTCATGTTTTTATATTGTGATATTGTGATTTTTTTGTAATGTGATGTTGAATGGTTGTCTTTTGTGTGGACCCCTGAAAGAATAGTTGTTGCTGTGGTAACAGCTAATGGGGATCCTAAATAAACAAACAATAGAAACAGTCATTACATGTAGGGGGTATGGTAGATTAGCAGCATGTAACAGAATAGATTCATATTTTTCAGGACCTTTGGATGGGGATCCTCTATCATGTTGCCAATGAGCATGAGTGGGTCATGGGCAGATGCCAGCATGACTGCCTTGAGGCAGACCAGACAAAGATCTGGACTAAGAGGGGAACGAGGGCTCATGACACCCTAACTAGCATTATGAAAGACAAACGGTGGCTAAAAAATGTCCATAAGTTCCTGAACTTCAAGTGAATACATTTTTTTTCACATACACAGACACACACATATCCATGCAGCACTGGGACAGATGACCACAGCCTCTGTGTTTGTGTAGAAAGTGACATTTTCAGTACAAATCACCCCCTTTGGCCCTCCCAAACACAGATATGTATACGTGGACACAGAATTCACCTTAGGATCGTATGTCAGTGTCACCGCCATGTTCCTTAGATCAAGACTGACCCGTGCTTTTGCACCTTTGCTGCTTGTGTGTATGGGGGGGTGTATTTATTTCATTGGCAAAATGCTAAAATGAAAAAAATGAAGGCAGTGACAACCAACCTCTCTTTCATGCTGCTTAATCATTTACAGATCTACATCCGAGCTGGAATCTTTTCAAAACCATATTTTAATGTATGCATCAAAGAAGTTTTCTTACTCCCCCCGTCTATGAGGCAAGGACCATCCTTGCTGCGCTGGACTACAACTACCACAAGAATCGTCCAGCCAAAATAAATGCACATGGAGAGACTGTAAGTTTAATGTATAATTTTATATTTCTGAGTAATACTTGTCAATACCATTGTGGATACTCAGTATGACACCAGAATTTGTCTTTCGTATAAAAATTATCAAGACATTATTTATAATAACCTTTTTTTTCCAGGATGGCAATAAGCAAGCTGGACAGTCTAGGTGAGTCTAATAACTAAGCCTATTTGTTTTACTGTTTTTCAGGATGGGCAGAGTGTTCAAGAAGTCCAATCAATGGACCTTGTATGCTGAAAAAACTCCGAAGACATACAGTTACATTCCCAACCTGCAGAGGCATATACTGGAAAAGAGGGTGTCATCAGAAGGAGGTCTCCCAAAAGTCATGAAGCGAAGACCCAGTGATCCCCGGAGACTTGGACTTCTCCCTGTCCTTCCACCACCATTGACCCAAGACCTTGTTCAGGCCCATGTCAGCAGAGGTCATGGTATGTCAAAAAACTCCATGCATCACAAATTAGGAGAACCATTTCAATCATACTTTTCCGTAAAACAGTATTAATGATTTTAGAATAACCCCTGTCTTAACCACAAATGAGTCAGAGACATTTTTCACAGAACAGAAATGCACACATTTTACTCTGCAGCTGTTTACAACATGCATGTTATGTCTTGGGTGCACCTCACAGGTGTAAAATATGCATACAAAATGGAAACAGAGACAGACACTTCAGGGTGACATGAAATCTGTTATGCAAGCGTGCATACCACACTTTTTACCATGCTTTTACCCACTTTAGGACACCAAAGCCCTAAAAGTCTGACTTCCCCCTGTCTTTTTTTATTTTATTTTTTTATAGGACCTGTCTTGCAGCAGAGTCCAACAGCTGCTGATTAGATGGAATCACAGATCATCAAGGTAATAGAGTATGCCACAAAGATATTTCACATTTAGGGTAGATTTTGTCTGTATATGATTCCAGCCCTGAAGCTGTATTGTGCCACAACGGCTAATAAAGTGACACCCTTATAAAAATGTGAATTCTTACTGTGTAATTTAGTCCATATAAAATTATAGCTGTAGCTGACACTGAATTACGTCATTGCATATCAAGCTGTGACGACTCATCTTTTTATTTCAGTTTTGAGTGGCCTCACTAAAGTCCTATACTGGTCTCCATAATTGTGTTTCACCAGTTTTAATGTCTGTCTTCATCATCTGTAAGAACTGTCAGATTTTCACACAGTCAAGATGTAAAAGTCTGTGTCCTCCTCCTGATATTTGAGGTCACCTGTCCTGCATGTTATACAGTATGCTAGGTGGCTCACACTATGTTTATATCAAAGTTTTGTGTTGATTTAGGGGCTCAATTTGTAATGTTTACAGTGGTTACATTCCCAACCTGCAGAGGCATATACCACAGTAATGTTTTGTGTGTTTTTATCTGTGTACAATAACACAGCTAAAAACAAGACTTTAAACTTACATTATCCATGTTACAGTATGAGGTCATATATAACAGTCATATAGTAATGGATATGTCTTGTGGATATTTTAACAATTTGATTCCCCTCATTCTTGATTCTGCTGTGAATTGTATTCGCTGTGAATTTTAGTTAGTTTATAACTTTTTTTATCCTGTTATTGTAATGCACACTGACAAATAATAATAATAATAATAATAATAATAATGATGATAATAATAATAATAATAATAATAATATAAGTTGACAGAATGGTCTGCAAGTGATGAGAATATTTGATTTTATGAGTATCAAATAGACCAAATCAGCTGTCAAATAAAAATGTTCGTCCAAATGCATTTAGATAAGACTTTTGATACTGCATTGATAACCAGAACAACAATTCATGGGACAAACCTAGAAATGTTTGCCAAATCACCAGTTATACAAAAGCATAGTGAAAGCACTAGTTGTGACTTTTTGTATCTGTCTTTATGGGTGTTGCAGAGAGGGCCCAGCTGTGAGAACACACCACACCACAAAGATGCCTGTACAATCTCTCAGGGTTACTCCTTTTTAGACAGTCTCCCAATTTGTTATTACATGCCCTTCATTAATTACAACTACAGCATACTTGTGTGAATTGTAATTATTTGTACATGACTACTGTTCTGTAATAAAAAAGTTTCACATGGATTGTTTGATTTCCTGTGTTTGCAGAACAGATTGGTCATGCATGAATTTGTTAATTATCACGTACTGATAATTAATTCAAATAAGTTATTTATTACAGTAACATGGAAAACAATATAAATTTACAATCTGTGCAAATAGAAATAACAAATATGAACTGTACATAAATTGAACAAACTTCAGGTTAAAAAAATATAAAATTTCTACAATAGAACAAGAAAAATACTTTGGAAATATAAAAAACAAATATATAGAGTTTTTGGAATATTGAATAATAATGTGCCAGCCATAACAGTACTCGCGGTTGTCATCCCCTGGCTTGTCAGGGGATGACAGGGGACAGGGGATTTTATGCTACCAGCACATCATCCCTGTATTGCCAATGAAAGCGCAAATTGTCTTCATCAAGGCAGTAAATGGAGGAGTGTGGTAGCAGAGAAATGCAGTTTGCAGGGTCCTGGCCATGGGTCCATGTCATTGGTTTAACAGCCCATTGATTTGACATCCCATTAGTCCGACTGTCCGTGGTGCTGAACGGCTTGCGGCGGGCGTATGGTGCACCGCGACCGGCTTGAGGCAGAGCAGGCTCACGGCTTATGTGTTTGTCACTTTCTTTTTCATTTTAACCCACACCATGATCTTTTCCTGACCCTAACCAAGTGGTTTTTGTGCCTAAACCTAACCAGACCTTAACCACAGGGCATCATGATGATTTCGGAACGGACTTGAGTTTAATATGGTCGGAACAATAGGATGTCGAACCAATGGGCTGTTGAACCAATGGGCAGTTCCCCTGGCCACAGCACAGCTTCTCTCGGTCTTTTGGCATGTCCCTGCATTTGCCACACGTGCACCATGGTACGTCAGGTAGGCCAACAGGCAGTGGAGCACCATTTCGACGTTGATGCATCATCAGAGCATCAAAAACCAAACAGCTCCTTGCCCAAGTCTCACCACTCCTCTAGGTCCATCTCTTGAAGAAGTTGCTATGGGAACAGAAAACATGGGTGGGGACAACAGAAGTAGCTGTATAATTGCAAACCGTTTCAATATGTGTTCTTTAGAAATAAATGAGAAATGTACGACAATTACACTATATGTTATAATAATAATAATAATAATAATAATCATAATACATTTTATTTGTAATGCACTTCACATTATAAAATAATCTGAAAGTGCTACAATACAGTTCATAAGCCTAAACCAACCTCTGTATGCACCCTTCTCTGCTGCTAGAGAGCTTCCACCCTTTCCTGTTCACCAGGCCCCACTCCTACTCTCCCTCTGCCGGCTCCACGACCTCGTCCCCGCGCTCAGCCTCTGCCTCCTCTGCCTCCTCTCCCCCGACCTCTTGCTCCTCGTCCTCTCCCTCGGGGCTGTGATCCTCCGAAATCCTCGTCATCTGCGTCAGAGGCTTGGGAAGCTCTGCTAAATTCTCCTGCCTGGGCATAATGACAATTAGCTAATGCTACTGTTTGTTGATGGTTATATGTGATTGTAAATTTAAGGTCTCCATCTTGTGTATTGTGTCTGGACCTCTTGCTCTCACAATGACATGTAAAATCCTGCAGGATGCCCTAAGTGTGAAACAACACCCTGGGTGGGGGATGCTGGTGCCTACAGCAGACCAAAAGGTAACAAAGAGCAACATATTCAAAGACCTTTGTGAAGACCCCTGAAGGACGTTCCCAGGCCACTGAGGGGCGGTCTTCAGGTATAAATGTTTAGCTCTCCCTCTGCTCAGGGTCTTTCTTCATTCTGACCGCTCGTGTGATGACTGACCTTTCTTTGCAAAGAAAATAAAAACCTTGTCGGCCGGCAGAAGTCTCTATTTTATTATTCACCAGCAGCAAAGAATTTGCTGAAACAATTTGGTGTCAGAAGTGGGATCCCTCGAGCGATCGTCTGGGACGGGACGCGGACAGTGACAGGCCATCCTGGAAAGAAAAAGATTTCCAGCCTCCAACCTCAAATCCTCTTCTGAGAAGGGAGGACTGACTGCAAACGCCCCAGATCGTCGCCGCTGGGATTCCACGAACTCAATTTAGCAAAAATTCATCTGGTGAGCACTGAAACATTGACTTTTAAATTCTTTCTTTCCAAAAAATTAGGGGTTTAATTTGACATAATATTTTCATTCTTTATTTTATCCACAACCGTGACGTCAGGGTTAAGCTCCCTGACCGTAGGAATCCTTGGGTGAAAGTCCCAGTTGGAATCCTTGTAATAGTAAAGCAGTTTTGGGTGAAAGTCCCAGTTAACTGTGTGAAACATCCTTGGGTTCGAGGCCCAGTTGGATGTGGGCTTTAAATTGTTTGTGCCTTAGAAACGAAACGATCCTCACAGAGACGTCTGTGTTGTTTGCCGTGCACGGTCTCCTCACTCGGGATGGGGAGTAGAAACTCCGCTGAGGCTCGGCCTCTGGAGGGTCCGGTCGTGGATGTAATGAGAAGGAAATATGGGGATAAAAGTTTAAAATACTTAAATGTCTGGACAGCTGAGTTTGGTTTCCCAATAGGGGGATCCCTCAGTTTTAAAAAAACATATCAAAATTAGAAAAAAAACTGAAGGGCAAAGAACAAGAAATGAGAAGGAAAAATAAAGTTTCTGTGAAAAAAAAAAAATTGAAAAATTGAAAAATTGAAATTATAGAAGGTCAAAAAGAATGTTTACAGATGTGGAAAGGAGAAGCTTTTAATTGTGGATAGGTTGAAACTAATGAAAAGCAAAATTCACACACACAAAGCACACCAGACTCGCAGGTCTCCTCTTCTTTGTTTCCACAGTTGGCGGCTTTGAAGCTGGATCCAGATCTCAACGGCAACCCACCATTCAACACCTACAGTGGCCTCCAACTACCTGATGAGTGAAGCGATTCTCCAGATGTGTGGGAAATTCATCTCTGCAATTGGTTCTTAAATGGACTATAACCGGACATTGCCTCAGCTGTTACAAGTGCCTGTATTGTTTGGAATGATGCACGCCTGTCCGAACTTTGCAGACACACCATACATGCCCATGACCAAATACTCTCTAAGATAAAGAAAAAGAAGAGACAACACAGAAGGAACTTCATATGGCAACAATAACCATGTATAACACAGTCCGAGAACATGGACAACCAGGTCATGAACATAGAGGAAAAGAACGCGGCTGACACAAGAACTGGGGAAGAAAACCTCCAAGTGATGTCTGTTTCCTCTGTGGCCAACGTGGGCATTGGAGACGTGATTGTCACAGAAATAACTCAAAACTCTACAGCAGAGAAGTCAGACTGAAAATGGTTGAGGGTTGTTGGAGAGAGATGGACTCCTGCTGACAAGCCAAGCCAACTTGTGTGGCCGGAAGAAGGTACTACACCACACACACACACACACACAGAGGAGATTAATACACAAGATATTGAAAGTTCAGACAACACATATGCAGTTGCTCTAATATATGTTCACTACACATATGATCATTTCAACAAGTTTCCACAACATACATTGACCATCACAGAACAAAATGTTGTATTCTTAGTTGACTCAGGAGCCACACATTTCTGTGATAAAAGTTTTAGAATTCACTAAAAAAAAAAAAACACACACAACAAAATTAAGTGGAGATTATGTGTACTCTGTTGGTTCATCAGGTCAAACAATTAGAGAAAGCATTACTGTCCAACTCAAATGTGCGGATGAGTCAAATACAAGCTCCAAACATGTATTCTTGCTCTCTGAAGTCTGTCCCATTAACCTGATGGGCAGGGACTTGATGTGCAAATTAGGCCTTTGTCTGATCTCAACCCCAGACAGTGTCAAAATTCACAGACTATCGGATCTAGAGCCAAATTTTTCACACTCCTTTGTTCACCACACCCCAGACCTACAGTATGCATATCAATGGAAATTGCAACCATCAGCTGCCTCTGAGATTGTGACTTCAGCTAGAGAAACAGTTTCAACAGCTTCAACAGATTTTATGACATCAGAGGACCTGCATTGCACCTCTCATGTGTCACCAGGACCTGATGAGCCATATGAGGAAGGTTGGTTGAGGGAGAGATTTGACAAACTCACATTGACACACATTTATTGAACACAACACAAGTGTGCTATATCACTCTCTCTCACCCCAACTCAATGTGACATGTACACCATGGACCATTCAGTCCCACACCTCACATTTCAAAAACACACAGATAACCGGGAAGATTTGGGCCCATTTATAAAATCATGTCAGCGTGCAGCCGATTGGCAAGAAACATCTGATCGATCTGTTTTATTTTCACTAACACTGCAGTGCTACTCTAAAACGTTAACATCTGTTGTGCACACTCAAAGAAAAATCCAGCTGGTACCTACAAGCACTTCTAAATCTTTTTTTTTTTTTTTTTTTTTTGTCTGAAGAACAACCTACACAGCGCTACAGGAGGTCCTTAAGACACTGTGGGCTGTCAGTAAGTATGATGTTGGCCTCATAAAAAACTGTGAACCTGTTGTCATTACTCCAAAATCAGACTTCAGACCTTGCAAAGCTCAATATCCACTTAAACAAGGAGCCATTGATGGTATAACACCAGTGTTTGAGTCTCTTAAAGCAGCAGGAGTAATTGTTCCTTGCGACGACTCTCCAGTGCGCACACCTCTCTTCCCTGTGAAAAAGATCAGAGATAAGGACCAACCGACGGAGTGGCGTTTTGTTCAAGATCTACAAGCAGTGAATGCAGCAGTCCAACCCAGAGCCCCAAACGTTCCGAATCCTTACACCATCTTGTCTCAAGTTCCATCTAATGCAAAATTCTTTTCAGTGGTGGACCTTTCTAATGCTTTCTTTAGTGTTCCTGTCCATCCAGAAAGCCAATTCTGGTTCGCTTTTAACTTCAATGGGCGAGGCTACACATTTACTCGTCTGTGTCAAGGCTATTGTGAAAGTCCCGCCATTTACAACGAAGCTCTCAGACAGAGTCTTGAATCTCTTGTTCTCTCTCCAAGCACTGCCCTGTTACAGTATGTCGATGACCTCATGATCTGCAGTCCGACCAGAGAGCAATGTGAAGTGGACATGGTCAAACTCTTGAAACGTCTGGCAAGCGATGGCCACAAGGCAAGCCTGTCTAAACTTCAATTTGTCCAGGAGAAGGTCATTTTCCTAGGTAATGTCATCACTTCTGAAGGGAAGACGCTTTCACCAAAAAGGATCGAGGCGATTCAAAACCTTCCTAAGCCCATCACAAAGAAGCAGATGATGTCATTTCTTGGCATGTGTTCTTATTGCAGACAGTTCATTCCGAACTACAGCATTCTTGAAGCCCCACTCTCTTCCCTCATTCATGGAAAAAATCTACAGTCACAAGATAAGATCACATGGACTCTTGAAGCTGAACAATCTTTCACTAAGCTGAAGTTCGCTTTACAAACCGCTCTGACTTTAAGTCTGCCTGACCCAACTAGGCCTTTTACTCAAACTGTAGATGAGAAGAATGGGTGTATGACTTCTGTTCTGTTGCAGGAAAAACCTACGTCCTGTAGCTTACTTTTCTTCTAAGCTGGACCCCGTGGCAGTGGGCCTTCCAAGATGCATCAGAGCTGTGGCTGCCGCGGAGAAAGCAATTATGGCATCCAGAGAGATTGTGGGTTATTCTGATGTAACTCCTAGTTCCACACGCTGTGTCCATGATTCTGCTTGAAAAAAAAACTTCCCATCTTTCCACAGCGCGGTGGTTACGATATAACACGGTACTTCTAGAAATGCCTAACATCATTGTCAGAAGATGTAATGTGTTAAATCCTGCCACTCTCCTTCCCACGCCAGATGATGGAGAGGAACATAACTGCGTAACCGTCCTCCAACAGGGTTGCTCTCCAAGACCAGATCTACAAGAAACTCCACTAATCAACCCAGATCTGATTCTTTTTGTAGATGGATCTGCTTCACGTGATCCACAAACTGGACATAACAAGGTTGGATTTGCTGTTGTCACTAACCATGAAACTCTTGCCTCAGATTCACTCCCCTCTCACTATTCTGCACAAGCGGCAGAACTAATAGCATTAACAGAGGCATGCAAACTGGCACACAACAAGACAGTAACTATCTACACTGATTCTTGATATGCATTTGGCGTTGTGCATGACTTTGGTACTCTGTGGAAACACAGACAATTCTTAAAATCTGACGGAAAACCCATTCTCCATCATGACAAGGTCGCAGATCTTCTGAATGCAATCCTGCTCCCAAAATCAATTGCTGTTTGCAAATGTCTTGCTCACACTAACAACTCAGACTCCATCTCCCTAGGAAACGCAAGAGCTGATGCCGCTGCCAAAAGAGCTGCACTCCAACCTGCCAACTTTAATCCTTCATTTGTTTCAACCCCAGTCTCTATTCCCAGCTCCCTCACAGCACTGCAGTCCTTTGCCACACCACAGGAAAGGACACTGTGGAAACGCTGCGGTGCCATGCAGAAAGAGGATGTGCGGTGGGGCCCCGATAACAAACCCTGCCTGCCTAAACACTTCTTTCCCCATTTTGCAAAGTTGACACATGGAATGGATCATGTGTCAAAAGGGGGAATGTTGGATGCCCTGACCCAACATTGGTTCACCAAAGGTTTTTTCAGCTTATGCACAGAAGTTTTGCCAATCATGTATGACTTGTGTAACACATAATGCAGGTAAGAACAAAACAATGACACACGCTGCACACCCACCACCAAACAGGCTGTTTGAACATGTAATGACGGATTTCATAGAACTGTCACCAGCAGAAGGGAAGAAACACTGCCTGGTGATGGTTGACATGTGGTCAAAATGGGTTGAAGCTTTTCCAGCAAAACATCAAAGCAGCCAAGTGGTAGCAAAGGCTCTGTTAACTGAAATAATTCCCAGATGGGGAATACCAACAAGATTGAGCAGTGACAATGGTTCACACTTTGTTAATTCCGCAATAAACCAAATCAGTAAATTCCTTGCAATTGATCTCAGACAACATTGTTCATATCGTGCTGCCAGTGGAGGAGCTGTCGAACGGGAAAATGGCACCCTGAAATCCAAATTAGCCAAATGTTGTGAGGAAACAGGACTGCCATGGACTAAAGCTCTGCCTATTGCTCTATTACACATGAGAATGAGGAAAAGGTCCAGAGTAAACATGAGTCCTTTTGAAATTCTTTTTGGCAGACCTCCATCCCTAGGAGTAGAGCCTGTAACCAGACCACTCCCCTCCACTGGCCTTTGTGAGGATGACATGTTACAGTATTGCAAAAACTTATCATTCTCTCTCTCTCATCTCTCAGCAGGTGAAAGCAGCCCTCCCATCACCAGCCTCCACCCCACTCCACGATTTCCAGCCCGGTGATTGGGTGGTGATAAAGGACCTGAGAAGGAAGCACTGGCACTCCAGACGGTGGCGAGGTCCATTCCAGATACTCCTGACAACGCACACCGCTGTGAAGGTCGCTGAGAGAGCAACGTGGGTCCATGCCAGCCACTGCAGGAGGATCCCTGAGCTGACGGAGGAATTCAACTGCCAACCCGGGCAACATGACGACGGACGAACACAGGAGAGAACAACGAGGGATAACTCCGTGAATGCAGCAGACACCAGCTAGACGTGGGAGACCAACTACAACAACCTTCTCATCCCATCAAATCACATCATGCACCATCTGATCCTGCCCCTATCATGCTCAGCGATGCTGATAGAAGCCTACACATACGAGCCCGCCAAGACTGTCACCCTGACTGAAGGACAGAGTGCAACATTCACTTGCAACATCTATCCTGAAATTCGACGATTTGGTCAAATTTGTGCATATTATGCTGAATATGACAAATATCTGTGCAGAGATCCCTGTGGACCGCGCGATTGGCATTTGGTTGTGGCAGCCACGAGCAAAACCCTTGCCCCAGACAAAGACTCTCGTTTTAGCATGACCAAAATCCCACATTCCAACGGAGCACGCATTGTCATCTCTAATGTCAGACCAACTGATGCAGGTACATATTGGTGTGGAATCGAATATCCAAACTCCGATATGTACAGACAACTCAGGATCGTGGTCAATGGGCCACCGCACTCACATGACGCTCCACTTAACATGCTGCCAAATGTTAAGTCCATCCCACCAACTCCTGAAATAGATAACTACCACCTGGACAACTTAAACATCATGGACCACAGAGGGAACACAGTGCAGCAAGCCCTCAGACAGTGCAACGACAACAATGCATGTGCCTTAGCCCTTTTACACAAAAAGGAACTGAAGATTCCTGGTGACTGTTGGGTTTGTCATTCTTTGTCAACCAGATGGCAAGCCAGACCACTTACGGCAAGAATTGTATCACAAGGTCACATGAAGGAATCTTGGGGCAGAGAAGACCATGGAAAATGCACTGTCCCTCTGGGAATGATGACTTTACTGATCGCCGGCCAACAACTAAGGGAAAATGTCTCAGTTACAGCACACCCCAATATCACCTGCACTGACTCCCATTTAACCCCCAGTAACATGACATTTGATGTTCCCCTGCAACATGCAGAGACCTGTGTTTGTTCAGCATCATCATTAGGGCCTCATCTAGGACAGTCAAGCTGTCAAACTAAAACATTTGTAAACACCACGGCATCAACTACTTGCTCCCATAGATGGCCTAATAACACACTGACAAGATTTGCATGTCCATTTAAACAACTTTCATTCCAACCAGGAATAATGTGGTCTTGCGGTGGAAAAGCTTATCATGGCTTGCCACCTCTGGCTGTTGCCACCCATCAATAGTTACCACAGATACAACAGTCTTCCTTAAGAAGGTTCCCACTATCACTAACATTCAGTCCACCTCACATTTCCAAGATTGCAGAGATATCACCGGCGTTCCTTCAGAATACGACGGTTATGTTTTGGCTGATCCTTGGACTTCCCCCGATGCCAATGTTGGATGGTCTCTATTTTTAGGAGGGGGAACTGCTGCAGCCCTGAACAAAATTAATGGACTGACCTGGTCTGTTCTATCTCTGGCAAACCGAACTGAAGCAGCTCTCACTTTAGTCAACACTGAAATGTTTGCAATTACAACAGCAGTTATTCAACACAAACTCGCTCTCGATATCATCTTTGCTGAAAAAGGAGGTGTTTGCAAGATACTTAATGCCTCCTGTTGTTTCTATGTTCCTGATGAATACGAGAACATCACCGACATTATCAAACACATGAAAGATGCCATTAGGCCCCCACCAGCTGCAGATGATTCACGGTTCTCTTGGTTGAAGGCTTGGGGTCAAGAATGGTCATCATGGTTCCTTACAGTGATTGTACCAGTCGTAATTATTTTCTTTTTACTCTGCACCATAACCCTGTGTGTTGAAATGGCTGTCTACTGTACTTACCAAAAACGTAATTCAATCCTCCACGTATGTCCATGTGAACGTTAATAGTGACCATCAAATTTCAACTTCAGTTCCTGTCCCTCATCTGCCTCACTACTCCAGCTCAGACTCTGAATTTGATGACATTTGGTAAACATTTTTTTTTCTTTTTGCTTTCTTTATTTTTGTTTTATTTTTACCTCCCTTTTGATGATTATTATTTTTATTCCTTTCTTTTACTGTTATTGACATTGTATCTCCCTTCCCCTCTAAACAACTGCTATGATGATGCATTTTAAATCCACGTGAACTAATGTGTCGGATATTCAAGTTGTGACCAACCTTCGTAATATTCGCTTTATGTTTTGTTTTTTTTCTTCTTTTTGTGGTTATTTTTTCTTGCTTTTACCTTTTTATGGCTTTTATTTTTTATCATATTTTTATTCTATATTTTTCTTTTATCACTTATTTATTTTTCTTTCCTTTCACACTTGCTTTCTTTTATCATTGTTGTTTTCTCCATTGCTGATTAATAGATAATCAAAAGGGGGAATTGTGATTGTAAATTTAAGGTCTCCATCTTGTGTATTGTGTCTGGACCTCTTGCTCTCACAATGACATGTAAAATCCTGCAGGATGCCCTAAGTGTGAAACAACACCCTGGGTGGGGGATGCTGGTGCCTACAGCAGACCAAAAGGTAACAAAGAGCAACATATTCAAAGACCTTTGTGAAGACCCCTGAAGGACGTTCCCAGGCCACTGAGGGGCGGTCTTCAGGTATAAATGTTTAGCTCTCCCTCTGCTCAGGGTCTTTCTTCATTCTGACCGCTCGTGTGATGACTGACCTTTCTTTGCAAAGAAAATAAAAACCTTGTCGGCCGGCAGAAGTCTCTATTTCATTATTCACCAGCAGCAAATAATTTCCACAACAGTAACTACACAGATAACAAGGCATTGTAATTACGATATTATCAGAGCACAAATATTGCCTGTTAGCAAGCTAACGTAAATAAACACGGCTAAACTAGCTAGCTAATTAGAGTCAATAATCCAGCTATTAGCATAGCTGTTTATTCTAATACACAAACAATGCCATTTGGACACGATAACACATTTGATACAATATTTTTAAAATACCTCATCACTCATTTTCCACGTCAGGTACAGTCCAGTGAGATACAGGGCTCCCGAGTCACTGCCATCTAGATGTGACGTTGCAGGCGAGGGTACGGCTGAGTGGGCGTGTTCTGGCAACTGCCAAGAGGGATAGGGGCAGCACGCAGTTGAGCCTGATAGGAGGGGCAAAATTTGAGTGTGTGTTTACAAACAGCAACTGGAAAATCCTCCAGACCCTACCTTTAACTTTTGAACTGTTGTATAAAAGCAATATCACACTTGAGCTTGTGATGTTATACTCGTATATCTTCACGGCTGAGATTTGGTCATAGGCATGAGGCCTGCGGCTTGATGATCTGAAATGTGTACAATTGAGAGCCTTTAATGTGGCCACTGTCAGTTTATGAAAATCCAATATCCATTGTGAAGAGAATTGAAAGGTCGGTTAGCTCCTATATTAGGAAGTGGTTGGGCGCTCCTACGTGTCTAAGTAGTGTTACATTGTATGGAAAAGGGACACTTCAGCTGCCAGTATCTAGTTTAACAGAGGAATTTAAATGTACCAAGGTCAGGACAGAGCTCTTGTTATCTGGGAGTAAGGACGTGGTAGTTAGGAGTGTGGTTCCAAATCCAACCAAGGGGAGGGAATGGAAGCTAAGATCAGCAGGAGGCAGAGGCAGCTCTTAGACATGCAGAGATTGTAGGTAATGTTCAGTTTGGCCGGAGAGGCCTGGGGCTAACCAGTATGGAATAAAGCAGGTCCCAAAAATAAAAGACAGCTGGTTGTGGAACAGATACGTAGACAGGAGGAGATATTAAGGGGTACACAGGTAGTGGCCCAGGGTAAGCAGGGACAGTGGTTGAATTGGGAAAGTGTTGAGAAGAGGAAGCTTAGTTGGAGGGACCTGTGGAGTGTGGAAGAGAATCGTATTAGATTCCTGGTAGGGGCTACATATGATGTGTTACCAACCCTCCAGAACCTAAAACTGTGGGTAAATGGGGACCCATCATGCCCATTGTGTTCAGGTACCGCTGCAGGCATCGAAGGGAAACGAAGACAGGCAAATTCAGAAGGTTTTAAGAATAGGAGTTTAGCAATTCAGTTTGTCTGTGAGGGGGAGAAATACAGAAGTGATAAGTTAGTAAGGAGGCAAGGGTGTGGCTGCCTAGAATGTGCTTGTGATTGGGAAATGCAAGTAGATTTAGGGGGAAAGCTTGTTGTTCCCAAGGAAATACTTTTTACCGATCAGAGGCCTGACATAGTGTTGTGGTCACTCAGTCAACGGATAGTTTATTTCATTGAGCTGACAGTTCCCTGGGAAGACTCAGTGGAACAAGCCTATGAAAGATATAAGCTTAGGTATGCAGACTTAGGAGCAGAAGCTGAGCAGCGAGGGTGAAAAAATAGGATTTGTCCAGTGGAAGTGGGATGTAGGGGATTCATAGCAAGATCAGCTGTCTCGCTCCTGGGTGTGGGGACATTATCGGCACGGTCACTACCTGGAACTCGCATAAACGGAGCCTGGGTTTGTTGAAGGTGGTAGTGCTGTTTGGGCTGAGAAAACTTGTGTTTATCTTCTCTATCTCCTTTAACTTTAGCTTATATTGGAGTTATGATATGTAGCATGTGAAATATGGTATGGTGAAAGTGCTAGGAAAGGTAGTATTGGCACAGTCACTACCTGGAGCTCACATAAATGGAGCCTGGGTTTGCTGAAGGTGGCAGTGTTGTTTAGGGTGAGAAAGCCATGTGTAATGTAAGGTAAAGGAGATTTTTGGGTCGGTGCAGGGAACACTGAGAGCTTGCATTAGGGGAGTGTCTCTGGAACCAACTAGACGAAACACTGGTGAAAGGAGGTTCCCACCTGATGACCCCAAAGACGTGTTATCACTGTTCATTGGTCTGTATAGTTAAGCCTTGCCATAATAGCTTATCATAGGGTGTTACAAGACACCTAACGTTATGTCTGACTCGTTACCTGACACTCCTAACGCTTGTAACTGTAACCTTTAACTAAGCTTTGTTATTTCCCTGCAGTGTGCAGTTGGACTTGAACATATGCCTCATTTACCTAGTGTGTGTAGATCTCTGAGCTGTCTTGGGGGTAAATGGGTTACTCACCCTTCATCAGACCTGACTGCTACTGTAGGTGACCACCCCGACCCGACGCTTCGGGCGTCCCCTCCGGTCGACGAACCAGGCTGGGCCAGCACAAGCAGCGTTGTTGTGATTTTAGTTCATAGGGGGGGTTAAATGCGACCCCAGATCAGGTGAGGTGTGTAGTGGCGTTCTCGGATCAATAAGTGTAACATCAGCCTCTCCCTGTTTCCTAACCCCTAACCGTACACCTAGGCCTCCTAATTATGTGCCATAATATCCCTCCCCCCATAAAAAAAACAAAACTATGAAATATGTCACACCATTTCCCTACGTTTTTTTCCCCCAGAGGATTTTTATTTTTTTTAGTTTTTCCTTTTCTACATACCCCTTCACCTGATATTTACATACAAACAAGGAATCTGAGTCAATCTGCCCACCTGAACAGTGACCCATGTCTCAAAATCATCCCTCTTTCTCTTAACAGGTAAGTTTATACCACTGAAGTAAAGAGAACAAACACTAGAGGAAAATATACGAGCAAAGCCAAACAGACAACATGACGGCTCAGGTCAGCCCCTCCACAGGCATGTGAAACAATGCATTAGTCAGTACGTTATCTGTGCCTGCCACATGCCTCACCACCAAGCTATAGGGCTGCAAAACTAAGGCCCACCTGAGCACCCTCTGGTTGGATGTCTGAAACCAAGCCAGGAAGCAAGGGGATTACGGTCTGTGTAGACTTCGACCTCTCTACCTGCATGTGACACATACACCTCAAAATGTTTAATGGCAAAGACAAGAGCCAGGGCTTCCTACTCTATTGTAGAATAAGCTTTCTGGTGTTCAGCTTTCTAGAAAAATAAGCCACAGGCCTGTCTAGTCCAGTATCATCACTCTGCAAACATACTGCTCCCACTCCGGCACAGGCTCACAGACCAAAATAGCCTTCACTCCCACAAATGCTTGTTCACAGGCGTCAGTCCGGGGTCTGCCCATTGGTCTGACATCCCATTGTTCCGACCATATTAAACCTATTGTTCCGAAGTCCTGTTGTTCCAAAATCACCATGATGCCCTGTGGTTAAGGTCTGGTTAGGTTTAGGCACAAAAATCACTTGGTTAGGGTTTGGAAAAGATCATGGTGTGGGTTAAAATGAAAAAGAAAGTGACAAACACATAACCCTGCTTCGCCTCAAGCCTTTCCCAGCTGACCCAGAGCCGGTCGCGGCACACCATCAAGGCAGAAATACGCCCACCGGGAGCCATTCAGCACCACGGAAAGCTCCCCACACAACCCCGACCCCAGAGTTAATAACAGGAGGTTATGGTGTTTAATTCTCTCCTCTCTATGACACTTGTATCTCGACCAGTACCCTACTTTTGTTGCGTTGCTGATCCTCTATGGTACACAAATACAGTATAGCCTAGTATAATCACATATCGGAACAACGGGACATCGGACTAATGAGAGGTCGGAACAATGAGAGGTCGAAACAATGCTACGGTACCGTCAGTCCACCGAAATTTCACATCTTTTTTCAGGAGAATGGTTAAGGGTGCAGTGACCGCAGCAAAACTGGGTACGAACATGCGGTAAAATCCACACATACCCAAAACCCGCATTACCTCTAGGCGGTTTCTCAGCTGGGGGAGATCTAAAATGGCCTCCACCTTGGCCCGACGTGGCATGACCTTCCCTTACCCCACCTGATGCCCTAGGTATGTCACCTGCCCTTTGCCAAACTCACACTTGGGCAAATTCACTACCAGACCTGCTTCCAATAGTTTTTTGAAGAGCTGTCTCAGATGTACTAGGTGTTCCTCCCACAAGCTGTTAAAGACTACAACATCATTAATGTATGTGACTACTGAGCACATCCCGTTGGTGAGGTTGTTCATGAGCCTCTGGAACGTGCACTGGTGCGTTTTTCATTCCAAACGGGAGAACATTACACAAGTACAGACCCTCTGAAGTCACAAAAGCAGATATCTCTTTAGCCCTTGAAGTTAATGGCACCTGCTAATACCTCTTCAACAGATCTAATTTGGATACAACGGTGGCACTACCAATACGATCTATGCAATCTTCTAAATGGGGAATTGGAAAGGCATCCACTTTTGTCACCTGATTCACCTTGCGGTAATCAATACAGGGTCTCGAAGTAAGATCTGGCTTGGGAACTAGCACCACTTTGACCACATTCAACAGCACCTATCTCCAACATATAAGACAACTCATTTTTTAAGGTCTGCAACTTGGAGGGGGCTAATCTGTACGGATGCTGCTTTATTGGGGTTGATGTCCCCACATCTACATCATGCACTGCAAGAGAGGTGCGCCCTGGGACGTCCTGAAAGAGTGAGGAATATTCACTTATCAGTGCCTTTACCTATGACTGCCACTCAGCAGGTAAATGTGCTAGATGGAGGTCCAGTGACTTCAGAGCTTCAGTGTTCCCAAAACGGAAACCGACAACCTCAGCTTCCCCACTACCATCCTCCTCTGCTACATGAAACATGGCAACACAGGCAGCTGGCTGCCCCTGGGACCGACCATGATACTTTTTTAACAAATTGTTATGGCACAGCCTGTTCTTTCGCTTACTTTTGGGGGTACTAATGACATAATTTTTGTCACCGACTTTCTTAACAACCGTGTATGGACCACAGAAAGAAGCACTCAGACTGGACGTTCGTTGTGGTACTAAAACCAAAACCTGATCCCCGATGGCAAAGCTATGCTCCACAGCTTTCTGATCACAATTAGCCTTCATGCGCCCCTGAGCTTTCTCCAGATTGTCTCGAGCTACCCGACAAGCAGCCCACAACCGGTCTTTTAACTCAGACACATATTGCAGTACAGTTTCACCTGAGTTTGGCTGCAGGAGCTGATCTTTAAACAGTTTCAAAGGACCTCCTATTTTGTGACCAAACACCAGCTCAAAGGGGGTGAAACCTGTGGACTCACTGACAGAATTTCTAGCAGCAAACAACAAAAAGGGGACGGTCACATCCCAATCCCCAGGAAACTGTACGCTGTAGGTCTTCAACATGGTTTTTAATGTCTGGTGAGCCCGTTCCAGAGCCCCCTGAGACTGTGGATGGTATGCTGAGGACATGGCCTGTGATATGCCCAGCTCAGCCATTACCTCTTGAAAGACACCAGATACAAAATCTGTCCCCCTCTCATGCTGTACCTGTTTAGGCAACCCAAATCTTGAAAAGAAATTCACCAAGGCTTCTATGATATGATGTTGCGCGCCGTGATGTTTCTCAGTGGTACTGCCTCTGGAAAATGAGTGGTAACATCCATGATAGTAAGCAAAAACTAATTTCCTTTCTTTGTTTTAGGCAACGGACTGACACATTCACTGATTACCCTCGAGAAAGGTTCTTCCATCACTGGTATGGGAGACAAGGGGGCTGCGGAGATCTTTTGGTTAGGCTTCCCTACCAACTGACAAGAATGACAGGACCGACAAAAAGCAACTACACCTTTATGGGGCTGGGGCCAATAGAAATGCTTCATAATCTTGGCCTGGGTCTTTCTAATGCCAAAGTGGCCGGCTAATGGGGTTCCGTGGGCTAACCGCAACACCTCCTCATGATAACCCGGGGGCAGAACCATTTGCTCACGTGTACTCCATTCCTCAGTTGCAGGTCTATCTGGACGTCTCCATTTCCTCAACAGCACATCCTCCTTTAGGAAGAAACCCTCAGCTATATCCTTACTCTCCTCATATGTGGCTGCAGTTTCCCTTAGAAGATTTAAAGTAGGGTCCTGCTTCTGCTCAGCTATTAAAGCATTTTGATTCAACACTGGCAACTGACCCAAGCCACACCATTCAGCAAAACCTGTATCAGCCAAATCGACTGAGGCAGGGTCCCGTGGAGAGAACTCTTCAGCAGGTGACTTCCCTACCGCCGCCTCCTCCACAGGCACTGGGGAGTTTGCAAGGGCTCTAACCTGGGAACATGTTACCGCACACACTGGAAAAGCAGCAGGAAATTCCTCCTCCAGAGCTTTAGTCTCGGCTGTTTCACAAGGGATAGGAGACATACAGGGAGTCACAATGACCTGTTTCTGGGCTAAATCATTTCCTAACAGGAAGGTGACCCCTGGCACAGGCAGCTCTGGTGCAACCCCCACCTGGGCATCTCCCACAAAAACATTGGTTCGAACAAACACACAATACAAGGGAACAGCACTGTAAGTGCCACCAAAACCTTTAACTGGGACAAACGTGCCCAGAGCCGCGCTCTCCGGTAGATCGACAGTGCCAGCTACCAAAACTGACTGACCAGATGCGGTGTCTCTTAGAACTGTCACAGGAGTCTCAGCTGCCCCCTCCTCAACTGCTACAGCCCCTTCAGACACAAACCCCTCAAACATTTTCAGCTCATCTTTACCTTTAGCCTGTACTGGACCTGAGGCTAAATTTGCACCCATACAGACCACTGAGCGACTGGCTTCTGTCCTTGGCACCTCTCTTTTCTGATATGCTGGACAGCGAGACTTGATGTGACCTGGCCTACCACAATGATGACAAATTATATCCCATGGGAAGGGGGACGCCCACCAGTACTGTTTTTGTCACCCTCACTCACAGGGGGACAACAGCCACTGCCATTCCTTTCGCCCTGACACTTCTCCCCATCACCTGACCTCTTAACCGGACAACTAACCTGATCACACCAAGTGTCTCGGTGGACAAGAACATAGCTGTCAGCCGCCTCTGCAGCTTTAAACACTGTGGCAACACCCAAATCATTTAAATGCACCTGTATGACCTTTGGCAGACTCTGCTTGAACTGCTCTAAGACCATCAGCTCTCACAGCTCCTTAAAGTCATATACCTCGCTGGCTCTCAGCCACTTATCAAAAGCAGCTTCTTGTTGCCGGGAAAAATCTACATAAGTCTGTCCTGGACGTACCCTGTCAGACCTAAACTGCTGCCTATACACCTCTGGGACTAACTCATATGCCTTCATAACTGCTTGTCGGACCTGATCATAATCATCACTGTCCTCTAAGCCTAGTGCTACGTAAGCCTCCTGAGCTTTCCCTGTCAGAGAGCCCTGGATGAGTGTTACCCAGTGTTGTTTGGGCCAGGCTCGCTGGGTAGCAGTCTTGCCAAAAAAGGATTCCATCTTCTCAGGACCAAACTTTGGCAACAAGGGAAAACATTTATTCACATCAAAATGTTACCGCTCCTCCTGACCTCTGCGCACCAGAGCAAGCTTGGCTCTCCCAACCTCGAGCTTCTCCTTTTTCTGTGCTATCTCCCTTTCTCTATCTTGTCACTGCCGCTCTCGCTCCTGCCTCCCCTCCTCTTTTTCCCTCTCTTCCAAGTTACAATACAGTAGAACATCTTGCACCAACTCTGGTTTTCTAGCCTCCTCTGAGACATCCAAATCAAGGTATTCTATCAACTTCCACAGTCTAGCTTTATCTAGCTTGACTAGCCGTTCACGCGTCACTCCGGCTTCCACAAGCTCTTCAGGCTCAAAATCAGTCATTTTGGCGTGTAGGGGGTTGTAAAGGAAAATATAGTGTGCAAACTGACTAAGAGCTAACACAATGACCAAGACTATACATTAGCTGGACGAGGAAACTGTCACCCATTCAACACTGGATGGTCCACCGTGAACCACCCGCAAACCTTCAAGCCAATAAACAGTCCTCACCAGCCAAAAACCGCTGCTATTTGGTCCGCCACACAGACCCACGCTCACCAAGCATCACATAAACTGTCACACTGACAGCTACAATACCAGGCTACACAGCTGAAACTGACCCCGCACTACTACATTACAAAACTCCGGCACCAAATACTATGCACTGTTTAACCACAGCACACGAAACACATGCTAACTCAACGCTATTGACAATCCAGCCAACCTTAAAACTTAGCATTGGTGAGCTAACACGCTAACAAACACACTCGGTTACTGGCTACCCAATTAGCGGTTTACGAGATACTATGCTGCCCATAAATCAATACCACAGTCTATGATCAATACACACAACCAAAAACCGGACCACATACACAATACAAACCACACACAACCATTCAAAGATCCTGGACGAGCCCCACCTTGTTACAAGACACCTAACGTTATGCCTGACTTGTTACCTGACACTCCTAACGCTTGTAACTGTAACCTTGAACTAAGCTTCATTATTTCCCTGCGGTGTGCAGTTGGACTTGAATGTATGCCTCACTTACCTAATGTGTGTAGATCTCTGAGCTGTCTAGGGGGTAAATGGGTTACTCACCCTTCATCAGACCCGACTGCTACTGTAGGTGGCGACCCCGACCCAATGCTTTGGGCATCCCCTCCGGTCGACGGCCAGGCTGGGCCAGCACAAGCAGCGTTGTTGTGATTTTAGTTCATAGGGGGGGTTGAACGCGACCCCAGATCAGGTGAGGTGTGTAGTGGTGTTCCCGGATCGGTGGATTTTGTCTCCGGATTTCTGAATGTCTGTCGGAATCTTCTGCAGAAATGTGGCGTGACAGTCTGTCGGCGTCTCCAGCAGCCAGCTTCGACTCCAATCAACTGCCACCTTTTCCGGTGTGTGAGCTTCTAGGAAGGGGAGTTACCCAATAAGTGGAACATCAGCCTCTCCCTGCTTCCTAACCCCTAACCGTACACCTAGGCCTCCTAATTATGTGCCTTAACATAGGGCTTAGGAGGTTAAGGAAATTTATCAATCTATAGCGATCTTTTTAAATAACAAACTTTTTAATCTATACAATTGTAGGTGTTAAAGTTACAGTTCTGCATCACAATGAATAAGTACAAAAGCACTGGCATTAAAATATACTTAAAGTCCCAAAATTAAAGATGCTCAGTATGCAGAAAATGTTGTATTATTGTATCATAATTATTGATGCATTAATGCATCATCACTTCAGTGTTGCAGCTGGTGAAGGTGGAGCTCATTTTAAGTACTTTACTGCTAATTAGTTTAAGAATTTACATCATAATGTATTTGTTGATTATATTTAGTATTAATAATTTGAATCTGTTAAGTAAGTAGAACTGTCAGATAAATGTAGTGGTGTAAAAAGTACAATGTTGTGGAGCAAAGGTTTAAAATAGTAGAAAATGGAAATACTCAAGTGAGGTGCACAATACTTAAAAATTGTACTTAAGTAAAACACTTAGTTCCTTTCCACCACTGAAATCAGCAAATACAGACCCTGATTGGGATGTCCACATACTTTTGGCCACAGAGCCTCTGCCTGTTTTCACCAACTGAATCCTGTTTGTATGTTTTAGCAGGATAGTGTGAAAATGTTTTTGATAGATTTTACTAAAATTCAAAGGAAAGTGAGTGGAGTTTATTGGAAAGATTTTATTGAGCTAATAGGTTCAGACTGAAGGAGACTGCATGCAGAGGAGTGATCTCTCTCTCTCTCTCTCTGTCTGTCTCTCTCTCTCTCTCCCTCACTCTGTTCTCATCATGCTCAGCCGTCCAGTTGGCTGCCTCTGTGTTGAACTCGGTGTGTGTGAGAGAGAAAATCGGATGTACGTAACTCACCAGCTCCTTAAGTGTCCCTTATTCCCCGACATCTGGTGTGTGTGTGTGTGTGTGTGTGTGTGTGTGTGTGCAGGAAACTACAGAGTTTTTTTTTCGTCCAGCCTAATGTTGAACGCAGACACAGTTGTATGAGAGAGACAGAGATTAATACATCATTTTGGTAATGCTGACACTGAGGTCACAGTCTGACTTCACATCAGAGCAGATAAATGATACTTATATTTTGAAGGATTAAATTACAGTGAGTGTAGCAGCAGGTGTGTTCACCTGTAAAGCTGCTCACTACCTTGCAGACCCTCACACATGAAACATTAATATGAAATATGTTAAAGCATGTTTTAAAGGGATACTCTGCTGATTTTGTAGCAGAGGTGTGAATCACTGGCTTAATCACAATATGATATTATATCAACAATATGGACAACAATCGATATTTGCTGATATCACAAAGTCTTCTATGGTATGATTTCAGTTCAATTCAGGGGCCTAAGATCAAGATGAGACAGCATCATATGATCATTTAACACAATAGATTTCAGAAGAAGCTGCCACCCCTTTCTTTTCTGCTTTTGGCCATAAAAGCTAAAAGCTAAAAACAACACATAAATAATGTAAATAATTATTACTGCTTAAGTGCAGTAAAGTTTACTTTAAAGGGCCAGTGTGTAATATTTGGCATGGTTTATTGTCAGTCTGAATCAGAATCTGAATATTCTGTCCATTAATATGTTTATACAAGTGTATAATCGCTATAAAATAAAATACGTTTGGTTTTCGTATATATATATATATATATATATATACATAGCAAGGGCCTTGCTTTAGAGAGGTCGCCATCTTGCGCCGCCATGTATGTACGGCAGACCGAGTGGACAATCCAGCCAGCCAGAGAACGCATTTCGCGTGTATAAATGAACCAACGAAGACAGCGCAAGGAAGGAAGAAGGAGGAGGAAACAGCAGAGAGTGTTAGTAGTTCGTCGACAGAGAGTAGTGAAAAGTTTTTTTAGTTACAAAGTTTGCGAATGGACCACACTTACCACGCAACAGGAGAGAATGAACCCGAACCCGTCATCTGCGAGGAAAAGAAGACGCAACTTCACTCCTTGTGATGAACTTTCTGCGGCACTTTTCCTCCTGATGATATATCTCCCCAACGATGGCAGCAGTAGCACCGAATCCCATTCTGTGCATTAAGCCTCTCTTCTCGCCCGCTCAGCATTAAACACATGGAGTTCCTCATCTGTATGCTCCGGCTCAAACAGGTATGGCTCTGGGTCTGTGTCCGCTACAAGAAACTCTTCAAAATCGCGTTAAAAGTCATCCATTGCAGCTACTATAGTCCGGAGATATTGCTAGGCTAAATAAACAGCTGAGCTCTGTTTACAGGCTACGCTGTCAGTCAGTGTGCGGGCTGGAGATTGGTGGAGCAGAGAGGGGAGGGGAGGGGGGGGGGGTTTATATATATAAATGAACTGTGGTAAACTTTGCTCCATCTAACTTTGATAGCAAAACAAACTGGAGGAAATTGTTCAAGTGTCATCCTCCTTTGTAAGATTGGCACAGTAATCTGGATGAAATGATTACTCCATCTTTAAATTCAATACCAAGTCCTTCAGTAACAGAGGTTTCCCATACCGACTTTAACCTCTCCCGAATTGATTATTTTGTTGATAGCGCCGTAGGCTCGCTGCGAACAACACTTGACTCTGTAGCTCCTCTTAAAAAGAAGTTAACAAAGCAAAGAAAGTTTGCCAAACTGGAAGAATCTCGTTTAATCTGGGCAGACAGTCTCAAAACTTATAAGAGGGGCCTCCGCAATGCCAGAGCAAACTATTACTCAGCATTAATAGAAGAAAACAAGAACAACCTCAGGTTTCTTTTCAGCGCTGTAGCCAGGCTGACTGAGAGTCAGAGCTCTATTGAGCCTTGTATTCTTTTAGCCCTCAGCAGTAATGATTTTATGAGCTTTTTGAATGACAAAATTCTAACTATTAGAGGCAAAATTCATGACCTCCTGTCCTCAGATAGTACCTATCTACCCTCAAACACAGCTGTAAGACCTAATATATATTTAGATTGCTTCTCCCCAATTTCTCTAAAAGAATTGACCACAGTGATTTTTTCATCTAAATCATCGTGTCTCTTAAACCCCATCCCAACTAGGCTACTTAAGGAGGTCTTACTTTTAGTTAACACTCATATATTAGATATGATCAATATATCCTTATTAACAGGCTATGTACCACAGTCTTTTAAGGTAGCTGTAATTAAACCTCTACTAAAAAATCCCACCCTGGATCCAGAGGTGTTAGCCAACTATAGACCAATATCTAATCTTCCCTTTCTTTCAAAGATCCTTGAGAAAGTAATCGCAGACCAGCTGTATGATTTTCTCCATGATAATGATTTATTTGAGGAATTTCAGTCAGGATTTAGATTGCATCATAGCACTGAGACAGCACTAGTTAAAATTACAAATGACCTTCTGATTGCTTCAGACAAAGGACTCGTCTCTGTACTTGTTTTATTAAATCTTAGTGCGGCGTTTGACACTATTGACCATCAAATTCTACTGCAGAGACTGGATCACTTAATTGGTGATTAATTATAACTTAATTATTTATCTGATCGTTTTCAGTTTGTTGACGTTGATAATGAATCATCCTTACGTACTAAAGTTTGTTTTGGCGTTCCACAAGGTTCTGTGCTCGGACCAATCCTATTTACTCTATATATGCTTCCTTTAGGTAACATCATTAGAAATCACTCTATAAATTTCCATTGTTATGCGGATGATACACAGTTGTATTTATCGATGAAGCCAGAAGAAAGTAATCAATTAACTAAACTCCATAACTGCCTTAAAGAGATAAAAACCTAGATGAGCACCAATTTCCTGATGTTAAATTCAGACAAAACTGAAGTTATTGTTCTTGGCCCCAAACAACTCAGAGACTCTTTATCTGATGACATAGTTTCTCTAGATGGCATTGCTCTGGCCTCTAGCACTAGCGTAAGAAACCTCGGAGTAACATTTGATCAAGATTTGTCTTTTAATTCTCATTTAAAACAAACCTCACGGACTGCATTTTTTCATCTACGTAATATTGCGAACAATAGGCCTATCCTGACCCGAAAAGATGCAGAAAAATTGGTCAATGCTTTTGTTACCTCAAGGCTGGATTACTGTAACTCTCTATTATCAGGTAGCTCTAGTAAGTCCTTAAAAACTCTTCAGCTAATTCAGAATGCAGCAGCACGTGTACTAACAGGAACTAAGAAACAAGATCATATTTCTCCTGTTTTAACTTCTCTGCACTGGCTCCCTGTAAAATCCAAAATTGAATTTAAAATCCTACTGTATAACTTATAAAGCTCTAAATGGTCAGGCTCCGTCATATCATAGAGAGCTCATAGTGCCTCATTATCCCACCAGAACACTGCACTCTGAGAACGCAGGGTTACTCATGGTCCCTAAAGTCTCCAAAAGTAGATCAGGAGCCAGAGCCTTCAGCTATCAGGCTCCTCTCCTGTGGAATCACCCTGCTGTTACAGTTTGGGAGGCAGACACCGTCTCCACATTTAAGACTAGACTTAAGACTTTTCCTCTTTGATAAAGCTTATAGTTAGGGCTGGCTCAGGCTTGCCTTGTACCAGCCCCTAGTTAGGCTGACTTAGGCCTATACTGCCGGAGGACCCCCGTATAATACACCGGGCGCCTTCTCTCCTTTTCTCTCTCTCTCGTATCCTATTACTGCATCTTCGGCCATTCTGGATGTCACTAACTCAGCTTCTTCTCCGGAGCCTTTGTGCTCCACTGTCTCTCAGATTAACTCATGTCACAGCGGTGCCTGGATAGCGTGACATGTGTGGTTGTGCTGCTGCCGTGGTCCTGCCAGATGTCTCCTGCTACTGCTGCCATCATTACTACACATCTACTGTTATTATACACATATGATCATTGTCACGCATGTGTACTGCCAGATATTAATATATACTTTCAACATATTGTACCACAGTAGCCAGAACTATAACCATAATATTATTACTTTGATTAATGTTGTTGTAAGCTACTGTCATTACCGTCTGTCCTGCATCTCTTTCTCTCTCTCTCTCTCTCTCTCTCTCTCTCTCTCTCTCTCTCTGTCTCTCTTTCTGTCTCATTGTGTCATACGGATTACTGTTCATTTATTATGCTGATCTGTTCTGTACGACATCTATTGCACGTCTGTCCATCCTGGAAGAGGGATCCCTCCTCAGTTGCTCTTCCTAAGGTTTCTACCGTTTTTTTTCCCCCACTGAAGTGTTTTTTTGGGGAGTTTTTCCTTATCCGCTGTGAGGGTCCAAAGGACAGAGGGATGTTGTGTGCTGTAAAGCCCTATGAGGCAAATTATGATTTGTGATATTGGGCTTTATAAATAAAATTGATTGATTGATAATCAACCACAAAGCCGGCCATCCCATCTTCAGCAATCTTGTCGAATCGTCCATCCACTAAGTGAGAGCATACAGGTCGGCCAGTGTGGTCCTGTTGGTTAGTGTTTACTTATTCAAGTAACACTTGTAGTCTCGGATAGTGACTTGACATGGTGCGTTTGTAAATTCAATCTGACACTCTGCACTAATATGAGATCCCTGTTGGTCGAAGAAACAGAGCATTCTATCTTTACATGAATTTACAAACAGATAAAATAATCACACATTTACTCTGCCCAGACAGTCCCTAGAGTGTGCTCTGGTGCTCTGAAAACTGAAGGGTGCATTCCAACAGTGGTCTGAATTTATGAATGGTCCAGTTTGTGCTAGATTGCGCTCAAGCACTTGGAATGAATATCTCAACACACACCACTCGCATCATCTTCTTCCACTTCTAAAACAAGCCAATAGAACTTGTTAGCTAGGGCTAGCTAATGTCTGTGGGGAATTCTTTAGCCTCCTCCCTTTCTCAATCTCAGAACTGAAATCCAATCAAATGGTGAAACTGCTGATTATATATCAAGATGAGGTCACTGCATTGTATATTTATCAGATTGGCACACACTGGATACATCGCGCTGCAGCTCATCAACAGACAACCACAGAAAGTTAAAACTTTTTTTACTTAAAGATCTTTAGTTACTCCATTTCTGGATGAGTTAAAAATGTGTGGACACCCACTAACCAAAACTTGATTTCTCACCTGAGGAGCTGATCTCCAGTGCTCACCAGGCAATATCTTTTTGGCCATTATGACAGGATTGTGGGTCGTTTAGTTTGGAATATTTCTCAACCTCAACAATGAGTCTCTCCTCATTCAGTCTTCATCGCACACACAACAGCAACAGAGTTCTCTTTGCATCAATGATGAGGAGTCGAGTTGTCACAGGAGCTGACAAAAAGAGCTGCTATGGGAGCATGTATGTACATACAGAGAACGATAAAAGCATTTAATTCCAGGGGCAGCTAGGCTGGAAATAGGACAATGGCATGTTTAGGAGTACTGACACACGTCCAGCCACCAGTGTGGGGTTGTACATTGTTTTGGTCTTAAGGCTTGTGTCTTCACTGTCATCAATTCATAACCTTATGTTACCTTTCCATACCTGTAGTGCAAATATAGTATTTTGCCATATTTTCCCCAGGAACTATGGCCACAGGAGATCATTGTTTGCATAATCCTTTATATGTCAATCACAAATAAAAACCATAAGAGCTAGAGATGAATTCTTTTTGCAGCAGAACGTAAGGTTTCTGTCTTTTGTGTCACCTCATTGTATGCTCATAAAGACTTTGTTGTGCTATATTACATGTGATGCATACCATGGGAAAATGCGGTGGAGGAATGAATGATGAATCTATTTAATCTATAAGCATCTCAAAAACTAAATAATGTATGTGGTTTAAATTATTTAATTTGTTAAGAAATAATTTGCACATTTCCACATTTAAAACATTTTTGATCAATGTTTTGTGTGTTTATTTTGATGATATATAATTTCTCCAGATGGCATTGCTCTGGCCTCTAGCACTACCGTAAAAAACCTCAAAGTAATATTTGATCAAGATTTGTCTTTTAACTCCCCTTTTAAACAAACCTCACGGACTGTGTTTTTTCAAGTGTGTAACATTGAAAAAATTAGGCCTATCCTGTCCCAAAAAGATGCAGAAAAATTGGTCAACACTTTTGTTACCTCTAGGCTGGATTACTGTAATTCACTATTATTAGCTTATTAGCGCTAATAAGTCTTTGAAAACTATCCACCTAATTCAGAATGCAGCAGCACGTGTACTAACAGGAACTAAGAAACAAGATCACATTTCTCCTGTTTTAGCTTCTTTGCACTGGCTCCCTGTAAAATCCAGAATTGAATTTAAAATCCTTCCCTAACTTACAAAGCTCTAAATGGTCAGGCGCTGTCATATCTTAGAGAGCTCATAGTGCCCTATTATCCCACCAGAACACTGCGCTCTGAGAACGCAGGATTACTCGTGGTCCCTAAAGTCTCCAAAAGTAGAACAGGAGCCAGAGCCTTCAGCTATCAAGCACCTTTTCTGTGGAATCATCTTCCTGTTTCCATCCGGGAGGCAGATACCGTATCCACATTTAAGACTAGACTTAAGACTTTCCTCTTTGATAGAGCTTATAGTTAGGGCTGGCTGAGGCTTGTTTTGGACCACCCCCAGTTAGGCTGACATAGGACTAGTCTGCCGGGCGTCCTCCTATACACTTCCTTTAATACACTGAGCACCTTCTCTCCTTCTCTCTCTCGCCTTTGCTAACATTTATGTCCTGTTACTGCATCTTGCTAACTCGGCTCTGCTGCATGTCACTAACGCGGCCTTTGTGCTCCACTGTCTGGCAGGTTACCTCGTACTGCAGCTGTACCTGGATCATGTGACTTGGTTGTGCTGCTTCCGTGGTCCTGCCTGATGCTGCCTACTGCTGCTGTTATTATTAGTCATACTCCTACTGTTATTATACACATATGATTATTATTGTCACTTACATATACTATCATACATTACTATACTACATATAACATATACTTACAACATATTGTACCACAATAACCAGAATTATTATTATAATATTACTTAAATTCATGTTGTTGTAAGCTACTGTCATTACTGTCTGTCCTGCATCTCTCTCTGTCTCTCTTTATGTGTCATTTTGTCATATGGAATACTGGAAATTTATTATGTTGATCTGTTCTGTACAACATCTATTACACGTCTGTCCGTCCTGGAAGAGGGATCTCTTCTCAGTTGCTCTTCCTGAGGTTTCTACCATTTCTTCCCCTGTTAAAGGTTTTTTTGGGGGGTAGTTTTTCCTTATCCGCTGTGAGGGTCCAAAGGACAGATGGATGCTGTATGCTGTAAAGCCCTCTAAAGCAAATTAGGATTTGTGATATTAGGCGTAATAAATAAAATTGATAAAATTGAAATTAAAAATTATTTTGTAAAATGGGATGAAATAATATGTCAGATTTTTGTATGATTTTTATTATGACACACCTTTAATACTTTTATTAATTATTATAGTTTTTTGACTTGCATAACCTTACAGCTCAGGTTGTACCAGATTTTAAGGATGTGAAACATTTGAAGGACTCAAAGAAATGACATCACAGTAAGCACAAATACCAACATAGGCACTGGTGGATCATTTGTATTACATTTCTTCTGATTTGAAAGAACAGCAGGTTGGGGCAAAACAGAGGACAGTTTTAGGGCCCTATTTAGATGGTCTAAAGCGGACGTCGGAGAGCGCATAATCCATGTTGCAAGTGTCATTGCTATTTAGATGCAGGCGCAGTTGTCATTTTCACGCCCTGCGCATTCTTCGTCTAACTAACAAATGAACTTGCGCTTCTCTGGGTGTGTTGGTCTAAAAATGAGGAGTGGTCAGGTGCAGTCATGGCACGTTGCTAGTTAGATGATGTAGAAAGCAAATGTGCCAGTGACCAACAAAAACCTGGTCTAAAGTCAATGGCGGAGTATTTCGCTTTTAAAAAAGTTAGTAATATGCGTCTCTAGGCAGCGAAACATCAAAGTTCGCCGCCAGGCCGTGGCCACGCCCTTTGACGAAAACTCACAGTTTCCACAATAAAGCATCATCAACGTCTTATGACTTTTTTTTTACCAAGTTTGAAGTGGATCTGGTCAAGTCTGTAGGAGATGTACATTGACATTTCCCATTGCCAGTAGGGGGCGCTATGTTTATCTCTAATTTTTGACATGTAGATGTGTTCAGGGCGGGACTGTCATCAATCCTGTGAAGTTTGGCCAAAATTGGACCATGTATGCTGGAGTTATGAACTACTTCCTCTTTAGTGGCAAGACCTCTAACTTTGACGCCATTCCACGGTCAAGCGCATTGATGAAAACTCAAGCTTTTGATAACTTTTCATCTTCAAGGTCTTGGGATGGGACAGACTAAGGTTTGAAGTTGATTGGATGAAATCTCTAGGACTACTTCGTTCATTTATGACCCCTGGAAATGGCCAAAAATGCACCAAAATTGCACAGTAAATTCAAAATGGCTGACTTCCTGTTGGGTTTAGAGCATGACTCCAAGAGGCTTTTTTGTACGTCTCTGAGCGTTACATAAGCCTGCTGAGTTTCATACATGTAGGTTAAACTAGCTTCAGGGGCTGTTTCCTCAAACTTTTATAGGGGGTGCTACTGAGCGATTTTTTGGAACCCGCACACGAGACCCTTAAAATATCAAATTTTTCACCAGTTCTGAGATGTGTGCAAAGTTTCATGAGTTTTCGGGTATGTTAAGCCTCGCAAAAAGGCAATTCATTTGGAGGAAGAAGAAGAAGAAGAAAATATCCTTGCGTTTCAATAGGGTCCTCGCACCGCTAGGTGCTCGGGCCCTAATTATAATTCTGGCTATTGTGGTACAATATGTTGAAAGTATATTTTAATATCTGATAGTAGACATACAGTACAGGCCAAAAGTTTGGACACACCTTCTCATTCAATGTGTTTTCTTTATTTTCATGACTATTTACATTGTAGATTCTCACTGAAGGCATCAAAAGTATGAATGAACACATGTGGAGTTATGTACTTAACAAAAAAAGGTGAAATAACTGAAAACATGTTTTATATTCTAGTTTCTTCAAAATAGCCACCCTTTGCTCTGATTACTGCTTTGGACACTCTTGGCATTCTCTCGATGAGCTTCAAGAGGTAGTCACCTGAAATGGTTTTCCAACAGTCTTGAAGGAGTTCCCAGAGGTGTTTAGCACTTGTTGGCCCCTTTGCCTTCACTCTGCGGTCCAGCTCACCCCAAACCATCTCGATTGGGTTCAGGTCCGGTGACTGTGGAGGCCAGGTCATCTGCCGCAGCACTCCATCACTCTCCTTCTTGGTCAAATAGCCCTTACACAGCCTGGAGGTGTGTTTGGGGTCATTGTCCTGTTGAAAAATAAATGATGGTCCAACTAAACGCAAACCGGATGGGATGGCATGTCGCTGCAGGATGCTGTGGTAGCCATGCTGGTCCAGTGCGCCTTCAATTTTGAATAAATCCCCAACAGTGTCACCAGCAAAACACCCCCACACCATCACACCTCCTCCTCCATGCTTCACAGTGGGAACCAGGCATGTGGAATCCATCCGTTCACCTTTTCTGTGTCTCACAAAGACACGGCGGTTGGAACCAAAGATCTCAAATTTGGACTCATCAGACCAAAGCACAGATTTCCACTGGTCTAATGTCCATTCCTTGTGTTTCTTGGCCCAAACAAATCTCTTCTGCTTGTTGCCTCTCCTTAGCAGTGGTTTCCTAGCAGCTATTTGACCATGAAGGCCTGATTCGCGCAGTCTCCTCTTAACAGTTGTTCTAGAGATGGGTCTGCTGCTAGAACTCTGTGTGGCATTCATCTGATCTCTGATCTGAGCTGCTGTTAACTTGCCATTTCTGAGGCTGGTTACTCGGATGAACTTATCCTCAAAAGCAGAGGTGACTCTTGGTCTTCCTTTCCTGGGTCGGTCCTCATGTGTGCCAGTTTCGTTGTAGCGCTTGATGGTTTTTGCAACTCCACTTGGGGACACATTTAAAGTTTTTGCAATTTTCCGGACTGACTGACCTTCATTTCTTAAAGTAATGATGGCCACTCGTTTTTCTTTCGTCAGCTGATTGGTTCTTGCCATAATATGAATTTTAACAGTTGTCCAATAGGGCTGTCGGCTGTGTATTAACCTGACTTCTGCACAACACAACTGATGGTCCCAACCCCATTGATAAAGCAAGAAATTCCACTAATTAACCCTGATAAGGCACACCTGTGAAGTGGAAACCATTTCAGGTGACTACCTCTTGAAGCTCATGGAGAGAATGCCAAGAGTGTGCAAAGCAGTAATCAGAGCAAAGGGTGGCTATTTTGAAGAAACTAGAATATAAAACGTTTTCAGTTATTTCACCTTTTTTTGTTAAGTACATAACTCCACATGTGTTCATTCATAGTTTTGATGCCTTCAGAGAGAATCTACAATGTAAATAGTCATGAAAATAAAGAAAACACATTGAATGAGAAGGTGTGTCCAAACTTTTGGCCTGTACTCTATGTGACAATAATCATATCAATAATCTTAATGAGGCAAAAAAAGTTGACCTGGAGATCATGTATTTACATGTTTTTGCTATCAGGCATTTATTTAGGAAATTGTAGGAATGAGACACATCAGCTGGTCTGTTTGGTCAATGTTATCCTGTCAGGTGTGTGTGATTACACACACACACACACACACACACACACACACACACACACAGACACACACACACACACACACACACACACACACACACACACACACACAGGCCTGTGTCTGTCAGAGTGAAGCTTTTGTTATGCTAATCAGGGACAGCCTGCAGCTGACTGAGAGGTGTGAGCCCAAGCACTTTAAATTTTCTCGAACTAGTCCTTCCAGTTCCCAAACCGTGGGTCCGATGTTCAGTCTGAAGGCATTGCCAGATAGATAAACTTGTTCTGAACGCAGAAATATACAGCTTTTATGTCTATGGACTAATTA